>OU342509.1:3127500-3752500 GCA_910589525.2 Ennomos quercinarius
AGTTGCTCAATGCAGGTTAGTTCGGGGTAATTAGCTCGGTTCCCGTCAGCGCAGAGGTACCGGTCTCCAGCAGCGAGTGGCCGGCATGGTTTCTCGATTGGGAGGTATTTCATCCCCTTTGCCAACAGGAAAGGGTATTGTGGAAAAATGGTAAGGGTTTTATTTTCAGCTTCGCGAAATACTGGTAATGAATAAAGTTTATAATAATTGTAAGTGTTGTTATAAGTAAGAGGGACCTCTATTATGAACGTAATCTGGTTGTGCTTAATATAAGACTTAATATTAACAGTTGCTTCCAAGAAAAAACAAAAAATCAAAAAAAAAATAAAAAAATAAAAAAAATCATAAAAAAAAAAAAAAAAAAATCATAAATATTGATTTGGGAGGCGTTATCTTTACAGCATTTGTGTTGATGTAACTTGACCGTGCTGGTTGGGATAATTCTTAAGAATTTCTCAATAGATGGCGCTGCCAACCCCGTAAGTTGGTTGTAAAAAGGTGAAGGATAAATTCGGACACGAGACCACTTGTCACGGTAGCTTAAGTAAAGCATGTCCCGGCTTTAGGGACGGATGGATGCGGGTTCAAGTCCCGCTCGTGATTCAAATTTTTCCTTTACAAATTAATCTGTAGATTACGCTGAGCAGGCGATACTGCTATAAAAATCATAAATATTAGTTGCTTCCAATTTTATCAAATTATTTTCAGTTGCAGTATACACCAAGTTTTCAGTTTTAGAAATCAATTTTAAATGGTATAACAATTCCGTAGAATTTACTATAGACTGATGCAATATACCTATTTTACTAAAAGCTAGAGCAGTTTCTATTTCACATAATTTAATAAAAATTGATTGGAAGTAATTTATGAACAAATTATAAAAGCTAACAATATAGGTAGAATAGTCCCAGCGGTTTCCTTGGGAAACTATCTCATTTAACATAGATTCAAGTTCCTTCATTCGTGCCACCCGTTGTATTAACAAAACTATCAATTTATCTGTGATACCAGAGTCAACTTCTTAGAGATAACGATTTGATTCTAACCAATTTCGGAAATGAGCTTATCGTATTTTAATGCATCCTCGTGGTCTAGGTTTCCTGTGACTATTTTGACAATTGAACCTAAAGGGTTCAGGATACCTCTCTTAAATCGCTGTTGCGGAGCAAGTTGCCCATACTTCTGAATAACAATGGCGTGCAAATGATCTGTATGAATTTTTAAAAGTTACAAAGTTACGAGTGTATGATTCGTTTCCCTTAGCTAAAGTACTGAATTCGTCATAGTTATGCATAATATAAGTTAAGTCATCATAAATTCTAGTCAAATTTAAGTTTTTAATTATAGTCCAATGATTTGTTTGCATATAAGCTTGCGCTTCTTAAGCCGGGAGTATGCCAGGATTATCATTAGGTGATTTCAGGTGAAAGACAATACTATCGTCAGGATGCAGCATCTATAACGGATGGTATTTGAGTTGGCTGCATGACGGGTTCAGTTAGTTTACGATCATACTCTCTTTTACAACAACCCTCACAAGCATTAATGACTCGTGCAATCATTTCTTGCATTCCAATCCAAAAGTAAGTCCTGCGTAGGCTAGCTAATGTTTCCTTGATACCTCGATGGCTCTTCCCAACTACGTGGTGCTTCAACACTATTGCTTTCTGTTCACCTTCTTCTTCTATATACACCAATCGCTCCGTGCATTCAATTAGTCGCACCGTTGCCTTGTTGGCTAGATGGCCGAACTGTCTACGGTGCTCTTCGTGTTCAAAATATATGAAGTGCTCAGTATTTGACCCAACTTGCTCTTTTAAAAACGTTGCTACCAGTCTTGGATTATCAATTGGCAAAAATACTTCTAAAACCTTTTGTTTCGCACGTGAAATGTCCCGAATCTGTACATCATTTTTATGCCATGTAAATACAAGAATTTGGTTTGGCTTTGTGTCTATTGCTTCTTTCAGAATTGGAATGTTAGTTGTGGTTAGTTCTACATCTACAGCAGTATGAATTGTGTCAAATTTACAATTTTCAGATGGTTCTTTAGTAAGGTGTTCCCTGTCTGTGCTTACGACAGAAAGCATCTCAAAATCAGAATCAGATCCACAACTACGGCTTGCCGTCATAGTAGTATCACGGTTAGATATTGTCACAGTCGCGGGACATTCTTTTTGTTCATCGTTTTCTTTAGTCGTCAATAGCTCAATGTTAACAGCCTGTTCGCGTCTTGGTTTGAGCTTACCATCTAAATTATAGATGATTGGGATGCATGCTGTTTCAGTCCTCAAGGTCAGATGTTGAAGGTCAACAATTGCTTTGATATGTTTAAGCAGGTCACTCCCAATAAGACCGTCATATTGTCCGTCAACGTCGTATAAGTAAAATGTATGATTTTCATCACTATTAAAGGTCAGCATCAGGGGAATGTCTGCAACTTCGTTATGCCGACTACTTGCATGAGTGCTGACTACTCGGAATGGTTCATACCTGATATGTTGGGGAAAATATTGGTATGCTATACGGGGGCTTATAAAAGAACGAGCGCTACCCGTGTCTATCATAAATTTTGCATCTATTTCCGGTAGAGAAATATATGGCAACTTGAGGTTGCTGTTACGGTTGATTTCTATGACTTGTCCTTTTTGTAAGAGGTCGGAATCTATGTGAAAGTTAAAGATCGCGTTCTTTGGTACGTCACTTTTGTCCGAAGCTTGCACTACGACATTGTGGTCCTGAGTGAAATTCAACCCTACGTCTTCAACGGGCGTATAACCAACGTCGCAATCGGTAGCGTCATCTCCGCAGTCATAATTGTCACAATTTACGTAATCGTTCTTAACGCTAAGCTCATTCAATCTAAAACCCTGTGGAGTTACTTGTGGCTGTGGCCTGGGGGGTATTGTCCTCATAGAAACATCAGTTGATTGGAAGTGGGGTTGTTGGACCTGAGGTGGTTTATAGCCAAAGTGCTGAGGTGTCGCACTGATATTTTCTTGGGGTCTATAGCCGAATTGCGGCGGCTTATAACGAAGTTGCGGTAGCTTGTAGCCTAATGGTGGTGGTCCATAACCAAATTGTTGCTGAGTGTTAAGTTGCGGTGGCCTGTAACCGAACTGTTGCTGGGAGCCAAGCTGAGGGCTATAGCCTAACTGAGGTCTAAAACCAAAATTCTGTTGCTGTACTAACTGCGGCTTAACATTTTGCTGAATACCAAAATTAAATTTTTGTGGCATGACATTATTTTGTGGCATGAGATTATTTTGTGGCACAAATGGCTTAAAACCAGTCTGTGGTTGTGACGTTATTTGAGGGGCGGTACCATACTTAAACCCTGGGCCCAAAGTAACGGGCGGCTTTGATAAGGCATTGGTGTCGTGCATACGATTTCGCATAGCGTACTGCTCGTGGAAGTTGACTTCTTCAAGCACCACGCTTAAGGCGTCTTCTAAAGTGGTCGGTGATTTAAGCCGAACTACGCGCACCATATTTTCTGGCAAATTATATAAAAATACCTTTAATGCGGTATTGTTATATATTGCGACCTTCGCGAGTTTCATGTCCAGGTTATTAGATAAATTTACCTTTGATATCAGCAAGGAACGTATGTTCTGTAATCTATTACAAAAATCTAGGTAACTCTCGCCAGGACGAATTCTACATGCTTCTAGTTCGATACTGATGCACTCCTCGCTACGAGGGTCGCCAAAGTGCTGCTGCAAAAGTTCTCTTAGGGCGGACCAGTTGGTTATGTCTTCTCGCTCTGATAATAAGGCGGCCGCGTTGTCTGTCAGTCGGCTAGTAATTGCGTGTAATACATATACATTTTGTTCTTCGTGACCTCTATATTTACTAATCACATACTCGCACTTTCTTAAAAATAAGCTCAATTGACGCTTATCTCCACCAAAATGCGGGATAAGCCTCAACATTTCGTTCGGAATAGGCACAACTTGCACCGCGGAACTAATCGGAGGTGTCTGTGGTAATGGAGTATTACATGGCTCCATTTTTATAATATTAAGTACACAACACAAAAATACAATAGAACAATTAAATAAATCAAGTCAATAAAACAATTATAAAATCAATTTAATATTAAAATCAATACGAACACAATTCACATTACCTGGATCAATTACTTTGTAACAAAAGTACTCTATCGTTATCGAAGCTTACGAAGCTTATCAGTCCCAGACGTTCTGAGAACAAGTAACCTAGGTACCTAATCTATTTTTAGAACGGCGTTCAGTAGAGTTTTATACTAAACAACCAGATACGTTATAATGAGAGAAGTTTAATCCCAAAAATAACGAATATAAATTAATTAAATTCTATAAAACCCTTTTATGAAAAATACGGGAATAATAATGGCTAGGAAGGCAAAGAGTTTTACTCACCAACCGACCGGTACTCCCATACTCGGCACTTTGTAAGATGACAAATTTATTTGGTTCGTTTCGGATAAACCACAGCTATTCGCGCCGCACTCGTGATTTCCAGGCGGATTTGGACACCTGAAGTTACGCAAGACGACACAGCCTTATCGGTTCATCCGTCACCGGCTGCGCCAGTCAAACTTACTCCTTAATTTAAGGGATTTATAGAATTTTAAATAAAAAATTAAATATGTGTAGCCGATGCAAAGGCTCGATTTATTCTGATCTCAGATTACTTATAGGTAGCAAGCTAAGATAAAAAATAGTCATAACATCCGAGAGTGCCGGGCGGGCTGCTATTCTACGAAATCCGACCGACAATGCAATGTCAGCTTAATCTAACACAGATGCCTGAGGTGGATGCATAACGAGATACTTTTTGTTTGTAAATACATACATATAATACAATATACAATATACACACCCAGACACAACAAACAGCGATGTACAATAATACATCACACAAATGTTTGTCCTGGGTGGGAATCGAACCCACAACCTATATATCCAGAAGGCAGAGCTACTACCAACTGTGCTAACAGGCCAGTCATACAATTAAACTTGGATGTTAAAAGACGGACGTTGAGTCAGTTTATTATTGAACGGTGTGGAGAGGACATGCAACTCCCTCCCCGTTTTAGTTATACTATCTGAGTTTGAATTGGTATATTATCCCGAAAGGGGGTAAATCTACTCTCCAAGGTAGACAATGTTTCTTCTACGACTTTTATGAATTAATAATTTTTCATTGAAGAAATGCCATGTAAAGTTTTCGTTCGAAGATAGCCCTAGCGCAGCTGGGTGGTTGAACTTCGTCCTTGACCGAATGCACTTAAATGAGTTTGACGACCTGTGTTTATAAATGAATTTGTTTATTTATTTTAGTATCTTGTTTACTCTCGTAGCGATCGCACGTGCAATTTTGTGAGTGGGTTTATTTTTTAGTGTGGAGGTTTGGAAACACGCAGTTTCAAGTGAGGCTCTCACAGCTTGTGGGCTATCGTGGTCCCAGTCCCAATCCCTTTCGGGATAACATACCAATTCAAACTCACCTTGCATATCACCATCAGTTACGTCTAAACAAGTTTTAATTTAATCATATGTAACATGCTTTTGCTTTAGCTATTACAAACATTAACTAAATCACTTTGAAGTTTGATCTATGATTCACATTTCGCCATTACACTATGCGAGTAACTCGCTCGCTCTAAACATACCTCAGTGCCTCGATGGCTTCATCTTGTATTTTAGAACGTTCTGAATAATTCCAACTTCATTAAAACGTTTTAAGCGCAAATTTTGGGGAAAATTGTGTAGTTTTCATTAGAGTGAGGTAGGTAATGGCGCGGTGCTATTACATTATCTATTTTGTGGTAATGGTATGAGGTGAGGTGAGGTTGAGGTTAGCAAATAGAATTAACTAAGTCAGTTACTTAGGACAATGCCTTTTAGTAATATAAAATAAGGTCCGAGCTAAATAGTGCATAATGTTAATGTTAGCATAGACTTCTATTTAAATTTGTTCTATTTATAGCAGCGCTATCTATGACTCATCTGGTAAACGAGCAAAAAAATCACGTTTGTTGTATGGGAGTCCCCTTAAATATTTATTTTATTGTTTTTTTTAGTATTTGTTATTATATTGGCAACAGAAATACTTCATCTGTGAAAATTGCAACTGTATAACTATCACGGTTCATGAGATACAGCCTGACAGACGGACAAACAGACAGACAGACAGCGGAGCCTTATTAATAGGGTCCGTTTTACCCTTTGGGTACGGAACCCTAAAAACCAATACCTTTTACCTATTAAAGTCTGGGTGTCGACCGAACGCGCGTGTCTTCTTAACCCGTACTAAACAAGTGCTACGTGAAGTGTATGCGTCGAATTAAAAACCCCTTCTCTTTATAAGTCAGTTCAAAACATATAAATATCATATACCGTAGCGAAACTCCAAACTGCGAACTAAATGAACTTCATATTGAGTGCTTTACAAATACTGGCAATATTCCATCGAATAATCCAATACCTCGCAATATCGAACGTACCGAAGTTGCATCCATTGCATCTCTTGCTTAGTGAACTTTTTTGAATAAAGTGTCCGATAAATACCTCTCTTTGATATTCTGCAAGGAGTTGAAGAAGATTGAACATTTTAGGTAGATTTTCGTAGCAATTTTATTGGAGTCGCTTTAATACACAGCATAGAAGAAGCAAATCTGTTGAAATTAAAACGTGTAGATACACTGTTTGTACGTTTCGTTGTGGTAGGGATTGCAATCCGGAAAACCGGATCCGGTAACCCAGTGGATCTTTAAACGTTCACCGGATCCGGGATGCGCAATTAGGGTAAAATAATCGCGATTCTGCATGTGTGTCACCGGCCATATTTACAGATCGCAACGGAGTTTCGTAACCAGTTGCAATACAATAATAACAATTCTATATCCGCAACCAGTTGCGAACAAGGAAATTCTAAAAATTATGACCATGCAAGGCTTATAATTGGCTTTAAATTTCAGAAAGCTTTTCCCTATTCGCGTCTTTCCTTAGCTGTTTATCTCAGCATTCCTTATTATTGTTTTCCACGAAAATTTTCATACAAATGTGTGAAAACACAGAGTTTTCCCCTGTGCAAGTTATTTTACTCCCCCTTGGCCTCTCAAGCTGTCTTTAGCTCAAAGACATTGCCACTTTGCCATTTGGGGACACTTTTTAATATTTAAACGTTGGCACAGCTGATGCTACTATATAAAAATGTAAACAGTATCTTAACTTTATACATTCTGTCATTGACTAATGGGACTTTGCACGCTATCCTAATGTCCAGTCATGTTAAATGTAAAGCGTATGAAAAGGCACGGAGATGTGAAGAGATTAATGCGATAGAAAGAGAAGTGATCTGCTCTGTGATCTGATCTGTGGGAAGTGGGCTGCTCGGGCCACGGTAGCTACTATATAAATGGCGTAGGCGTTAACCTGGCGCAGTGCAGTATCACGCGAAGCTTTATTGTTGTAAAGTTCCGGGTGACACTGCAACTGTTATGGGCGGCCGTGTCACTTAACATCAGGTGAACGACTAGCTCGTCACGTCATTCAATCACATAAAAAAAAATCTTCTCCTGTTCCGTGAGTTGGTGTAGAGCCGAAGAGCTCTCCTCAATGGCTTGCATTATAAGAAGCACAAGTCAAGGCTTCATTCATAAAATGATCATTCTGTGAATGAAATGTTGCCTTGAGCATCGATTTATGATTAGACGCCGATTTACGGGCTTTATACGACCGCGAGCGTCATATGAAGAATCATATGAGTTTACATACTGTTTAATTCTGTATTGTGCTTATTCTTTGTCATTTTATTCACCCCCATAAAATATTTTACTTCTCCCGAAGAATTTCTTAGCACTAACGTTTTATAAGGCATTTTACGGTGCGCCGGCGGATGCTAAATAAAGACTTTTTTACTTTCCGATACTTCGGGTAGATTTCGGAAAGCCTGATTGCTACTTCTGTCTCTTCTTTTTCGTTCTTGTAATATTATTTTTTTCTTGAGAGTCTCATACCGTTACTATTGGATTTTTATTATAACCCTTATTACACGTTGCATAAAACGCTCTGTCTATGCTCGTGACATTTCACATCTATGAGAAGTTGATGTCCTACCACAATCAGCTGATTGTGTTATTTTGTGTTTTGTCTCTCTCTATTAAGTTTAAATAAGCAAAGATAAAACGAGAGAGAACACTGAGTAGCTGTTCTATTGTAACGCAGTGTTTAGTAGTAAGGAGATTACAATAACAACGTAGCCGGTGTTTAAAACATTATGGCAATTTATTAAATTTAGCATTAGTTGTGGTTATACTAAATTTAAGAAACAAAACATAAAATTACTATTTTATTCGCTACTAAATGTTTATTAGTAAGGAGGTATGTGTTTAAACATGATAAAAAAATTTGAAGGTCAAAGTTTGTCATTTGAATTCTATTAAATCTTTTATAATAAAACTGAAATCTACCTTTATGACCAGCGCCAGCCACGCATTTTTTTAACTCTCACTTGAATTAAGGGGTAGGTAGGAGGGCAAAGAAATTGCTGGGTAAATTGTTTCGTGTTGCCACGGCCTCATATTGCTAGGAGTTTTTAATCGCGTAGGTATAAGAAATGGAGTGTAAGGGATTGCGTTTAAATGGTGGTAAGCACAATCTGGAAAAACTAACAAGCTAAACGGAAAAATGCAATTGTTTCTATTTTTCATACTGCCTGATATAATCTGATGCCTTGTCTAACTATCCCTGTTACTGCTTCATTATGGGTTGCGAGGTCAGATGGCTGTCGCTCGTGTAATTCTGGCAGGTTGTCGCTACAGGTTAGATGGGGAGCCGACCCCAATAAGAAATGGGAAAAGGCTAAGAGGATGATAATGAAATATAAGTAGAGAAAGCTGCTTTTGTGACGTCGTGTAAATAAAATAAAATAACTATCATACATGTGGTTACGTAACCACATTTCCATCAAATAATCTACCCTTTCCAGCTGCCATTCCTCGAATTCTCCCCTAATGCACAAACAACCTTTCATTCTGTCACCGGCATTGACACAATAGAGCTTTGGCATAGAGAAACTATACGTGATCGTAATATCTATAGTAACAATACTGATCAGGGACATAACAAAACCAGAATGTAACATAATCGAATAAGATATCGAAAAGCAAAATATAACATGGACCTTATTACATCTGTAAATCTTTTATTATTGTGTGATATTGACTTTTTCAAACCTGAGACGAGACAGACAGGTACAGGATTCTGCAAAGTAGCAAAGCTGTAGAAATCGACCTGTGGCAGCACATCACTAACCGAGACCGCGCACCTCACTATAGACTTGGAAACAACGGCTTATTATTGACAACGAACTATTTCGTTGTGCGATTTGAAAATAGCCGGCTATATTAAAAGCTATTCGTTGTCAGCTTATTTTTCGTTGTGGCTTGTTTACGCTATCATAGAAGCTTTTTAGTTAGACTGTGATTCGTTACGCTGCTACAATATATTTTCGTTGTGTATTGGCACTTTAGGTACAGTGTACCTACTATTCTATATTATTACACTAAAATTATATTTACACTTAACGACATACTACTATCATTTATGAATAATTATATAATTCGTTCCAAGAAACGCCGGCAAAAAAACAAAAAAATGTAAACAAACTCTTTTCATAACGTTGTGTAAGTCGACAAAATATCTTAGACCAAAGCCATCAACGTAAAACAGTCTGTTGTAATGCTTTTTAAATTATTCGCGTAATACGTTTAAGCAAAAAGCATGGCTTATTATAATCGCCCAAATTACAATGGTCAAAACATTTCAGACAAAAGAATCAAAGTACTGACTTTCGCAATAAGTCGATTAACATAACGTTGTGGTGGAATTAAAAGAAAGTAATGTCATCTATCTAATCTAACAGTATAAAAATATTCCGATAGATGGCGAGAATATACAATTAGGCTCCAGCGTTCCATTCAACGCAGCAAATCGCGGCTAATCGCGGACAATGACTCAACGTCTCATTCCTCACAACGAACGGCTGCCACCGTTATTAGCTGATTTTGACAAGCCAGCTATTATGCTTATTTTTTTAAACAGCTTATTACAACAGCTTTCGTTGTAACGTCCATCGCTACCTCACTATGCTAGGCTAATAGTTGTCCAGACGGCCGCGGTGAATGCAAGAAACGCGCGGGGGCGCGCGCCTGAACCTGCTGCGGGGCACCATTAGTGTAAAAGATTTTTTTTATAAGCCATGACATATTCAAGATTAAAATTATAGTGTACATAACACACAGTAGACACTAAGGGTGGGTTTATTGATCCGCAGTTAAGGTAACCAATGGTTAAAAACTCTATCTTTTGACCATTGGTTAGAATTTGTTAGCATTTTTAACTATTGGTTACCTTAACTGCGTATCAAAAACCCATCCATAGAGGAATACACAGTATAGATCAAGATAGAGTGGAACCCAAAGAGAAAATCTCTAGATTTTCACTGTTTTTTTAATAAAAATGTTAATGAAATCCTTACAATTTACGCAAATTAATCAAGTTGCCAGAAGAACTCTTATTTACAATTTAAATGTCCAGTTGAAATGAAACGCAAAATAGGTTATTAATGGTTACGAAAATGAATGGGTCCATTTCATAATGATGATAAATTAATAACAATAAATATAAAAGAATGCGGTATAGAATAAGCTTATTTTGCTTCGATACAAAGGCACGATCATAATGAGAACCTTTATTCAGCGCCAGTAGGTGTTTGAAAAATGTTTGTGGTTCGCTTTTGACGTGAATAGGCTACCTACCTACGTTTAAAAAGTGTACTTAATACAATTTAAATTGGTATGTTATCCCGAAAGGGGGGGACTGGGACCATGATAGCCCACAAGTTGTGAGAGCCTTACGTGAAACTGCGTGTTTCCAAACCTCCATACTAAAAAATAAATCCACTCACAAAATTGCACGTGCGATCGCTACGACAGGAGTTAACAAGATACTATAAATACATTTCTAAACACAGGTCGTTAACCTCATTTAAGTGCATTCGGTCAAGAACGAAGTTCAACCACCCAGCTGCGCTAGGGCTATCTTCGAACGTAAATTTTACATGGCATTTCTTCAATGAAAAACTATTAATTCAGAAAAGTCGTAGAAGAAACATTTTCTACCTTGGAGAGTAGATTTACCCTCTTTCGGGATAATATACCAATTCAAACTCAGATAGTATATTTAAATGATCAGAATTTCTCAATACATAACTGACAGCAATTTTTTTGTTTATTTTTCTGAAATGGTCAAAGTTATAATTTAGTGCGTTTTAGTTTCACGCGGCCAGGTCAAAGAGGTCATTGAGGTATGTATAATATCACACCTTCGAGTATAGAATAAGCATAGAGAGAACTTCATTTATGTGTCAAGCGTACTACTTTTTTGGACACTTTTTATATGAAATGGACACTTTGATGTGAATGAGTCTGACCAGTTGACTCGAGTCAAAAAAAATGGTACGGTGCTTATCGCAAGCGTAGCTAATTACTATATGTTTGTTTCTTTCCTTCGCCACTAACGTAGCGATACGTGTGAGCAGTACATATATAATATTGTTTTGATGATCTCTCTTTGATTTTAGTCTATACTCTAAGTATCACACCGAATACCGAAAAAATTCTAGGTCTGTGCAGAAAGTATGTAACGCTACGCTAAAAGGTCTGTGATCACACCTCACTGAGCCAGGTACAGATCTGCATGTGCATGTGCCATGTGGCAGGCATGTGGCGTAGAGTTCGTCTCACGAAAGAAGTCCCGCGGCATAAAGTGGAACTAATTTTTACAGATCGGCAGTGTGACCATTTGTAGCAAATTTTTGCAATTTTTTGGGAGATGGTGTAAACGTTATAGTCTCCCCCATAGATCTTCAGGCTGTTTGATGACCATAATTATACAATTAGAATTTGAAGTTTTTTTATTTTATTTACTCTTCTACTATTACGTTTCGTAACAATATTTTACGGATATCCGCCTTATATTATGTAGTGGTTATTTCAGCAAACCAAACTGTGCTAAATATTAATACGATGTCAATACATATAATTTTCTCTATATATATGTTTTATATTATTTACTAAATAAAATCGATATTCACCAATTATTTTATATTGAAATTTTGGGGAGTCTAAAATAGTAGAGGTTAGCAACATTTCCGTCGACTGTGGCGACGCGTCTGCGGGTCATCTTTCGTGAGACGAACTCTACGTATAATTTTGACAAATGCTTAGTATTTTTACAGATCTTTAAAAGTATAGAGTTAATTGCTTTTTCTCTAACTTGTGTTTAAAAGTTAAGCTGACTTTTTAAGCTTTATGAGGTGTTGTAATCTTCTAAAAAAATTTGGGCTTTTCAATGATTAATCTCGCCCATCTGATATCATTAGATATTTTCGAACATTCATCTCTGTCAAGTCTAAACTAACGTGAGCCTATGTCACGCCCAGCACAATGGCTTAACCCTTTTTCATTATAATAGTAGTTTTTATAGGCGTAGGTCTCACTGGCGAGGTGTATACATTGACCTTAAACTAGGCACCTACATAATTTATCTGTTTAAATAAAAAAGTTAGTTTTTATAAAATATGTGCGTACACACTACTTATTCGTTGGTAAAGACAAAATGAATATAGAACGCAGTATATCGCCTACTATAGCATAATTCACCGATTAATTATAATGTAAAGGAAAAATTCGATCACGAACGGGATATGAACCCGCATCCATCCGACCGCCTGATGTAAAGCGCCACGACCGCCTGTAACAGTCGCAGTGTCACTCGTAACTCAAAAACATAAAGTTTCGCGTGACACTGCACTGCCCAAATATCATTTGAGACATCAGCAGCAGCACAGTCCAGTTATAAGATTTAAATGATGTAAAGCGCCACGACCGCTTGTAACAGTTGCAGTGTCACTCGTAACTCAAAAATATAAAGTTTCGCGTGACACTGCACTGCTCTAATATCATTTGAGACATCAGCAGCAGCACAGTTCAGTTATAAGATCAGGTCATAGTCTCGTTTGCCCAGTAATTTCACTAACTACGTAGGTACCCTTTAAACCAGCTAGCTAATTACGTAACTCGCAACAAGTTTGCAACAGGCGTAAATTTCGCAATCATTGCTGTCAAACATCACTTTGGCAGAACAGCAAGCGATCGAGCGCTAGATCACCGTCTGTCGGACAATCGATGAAATGGCATTATTTTGCTTCCTTCTATTGCTGTTCTGTTGCTAGTGGCGCTAGTATCAAAGTTAAAGTGCATTCAGCAACAGGCGGGCGACTTACGATTTCCAGTGACATCTTGCGACCGATTTCCAAGTGTTTGTTGTTTTTGCTGCTGTTGCTTTGCTGTTGTAATTTTTACATAATACGGGTGCGGAATGCAGTAGTGCTTGCACACGCCTTCTTGGTGGCAGACTGGCAAAGCTATGGTACCTACCTAGATGAACTTTGCAGAAAAGTCCTACCACCTAATGTAGTGCTTAGGTACTGGTCATAGGAAAAAAGTGTGATTTGTGCAAATACCTCTGTCTAGTACCTACATAGTAGGTACATCATTCCTCTTTGGATTCGTGTAAAAGATTTATTTAAAAGTGTGAGAGCGCAGCCTTACTCCAAACATTGTCGGAGGCCAATGGGCCATAACTCAACAGTGGCAGAAACGTGGCTCAAACTTACACCGCTAACTTTTTGCCAGCACTTGGAGTTTCAAACATTTATCAATCGATTCCCGAATGTTTCCAATGTAAGAAAATCACTTCCCGGTGGGAGTTGATATTGGATTATTAACTTCTATAAGACTTCTATACATCCGGTAGGTGCATAATGTACATGAAAAAGAGACATGCCTGAACGGGATTTGTATGTAGCCAGTTATTTATCCTATTACTAAAGAATTTAGATAAGACAGCTCTGAAAATTTAATTTTGTTGAACTGGTTTCGTATAACGACGAAAAAGTGTTTGATTGCAAGTGGTTTCGTCCACGAATCAAAAAGTCTTTGATCGAAACTGGTTACGTACAAGGACGAAAAAGTCTTCGTTCGTAACTGGTTACGAAGCTCCGGTTTCGTAGACGGCCGAAGCGGTAATAATAACCGGCTAGTTTCGGCTTTGTCGGCTTTTGCTACTCCGTCGCACGAGCAGTCCAGTGTTTAGGTTACTATAGGAGATTCGGAAACATTTAAGTTTTTTTATATTAATGAATGACGTGACGAGCTAGTTGTTCACTTGATGTTAAGCATCACAGCCGCCTATAATAAAACGCCAGTTTGTACGCTTATCATTGGAGGGGGGTTGCCATTTGCCATAATCACCATGATTGGCAGGTGGCTTGGTGATTGCAGAAGATGTTTATGCTCTGAGAACATTGCTGCTGCTTATTCCCTGGGTGTTCCCTAGCTCTTGCAGCACCCGCAGGAATAGATGGGATAACATACATAGGTAATACTTTTATCCCATGTTAATTGAATGTTCCTTTTTTTCAATGCCCTTGTTTTTTTTAAACGGGCAATGTGCCTTTATTACTCAAGCTAACTACTACAATAATAAAAAAGAAAGTTGATAAAAACTTAATTGAATGTTCTTGTAACGTGTAGTAACTATTTATAGAATATACCGTTTGCCCAAACATGGTACATTGTATCTAAAGAAAAATAAACGCGATTGATTTGCGTAAAACCAGGTTTTCACGCTTGATAATAATATGAAAATATTTATCATACCTGACAGTTATTGCAGAAGGTATATACATAAGCAAAATTAATTGAAGAAAAGGTACTTCAACAACGCCAAAGGTTACAAGCCCTTGCTAAACGTACACGTTCCTACAGTCATGTTCAAAACTGCCCGCGGGCTGAAATCGCTAAATCTCATGACGCATGCAGAATAATAATGCGGTTTCAACACAAACCGCATTAAGGTTTGAAGGGCATTATAGCTAGTGAAATTACTGGGCAAATGAGACTTAAGAACTGATTTCAGTCTAGAAATCTTTTTTAGACTGTGTGATGTCTCAGGATGACGTGCGCAGTGCGCAGTGTCACGCGAAACTATAATTTTGATTTCCGAGTGACACTGCAGTCTGTAATGGGTGGCTGTGACGCTTAACACCAGGCGAACGACTAGCTCGTCGCGTCATTCGTTTATATAAAAAAAAAAGAAAAAAAAGGTAAGATACTCTGATGGGTGACCGCTACAGCAATAAGTGGTATTTACAACTGAGCGCTACCGTGCTTCGGAGGGCACGTAAAGCCGTCGGTCTCGGCTGTTGTCGTAAGCGGTAAGACAATAGTCGTTAAGCCAAGTCAGAGGCCTTCGGGGGCCTAAAAATCTGACACCACTGACCACTTGCCTACACGAAAAGTAGAAGAAGACAGAAAACAGATTTTGTGGTTTCAATCCTGTCTATTTTTCCTAAAAACAATGAGCAAAAATGGCCAGAAACTCTAAGAAACCACTACAATAATTACCTTAAAGATATACGCTACCTATTGCCGTGAATTATATTAATCTGTTCGTATTTTTCGAAATTAAGTTGGGGTGGCAGTAGGCAGGCCACATCGCTCGTAGAACTGACAACCGATGGGGAAGAAAGGTTCTCGAGTGGCGACCACGAACCGGAAGACGCAGCGTAGGCCCCCCACTATGTGGACCGATGACCTGGTCAGAACCGCGAGGAGCCGATGGATGCAGGAGGCAAGCAGACGCTCAAAGTGGCGCTCTTTGGGGGAGGCCTATGTTCAGCAGTGGACGTCTTCAGGCTGATGATGATGATGATGATGTATTAGCTTGTCTGATTGGCTACGCTAGCTTAAGTGTGGTTAGACGAGAGCATTGATCAGACGCGGAGTAAGAAAGAAAAACGTAAAGTGAGTAAGACAACCTCGATACAAACAAATACAAATACAAAGACAAATATGTCTACCTAGGGCAGATTATCCAGTTAGGTAGATCCAACTTCGACAAAGAGGTCGCACGAAGAATCCAACTCGGGTGGGCAGCGTTCGGGAAGCTTCGACCCATCTTTTTGTCTAAAATACCGCAAAGCCTGAAAACGAAAGTTTTCAACCAGTGTGTGTTGCCAGTGATGACTTATGGAACTGAGACGTGGTCTCTTACCGTTGGCCTTATGAGTAAGCTCAAAGTCGCGCAGCGAGCTATGGACAGAGCTATGCTCGGGGTTTCCTTGCGAGATAAGATCCGAAATGAGGAGATCCGCAAGAGAACTAAAGTCACCAATATAGCTTTGAGAATCAGCAAGTTGAAGTGGCAATGGGCAGGCCACATCGCTCGTAGAACTGACAACCGATGGGGAAGAAAGGTTCTCGAGTGGCGACCACGAACCGCAAGACGCAGCGGAGGCCGGCCCCCCACTAAGTGGACCGACGACCTGGTCAGAACCGCGGGGAGCCGATGGATGCAGGAGGCAAGCAGCCGCTGAAGGTGGCGCTCTTTGGGGGAGGCCTATGTTCAGCAGTGGACGTCTTCAGGCTGATGATGATGATGATGATGAACCTCGATAGAAAAACAAACAGTTTTAACCGTTTTAGGTTTGTTTTGTAATATACTTACTTACTAATTAGAAAAAGTTTATGAAGCTTATTTTCATTTTTTACTCACTTGTTATTTAAGCTCTGAGGACCCACTTTTGATCGTGACTGTACATGGAAAATTTCTTTGCTCTTATTTCCATCTCAACGACAGATATTAAGAATATTATTGAAATGAGAAAAATACAAGATCTTCGTGTATTGTGTATGAACAAAATTGATCACCGAAAAACGATTGAGCAATTTTTCTTTCATGTTTAACGAATTGCCTGTAAAGATTCTATCGTTTATTTTAAAATTGTTACATCCGGTTGTTTTTAGGGGTCCGTAGTACAACTATCGGTTGATAAACGACAGAACCCTGAGGATACAAACATAAAAAAAGCATACCTAAGTACTAGAATTTGAATTTAGTAATCACTGGCTAAAAATTTCTATTGTGTCTATATGAATGAAGTAGGTATTAGCTTTTTAACCTTAAGGGCGCTTTCTTTGGGGTTCCGTACCCAAAGGGTAAAACGGACCCCATTACTAAGGCTCCACTGTCCATCCGTCTGTCTGTCTGCTGTCCGTCTGTCACCAGGCTGTATCTAATGAACAGTAATCGTTAGACAGTTGAAATTTTCACAGATGTATTTCTGTTGCCACTATAACAAAATATACTAAAAAACAGAATAAAATAAATATTTAAGGGGGCTCCCATACAACACACGTTATTTTTTTAGCTAGTCTTTATAGGTAACGGTAATAGTACGGAACTCTTCGTGCGCGAGTCCGACTCGCACTTGGCCGGTTATTCAACTTAATTATCAACTACTACCTACTTATTATCTATTACTTAATTATATTGTTTCAATACTTACTATAGTAGTACAAAACTCAGGTAGTAGTAGGTAGGTTTTGTTTTATCTCTTCTAATTTTAACAAAAATTGAAATCCCGGAATTGCCTTAAAACCGCAGTTTATAAATAACTCCATTTCAAACAAAGCATGATTAAAATTCGCAATTGCCGGTCAGTTTTTCGAAATTGGAAACAGATCAAGGGATGAAACGGATTAAAAAGGGTTGAAAGGGGATGTATTTTTAAATTTTTGAAAGCGGTGTGCCCGCTTTAATTCAAATATACTGAATTCGAAACATTTTGATTGTAGCATAGCATATTGATGGAGGGTGTTTGGCTCAGTGCGAGATTCAAACCGGTTCAAATCCCACTCCTCTCTGCACCAATGACTTTCGAGCTAAGTGCGTAGTTTGCACTTGCTTTTTAGACTGGCCTGATAGCTCAGTTGATTGAGTTGGCTCTGCCTTCTGAACAATAGTTTGTAGGTTCGATTCCCACCCGGGACAAACATTTGTGTGATGAGCAACGATGTTTGTTCTGTGTCTGGGTGTTATATTGTATTCTATGTATTTACAAACAAAAAAAGTATCTAAGAATTCTACCAGGTATCTGGTTCCCATAGTACAAGCTTTGCTTAGTTTGGGGATGGAAACTATCGTGAGGAAAACGGGCATGTTCAAATCAAGAATCACATTTGTGTATCTACCAACCCGCACTTGGCCTCTGCCACTTGGCGTAGTGGATTATGACCTTAACTCTCTCCATATAAGAGAACGCTTATGTCTAAACAGTGGAAACGTATATAAAGCGTAGGACAATAAACTGTTTTTTATATCGCTAAGTTCGTTTAGGTACTCCAAAAATTCGCATGAATTTAACTCTTTTGTTGTTACCACAGCACAGATTATGATTATAAATCAAAACCACAAATTAAACCTACATAGTAAAAAAAAAAATTCAGATTGGGTCTATGGATGACTCAGCCAGCCCATGCTGATAAGTAATCATAGCAATATTAAAAAGCTGCCTCCAGCATTCATTTGGAATCATTTACCTGTTATGGGCTTAATAATTAACTATTTTTTGTTTGTATCTCAAAATAGATATTAGATTGTTATCCATACGATGTGTAGTAACTAACCTTAGCTAACTCAAAATGGACCATCAAAGGACGCCGAATAAAAAAGAATACTAAATATATAAATTAACATTTGTGGACAGGACACACAGCGCCATCTAGCCCTAAGCAAAGCTTTATGTGGGAAAGCTAACTGATAGAATACAGATATATTTTTGATAGTAAATACTATAAAATACATATTTATTATTAAAAAATGTAGCTTACCTCCACAAGTCTCCCGAAAGTCAGGACAGCAGTCTCCAAGCTTCAAGCACGCGTGGTCGCAGTAGCACGGCTTGTCGGGCAAGTCTTCCAAGATGGCGTTAGCGTGCACTTTCTGTACCACACACGCGCTATCCCGACCCGGGCAACAAAGGTTCGCGTCCCTACAATAATTTGCCCCACAATACCCCGAAAGGCATAACGCACTTGCCAAACAAACCCAGAACCTAATCATTGTGATTAAATGTTACTGGCAATCAACTGTCAAAAAGAAAAAAGGATCTGTCAAAACTTTTTTTATAAACTGGCCGCGTAATCGCTTTTTAATATTTCAAAAATGGAATTCTTCGCACAGCTGTCATGCCATTCCGGGTTTGAATTGTGATTCTGAAACAAATTAGAAATAAGTTGATTAAAGATCGTGCCAGATTTCATTGTCTTTTGTTTTTGTTTTATTAGACCCTGGCAGGTTTTAAATTCTCAGAAGGACTACAAAAAGTTACGCAAAAAGCTTAGATACAAAATGCAACTGCCTCCTGTGAGGTTTGAACTCACGACCCCTGGTTTACGAGACCAGTGCTCTACCACTGAGCTAAAGAGGCTCGTGGAGGGGCGGCTGAAATACACAATCATACTCTAGCTTGTTTTAGAGATAAGTTATCTTAGTCAGTGACTGTATTCCTAGAATGGCTTCCTTCCTGTCTTGACGTTTTCGATATAAACTAGTAAGTTTTTAGGTTTCACAAACAAAATAGATTGTGCTGTTTATTAAAAATAGCAAAAATGAGAAGTATTTAACTACTACTACTACTACTTACTATTAACTAAGTACTACTTATTGTTATTGCACTTGATTGCTAGTGACTAAATATCTTATTATTATTTTTTATTGTACTAAATAAGTTTACCATAACACCAATTACCAATACATTTAATGTTGTAAGTCGTAAAGGTAAAGGTGTAAGCAGGTAAAATAGAAAAAAAAGAAACATCATAAAGTGCGTTTTCAAATAATAAGTAGGTAATAGATAATGTAAATCACAATAACACTCGTTCTGACATAATGCATTAACAGTAGTACCAACGCAACAAAAAATCAACAATTTAACTAAATACATTCCACATTTGAAATCCTACGTAACGGGGTACTTGACCGCACCCGAAGGTCCCCGACCTTGTGCGAGCGACAAACGCCACATTTTACCCCTTTTCCCGCGATTAAACGTTATTTATAACTGGCCAGCGATAAAATGAACCTACTTTTATTATTTAACTTAATGAACCTATAAAGTTCAACAAAAATTGCCAAACGAAAAAAGTTTGTCTTTGTTTCTTGTTGTCTTTCTGGAAGTCTGATTAAATTATTAAGTAATCCTTATCTGCACTAAAGTTTGGCAGCTCTTAATTCCGTACTTATCTCTCTAGGGCGTACCGATCGACGTACCAAAATATTTTGCATTCAGCTTATACCTAATACGTCATAGCTTTATTTATTTATTTATTTTATTTATTTTACTAAATCCACAGCCCTTAATTAACAAAGTTTATACCTTATACACTAAACCTACAGCCAAAATTGGATTTACATTCTATGTTTAAAAAAAAAATTTACAAGAAATTCATCAGAAAGAACACAAGAAAAAAAGAGTATACTATAAACATGAAATGACGATAAAACAAAGAATATAATTATATAAATACGTGTAACTATTTACTTTCTAGTTGCCCAATGAGGATATGAGGTTGAGGATGAGGAGGAGCTTTAGATACAGTCTCTATGAAACTCAAACCTCAAAAGTGTCTCCGCGCCAATACTTATATACCTCTCTAGCTAATATAAAATAGTGCACAAGCGGTTCTTTAATTTTAATAATGAACCATAGCACCCGCATCGCAGGTCGTTGGTGAACTAGGTCGTTCTTTTAGTTCACTAGTTCGCGGCTCGACCGAGAGCGGGAACACGATTGCTCTAGCGATCTCTTGCCCGGTCCCGCAAGAGTGAGCTACTTAGTTCGCAACAGCCAAAGAGCTGTACTTCTACTATGCTCTTTTTGTTTATATATTGTAATAGCTTCTGTGTTTGTAATAACCATACTAACTAGATATATTTCAACATTATATTATTTATTAATTTAGTGGCATTGCATGGTATTTTAGGATAATTCGTTTATAGGTAAAAAAAACGATTTTTCCTAAAATACCATGAAAACATTTATTTACTTTTATATCCTTTTTGGAATAGACAAAACTACGGTAATAATATAGGTGAGTTTTTAGCACTGGCACAGAATAGATAATTATATACAATACAATACAATACAAAAATTCTTTATTGTACACCAAGAATGAAAATAAAAATGAAAAAGATACAGAAATAAACAGCTTAATCTATAGTACAATCGGCGGACTTATCGCTAATAGCGATCTCTTCCAGTCAACCTTTAGTATATAGTATTTAGTATATAGTAGTAGTATATAGTACTACTAGCACGGCGCAGACTGAGCGGTTATTAGGTATAGTGGGCGCTTTTGCTGTTTTCCCGCTCACGAGAAGGCTCCTCGACGGCGCGAACACTCACCGCAGAATTATTGTCAGAGAACGAACGAACTAAAAACTGGGACCTAGTTCGCGTAGTTCACATAAAAGAGCACTCTTCTAAACTAGGTCGTTCGCGAACTACACAAACCTTATCACTATACTGTTAGGCGGCCCATACACTATCAATTTTATTGATCAATCTTTGTGATGGATCAGTAATATTGATCTTGTAGGGTTAGTATTGCGCAATGTTTTTCGGTTTACCGTATCTTATTGATCAATACAATTGAACGTGTATGGGCGGAAAATCATAAATATTTATTTAATAAACCTAACTTATTAAAACTGTTGTGAGCTTAAAATGATGCTTTTTTATTTACATACAAAAATATGTATTCATAATATATAAATTGGCGTCCGTTTAAACGCAGGTTCAAACAATAGCATGATAAACAGACAAACACAGAACATTCGTTAGTCAAACATGAGCTGGCTACCTCCTATTTGAATTCTAATTTCAAATGTTTGAATATTTGAATTTACATCTGCTTACGTGGAACTGAACGCAATGGGTTTGGAGCAAATATAGATTTAAGTAATAATAAAAATGCTTTTAAATATTACAGGAAAATTTACGGATTATGAATTGTTATAAACGTGCTCTCCGAAATAGTTGTAAATAAATACAGTTTTAGTAGGTAACTGCAACAGTAAACATTAATTTAACTGTCAAAGTGTCAAATACGAACATTTTTGCTAATTAAACTTTTAACGACATTTTATGATACTTTTGAAAGTCTTCGACGAAAATCCTACAATGGCGGTTGTGAATTTTATACCAAAACCTGTGTATTTTTGTATTTTAATGTGTAATAAGAGTGGATTATTATCCGGTAAGTGTCCATGAACGAGCACGAGTGTTGTGTGTGTGTGTGGCAAACGCTTCCAAGTTTATATAACCACGCATTTTCGTTTTCTCTTCAACGGCTTTTTGAGCCTTCAGTGAAATATCCAACATTATAATGATGGCATTTTGACTGACAAAATAGGACTTTGGTAGGATTATTGCTAAAAAGCGATAGAACGCCATTAAACGAGAAGAAGATATTTTATGAATATTTTCTATGTGGGTATGGTACTTTACTACCGTGATTTTTATCAAAGTCGTTATTGCCATAGACTTAGGAAGTAACGAAAAAATTCTAGGTCTGTGATTATTACGAAAGAGTGACGAAATGAGCTGTCAAAATGTCACGCCTTGCTATTTCTCACAAGTTCACGTGTTCACGAAATTCACAAGTAATCTAAAACGTCATGAAAATTTTAATGATATTCTATTCCGCCCGTAATGAAAATGTAAGACATTAAAACAACATAATCGCGAGCTTACATTCCCTACATAGGTTCCGGTATACCTCTTGAAATATTAATGGAAACATTAGGAAGTTTCCTTCGTAGGAGGTGGTGTAAGTCATGGAAGAAGTGAGAAGAAACACAAAACAAAATTCGATTGAGATAATTACACGGTCGTAGCTCGTAGGTTAAAAAGAAAAACATTAAATAGGTTTAGGTTTAACGAATTTATTTACTCATAAAGAACATAGTTCACTTATAATGAGCTTAAGTAGGTATACGTAAATTATAACTAAATAATCTAGTTACAATTAATCTAAATATTATCCAGATGATCTGGCGGTACTTAAAAAACATTGGCATAAATATATTTTTTAAGTTTAGTTTTGAAAACAGGTATTGTTGTACAATCTTTAAGGTCGTTAGGTAGATCATTAAATAATTGTGCACCCTCATACATAATACATCTTTTACCATATGAAGTTCTTGGGGGTTTCAATTTAATTTTATTTGTATTTCGCAAGCTATGTTTAAAAGATCTTTTTGTAAATGATATTTGTGTGTGTATTTTGGTGGTCCATATTTTTTTTATCAAAATGCAAGTCGTGTACGTGTAAAGTTGTTTTAAATAAGTAATGAATTTACCTAAGCAGTCTGTATTTTAGTTTGTCATACTAATTTTTTCAATTTAATTTAATTATAATTAAGCAACATGCAGATTTGACTACATTATTTATTTTATGACTACATTTTTTGATTAATATGGCTGAATTTTGATTTATAACTAATTGTGCCCCATTGTCACCCGCAGAAAAAGTATGTGTTATTCCAGAACCTAAACAGTCTACATTACAAGTTTCATCAAAATTGGTTTAGTAGTTACTGAGATATAAGGTAACAAACATTCACACACACAAACTTTCGCATTTATAATATTTGTAGGATTACGATTTATACCTGATCGAGCGCCATAATGGATGGCCTTGATTTTAATCTTCTCCCATAAAATATTTTAGCCACTCACAAAATTTTCACTACGCAAAATAAAATTTCGGCAGTTCATCTTCCACTTCGTGTCAGAGCAAAGGTCAGGTTATTATTCCCGTTGGATCCCACTTCTGCGCCCCCGTGAGTTCAACGGGAACTTTTTGGTCCTTCTGGTGGGAATTCTTATTCCTTTTTGTTCTCCACGAAAAATCAACTGCAGTATATAAATCTTTGTTTCAAATTATATCAGTCGCTACTCGCTTATTTAAGTGCTATAATGGTGCTCTCAAAATCATCGCTTGTTTATGAATACCTCAAAGACCTTGGTATAATTTAACATTTATATTTCCATTGCCTATTATTTATTCTGTTCCATTATTGAAAGTTACAAATTTTATTCACTTATGCCTCTAAAATCGACCGTAAATATTTCCCAAACCGCCACCTCCTATCACAACCACCCCACCCTAACCTAAGTTAAGCATACTCAAATCCGTTCTTAAGTTAAAACACGATATCTCAAAGTTAACACAAGGTATGTGTGGTAGTCTACAGTTCATTAAGCAATGATTAAGTTGCCAACTTATCACACTTGAGTCGGCTTGTAGGTATAACCACAGAATAGATAATAGTACTACTTAGTCTACTACTACTACTAGATAGTCTCCTTCGGCAACCGGCAAGATAAAGAAATCGATCGCCGTGTCGAAAATGCTTGGAGGAGCTACTGGTCCATGAAACAACTTATGAAGGGCGACCTTCCACTGTCATTAAAACGTACGCTCATTGACATGTGTATTTTGCCGGTCCTCACCTACGGTGCTCAGACATGGTCGCTAACAGAGTCTCAGAAGTCTAAGCTCAAGGTTTGCCAAAGAGGAATGGAAGGAAGCATACTGAACATTAAAAGAATTGATAGAATACCTAATTCCATAATTCGCTTAAAAACAGGCATTGCCGATATCGGTTATAAGACTGCTAAACTGAAATGGGAGTGGGCAGGACACGTAAACCGCATGCACCCAGATCGCTGGGCAAGGATCATCACGCAGTGGGTACCTGAAAACGGCCGTCGCCGCCGAGGCAGGCCCCGTAAGAGATGGCGTGATGACCTCGACGCCTTTCAAGAGCAGTGGTCTGAAGTTGCGGGGGACCGGGATATCTGGAAGGATATGGGAGAGACCTTTGCCCAGCAGTGGGACAGTATAGGTTAACAAAAAAAAAAAAAACTACTTAGTATAACTTAAGCTCGATTGTGAAGGTGTGTATAATAATTTTTCTTATGGCCACTGGGTTTTGATGCATACCTAATGAGTAAAAATAAAAACCATGTTGCATAAAGTGCACTTACGCCTGTTTGCACTAAAGCTTCAAAGTTCGCATTTATCCCTCTATGCCGTGCTTTCTGCAACGCATTTGGGTAGGTCCCAGCCTAGAGACATAAGTGCCAACTCAAAGCTTTTTGATGCTAAAATGAGCATACGTTTGACAACATCTCACCTGATGGTAAGTGACGAAGTTGTCTAAGGTGGACATTTGCTCATAGAGATGCCCATTAACTCTTGACTTGAAAAGACCCAAGTTATACCCAGGAGGAAGTACTGTTGCTGGAAGAGCATACCATTCCATGGCTGTTCTGACTATAAATGAATCAGCAAAACGCTTAGTGCGGACTTATGGTACACTTATGACGTAAGGATGTAAAGAATCACCAAGCCTTGTAGTTCCATGATGGAAATAAGGTAGGTTTTAGGCCCGTACACAGTACTAAACACAAGCGAAAAAAACAAAAAAAATCTGAAAAAAGAAAAGAAATAAAAAGAACAAGATTAAATCATGATCAAGATGAGATTTAGTTCACAAAATGATAAAATATTGAATGAAATCTCTACTTGAGGATCAGTCAACGACTGAGCGCAGTTCTGTAACGGGCTTAGAGTCGCCGACGCCGACTACCGCTGGCCAATTACGTAACTCGCAACAAGTTTGCAACAGGCGTAAATTTCTCAATCATTGCTGTCAAACATTACTTTGGTAGTGCAGAAAGCGATCGAGCGCTAGATCACCGTCTGTCGGACAATCGATGACTAAAAAGTGCATTATTTTGTTTCCATCTACTTATTGCTGTTCTGTTGATAGTGGCGCTAGTATAAAAGGCCAAAGTGCATTCAGCGACAGGCGAGCAATAGGCGGGCTTAATTGGCAATAGGCTTACGATTTCCAGTGATATCTTGCGCTGATTGCTAAGTGTTTGCTGTCGCTTTGCTACTGCTGTTGCAACTTTTACATAATACGACAGCCGGGCTGTATGGTATTACAAATTACATAATATTTTCTGCATATTTACCAAAACTTTACTCCAAAAGGATTACCTTCTTCCTTAAGTCCCTAAGGTAAGCTCGTTATAACTAAAGAACAAGTAACCCAGTTATGGCCTACCTACAAGCAGGCGCGGGTACAGAAATGTCTTAAGGGGGGGGCGCACATAAATCATTATAGTAGGGGAGTCCAAGAGGGGAATTCGGGGATATGGTGGTAAAACGCATAAGTATACGATACAAGACCAATTTGCGCTCTTTTCTTTAAATGATGAATTCCATGTACCTATATCTTCCTGTAAATTGGCTAATTACCGCGCTTGGTGCTGGACTGCCAGCGCCAAGGGGGTGGCGCGCGCCCCCTGTGCACCCCCCCTGTATGCGCGCCTGCCTACAAGTAAAACCTTGCTACTCCTTAGCTCCCTACATCCCTTAGCCTGTAATATTTAATTAAGTTAGCATTCCAAATTATTAGAGGGTTATACAATGGGCAGACTTTTTTTTGAACGGGTGAATGCCGTTGGTCTCTACCGACCTTTACAGCGTCACCGGGTGGGAGGGCAGGCGCTTAACGCGCCCAGCCGTCAAAAGTGGGAGGCAACTAGCTCAAGGGCACCCCTGGGGTGCGAGCCTCGGCTTGGGCCGTTGCCGGGATGAGACGATCGACAAGCTATCCACTGGAAGAGTGGACCCTATGGAAAGTCGCGTGCCAAATTATTAGAGGATTATACAATGGGCAGGCTACATCACGCAGAGCCGATGGGGAAGAGTGGTTCTCGAGTGGCAACCACGAGCTGGACGATGCAACGTAGGCCCACTAGGTGAATCGATGACCTAGGCAAAACTGCGGTCAGTTGCCTGCAAGAGGCAGGTAGCCGCTCAAAGATGGTGCCCTATTTGGGAAGCCTATTTGAACGTCTTCAGGCTCTGGTCCACTAGTAGGGTAGTCATTTAAAGGAGGGACTCCCAGGGTCGTCGCCATGTAAAGGCGGGTAGTTCGCCAAGTGTAGCAGGTTCTTGGTAAACAAGTGGGTGCTCCTATGGTAGATGGTGGGCCATGTTGGCAATGAAAGTTGGCGTTGCGTTGCACAAGCGTATTGCTTGGCTTCTACATTATGGCCTGATAGCTCAGTTGGTAGTAGCTCTGCCTTCTGAACTATTATAGGTTGTGGGTTCGATTCCCACCTGGGACAAACATTTGTGTGATGAACATCGATGTTTGTTCTGTGTCTGGGTGTTATATTGTATTCTATGTATGTATTTACAAACAAAAAAAAGTATCTAAGTATTGTATCAGTTATCTGGTTTCCATAGTACAAGCTATGCTTAGTTTGGGGCTAGATGGCGCTGTGTGAAATGTCCACACAATATTTATTTTATTTTTATATTTATTTATTATGACTGTTCTAACTTATGCTACGTCAGCTAAACTATGTACATCGGGCGTGTTCATACACTACATGATGATGACAACATTAGATGCCTATAAATTAGACATAAAAATATGATGCTGTAAAAGCCGGCAGCACAGCAAAATAACCGGCCAAGTGCGAGCCGGACTCGCGCACGGAGGGTTTCGTACCATTATCTATCTCTGTCATTTAGTGTTGAGTAGCAGTACTATTTAAAGCAGCGCCATCTATGAATCATCTGGTAAACCTTTAAATATTTATTTTACTATCCCTGCCATCTAGTGTTCAGTAGCAGAACTATTTAAAGCTGCGCCATCTTTGACTCATCTGGTAAACGAGCAAAAAAATCACGTTTATTGTATCGGAGCCCCCTTAAATATTTATTTTATTCTGTTTTTACTATTTGTTGTTATAGCGGCAACAGAAATCATCTGTAAAAATTTCAACTGTCACTATCACGGTTCATGAGATACAGCCTGGTGACAGACAGACAGACAGACAGCGGAACCTTAGTAATATGGTCCTTTTACCCTTTGGGTACGAAACTCTATCGTCTTTTGCAATTAGACCGATTCCTAATCACCCCTGTCACAATGAACAAAACTCCGGGAAAATTTAAACGCTGCGTCACCCCTACTGGTGGGTACAACATTGAGGAAAATTTAAAGGGTAGCAAGTAACAACCCCCAATTTCCCTAAGGGAAGAGCCGGGGTATTATGTCCGTATCATATTATCATTATGCCTGTGGTAATTCCTGTAAGACCTTCGTAAGGTGATTTTAGTGGACCAGCTAGAAGATAGTCCGTTAATTGAGTAGATAAGTTATACTGATTATTACTACCCTTAGTCTGTGCTGTACTAATTTGTATTTAAAGACAGGGGTCCTAAACACAGATTAGAGAAAAAAACAATTAAACCACAGAATAGAATAGAACTAGTAGTTCTACGAACAGTACCTAGACCTCGCGAGCACAAACTTTTTTCAACTCTGCTTGGGGGTATTTATTAGGCATGGATCATTTCACAAGGAGCATGTGAAAAATCATATGATTTTCTTTTCATAATTCGCACCTGCTACTTTTTGTCAAATACTCTGCTATAAATCATAGTGTGATAATCACACTTAATGGATCGTAGCTTCGGATTTCATAATACGAGAGTAGCATAAGCGGGGAATATCAAAACATAATATTATATTTAGTTTATGCTTCAGTTAACAAACTGAGATCTGTAGAGTATAATAATAAACAATCTTTACCTGTGATATAGCGGTGAACTTTGATCTTGTTCAACTGGAGCGTTATATTTCTTTGTAATCATTTGTAGCAGATCGCAACATCCCTAGGTTGCTCCTAAATCCCATCTCTGTTCTATTTCATAAAGCACTTCCAAAAATCATTGATCATAATTCAGTAGGCAAATGAAATATCGCAGTCTGTGAAACATCACAGGTGAAATCACAGTGACAAATAAATCATATGATCAAATGACAATGATTTAAAAGTAGCAATCATTTCCATGACTAGTATTTATAGGAAATAATAAGTGTATGTGTAATGTGTATCTATCACAGGAGTCCTATGTAGTTGCGAAGAACGTTGGTGCGACGCAGTCTTTTTGTAAGAACCGATTGTTTATAAAAAAATCGCGGTTATGTATTTATAAACCGGCGAATTATTGTAAACGGACTATTTGTCTTACAATAAAACGGATGATTTTTCGATTACTTATAATTAGTCGTTGCCCAGCGGTGAGTTTATAAACAAACGATTTCAGTAGCGTTTAATTGTGAACAAACCCGTATTAATGCACCAATTTTTGCTGTAATTTATTGTTTTTTAGAGTCACTAGTGGCTAACCAGTAGGTTACGACGACGAGCGAATCGAGGAGGAGTGTTAGGTTAGTTTTGATCACACTAGAAGTACACAATATAATATAACGAAGTGATACTGATTAATTATTAATAAGCGAAAAATCGACCGTTTTATTGCAAGTCAAATTGTCCGTTTACAATAATTCGACGGTTTATAAATAACCGCGATTATTTATAAACAATCGGTTCTCAAAAATACGGTGACGTAGCGTTCCCTGTATCTAATCTAATTATTACTTATATTATTAAAAATATTGTATTTGTATATTCCGAAATAGTAATAATGACGGCTCTCTTTAATCGCTAAACGATTCAGTCTCTGATCTTTCTCTATTCGCAAGAACAAGAAGCAATTACAACACATAATTATTATACATTTTCTATATACCTATAGCATTGACTATAAATCCAGTTGACCAATGATACAACTTCCCCTCATACGAAAATTAGTTGTGTATTTCAACCACTAATTTCTAATAAATCACGGGAACCCGTTGATGTCTTTTGTTCCATCCTGCTCTGTTCTTTGTAATTTCGTATGACTTTGTCTCGTTTTGTTACCTCGCCCCCTGCCCGCGCAGGTGAGTCATGTTTGTACGAGAAATTATGTTCACGAGCTATCAACGGGCTTTATAATCTTTGACCTATACATATTCCCAAGAAGCGTCCCAAAAAAGTTTGTGCTCGCGACGTCTCCTGTTCGTAAAACTTCTAGTTTTAAGCACAACATAACCTACCCTACCATCTACTTCTACCAAAACGCCCCCGCAAAAGTTTTCTTAAGTAATTTACATAAACATCACAGCAGGCGTATGAGGGTAGGCGGGTTTATTTTAATTAATATGTTGATCCGATGCGTCGCTTAGGATTTAATTACAAAATTAATAGATTATGGTGTCAAATAGAAAAGTTACGCAAAGGAAAACAGATATCACAAAGTGAACTATTAGATTTTTAACTAAGTAAAATTAAGTAGATACTTGTAAGTAATAAAGAATATAAACAACTATGTAAGCAACTCGTCTGTTTATTGTCTTTTTACAACAAAACGAATGAACGATTTTGATAAAATTTTGTATGGAGATAGTTTCAACCCTGAGGAAGGACGTAGGATAGTTTTGATAAAATTAAATTGTTGTCCACACAGCAGGATTTAATAATACATGTACAATTCAATTACAATTAAATTAAAATAAAATGAAATCAAACGTAAATTAAAAACCTACATTTCATTGATTTCAGACATATTGGGTCCACACTCTTTCACTAGGTGGTAGGACTTTTCTGCAAAGTTCGTCTAGGTAGGTACCACCGCTTTGCCAGTTATTCTGCCGCCAAGCAGTAGTGTGCAAGCACTACTGTGTTTCGGTTTGAAGGGCATTGTAGCTAGTGAAATTACTGGGCAAATGAGACTTTATGATCTGATCACTCAGTCTAGTAATCTGATTATTACACTGGGTGATGTCTCAGGATGACGTGCGCAGTGCAGTGTCGCGCGAAACTATTGTTTTAAAGTTCCGGGTGACACTGCAACTGTTATGGGCAGCCGTGTCACTTAACATCAGGTAAACGACTAGCTCGTCACGTCATTCAATCACATAAAAAAAAAAAAACACTACTACACACAAATTAATTCATTAAATTAAATTAAATTAAATAACACTAATTAAAACACACAATAAGACTAACCTAATACTAGGGTGTAGGCAGATCCCGTGCCCGCACGTTCAAAGCAGCGGGCTACAGCTAGTTATCATAAGTTTGTAAGAAGACAATAAATCGTCCTGCGACCCTTGCCCTACACCTGTGTATACCCTTGTCCAGTAAGGCAATAAATCTCACAATATGTAGGGATAGCAAGTTACCGTTGCGGTCATTACGCTAATCCTAGCTAAGCACGGGCTTATGGGGCGGGTAATAACAGTATGGGATGTCTAGCATTAAATATATTTATTTATTTATTTTTTGAAATTACAGCCAAATACACTGTAAAAGGTAAACATAATTTAATTTAATTAATTTAATTTTTTTCCCAGCATAACTGGGCCTTTTAAAAACTGGTGTTAGACTCATTTGAGTGTTCCCCTCCACGGAAATCTTTAGTAAAAGGCGAAAGATTTATACGTGTTGAAGGGAAACCAGAGTAATATAGTAAAAAAAACTAGGCCAATTAAAAGTTTCCAATTATAGAATACGTATAGGTAATAATTAACGGAAAATAAATCAGTTATAGAGAGAAATGGAAAAACTTCATACAATTTTCTAAAGGATTATAAAGTCTTATTACTAAGCTAGATCTTAATAAGATTAAAATGTTATGTTAGGAAGGCCTAAGACGTGACCATTTCAACCTTTTAGTTTTTTTACTTATATTTTGTTGTGAATTAATCTACCTATATATCTAAGTAGGTATTTGTATCTAGTAAGATGTAGATTTATGGAGAAATCAAGATAATAATTTAAAAAAATCTAGAAGTACAATATTTGAGTTACCGTGACTGTGCGAACTCTACTTTTGTTTACCCACTGCCGAGAAATGAAGCAGAGCTTGAGTTTAAAAATGCCCATACTGGTTATACTGTGAGCGAGCTTACGGGACAGTGTAAGCTTGATTAGCTGCCAGAATTACAATGAAATATCTGTACCTAAAATAAATTGTACAAGTCAAAAACAAAAGAAATGGATTCTGTATATATGGGTACAAATCTAACTTGAAAAAATATTTCTAACATTAATATAAGATTACTAAAAACTACACTTAGGTACTCGATCAACAACCATTTGACTATAGTCATTGTCTATTATTTTTTTTGTATAATTAAATAATTACAGGGTTTTTTGTAATTTATCTAAAAAGTCGTAGGTAGTCATAAAAAACAACATATTTACCACGTTTATTTTCTTTCTGAACCTTGAAGTATGCACCATCAGTGTAGTGGGATTATTCTTTTTTTAACAGGCTAATGCTGTTGGTCTCTACCGACCGACAGCGTCACCGGGCGGGTGGGATTATTGAACTGAGCAAACGAAGTAACGAATTGATCGAAATCTCTGAATCAACTTGCAAAATTTGCTTTCTCTGTCCGGATGTAGGTACGTATTCCTTCGCTCACAATGCTATTTAAAGGGGATCCGTCTACCTAATTTTTTCAGTTTAAGTGTCATCGGCCGGTAATACACCAAAATCGTAAATCTTAGGGCGCTTGTCCACCGCACTGTCACCGGGACGTCACTCGAGAATGAAATGACGGCGCGGGAGTAGCGGTATATTGCGGTTCAAACTCAATTGCGGCTGTGAAGTTGGCGCGAAACGCTGCGCAGTAGCAATAATTAGATGTGCGCGGGCAGAGGTAAACACAGAAACCTCAAGTTCTGTAGGTAAGCGGCTATAGTGCAGCGTACAGGAAACTTGCAGCGCACTTCACAGCTGCCATTGAGTTTTAATTACACTATACTCGTGCATACATTTACTATAGGACTGTTTGTCTATTGCAAGCCCCTCACTGGGCGTCCGTGACGAGCATGCAGTGGTCATGCAGCCATAGTAAATGTATGCATGTATAAACCGCTACTTCGGCGTCATCTCGTGCTCAGCTGGGGACGTCACGGTGACGGGGCAGTGGACAAGGGCCCTTAGGACGAAGATAAAGGTAAATCACCAGTGACAGGACTGCTAATGGACTTTGCCGTAATAAAGTGACAGCAGTAAAATTATAAAGGCTGTTCTATAATTAGAAATGGGGAGAGTGGATATTTTATTATTAAGGGTGTGTATTGGTCAGGGCGTTGAGGGTTGAGCCGCGTTAGGGGTGGCGTTGGACTTTTTACTTGAATAATAGGTGGCACGCATTTGACTGCAATTTCACCTGATGGAAAGTGACGACGCGGCCTACAATGGTACATGCTTGCCTAGAAGATACCTATAAAAAGTGTTTAGCAATGTGCGTCTGTATTTTGGGTGTGAGCGTAATTATTTTCCTGCATTGTAATTGGTATGAAGCGTGCCGACGTTTTACACTTAAAAATAAACCCCATAATTGCTATTATATTGCTAGACGTGAGGACCTGTAATTGGTTTCCTAGTGCTTACTTTAAATTTCTATTATGTAAGAAAAGCTGTTGGTCTTCCTAAGAATAAATAAATAAGTAAATAATAAAAAAAATGTTCATACAAATCACAACAAAACATTAACAAAGCGCGAACTCTCAAGGCATTCTCTTGTGATAGCGAGGTCATTCAACTTCTGAACTGAATCCTTATCAGCTGCCGCGTTATCTCTTCCAAACAGAGATACCTACTCGTTTGTTTCACGACCTTTTTGAACTTTCTAACAAAAGATTTATGAAATGGCACAGCTTTTACCCGACTTCAAAAAGGAGGGTTTGTGTTTTTTGGGGTCAAGTAAGGACGGTGCCCTATTATACTGCGACCACACTACCTTGATATGCCCATGCCTTGCTTGTAATAGTTATGGCCATAGTTCAGAAAAAAATGTACGCGTAGCTACGAATTATGGCTATGAATAATGACATATCACATAGTGTAGCCGCAGCGTTTTACTAAGCCACCAGTTTCTGGGTTCTCTATCCGATCTAATAAACGGCTGTATTAGCCGGCTGAAGTTTTCACATATCGAAGTTGCGTTAATACGGTGGATTACTTACATAAAAAAATGTAAATTAAGGTGGTCGCTATACCTACATAGAAACTTGGTTTTAACGGTTTTATTAATATCTTAAAAACGGCGATACCTACTTATGTGGTCCAAACCTCAAACTTGGTATGATTTTAGAGCATACTCTAGTATAACAATAAATACAAAACAGGCCAAGTGCAAGTTGGACTTGCGAAAAAGGTTTTCAAGCATTTAGACCCGATTTTACCAAAGTAGATTAAATTTTATTCCAAGTATAACTTTCCGAGCGACGTGGCCTGCCCATTGTCATTTCAACTTGCTAATTCTAAGAGCTACATCGGTCACTTTAGTTCTCCTGCGGATCTCCTCGTTCCGGAGTCTATCTCGCAGGAAAACACCGAGCATAGCTCTGTCCATAGCTCGCTGCGCGACTTTGAGCTTACTAATGAGGCCAACAGTAAGAGACAATGTCTCAGTTCCATAAGTCATCATCGCTCGTAGAACTGACAACCGATGGGGAAGAAAGGTTCTCGAGTGGCGACCATGAACCGGAAGACGCAGCGTAGGCCGGCCCCCCACTCGGTGGACCGACGATCTGGTGAAAACCACGGGGAGCCGATGGATGCAGCCGATGGAGGCGAGCAGCCGCTCAAGGTGGCGCGCTCTGGGGGAGGCCTATGTTCAGCAGTGGACGTCCTCAGGCTGTTGATAATGATGATGATGATGATGATAACTTTCCGAGTTATACGAGTATAACCCTTATACCATCAATTTTGAAGGAATTAAAAGCGTCTTCCTTGGTACAATCAACATGGCGTCTTTTTAATTGTCATTTCATTTGTCAATCAGCTGTATCCGAGAGTAACTAGTAGCTTTATACTTAGAATTAAAATTCTACTTTGGTAAAATCGGGCCTTAGGCAGCTATTTTATTTGGTCTTTTAAGTACAGACGTGGTACGGAACCCTCGGTGCGCGACTCCGACTCGCACTTGCCCACATAAAATATGACAAAATAGCTGGCGGCTCACCTAAGCGAAAGTGCCTATATGGACATCTGCACATTATTACCAATGCAACGCCTACCCTTATTAAATTAAATTAAAATTAAATTAATTTATTTCAAGTGACTATTATTATAGACTCATATTTGGTAATAAAATTAAAATCACATTTTATTTAAGAAGGGCTCTTCTTGTGTCATATATATACCCATAAATGTTCGTTGGCTGATTCACCGTTAAGTACGTAATCAAATCTATAGTCTACGCTACCACAAGTAGATTACCAGACGTAACTCAGCAAAAGCATACGTTATCATAATAGCTAATTAGCTATACCTACCACTTGTTTCTTAGTATACCTAAGTAGAACATTGACAGATAACCATAACAAGGTTACAACAACTATTCTTTAAACTAACTACTACAAATAGCTACTAGCTAAACTACTAAATGCTAACTCAACTCCTACTAAATGCTAAATGATCCAGCCCACTATAAGTACTATACCATAGGCTGTGTATACCCAACATGCTGGCAGCATTACCACAACTATACCCTATTTTTTTATTAGACGGAGGAAACTGACAGATCGAAATGTCACTTGTGAAAATAATGCTGCCATCTTCTAAATCGTAGAGGTGAATCTAATTCAGCTCCTACAGTTCAAAAGAGCGGAACTATAATTTGCCGCTACAACAATGCCACTTCTTTTAGTTCGAAATACTCTCTCCAAAAACATTTTGGTTTGGTGCTACACAGTTTTTCCGATACTGAATAAAAGACTCATCCACATATCTTGCAAGAATGGAAATCTCGCACGCCTCACTTCATCAAATTCAAATTCAAATTATGTTTATTGTAACATGCGTTCATTCTTACCACGCACCCCGCAAGATGTGGAACAATCTTCCCCCGGAAGTACTCCCGCGATGCTACAATATGCAGTCCTTTAAAAAGGGTATCAAAAAAAGCCTTACTGAGCTGGCAACGCGTCGACAACGCCTCTAGTGTTGCAGATGTTCATAAGCTGAGGTAACCGCTTTCCATCAGGCAGGCCGTATGCTTGTTTGTCGCTCGTAACATTAAAATATAAAAAAATAATTAAGTTATAAAAATGATAACTTGTTGTATTTTGTTAATATTGCAATTTTTATTGAAACATACCTATTCCATTTTTTCACAGGGCGCTAATTAATGTAAATCACAATCAGGCAGGAATTACGATTTTCAGGAAATATTACAAATATTTCCTGAATGTCGTGAATCGTGAGTGTGTCGTGAGTCGTGTCGTGAATATAAAAGAATGAAATAGATTTGATTGATTTGACATTTTTTTTTTCCTTATATTTTGGCTCCACACATAGTGTATTTAGCCAGTGTCAAGTTTTGTAATTTTTCATCGTATTATGGAAATTTTCACTTAAAGTCAAGTCATAGTCACAGTCAGAGTAGTCATAGTCTAGTCTAAGTCATAATCCAGTCTAAGGCATGCCCTAGTAAAGTGGTGGCAACTTTACTAGAGGCTTCTATGGAATTTTGGAAGCAACACGAAAAACCACGTTTCACTACATTATATCACTTGCCCACACTCATGCTCGTAATTCAGCACTTAATGCGTAAAACACCACCAATTTTAAACATTAACACTAGAAAAAGCATAAGTTTTGTAAAATAATACAATGCACCGACGTGAACTTTTCCGCGTTTCCGCCAAACCTCTGATTTGACATTGAAATGAATCAGTGAACTGTATATTTTTTACCCATCACTATTTATTTGTCATGAAAAAGTGGCAACACTCGTAATGTCAGTTTACTCCATCTGAATAAGATATACTATATCTTACGACCGCCCAGAATAGGTTATTTAACTATTGAAAGGGTTTTTTTGGCGGGAACGTGAAAAAGTTCACGTCGTTGCATTGTATTATTTCACAAAACTTATGGTTTTTCTAGTGTTAATGTTTAAAATTAGTGGCATTTTACGCATTAAGTGCTGAATTTCGAGTATAAGTGTTGGCAAGTGATATAATGTAGTGAAACGTGGTTTTTCGTGTTGCTTCCAAAAGTCCATAGAAGCCTCTAGTAAAGTTGCCACTACTTTACTAGGACATGACTTAGACTGGATTATGACTACCTGACTTAGACTGGACTATGACTACCCTGACTGACTGTGACTAAGACTTGACTTTACATGAAATATTTCATAATACGATGAAAAACTACAATACTTGACACTGACACTGACAAAAAACTATTGAAATGAACAAAGAAATACTTTCTTGAAGTAGGTTACAAAATAACGTATTAATTGAAGAAATTGCCAGAATTACGCTATGTACCTATTATTAGATTGGTATACCTTTAATTTAACATGGATGTTCAGATCCAATCTTCGAAAGCCAATTTAGTTTTCAATTAGGCCTAGTAATCAGAATAATGCAATATCGATACAGATTATTACAGTTTCCTATCAACTCGGGTTCGAATCGAAATGGATTGCTGCGGTATTGGACTCGTATTCAATAAGGCGGGCAGGAGTTTCATTGGTTGGTTCAGATGAATAGAAAATGGAACACCTATCTTGTGTAGCTCAAAACAAACAAATAGATTGAAACCACAGAGCCAGAAACAAATTACGTCCGCGTACTATTATCTGTGATGTTCCCTGATAGAGATGGAATTAACAACAGTATTCGTGCAGAGCAATAGGCGATGAAAGCACTAAACTGACTATATGACTACATAAATATGAAAACTGGTCAAAAGAGGTGGCACTGAGAAAACACTTTTCCAGAAAGCCTTTGAGCAAGGAGGTTAAATGTAAAAGAGAGAGCGTAAAGGCACAGAGAATTATTGGACTGGCCTGATAGCTCAGTTGGCAATAGCTCTGCCTTCTGAATTGTAGGTTGTAGGTTCAATTCCCACCCAGGACAAACATTGCTGTGATGAACATAGGTGTATGTTCTGTGTCTGGGTGTAAAAGTATTGAAGTATTGTATCAGTTATCTAGTTCCCATAGTACAAGCTTTGCTTAGTTTGGGACTAGATGGCGCTGTGTATAATTTCCACACAATACATTTTTTTTAATATAATGTAAACGTAAGTAAACTGTAAACATCAAAGTAGTTTCATATATTTTATACTATAGAACTCTTTCCTTGGTAAACCTACTTATCATTATTTTATGTCACTTGGCAATTTAAAGCCAATAAAAAGCCATTAAAAAAATAATAAATAATATCTAACGATCACATACATAGATCATGGACCCTAACTAGGATTCCCTGTATCTAGGTCTACCCAGGAACTACAAAGACCATGATCCCACAACACCCAGATTCAGAACAATTACGCTTTTTTTCCTGTTCAAACACTTGTCCTGCCGCGGGAATCTGACCCACTGCCTCTGGGTTACGAGCCGACCTACTCAACCACCACACCACAGAGGCTGTCAACGTGTCAACACCACATAAGCTGTGATTATTTCAATTTTAGCTAGAACACGTGTCTTTTAAGTCTCAAAATCTCCATAAGTAAGAAGGCCACAGAATTCGCCCTATTTACTTAATACGTCTATGAAGAAGACTAATTTATCCTCTGTTTTAGTGGTTTTAATAAAGCATAACTTTGACTTACTTTGACTTCCACATGTTTGAATCTCAATCTCTCGTATTTTGTAAAAGTTACAATAACGGTAGCAAACCAACAGCAGTAGTAAAGCGACAGCAAACACTTAGCGATCGGTCGCAAAATGTCACTAGAAATAGAAATCGTATTAAGGAAGCCAGTCGCCCGCCTGTTGCTCGCCTGTCGCTGAATGAAATTATGATAAATTATTATTATTATTTATTACTATTAATTACTATATAATTATAGTCGCTGTCATATTTCTGTCAATGAAGATCGCGTATAATACCACGATCTTTTTGATTTAAACAAAATAATGAAACATTAAACTAAATTGAGCTCATTTTCACGTTCGCGTCATGTAGTTGAAACCTATTCGAATAACATTTTAATCTGTACACCGAACCACTGATGTTTCGGCTGTTAGAGAATACCATGAATAGTAAATCCATAGCTTTTGCATAAGCCCGTTTGTAATTAATGTTGGTATTATATTATAAACGGTTTTTTGGCACATTTCTGATCTGCGCTCAACTTATAACCCGCTCATTTTGCAACGCCATCTAGTTTTAGGCATATTTTTGATCTACGCTGTTTTCTTAGTGTATTGGCATTCCTCTCGTCCTTGTTCCATGCTATTACTAAGGCTCCGCTGTCTGTCTGTCCGTCTGTCACTAGGCTGTATCTCATGAACCGTGACAGACAGTTGAAATTTTCACAGATGATGTATTTCTGTTGCCGCTATAACAACACTAATACTAAAAACTTGCACTTGGCCGATTATTCTTGTACATATTGGTTGCCTAATGTGTCTGTGACGAGCGGCTATGTCCGTAATGAGGAAAAAATTTATAACAAATGAATTAACGCCTAAAAAGTCGAGAGAGGTACTATAAGCTTAGCCACAGATAATATAATACGCTTAGCTATACGATGTTGTTGATTATCTTCAAAAAGATACCAGAAATACAAGAAAAACACAAAAATAGTGAGTCCCAAATAATCTGGGAAATAAATACATCATTTTCACCCCATTCAATATGCTTCAGTAACTATTATGAACACAAATACAGATGGTACAAAGTAAGCCGCTTACGAGGAAGCATCTACGTTGAGAATATTTAGGTATTTATACAAAATGTGTGAGGTCGAGCGTGTATAAGGAAAAAATGGAAAATATAAGCGCCGGAACCGGAAGCCAGATATTTCCGGTAATTCCGGTACAATATAAAACGATAAGTATTGTTTGTTGTAGAAAGGTATCACTGAACTTAATAGGTAGTTACTGAATACAATTTAATATTGCTGTTTTTTTTAAATACGTGTGGGCATTTCACACAGCGCCATTTAGCCCCAAACTAAGCATAGCTTGTACTAAGGGAACCAGATAACTGATGTAATACTTAGATACTTTCTGTTTGTAAATACATACTTAGAATACAATATAACACCCATACACAGAACAAACATCGATGTTCATCACACAAATGTTTGTCCTGGGTAGGAGTCGAACCCACAACCTACAGTTCAGAAGGCAGAGCTACTACCAGCTGAGCTAACAGGCCAGTCAAAATGTACTAACAAAGTAGCAACAACGTGATTGGTCGATTGGTTTTGATTTTGTGATTGATTTGATTCTCATCATCATCATCATCAACAGCCTGAAGACGTCCACTGCTAAACATAGGCCTCCCCAGAGTGCGCCACTTTGAGCGGCTGCTCGCCTCCTGCATCCATCGGCTCCCCGCAGCTTTCACCAGATCGTCGGTCCACCGAGTGAAAAATAAAAATACTGATTAAATGTTTTTAAAACCGCTGGGAGCCAATGGAAGCTGAAGGCAAGCAGCCGTTTAAAGTGGCGCTCTCCGGGGAGGCCTATGTTCAGCAGTGGACAACTTCAGCCTGTTGAGGATGATGATGATGAAAGTTTAGTTAGATTACCATGCCTAAAAAAAGGGGACCCTTAATAAGGTCATTAGATCACTGTATTTATTTTCTGTCGGTATGTCTGTATGTATATCTGTATGTCAAGTCAAAACCTTCTTTCTCAGCAATGGCAACAAAAAAACTAGAGATCCCGAAAATAAAGTACTACCTATTCCGGATTCCGGCGTGGAATTTTACGAATTAAAAATGTATTACATCGCTCAGGCTGTGCATTCTTCATAAAAATCTGGCTACCGGTGGTCTGCCCACAGAGCAGAGACAACCATTACGGCCGCGGCCTGTCCCATAGACTTTATGGTATTAATAGTAATAGTCTAGTCTTCTATTGACTCTTTGAACAGCAAAATTCACCCTTTTTTATTATACCTACACTAGCGTAATGCCCGCAGCTTCGCCCGCGTGAACTATCCCTCAGGGATCATTTTTTCTTTCGGGATAAACGTCCCGTTTTAGCTCACCCCTACACTGTTTAATTAATGTATTTTCGAAATTTCAAGATTTTAGCTTAAGTGGTTTAGGCTGTGCGAGCGTCTTACAATGGGACTATGCTCTGCATTTTTTACCCCTTTAGGGAATGAAATTCAATAATTGCCGAGACCCATAATATCTACTTATTTGGTATGTTCTTTACACATTCCAAATTTCAGTGTGATACGGTTCTAAACTTATGAAATTTCCATACAAACACCCTAAAAAAATCACCCCCTTAGGGCTTGATTTTAAAAACTAAAAAATACTATTTCATTTATTTTTATACTTGTTTATATTTACTAAGTATTAAAACGATATGTTTCGAAATGTAAGTTTTTCATACAAACGTTTTTTTACCCTATTCACTTATTTAAGGATTGAATTTTCAAAAATCCTTTCTTAACACGCGCCTACGTCTTAAAAGGAAGCCACCCTCCAAATTTCAAGTATCTACGTCCAGCAACTTGGGCAGTACGTTGTCAGTCAGTCAGGACAAAGCCTTTTTTATGTATAATAGAAAATTTCAATGAATGATGTGACGTGCTGGTCGTTTGCCTGAAGGAGCCACGGACACACGAGGGGTTGGGAGACACGGCAACCCATAACAGTTCTAAGACTTCTAAGTGACTAGTGGCGCCATACCCTCACCAAGTAGTACAAGCTGCACTGCAGATGTCGCTTATAGATATAGACACTTTTTTTTGAAAACTGTTACAAAACTTCGGAAGCTTGCTCAATTTTATCCCGCCCCGGCAACGCATGGGGTAAAAACAAGAAAAAAAAGAGAAACCACGAAAAAGTCTAGTCAAATCCTCAAAACAATTCAACCCTCTCACATAAGGGTAGCTGCACACTGAATAAAGTTACACTGTGGAAACTTCCTATTGACGGAAATTGGTACTGTCGGATCTGTTGTGTAGGTAAGCTACTTTAGGGCATTGTGTAAATAATTTTCAATTTATTTTTTGGAAATATGGGGTCCGGGGGTTATTATTTAGAAAAGACAGCCTTTGTGGACTTTCTTTTGGTAGTTACATATTGTTATTCAAAGTAAAAACTTCTTGTTTTGAAGATGAACCCCTTCAATCAAGTTATAAATCTGACTGATCAATGTGCTGAACTAGAACGGGGTCCATAAAAAGGCTACCTAAGTTTCTTCCTAAATTATGTACTTAACACCTCTGCTACATTATTAAAGCAATAGCAATGAACTCTATTACCGTGATATAAAATTTCGTTCACAGTTTTTTTAAAGAGTCTGTAGTGATCAAACTCTGACCCCAAAATAAAACTAACAAATGAACTTCTAAAAATATATCTCTGCCATAAGAGGAATCTCAATCCCACGTTATTACATAGTATAATATTTGAACAAGAGAATTCGCTGGAAAATTTCTTTACGTCTCTGAGAGACTGCGCCTCCGTAAGAGGGTAGATGGAAAATATTAATTGAAATGGTGATGACATCCAAGAGCTTAGACGGAGAGCTTTGTAGACATTGGTACCTACTTATGTTTAGTGAGGTTATGAAGATTTCATACTTGTATAATAAAAGACAAATGTCCTACATACATACTTCGTTTGTCCCGAACTAACAGTAAAGAATAATTATGTGTAAGTATTTAAAAAAAAAAAAAAAAAAAAAAAATTGAATTCCCATAATATAATTATAATTTTATAGCGGACTAGTTGGAGAATTTCATTAATACGAAACAGTTTCATATTATTTTGTTTATTTATTTTTTTTAAATAGTTTTTTTATGTAAACGAATGACGTGACGGGGCTAGTTGTTCGCCTGATGTTAAGCATCACGGCCGCCCATAACAAATTGCAGTGTCACTCGGAACTCTAAATTAAGTTCCGCGTGACACTGCGTACTGCGCACGTCATCCTGAGACACAAATAGTCTAGAAAACTTTTCTAGATCAGTTCATAAAGTCTCATTTGCCCAGTAATTTTACTAGCTACAATGCCCTTCAAACCGGAACACCGGACTTGTAAAAGTGCTGTGAATAGAGCCTATTTGCAATAAAACACTTTGATTTTGATATTTTTTATTTTTTACTTTAAAACTATTTACGCGGCGCTTCCTTTTTCTTGTTTCTGGAGGACCTAGTAAACCTTAGCGATGTTTACTAGATCTAGATATCTAACTCAATGTAAAACTTCCCACCTGATTAATTACTTAGGCCAACACAGCCAGATTTTACGCACACATGTTTCACACTGGCCCGAGATGAGACGAATAAATCTAAAACGCTGACTGGCCGGTTCTTTAGGCCTGCATATAGGCAATAAAGGCTTGTACCTAACCCATAAAGCGGCGATATATCGGTGCTTAAGCAAATGTGTCTTCGGTATTAGGTAAGGTATTATAGGGCCGGAGCAAACGTTATAGGTTAGCGTTCTGGGAGATTGGTTTTTAATGTTAGCATTTTAGACTAATTATTAATTTTTCGTACATTATAAATTATTATAGTAGAGACACAGAATAAATAATAGTAAAATTAGTAGAAATCGGTATGGATTATTCTAGTTATTCTCAAAAGGTACACAATTTTAATACATTTTTTTAGCTATTGAGAGAGCTATGCTCGGAGTTTCCTTGCCAGACAAGATCCGAAATGAGGAGATCCGCAAGAGAATAGCTTTGAGAATTGGCAAAATGAAGTAGCAGTGCTGGGCAGGCCACATCACTCGTAGAACTGACAACCGATGGGGAAGAAAGGTTCTCGAGTAGTGACCACGAACCGGAAGACGCAGCGTAGGCCGGCCCCCCAATAGGTGGACCGACGCCCTGGGGGTCTAGAAAATATGCCAGCGGGAGGCGTTAACGCCTTGCTAGGCCCCGTGATTAGAACCGCGGGAGCCAATGGATGCAGAAGGCAAGCACCCGCTCAGTGGCGCTCTTTGGGAAAGGCTTATTTTCAGCAGTGGACGTCTTTAGTCTGATGATGATGATGATGATGATGATAACATAATTTTATTAGCACAAGATGAATGGCTTTTGTTTAGGTTTTTAGAATTTTCATCCCAGGAGATTAAAGAAAGTCTATTGGCTATTCAGAAGGCATAATCATACATCATACTATATTCCATCTTTTCTTTTCTAATCTACAGCATTGGCTAAGTATCTAAATTATAAAATAAAAGAAACTGAATAGATAGGTAGGTACTTTCATTTGTTGGGCCATAAAATAAATCGAAAATAGTACTTAATTCTTTTTTTCTAAGTAGAGCATGCACAGATTTAAAATGTTGATGATATAATATTACCAACTATATTTACCGTTGTATTTTTTATGTAAAAGAATAACGTGACGAGCTAGTCGTCCGCTTGATGATAAGCGTCACGGCTGTCCATATCAGTCATTCACGTGTTTTAGTTATAGGCTATCTTGCCTGGTGCAAATGGGCATAGAGATATTTTCTGTACCTTTTACAACTAGGTATCTACCTCACTTCTTAATAAGGTTCCAATATTAAAAAATAATTGGTTTTTATCTCATTTTACTATTGTTAAATCGTTAGTCATTTATAGTGGCACCCCATAGTATCACCAGCAGTTTACATGATATCTCCCAGAAAAATCTTAACTTTTCGGGATAAAAAGTAGGTAATAATGTTAATCTAATTTTCCGGGATTAAAAGTAGGTATTGTTAATCTTGAGAGTGTATAATAGGCCACACAGTTATGTGCAAAACGTGAGGGTATTATACTGCGGCCACACTGCCGTTATATGCCGATAATTATGGCCATTGTAATGTACTTATAGCCACGATTTATGACCATAACTTATAGGTATATCACGGTAGTGTGACCGCAGCGTTACAAGGGCAGGCAACGTTGCAAGGTGTCTTTAGGTGACGCGCGACAGTATCCTAAAATGCCGTCAGCTCATTTGTCTGTTAATGTTATAAAAAAAGCCGTTGTGGCCTGGAATGTTTTTGGGTAAAGATGAGTATACACCAGACAATATTAAATATCAAAGTACTATTTTTTACACTGTGTAATAAGCCCGTTACAAAAATATCAACTGCGGCCATAGACTACATATTCAAACAAAAGACAGCCAGCACTCTCCCTATCGTTTAACCAAATAGAACTGTTCCTGTTTCGTCATCTCTTATTAATATGGCAAGGAATGGCCTTATTAAATTGGCCGTAAATATAAAAGTTAGTGGTACTGTAACTCGTCTACAGTAAACAGCCCACAATGAGATGCAAGACCCTCGCAGACAATGCTCCCAGAAATGAACAAAGGTGTTGCCTTTCTTTAAAAATCCCTTTCTTTATGATGACTAGTGTCTTACCCATTACCGCCATTGTGTGGCTGTGTACTTTGGGGTACCGTAAATGGAAAATGGAACACTGCCGATGTTTGGGTTGTTCTAGTTGAAAGCAAGATTTTAATTGTAAACAGACTCGTAGAACATGCAGAAAAGATACTCTTATTTTAACTATGTTCACATCTGCACATGACACACATGCCTACATTTTTATAAGTTTACCACAGACTAAATGAAAACCTCACAAATTCCATAGACTAAAAATTAAAAGGTTCCTACAACTATTCTTACATGTTATTACAACTATTCTTTATTACGTTTTTGTGTGGTTTCATCGGTTTATTTAAATAATAATTTTGTAGCTGCCTTAGGCAAGCCCCCTAATGCCCCTTGGCCCTATAATGAATAAATTCCAGTATTGCATATCACAAAAAAAATTAACCAAATGAAAATTTATTGCTAGCGTTTTGGAGGAATTGGGTACCAATTCTGAAATTAGTGGAAATAAAATTCAAGAAAAATTACAGAAATTCTATTCATTGTATTTTATAAATTTAAAGTACGGAACCCTTTTACCCTTAGTCCTGACTCACACTTGTTTATCTTTTTTATAGTTCTTATGAAGGACTTTTATGATAATTGTTGAAGAATATAAATGGACGCTTAAATTGTGATTGTATTTCCAACGAAGATAAAAAACTGCTTTGTTTGGATGCGTAGGAGTGGGCATTTATCTCTTGTGTACAGTCGTCGACAAAAGTTGCTGCACATTTTGACTGGCTATATGTAATAATAATTCTTTAAAAAGGGGGTTAAAGCGCTTTCAATCGGCTTAATTTCATACTGAAAAGTACCCAAATGATATATTTATTCCAGTATTTTTTTTATAATAACAATATTACTGAACCCATTCTGATGAAACTTAGACCAATCTATGATATTCGCATATTGTTTGAAATAAGAAAGAATTTTCCAAATTTGTTTATAAATGACTGAGTTCTGAAGAAGTAGTAACATTAAAATACAACCGACACCCTCAGTCTTTTTTGAAGTCAGCTCAAAAATAGCCTATTTGCAATATTAATTTGACTTTTAGTTGATTTTATATAATTGCGCTTAATAATTTAATACCATACCTAATATTAAAATATTAAATACCTATCTACCTTTCAACTAAACTTATACATATAGATAGAAATATAGATAGATAAAAGGGTTTATTGAATGTAGAAACATAAACAACATGAATAATGTATATACTAAACTAAACTATACCTAAAAACTTTAAAACTAAAATATAAAACTTAAAATAAACCGTCGGCGAAGGGAAAAGTGCCCAGAATGCTGGCTGCGTTACCATGCTGGATGGCAACGCTTATCTTTTGTGCAAAATAAATGCCAGCATTCTGGTTAGATCCCAGATCGATAAAATAAGTTCTATAAGTATACATAATATACATCATCTCTTCATACATTTATTTTACTTATTTTTTCAGCCATCAATAATATAAAAATAGCAAATATTAAGGTACTGGGTATGCTTATTCTCGTGTTTCCGATTCGGCATAATCCCTTCTCAAGAACTATTGAAACCCCAATTTTCTGTTTCAATACATTTCTCGAACAAAACCCTTTATTTTTCTTTTACCTTTTTTTTAATAATTCTGGGCAACATTTCCTATTCGATAGAATATAACAATCAGCTATATTCCCGCGGTTTCGCTTGGACAACTTTTTTTTAAGTTTGGCTCCACGCTGCCACCTTATTTAGCCTGTGAGAAGTTTATTGGAGGCATTGACTATAAATCCAGTTGACCAATGATACAACTTCCCCTCATACGAAAATTAGTGGTGTATTTCAACCACTGATTTGTAATAAATACTATGAATTTCTAATAAATCACGGGAACCCGTTGGTGTCTTTTGTTCCATCCTGCTCTGTTCTTTGTAAATTCGTATGACGTTGTCTCGTTTTGTTACCTCGCCACCTGCAAGCGTAGGTGAGTCGTGTTTGTACGTAGAAATTATGTTCACGAGCTATCAACGGGCTTTATAATCTTTGTTTGGAAGCTATTCATGAATTCAAAGTTGGGTCAAAATCACTTCCAAGTGTAGTCTAGTCAAGGTCAAGATCTAATAAAGATGTTTCACGGAGCGGACCTTCTATTGAAGTTTTGGAGAGATCATAAAAATATACTTTTTCGTGTTTATATTATTTTCTTTTCACTTACACAGTCATATTCGGGTGAGCGATGGTGGCCGAGCGGTAGCATGTGCGCTTCCCAATCCTACGGCACCGGGTTTGATCCTCGGCCCTGCACCGATGACTTAACTAGTAAGTTATGTGCAGTTTTCGATACCATCGCTCCGTGCCTCGGAGAGCACGTTAAGCCGTCGGTCCCGGTTGTCATAAGAACATCTATGGTAATCGTTACAGGTAGTCAGACGCCTGATCTAACCATCCCTGTTACTGGTTCCTTATGGGTTGCGAGGTCAGATGGCAGTCGCTCGTGTAATTCTGGTAGCTCGCCGCTACAGGTTAGATTGGGAGCCGACCCCAATAACAAATGGGAAAAGGCAAAGAGGATGATGACACAGTCATAGTCACGATTTAATCTACGTTGCAGTAATATTCGATATTACTCTATTTTCTAAATTACTTAATTTATTGAAACAAAAATGCCGAGGGAACAACAAACCAAAAAAGTCTTGGACGGCTTTTTCCGGATAAAATTACCCTGTGCCGTTCTGCCCATGAAGTAGATACACCTTTTGATATCGATATAAAAAGACCACTCTATACTAAGTATCGTAAAGTAGCCACTTCTGTTTATCGATTAAAATTAAATAAAAGCAAAAAATTCTCAACTCTACGCCGTACTAATATAGTCTAAAACGAAATTCAAGAAAATCTTTTTTTTCCAGAACAAAAAATCAAAATATGAATTTCAGCTTAACTGTCCTGCAAATAGGGTCTAGAATCGGTTGTAAGCGATGTGGAACAACATTTTTCAAAGTCGCTGTCAAAGCAAAGGCGGGGTAACAAGCGTTCCGACCGTTTCAAAGGAACCCTACTTGGTGCGTTTGGTTCTGTACATTAAAAAGATCAAAGAACGTTAATTGTATGTGGTGGGATTAGTTAATTCCTTTGGTTTAAGCGACTTTTCATGTAAATGAGGATTTAAATATTTTCTTAAGACATGGCTAGAAATTAGGTGGGTTGACGTTTGAAAAATGAATTCTATTCTTGTAATAATAAGGCTCCTGTTTCTTTAATGCTCGACCATAGATAGAGTGACCATAGTAGATATGTATAGCATAGGTATTGGGGCCAATTTTAAAGGCTTTAGTTGACAGATCTAAAACTCCTAAAACTGTTGTTGTCCTTGTCTAATAGACGCTAATGTAAGAGACGGGTACATTTTTAGTAAGTTAAAGACTGTCAACTAAAGCCTTCAAAATTGGGCCTATTGAGGATTTAATCTTCTTGGATATAGCTGTAGGTACTTTCAAGGTATTAAATAGAAAGATGTGTCCATTATCTATACCAATATTATAAAGAGGAAAGATTTGATTGTTTGTTCGTTTGTTTGTTTGCATTGAATAGGCTCCGAAACTACTGAACCGATTTGAGAAATTCTTTCACTGTTGGGAAGCTACACTATCCCCGGATGACATCGGCTATACATTTTTTTTTTAAATTAGGGATCCCCAATAAAACTCTAATAATGTGACCCAAGGTGTAAAAAAGTTACCTAAAATATTCTTTACATCGCGTGCGCTGCGAAAACTATTATACCCGTGCGAAGCCGGGGGGGTCCGCTAGTTTGTTATAAAGTTATCTTTATTTTTGTTTTTTTCCTTCCCATTTGAATTAATCAGTTTAAAATTGACCTCTTTGTTATATTCTCTTCTAATAGGAAAAGCAAAGATAACATTTTTAAAATGGGTAAGTAATAATAATTTGAAAATCCTTCTGCGTTTGTCTAATAAAAGTGATAGGATACTGATTAATTTCTGACTGTTAAAAATATATTATAACACTACGCTACAGGGCCCATCAAACAGAAACATTTTAGTGCTTGCACACTACTGCTTGGCGGCAGAATAACTGGCAAAGCGGTGGTACCAACCAAGACGAACTTTGCAGAAAAGTCTTACCTAGTAATACGTTGTAATGTAAATCTTGCTGTTCTTGTCAAATAGACGGCAATGTAAGAGGCGGATATATTTTTGTAAGTTAAGGACTGTCAACTAAAGCCTTCAAAATTGGGCCTATCTTGCACCTACTAATTAAAAACAAATTATTCCAATCAGCTTTCAACAAAACACAACCATTCGGATAATTAATTACACAAGCATCAAGTTATCGGTATCACCTTGGTCCCAACTTAGATACAAACTCGTTCCTAAGCTGCGACATAACTTACATAGAAACTCGTCCCTAGTCTGTGCCATAACTTACATAGAAACTAGTGCCTAAATATCTGTGACATAACTTACATTGAAACTCGTGCCCAATCTTTGACATAACTTACATAGAAACTCGAGCCTATTTAAAATCAAAATCAATTTTTTTTTATTGCAAATAGGCTATTTTTTTAATCTATGCCATAACTTACATAACTACAAATACAAATAGAAACTCATCCCTAAAAGTAATTAATTACCTCATTGCTAATCTGCGACATAACTTAGGAACATAGAAAGTCGTGCCTAATCTGCAACATAGCATACAATAGTTGGTTGTCCAAATAAAATAAGTAAAATAAATAAAATAACATAAATAAATAATAGAAACTCGTCCCTATTCTGTGAGATCTTAAATTGAAACTCGTGCCTAATCTGTGGCATAACTTATTAACCAGTATGTTCCGTCAAGGGTTGCTCCTCGACCCCTTGATAAAGGACTTACGGACAGCTGACCCCAATTATTATTATAGAGACGATATTACTGAATATTACTTAGCTAAGTTATTGTACTTGATGTCTCTTTGTTAAGTTGTCTCGAGCGCATTGGAGTTTTGGTGATAATATACTGGCTGTGCTTAACTAATGGACTGGCTGGCACTGAGACGTGGTCTCTTACTGTCGGCCTAATGAGTAAGCTCAAAGTCGCGCAGCGAGCTATGGAGAGAGCTATGCTCGGGGTTTCTTTGCGAGATAAGATCCGAAATGAGGAGATTCTGTAAGAGAACTAAGGTCACCGATATAGCTTTGAGAATTAGCAAGTTGAAATGGCAGTGGGCAGGCCACATCGCTCGTAGAATTGACAACCGATGGGGAAGAAAGGTTCTCGAGTGGCGACCACGAATCGGAAGACGCAGCGCAGGTCGGGTTCTCTACTAGCCTTAAGACGTCCACTGCTGAACATATGCCTCCCCCAGAGAGCGCCACTTTGAGCGGCTGCTCACCTCCTGCATCCATCGGCTTCCGTGGTTTTCACCAGGTCGTCGGTCCACCGATTGGGGGAGCCAGCCTACGCTGCATCTTCCGGTTCGTGGTCGCCACTCGAGAACCTTTCTTCCCCATCGGTTGTCAGTTCTACGAGCGGTGTGGGCAATAAAATGTAAAAGCCAAATGCCCGCAATAAACAGACTCTATACAAAACGTAACCCGGGTTTGTTGAATTAAATAGGTACCTGCAAAACTTTAATAAAACCGTGTCCACGTGTAACAGGTTAACCATCAATCATTTTGTGCAGAATAAATGATTGAAATTGTTTTTAGGATTCCGTTATCATTTTAAAGAAACGGAACGCTTGATAGGATTACTTTATACTGTCCATCTGTCTGTCTGTCAAGATCCTTTTTCTCAGGAACGACTGAATATTATATCAGGTAGAAATAGATATCAAATAATAAGTTCCAAGGTTCTCGAGTGGCGACCACGAACCGGAAGACGCAGCGTAGACCGGCCCACTCGGTGGACGATCTAGTGAAAGCCGCGGGGAGCCGATGTATGCAAGAGGCGAGCAGCCGCTCAAGATGGTCTCTGGGGGAGGCCTATATTCAGCAGTGGACGTCTTCAGGCTGCTGATGATGATGATAAGTTCCACTGCCTCGTAATCCTGTACAAAATTCGAGCTTTTAACTCATTGCAACAAAAAGGTATGGCAAAATATTTGATTTTAGACCAATTTGTTTGCATTTAGCGCGTCAATGAAATTTGTTATAACAGAGTTGGAGACGTTGGAGCACTTGCCGTAGATCTAGGACCTTTAAATTTGGCACAAATGAAGGCTTTTTGGCTGTGTGGTCCCGGTTTGCGAATAGGACCACCATATTTCTTCCCGTGGGTGCCGTAAGAACTGGCTATGGAATCCGCAGCAGCATTATCCTCGGTACATTAAAATCTTCTGCGATCACTAAGCCGCCTGCTAAGCGTGGTGATTATGTCAAACCCCCTATGTTAGGTAGCCAAAGTGGCGTTTTATGAGGGAGGTACCTATAGTACGTTGGCATATGAAACTACAACATAGCCGTGCCGTGTCGTTGCCGTGTATCTAACCATCTACTCAGTGGATGTAAATGACCTAGGATGAGTAACGAAATTCTAGGTCTGTAATGGATATTTTCGGGCAAAATACAAAAATTAATAACGCCCAATAAATAACGCCCAACGATCACATACATAGATCCTGGACCCTAACTAGGATTCCCTGTATCTAGGGACCCAGGAACTACGAGGACCATGCTCCCACAATACCCAGACACAGAACAAGTATATGCGCTTTTTTTTCAAGTGCACAAATACTTATCCTGTGGCGGGAATCGAACCCGCCGCCTCCGGGTTATGAGCCGACCTGCTCAACCACCACACCAAAAAGGCTGTCCCTCGTATGTAGGATAAACATAAAAAAACATATATAATTGTTATTTTAAAAAAATATATTAATTTAAAATGTTCGGAACCCTCAGGATGATAAGCTAAGCGCTTTTATCCTATTTTTAAATAACCTGTCTGCTTCACAATAACGACTCATTTTTTTGCTTGTGTTTTCCAAATGATGACAGAGGGTATACATTTTCACGGGTTTTTTTAAATGCATTTGAATAACATTATCTTGATTTCGACCCAGAACCCCAAAATTACTCACCCTATCACTGACGATTAAAAGTAATTAGGATTTTTATGGGGCTGCTCTATTTATTCATTGTAGTTAACAATTTTTTTTTTCTTTTTAAAAGTAACATAGGTACCAGTACCCGTCAAACATAACCTGTAGTTAGGTACATTTAAATAAGTACCCACGAGTGAACACCATTCAATGATACCTATTATTACCGACAACCGATGACAACCGATGGGGAAGAAAGGTTCTCGAGTGGCGACCACGGACCGGAAGACGCAGCGTAGGCCGGTCCCCCACTCGGTGGACCGACGACCTGGTGAAAGCCGCGGGGAGCCAATGGATGCAGGAGGCGAGCAGCCGCTCAAGGTGGCGTGCTCTGGGGGAGGCCTATGTTCAGCAGTGGACGTCTTCAGGCTGTTAATGATGATGATGATGATTATTACCTATTTAAACAAAATTGAGGAGCGAATTCTAGTGTGTTTCCGCTACTATAAACAAATCTACTATTTTAATTTTATGATTTTACCTATTTATGATGAACTTCCGCGAGGTCACGCCTGTATGTATCAATAGAATTAATAAAAACATTTTTTCAAACCCTAAAAGAAACTAATAGCTATGAACACTCTCGATCAAGACTCACCTTTCAAACAAAATAAAAGAACAAGTAAAAAAATAAGTCCAAAAAAAAAATCAAAATAAGTTTTATTCTTTCACGGTTGTTCACTACGTTAATACTATTACGGTAAAGATCCCGTAAGTAATAGTATTAACGTAAGTTTTATTCGTTTGAGAGCTACGATGCCAGACAGATAAACTGTTTGCATCGGGGGTTAAAAATATATAGTAACTACTCATTTTGTAACAATATTCTATGTTTTATTATGCAGCGTGTTACTGCTAAATAGTCACCGTTTCCGCGATATAAAATCGTCTTAAATATCCGGTTCCGGATTTAAAATAAACGAAAAAAAAACGTAAATAAAAAGACTACAATGTAATTACCAAAAATCCCACCCACGTTCACCGCAACCCCTAAAACTGTAACCTAGTAAATAGAAAAAAGAAACTTACAGAGTTTCCAAAAAAGCACAAGTCACTGTCACTATATCGAAACCAGTCAAACCCGCAATCGTCGAGAGCGAGCGAACGTTCCAGACACGCGCTCCCGCCACGGCTCACGGGAGCAGAATGAATGGAAATGAGATGAGGAGCCGTGAGCCAGTGAGCTGAATGAGCTGGACCGATAGAGAAATGGGTTGACAGGTTGGGAGAACGGATATTTGAAGTCAGTAGTACTTATTGTGTTGTACTTACATGTTATAAAACTGAAGTTGCATGTTGAAGTGAGTTAGTACCGGTCGGTCACAGGCCCGTTCGGTCATCCATCCCAAAAAATTAATATTATTTTTAAAATTTATTTCCCGATCGGTCATACTTTTCCATAAGTACCAAAAATGAGAAAAAGTACAGTCAGCAACACTAGCAATTTAAATAAGCTAGTTTTGGGTGTATATCACGCTTTATCAACTATGCAGTTTTGTCAAGGTCCAGTTTTTTTAGTTTTTTGTTGTTGTCGTTTTTTTTTATAGAAACGAATGACGTGACGAGCTAGTCGTTCACTTGGTGTTAAGCGACACGGCCGCCTATAACAGATTGCAGTGTCACTCGAAACTCCAAACTAAAGTTTCGCGTGACACTGTGCACTACGCACGCCATCCTGAGACATCACACAGTCTAAATAAGTCTTCTAGACTGTGAGATCAGTTCTTAAAGTCTCATTTGCCCAGTAATTTCACTAGCTACAATGCCCTTCAAACCGGAACACAGCAGTGCTTGTACACTACTGCTTGGCGGCAGAATAACTGGCAAAGCGGTGGTACCTACCTAGACGAACTTTGCAGAAAAGTCCTACCACCTGGTAAATGTGTGATTTGTTTTATTATACTCATTTATTCATTTTTCTTAGGTTTAGGTTTTTTTACAATATTGTTATAAAAATACATTACTAAAATACTATCAATTTTTATTATACTTATTATTACCTATTTCTTTAGTTTAGGTTTTTATTAGTTAATGTTTTCTTAGAGCGAATGTACACAGTAGTAGCCCGTGTGACTTATAATCCGATGCACCCAGATTGAAATTCCGCTTGGTCCTGCACCAATTAGGTACTTTTCAATTTAATACGCGGAATCTGCATTCACTCTTCACATGGCGCGGCGGACGTACAAAGCCAGCGTGGTCAAGAGTCATATTATTTGAGAACATGTGTCATTCACCAACCTGTACTTAACCAACGCGATGGATACTACCTCTACACTGTCTCCAATTGAGAGAAAGCCTGTGTCCTAGGAGGTACTGGGCTGCTGGAAATGGTTTTCCGCTGTTTAGTTTTAGTCAATGCTTAACGCGGGCAGATGGTTACAAATTCAAGTAGCTACTTATTAAAAAAAAACATTTATTTCGAGTAACATTAGACTCATAATTATTATTAGGTAGGTAATCAAAATTAAATATACAAATAATTAAGCCTGAATTAATTGAATTTGAAATAAAGTAAAATCAGATATTACATGCATAAATTTATAAAAAATAATCCATTCGAAAATAATCAAATTTAAAATTAAAATAAACCAAAATCAAATAAACAAAATCAGAATATTCAGAATAATAATTAACACTAAATTCAAATTGAAATAATAATATTTTCGTCTTGCTGGTGACATCTTTCTCGCAGCATGTACGGACAGACGAACGGATGGTCGACCCTGTCCGCAATCATCTTAGGACGGTGTTGACGCATATTAAAATCATCAAAATCATATCATGGTAGAGTCAAAGTCAAGCTCCAGGTACGTATTATATTTAGGAAGCCGTGGAACCAAACAAAATAAAAATGTAACGAACCACTGACCTCACTTGAGTTAGATATGTCCTAATCTGTCATTAGCTCGATCACAGTTTTTAAAACTGTGACAAGACTGTGACAGATTGGGAAAACTGAGTTTTGGAAGTAACGATTTCCAAAACTGTTTTATCATAAATGGAACAAATACTTATTTGCCAATCCGGTAACACTCCGGTAATAAACCAGTCAAGCTCCAGGTACGGTAGCTGTGGAACCAAACAAAATAAATTTAATGGAATAAACCACTGACCTCACTTGAGTTAGGTATTTACTAATCGGTCATTAGCTCGATCACAGTTTTGAAAACTGTGACAAGAGGTTTGGAAGTAACGATTTCCAAAACTGTTTGATCATAAATGAAACAACTACTTATTTTCCAATCCGGTAACACTCCGGTAATAAAGTATTTCTACAATTTTCCTATTGTGTCTGAATTCCCACTGAAGGCGTGTTCACACCGAAACCACAAAATGGAAAAGTACAGAAGTCAATCACATGTATGTACTTCACTTTTTATACCTACGCTCGGTGCTCGTGCTAGGGTTGTCACCTTTGGCTTATGCACAAAAAACTATCGTAGTAGTGGCACTCGTATCTAGTTGTTTGATTTATTGTTGAGCATGAAACGGGAAGAACGGAAATATAACAACTATTCTGTAGCGCAACTCGGGTGCAGCGGCTGGCTCGCCAGGCAAAACCTACCCTACCTTTAATTACTTACCTACCTACCTAACTGTTCTGTGTTACATTAAAACGAACCATCGAAATACAAACCTTACCTTTCTGAAACAACTGGTAGCTTAAAAAACGACAATTCACTGTTTAATGTTGAATTTAAACGACCGTCCACTGAACAATTATAATAGCTTTTTTTTGTTGCTACATTTTTGCACAAGAAAGTTCACAGACAGTCTCAAGCGGATGGCACTCGCGCTCGCACTACTTCGTGTCGGTGAGCGGTGTCTATGTGTGCGTTGCTCAAGCGCACTTTCTATGTAGATTGACTTCTGTACTTTTCTATTTTGTGCCGAAACAAACAGATGCATTTTGATTGATGGGGTAATTAGCCATTACTGTGGAGTGAAGCGAGGAGAGCGTAATAAATTATAATGTAAGCATTATTTCATGTTCATAACGATAGGAATGGATGTTTTACTGCTGAGGGAGGGTATTTTGAATATTTTACGGAAATTTTACTTCATTTTGTACCGCTTTTATTTTTAAGGTTTCCTACATTTCAAAGAAGTTTATCGTATCGCTTCAAAACTTTAGACAGCCTCTATGGTGTGGTGGTTGAGCAGGGTGGGCTCATAACCCCGAGGTGGCGGGTTCAATCCCGCGACAGGACAAGTATTTGCGCAAATCTTGTTCTGTTTCTGTGTTTGGTTGTTTTTAAATAAATAAATAATAAATAAATATGTGTGGACATTTCACACAGCGCCATCTAGCCCCAAACTAAGCAAAGCTTGTACTATGGGAACTAGATAACTGTTAGAATACCTACTTAGATACTTTTTGTTTGTAACTACATACATAGAATAAAATAGGTATAACACACCCAGACCCAGTACAAACATCGATGTTCATCACACAATTAATGTTTGTCCCGAGTGGGAATCGAACCCACAACCTACAGATCAGAAGGCAGAGTTACTACCAACTGAGCTATCAGGCTAGTCAAATATCATAATCATAAGTCATAATCTGATAGGTGAGTACCTACAATCACCCACAAAAAAGAACTTAGTACCTTATACGATAATAGATAGATTCAGGAAAATTGAAATAGCAAAAGTGAAGGAAAACCGTTATAAATCTAACCTTACCGTTTCAAATAATAAAAGATATTCAATAACTGTATGTTGTACGACAGTACCCGTCTTACCCATCATCTCCCAATCTGTCACTTGCCCACCCATATAGAGTGGCTTGACACAAAAGACCACCGATATAAGATGATTGGCATTTCAGGACACGCAGCATGAGAAAAAGTGAAACATTCACTAGTTGAAAATTTCCACTATTGCAATAACATCAAAAATGTTTCAAATTACTTTTAAACTATACGTATTGTAGCAATCGTGCCAGTCGGTGTTGCCAACCGGATAAAAGACAGTTCAAACTAATTAATAAAAAAAAATACAAGTTAATTTACTAACGACGTAAGGCTTACAATCAAATTAAATTTAAATGTAGCATACTTATTTCATTACAATGTTCTGCAATGTTGCAATTTAGTTATGCTAATTCAAAAGTAAATATACAAGATATTTTTAGACCTCAATGTTTAATGTGCAGCTGGGCTGGCTTGGCTATACCGATTGTAAGTCATAAACTCAATTTTGGTAGTATTTATCACTTTCACCATGTGCATACAAATCTAAATCATAAGATAATTGAAAAGTTTACAGTTTTTTTTTATGATAAAAAGTCATCAAAACAACTCAGCAACTCAAATAAACATTTTTAATCTACACATTATTACTGAACTTTAGGTATTATCGGTATCATGTAAGTTTTAAAATAAGAATTATAGAATAGAATAGAAAATATTTACTCTTGACAAAAAATCACAATGGAATACAATGTTATATCAAAAGTACCTACTAAAATACAATCTATCACAAAGCATATTTTGTTGTTTGCCTGTCACTATACCTACAGCATAAATAATAGTAGGTACAACTATTACCACGAATCGGTCCTCAGGTTTCCCCACGACAAAAGCTGTATTCAACCCGCATAAAAATTATATTTGATTAAGTTTGTTGGACTGGCCTGATAGCTCAGTTGGTAGTAGCTCTGCCTTCTGAACTGTAGGCTGTGGGTTCGATTCCCACCCGGGACAAAGATCTGTGTGATGAACATAGGTGTTTGTTCTGTGTCTGGGTGTCATATTGTATTCTATGTATGTATTTACAAACAAAAGTATATAAGTATTGTATCAGTTATCTGGTTTCCATAGTACAAGCTATAATGCTTAGTTTGGGGCTAGATGGCGCTGTGTGAAATGTCCACACATATTTATATTTATTTATATTTATTTGTGCTCTTAGTACTTCACGTATTGAGGCCGCAATTGAGCGGAACCAAGGCTCTAAAGTGTTCGCAAAGGATTCGTCTATTGGGCAACACCAAATGACAAAACTGAAGACCGAAAATGGTAGCGTCATTTCATCCAAGCCTGAGATTCTGAGAGAGATCGAGAACTTCTATGGACAGTTATACACCTCGACACGTAAGCCCGCTACTAACACAGCTCAGGACATCAGAGCCAAGTTAGTCCGACACTATACCGAAGATATCCCGGACGTCAGCCTGTACGAGATTAGAATGGCCCTCAAACAGCTTAAAAACAACAAGGCACCAGGTGAAGATGGAATTACGACCGAACTTCTGAGAGCGGGTGGTAGACCGGTACTTTTAGTCCTCCAGAAGTTATTTAATTCTGTCATCCTTGAAGGTATAACGCCAGAGGCATGGCACAAGAGCGTGGTGGTGCTCTTCTTCAAAAAAGGCGATAACACCTTATTGAAGAACTATAGGCCCATCTCGCTCTTGAGTCATGTGTATAAGCTGTTTTCGAGAGTCATTACGAATCGTCTCGCACGCAGGTTTGATGAATTCCAGCCTCCCGAACAAGCCGGTTTCCGAAAAGGCTTTAGCACCATAGACCACATCCATACGCTGCGCCAGATTATACAGAAGACCGAAGAGTATAATCGGCCGTTATGCCTAGCGTTTGTGGACTATGAGAAAGCCTTCGATTCAATCGAGACTTGGGCGGTGCTGCAGTCCTTGCAGCGATGCCAAATTGACTATAGGTATATCGAAGTTTTGAAGTGTTTGTACAGTAAGGCCACTATGTCAGTCCGACTACAGGACCAGAGTACGGAACAAATTCCATTGCAAAGAGGCGTGAGACAGGGAGACGTTATTTCTCCGAAACTGTTCACAAACGCATTGGAGGATGTTTTCAAGCTCTTGGAGTGGAAAAGATCTGGCATCAACATAAATGGCGAGTACATCACTAACCTTCGTTTTGCCGATGATATAGTCATAATGGCGGAATCGCTCGAGGACCTTAGCACCATGCTCAACGACCTCAGTAGAGTCTCCCAGCAGGTTGGTCTTAAGATGAATATGGACAAGACAAAGATCATGTCTAATGCTCATGTTCCACCTATACCGGTAATTGTTGGGAACGATACTCTCGAAGTTGTCGACAAGTATGTCTACCTAGGACAGATTGTCCAATTAGGTAGGTCCAACTTCGACAAAGAGGTGGCGCGAAGAATCCAACTCGGCTGGGCAGCGTTCGGGAAGCTTCGTCCTATCTTTTCGTCCAAAATACCGCAGAGCCTGAAAACGAAAGTTTTCAATCAGTGTGTGTTGCCAGTGATGACTTATGGAACTGAGACATGGTCTCTTACTGTTGGCCTCATTAGTAAGCTCAAAGTCGCGCAGCGAGCTATGGAGCGAGCTATGCTCGGTGTTTCCCTGCGAGATAAGCTCCGGAACGAGGAGATCCGCAGGAGAACTAAAGTGACCGATATAGCTCTTAGAGTTAGTAAGTTGAAGTGGCAATGGGCAGGCCACATCGCTCGTAGAACTGACAACCGATGGGGAAGAAAGGTTCTCGAGTGGCGACCACGAACCGGAAGACGCAGCGTAGGCCGGCCCCCCACTCGGTGGACCGACGACCTGGTGAAAGCCGCGGGGAGCCGATGGATGCAGGAGGCGAGCAGCCGCTCAAGGTGGCGTGCTCTGGAGGAGGCCTATGTTCAGCAGTGGACGTCTTCAGGCTGTTGATGATGATGATGATGATGATATTTATTTAGTTAATACAAACGTGACTTCATCAAAAAAATTACAATATTACCTAGTCTATAGCTATTAATTCAATGCACGAGGTGAACGCCTCCATAGCATTAAGCTTACAGGAAACTGCGACATAGTTGTAGAAAGTTTTTCCCGATAACTTAGTTTGTAAGTGGGACGAATGGGTATTTCCCAATACTACCTTATTGGATGGCTGATTTGGGAGAGATTTATCACAAAACATGGACAATCGAACTTTTCTCTCTACGTTTTGTATACCTTTGTACTCTATAAATCACTGTTTCTAGATAGCTTTCTGTAAGTTTATGAATCTAGCTAAATGTAGCTCAAGTAAATGAACTTTTGTTGCAACAATAGACGCTATCTTTCTGACATTAGTGACATCTCCAGTATGTTCATAGCAGGCGCGGATACAGTGGAGGGGTGCGCAGCGACTTAAACGCGGTTTTTTATTTATAAGTTTAGTTTTAGTTTTAGATAAGTACATTTAGATTTAATTTAGTTTTAGTAATTGTATTTAGTATTTTATTGAATAATTTTTTTACATGACTAGGGGGGAAAAAAGGCAGGTATTTAAAAATAAAACAACAAACACCTACCGCAATTTCTATAGTCTGTCAGTGGGTACCTACCAATTACCAATACGAGAGTAGTGGACATCTCATTGAGAAGAGAGATGGGGCGCGGCGCGGCGCGGTGGCGGCGAGTTGAATGACTGCCGATAAGAGGCCGGATGAAACGGTCGACAACCAATTTATTGCCGTGATTAGTTACTCTATAAGTATACCTATCTACATATAAATTGATAAGAATATTTATACATAACTAGCTGTGCCCCGCGGTTTCACCCGCGGATAAAATGTAGCCTATGTGTTAATCCATAAGCTATCTCTATTCCAAATTTCATCCAAATCCGTCCATCCGTTTGAGCTTGAAGGAGTAACAAACATACACACATACAAACTTTCACCTGTAGACCAAAAATGAGATGGGAAGACGACATAAAAAAAGTTGGCAGGAAATGACTGGATAAATAAGGCTCGAGCAGAACAATGGCAAGGACTTGAGGAGGCCTTTACCCAGTGAGGAGTCTTCAGCATATCAACAAATAAATAAAAACAATAATAAAAAGAAATCACGGAGCAAATGAGAGGAAAAATTTATATTATAAATTAAATTGCAATTATTTTTAGTTTGTGAAATGTACATTTTTTTTGTTTCTATAATGTTGAGGCAAATAAAAGGCTTATCTATCTCTATATATAAAAATCAATTGCTGTTCGTTAGTCTCGCTAAAACTCGAGAACGGCTGAACGGATTTATCTTATCTTGGTCTTGAAATGTTCGTGGAGGTCTAGGAAAGGTTTAAAAGGTGAGAAAAAATCGAATAATTGCCAGGAAAACTCTAAAAACCCGTGCGAAGCCGGGGCGGGTCAGCTTGTTATTAACATAATATTAGTGTGATAGCAGTATGGCCTGCTTTATACTGTAATCTGCAGACTAATTTCATTTCACAATAGATAGTAATGAAAAAAAAACTGGTAACTCTGGTGGGTGTTTTTCAAAAAGTTTGCTCGTTGCGTAATGGAATTCCACCCAAAAGAAAATATTTTTTTAAAATAAATAATTAGTTTCTATGAATCAGAATATAATCTAAATCCATAAAAACAAATTTTAATTATAAAATAGTCTTTTATTTAGGAATAAATATATATTTTTTAAGGGTATGGACAACAGGAATTCCATTACGTCACAAAGTTTAAGTAAGTTTTAAATGAAATCCATGGGCAATTTGAGTATAAAATATATATTTTTTTTTTTTTTTTTTTTTTTTTTTTTTATATTTGACTAGGCTAGCGTTTGACCACCATATATTAAATTATCATTGAACTAAACGGTCTCCTGAAACCCGAAACTTATTTTTTGTAATTTAAATAATACAAATACCTTTTCTTTGGAAACATATTCCTCTACGCTACGTTATGGTACGTTTGATTGCTCAATTTTCGTCTTTGCTTTGGCACTTTAATATATTATGTCGTTTATATTAATAGTACGGAAAGGTTAATTATTGTACTTTGTTTTAATTTTAATTTGAGTATAATTCATAGTAAATTAATGTAATGAATCAAATCTAAAATATCAGTCAGAAGAAGACAAGTGACGTTAATGGAAAAAGACGTCACGTTTAGGAATTATATGGCATAATTTACATGAGTTAGAATTATTAAACTTTATCGCTATAATTCAATTATGGCTGTATAAGTAGGTACCTAACAATAACTTTTTTCATATCTATAGTATTATAAACGTTGCCTTAACTACTCATATCCAAATTTCTGAAATACACTTATTTTACTGTTAATTATATGGTAATTAATTTTATTGTTACTAAATAGATGCGATTTCATCAAACATGAAACTGATCCCTCATACCAAACAGCATTTCGAGAACTTGAACTTATGCAAAAAGTCTTATAAGATTTTTAACACAAACAAACTTACAAATAAAGTAAATTAAACTGTTTATAATAAGTACATTTTTTGTTAATTACACACTACATCGATAATCTAGGTCACTACTCACTAGGCAACAAAAAAAACCAGACACAATGTAACCCATGCCTAATAATTCCACTACGTCACAGTTGGCGTTCCACTAATACAACACGTAGCGTAGTGGATGTGACGTATGACGCCGATATTGAAACAAACTCTAAAAAGATGATGTTTAATAATGATTCTACTAAATAATACATTGAATTCAGATTCTAGATGTTGGTAAGTTTAACCCATGAAAAGTTGTAAGTCAAACAACCAATACAATACATTATTAAATTGGGTTCGTAGTGGAAAACAAAAACAGTACAACGTGACGCCTGAGCACTATTTCACATATATCAGAATGAGAATGCAACTAGCATTAAAACAAACATAGCGACCGTAGACGGGCCTAAATGTTGCACCCAATCAAATAAAATACTTACTTAAGCCTTTAACATAGGCCAAACGCGTCTTTTTAACTAATCATACTGAAGAACCTATGAATTCTACAGACATGAAAAAAATATCACCAATAAGATCATTCTGCACCTGTACTTATCAATTGAACAAAATATTCGATTACTAGGTACATTATGAATAAAAAAAAATACTTTTAGAACGCCTTTCCAGTCACACAGTGTACAATGCCGCGTAAAGGAAGATTGCGTCATTAAATATTTTTACACCCTCGGATAGGAAATTTAAAAATATTCAAGCTCAATTGATCATTTTATTTTTAGAGCCAAAATTAAGTCTGTTTAGTAATATTTTGCGTTATTTTGCGGCGAGCCAAGGGCGAGGCCCTTGGCGGGGCATGAATTAGTCTGCCCCGGCATGTGCCAACGGGTGGACGCGCTGCTGTTTTTTATAAAATATTTTACATGTTTTTCTTATTTGTATGAAAATTATCAATTAAACAGCCAATAAATAGGTATTGACTATACGAAAAAGTCGGTTTTAGAGCCATTTGATTAGTTCTTAGTGACTTTAATGTCAGTAAAAGTATTTGGAACAATAATAGATCGTTAGCACAGAAGGTCAGTATAGGTATTTTAAACTCTTTTGGCAGGGTAGGGTTCCAGTCGAACTAAATTAGCGTTAGGCCCCATACACGTTACATTTTATTGATCAATCTTTGTGATTGATCAATTTTATTGATCGTTTAGGGTTAGTATTGGTTAATGTTTTTCGGTTTCCAGTATGGAGAAAACATTGACTTAAGTGGTCTCGTCAATTTTATTGATCTATAAAATTGAAAGTGTTACCATCACCAGTTATCAGCTTCTTCAAAAATGGTTCGGTTTCATTACGTCGTAATAAATAATCACAGATGAGTACACGGTTCATTAGGTTTCCTTCAGTGAGCTCGCGAGGGACCCAAATATCGAGCTTTTTTGTGTACCTACCCATTTTTTTTCAAATGCGCCAAAACTGTTTTGTGGTCAATTCCCAGTTCTTCAGCTACGTCGTAACTACTGATATGCCGATCTTGCTCCACTTTTTTTTTAAAAATGGCATCCATTTTATCCGTAATAGGGCGACCAGAGCGAGGTGCATCTTTGACATCAAAATTTCCGGATTGAAAACGCTTAAACCAAATTTGTGCTACTCTCACAGACACTGCACTAGGTCCATAAACATCGCAAATTTTTTCGCGGCTTGCTTTGCATTTTTTCCGTTTTTGTCATAGAATTAAAAAAAACAGGAATGAGTTTTGATTGACATCGAACTGACGTACAGCAATGGCGGACACCTAAACATGTGTGACGGATTAAAGAATTGCCATCTAAGAAAATTACCCGAAACCGACAAAAAAAAGATCTGACGTTGGTGTGACTTTTTGTATGACAAAAAAGCTACGCGATCTTGTAACAGGGTAGTCAAAATTTAATAACTTATGTCATTTTATTTTTCATCCCTCAGGGTTAGTCCTATCTGAATTTGTAAAAAACTAATACGACATAAATATATATATCCTTTTATACGCTATTAATGCTATATTTGCTCCGTTTCAGTATGAAAATGGAACCCATATAGGATTAGTTTGTTGTGTATCTGTTTGTCCATATTAGATGCAACTTATAGGGTACCTACCTACTTTACGATGACCTAGAGCTGGTGTGCATTATTTATCGTATAGGCTTAGAGTCAGATGTTGCCAAAAGATTACTAAATTTTTAATCCTAGCGGTAATTTCATGGTGTACGATAGTACGGTGAGCTTCGGCAGTGCAGCCCTTGTAGTTACAGTTATACCTGCGCGATGTAATCCATACACTACGATAAAACATCGTCAGCAACGAAGTTGACGCCACTCCATATTATCCTTTATGCTATAGGGAAGAGGAAGGGAGAGCGAAAAAGATAGGGGAAAAGGATGAATGTATGATGGTAAACAGAGGCGCACCTGCCTCCATTCAGGCTTTTCCTCTCCCATTTCTTTCTTCCTTTGGACAGGGCTAGGGCGTAAAACTAACTAACCGGGTCGGGTCTGCTAGTCAGTCAATAAAACTGTTTATTTCGCACAAAGAATTATAGCCAGGCTTTTGCTGAAAATGTTTTATGAACACATCACTATCGTATTTTTCTACTTTACTTTTGAAATGAAACTTGCATCTTCCATTATGTATATTTGTTATTTCTTATACAAACTTCCAATACTAGTAAGTGTCATATGTCTTGACGCCACTGCTGCTCAACGGGAATTAACTGCTTTTTCGACATTTTCGTAATGGCTGGACTTCCCAGCAAACTCAATTTTTTTTGAGGGGGACAATCCATGATTGGCTGATGGTACCAACACTACCAACCTATCAAGTATCAACCAATCATGGCTCTTCTGACAGTTTGCCAACCAAAAAAGTCAAAAACACTCTTAATTTTTAAAAGTAAGTATCTATTAATAAATTTCACGACACTTTACTTTTTTTACGTTAAAGAAAACCTGCCCAAATATGCACGATTAGTAGGTCCATTACAGGTAAAATATTTATTAACCTGAAAAAGGCCAACACATGCATAATATGCATAATGAAAATATGCATTTGCATATAGTCAGTTCTCTAATTATGATCAATATATGTGAATAACTTGTATTCGAACACAATTTCGTCATTCTCCTACACTTCCGGGTAATTTGCAAGTTTGATTGTTGGCAACACTAAGCTGGTTTTGTGCATTGATTGCATCTCAATATTTTATCGAAAAAGCAAAAAATTAGTGGAATAATAACAAGCTTACTTGTGAAAAGTGATCCCCTGAGTTTTTTTTATCATACTGCTATGATTCCGACAACTTTTCAAGACGGCATTTTTTTTTTTCTAAGCGTCTTGGGCGACGTCCGGAGCAGTAATGGCAGGCGATAGACTTCCTATGATGTGAGTGTGTGCGTGTCCGCTTGTACTTATTAGCGTTCCAACTTCTTAAGGGTACCTCGGTTCGGGATCAGTTGGGACTCGGTCCTTCTTTTTTTATTAGGTCCATGTTTTTTGTAGTAAAATTTTAAAATGTATCGAGTTTCTTCATTAGATTCACTCATCTTCACAGTACGAAAAACAAATAAAAATCACACATTTTCCTAATTTGAATATGGAATTATCTTCTTTAAAATTTAAACTTTTAATGATAAAACCAGCCAGATACAAATAGTATAGCCAAAGAGATTTTATTACAAGTTCATACTTACTATAATGCGAAAAGACTTTTTCCCCAACCTAATAATATGAGTTAAAGTCACAAAAGTTTAAAAAGTGTTACGATTGATTGTATTTTGTAAAATATATTTTAAAATCATCTCGCTTAATTTTATTTAATGCAAGCCTCCAAAATTATATTTTTTTATGTATTAAACACAAGCGCAATTTTTAATTGTAAATATTAGCAAAATCAGCAGGAGATTGACGAGATAAATACGTCGCTAGTTCTATTTGTAGTCCAATATATTTTTAACAATTTTGTACTAAGTAGGTACGTCAGACAACTTTGTACTAGCAACTCGTAAAGTACATTTTTCAGCGGGCCGTTGGTTGGACAGCCCTGCTTGTGCTAGAAATTATGTGTTTAGAGTAGGTTGAATGATTTATCCCTAGCTGATATCAGAGTTTTTAGGCCGACCAAGGTCTCTAACATAACGACGATTGTTTATTTTGATTGTACAAGTTGACGTGTCATCATTATCAATCAACTCACGGTAGGTAGGTAATGCCCTATTTTATATGCTACTCACGATTACCTATCCCAGAACGAACCTGCTGTACCTGCGAACGAAGCTGGTCCAAAGGTGGGCTCCCGGTTTTTTAGCTACTAGCTAAACCACCCCAGCTTCGCACGGGTTAATTATTTATTTTTACGCCTTATCTCCTAAGGAAGAGGGAAAAGATAAGGGAACAGGATGAATGGATGAAACGCCGAATAGAGGCAAGTGCGCCACCTATCACCTTTCCCCCTCTCTTCTCTCTTTCCCAAAGTATAGGATAGGATAGGAGGAGGAATTACAACTAAGTACATATTTTTACTTTTATCCCCTCTCCCGAGGAACCCGTGCTGAATTTCGGGATTAAAAGTAGGTATATGCTATAGCCTACTTCATAATATGAACTCAAATCATGCCAAGTTTCATTTGAATCCATTCAGTAGTTTCGGCGAAATGCTCAGCCAAGATACAGACAGACAGACGGACAGACAGACTGACAAAAATTAAAAAATGTATACTTAGATACTTTTTTGATTGTAAATACATACACAGAATACAATACAACACCCAGCACCAGAACAAACATCGATGTTCATCACACAAATGTTTGTCCCAGGTGGGAATTGAACCCACAACCTATAGTTCAGAAGGCAGAGCCATTACCAACTGAGCTATCAAGGCCATCAAAATGGAGCCCTCAAAAAAATTTCTATACATTATCTTCAATGTACAGATTTGGACCTGTTACAGTTTTATTATAAGTAATATAGATAGATATATTATATAAGTAATAAACCGGGCACTATAATATTATTATAATAGGTAGATATATTTTTCACGGAGTTTCATCTGGAATTGTTTATCTTTGACTAACTCTAGCTCATTGTCAAACCTACGAGTGTGGCGCCCCAGGTGGCTCTTATTAATAACTTTGTGTCCAACGCTCAAGGTCATTGGCGCATGTTAAACTCTTAAGAGTTTAACATGCGCCAATGACCTTCACCCAAATCTGTACATTGAAGATAATATATAGAAATTTATTTTTGAGGGCTCCATTTTGATCCTTGATAGCTCAGTTGGTAATGGCTCTGCCTTCTGAACTATAGGTTGTGGGTTCAATTCCCACCTGGGACAAACATTTGTGTGATGAACATAGATGTTTGTTCTGGTGCTGGGTGTTGTATTGTATTCTGTGTATGTATTTACAATCAAAAAAAGTATCTAAGTATACATAAAAAAATATTATTTTCGAGGCTTGCATTAAATAAAATTAAGCAAGATGTTTTTAAAATATATTTTACAAAATACAATCAATCGTAACACTTTTTAAACTTTTGTGACTTTAACTCATATTATTAGGTTGGGGAAAAAGTCTTTTCGCATTATAGTAAGTATGAACTTGTAATAAAATTTCTTTGGCTGTACTATTTGTATCTGGCTGGTTTTATCATTAAAAGTTTACATTTTAAAGAAGATATTTCCATATTCAAATTAGGAAAATGTGTGATTTTTATTTGTTTTTCGTACTGTGAAGATGAGTGAATCTAATGAAGAAACTCCATACATTTTAAAATTTTACTACAAAAAACATGGACCTAATAAAAAAAGAAGGACGGAGTCCCAATTGATGCCGAACCGAGGTACCCTTAGGAAGTCGGAACGCTAATAAGTACAAGCGGACACGCACACACTCACATCATAGGAAGTCTATCGCCTGCCATTACTGCTACGGACGTCGCCCAAGACGCTTAGAAAAAAAATTATAAAATGCTGTCTTGCGTTGCGAAAAGTTGTCGGAATCATAGTAGTTTGATAAAAAAAACTCAAGGAATCACTTTTCACAAGTAAGCTTGTTATTATTCCACTAATTTTTTGCTTTTTCGATAAAATTATTGAGATGCAATCAATACACAAAACCAGCTTAGTGTTGCCAACAATCAAACTTGCAAATTACCCGGAAGTATGGGAGAATGACGAAATTGTGTTCGAATACAAGTTATTCACCTATATTGATCATAATTAGAGAACTGACTATATGCAAATGCATATTTCCATTATGCATATTATGCATGTGTTGGTCTTTTTCAGGTTAATAAATATTTTACCTGTAATGGACCTACTAATCGTGCATATTTGGGCAGGTTTTCTATAACGTAGAAAAAGTAAAGTGTCATGAAATGTATTAATAGATACTTACTTTTACAAATTAAGACGTGTTTTTGACTTTTTTGGTTGGCAAACTGTCAGAAGGGCCATGATTGGTTGATACTTGATAGGTTGGTAGTGTTGGTACCATCAGCCAATCATGGATGGTTCCGCTCGAAGAAAATTGAGTTTGCTGGGGAGTCCAGCCATTACGAAAATGTCGAAAAAGCAGTTAATTCCCGTTGAGCAGCAGTGGCGTCAAGACATATGACACTTACTAGTATTGGAAGTTTGTATAATAAATAACAAATATACATAATGGAAGATGCAAGTTTCATTTCAAAATTAAAGTAGAAAAATACGAGTGATGTGTTCATAAAACATTTTCAGCAAAAGCCTGGCTATAATTCTTTGTGCGAAATAAACAGTTTTATTGACTGACTAACAGACCCGACCCGGTTAGTTAGTTTTACGCCCTAGCCCTATCCAAAGGAAGAAAGAAATGGGAAAGGAAAAGCCTGAATGGAGGCAGGTGCGCCTCTGTTTACCATCATACATTCATCCTTTTCCCCTATCTTTTTCGCTCTCCCTTCCTCTCCCCTATAGCATAAAGGATAATATGGAGTGGCGTCAACTTCGTTGCTGACGATGTTTTATTGTAGTGTATGGATTACATCGCGCAGGTATAACTGCAAGGACTGCACTGCCGAAGCTCGCCGTACTATCGTACACCATGAAATTACCACTAGGATTAAAAATTTAGTAATCTTTTGGCAACATCTGACTCTAAGCCTGTACGATAAATAATGCACACCAGCTCTAGGTCATCGTAAAGTAGGTAGGTATCCTATAAGTTGAATCTAATATGGACAGACAGATACACAACAAAATAATCCTATACGGGTTCCATTTTCATACTGAAACGGAGCAAATATAGCATTAATAGCGTGTAAAAGTATATATATATTTATGTCGTAATAGTTTTTTACAAATTCAAATAGGACTAACCCTGAGGGATGAAAAATAAAATGACATAAGTTATTAAATTTTGACTACTCTGTTACAAGATCGCGTAGCTTTTTGGTCATACAAAAAGTCACACCAACGTCAGACCTTTTTTTTTGGCCGGTTTCGGGTAATTTTCTTCACATGGCAATTTTTTAATCCGTCACACATGTTTAGGTGTCCGCCAGGGCCCAGAAGTATATGACGTCATTCATGGACAACAAAGATAGTGCTATACGTTCGGTACTAAGCAAAAAAAAGATGAACGCAATATCTTTGGTCCTTGTCACCGTTACCGGGTTTTTTATTTGGCTTCGTTTGATCTAAGCCAAACAGGTTAACAATTTTTTTTTAATATTGTGGTTTCTTGTGAAATAATCCAATTGAAATAGTGATTAACGCAATAAATATTTGAGAAATAATGTGTGTGCAGTAGGTGAATGCAGCATTTTATGCAGCAGAAGTCGTACTGAGGCGTAAACATGAAGGAATAATATTTCACAAGTAAGTAGACATTATTTTGTCTATTTTCCCTTTTAGAAGAGTTTATTGTGAAAAATATAAATACAGCGTTACATTTCATGTAATAACAGGTCCTCAGCTTAACAGAAAAACAGCTAAATGATTAATTCATGAATAAAATAACCAAACATAACCAAAAAATTTCATTGTCAAGGTACTGCCAGTTTATGCTTTTTAATTTCCCATAAAACCAGCTAGGTACCATGTTGATTTGCAAATAGTTTATAAGTCGGAATAAATCTTATTGTAGGTATAGTAGCTAATTATTTGCTTGATTTTACTTATTTTTTCGATTGTAATTTGTTTTGTGCTTAAATAAATAAATAAAGTAAAATGTATCATTTTATATTTAGGGTCAGAGGGGGTAAGTGAAACATACTTGCACATCTGTCCACTTTGTAAATTCTGCTAGGATGCTAATTTTTTACACATAGAAAGCCTTAATCTGAAATGGCAAATGACGGCAATAAATACTTTTCAAGAAAATAATTTCTGAAAATTCAATTTGCATGAACGAAACATCACTTTAAAAATGGTTCACGATTTTGACAGAAACGTTCCGATTCAATATTCTGACGGTAGGTTGACATTGGGGTTTGATTATTTTGTAGGTGACTATATTGACAGTTTTGTTTTTATTATCTGTTATCCGCAATTATTATCCTACTTATATAATAATAGCTGCATAGTATCTTTATAGCACTTTATAAGCGCAGAATCTCCATCTCTTTCTGTGGGTGCCGTTAAGAGCAGACTAAGGGGTTATCCAGAGAATGGGCAGTAGCACTCTCTTTGGAACATTATAGTCTTCTGCGATGACAAGCCACTTGCCAAGCGAGGTGATTATGGCAAACCTCTAACCTCTCTATAATCAGCGTCTAAAATGGCGTTTTATGGGCACGCCTGTGTTCAGCACTAGACGTCTTCCAGCTGTTGATGTGAAATACGCGATTTTCGCCCATCGGACATTTACAATGACATTTGTAATGTAGTAGGTATTTGATTGATTTTATTACCTGTGTCGTCTGTGACTGCAAATACTAACCGCACATTACGCGCCCTTTCATGCATTTTTTTGTGTAAAAATGTACATAAACACTATTAAATTGCTTCATGGCATCAACCGAGTTGTGTTTTGTAAACTTAGAGATTTCTTTTTATTATATGACCTAGCAGAAAGATTGTGTGACGCGTGTGTTAGAGCATTGAAACCATTTCGCCACATAGCATAGAGCTAAACTGCGTGATTTATTGATTACGATAGGGTTTCACTTAGGTACTCTTTCGTTTCACTTACCCCACCTGACCTTGCATTTTAGTTTTTACAATAAATTTGAAATAATGAACACTGGTAAAACATAATTTTTAGGTATCAAAGTAAATTACTCTATAGATAGAGCTAACGCAATCACCCATTATTTACCCAAAATTTTGGGAGACGTTCTTATTCAGGCAGCACCTCGTGTGGGAGCAAGAAACAACTAGGCGGGCACGCGCTGTAATATTATACTAGTGGGAATTCTGTGGTGTCCGCCATTGCTGTACGTCAGTTCGATGTCAATCAAAACTCACTCCTGTTTTTTTTAAATTCTATGACAAAAAAGGTAAAAATGAAACGCAAGCCGCGAAAAAAATTGCGATGTTTATGGACCTAGTGCAGTGTCTGTGAGAGTAGGTAGCACAAATTTGGTTTAAGCGTTTTCAATCCGGACATTTTGATGTCAAAGATGCACCTCGCTCTGGTCGCCCTATTCCGGATAAAATGGATGCCATTTTTAAAAAAAAGTGGAGCAAGAGCGGCATATCAGTAGTTACGACGTAGCTGAAGAACAGCATTGCGTAGCATTTGAAAAAAACTGGGTACACAAAAAAGTTCGATATTTGGGTCTCTCACGAGCTCACTGAAAGAAACCTAATGAACCGTGTACTCATCTGTGATTATTTATTACGACGTAATGAAACCGAACCATTTTTGAAGAAGCTGATAACTGGTGATGGTAACACGTTCAATTTTATTGATCAATAAAATTGACGAGACCACTTAAGTCAATGTTTTCTCCATACTGTAAACCGAAAAACATTGACCAATACTAACCCTAAACGATCAATAAAATTGATCAATCCCAAAGATTGATCAATAAAATGTAACGTGTATGGGAGGCCTAACGCTAATTTAGTTCGACTGGAACCCTACCCTGCCAAAAGAGTTTAAAATACCTATACTGACCTTCTGTGTATACGATCTATTATTGTTCCAAATACTTTTACTGACATTAAAGTCACTAAGAACTAATCAAATGGTTCTAAAACTGACTTTTTTGTATAGTCGATACCTATTTATTGGCTGTTTAATTGATAATTTTCTTACAAATAAGAAAAACATTTAAAATATTTTATATAAAACAGCAGCGCGTCCACCCGTTGGCACATGCCGGGGCAGACTAACTCACGCAAAATAACGCAAAATATTACTAAACAGACTTAATTTTGGCTCTAAAAATAAAATGATCAAATGAGCTTGTATATTTTTAAATTTCCTATCCGAGGGTGTAAAAATATTTAATGACGCAATCTTCCTTTACGCGGCATTGTACACTGTGTGACTGGAAAGGTGTTCTTAAAGTATTTTTTTTATTCATAATGTACCTAGTAATCGAATATTTTGTTCAATTGATAAGTACAGGTGCAGAATGATCTTATTGGTGATATTTTTTTCATGTCTGTAGAATTCATAGGTTCTTCAGTATGATTAGTTAAAAAGACGCGTTTGGCCTATGTTAAAGGCTTAAATTTTCGTTTAAAATCAGTATATCGACGTAGCGTATGCGGAATTTTCCACCAATGTCATTTTGAGGGACAAAATAAAATCAGTATTTTATATTATTTTGAACTCTAAAACGCTGTAAACTCGGAATATTATTGAATCTGGATCATATAACCTTTTCAAATAACATAAAACTCTTGAACAAGAAATGGCCAACAATGCATATTTTTCGTTCGGAATTGTGCAAAAGGAGCGTGGGACACTAAAAAAATCATCTCTCTTCTATCGAATATTGGCAATATTTATGCAAAATAAACAGATTTAAGTACTTTTGGATATGTAAATAATCAATTTTTGAGTTATTCTGTTGTGTTGAGAATTTAAAACAACATTTTTTAAATCAATAGCCTGCAGAATTAGCTCGAAAGTCATAGGACATGTAATTTTCAAGTAAACATTTTATTTGAAAAACACCCTGGTACATAGGTACGCATAAAATATTGAATTGAATTAAAAATTCGCTCTAAATTAGACATTAGACAATCAGCCGAAATAATTCATTAATCTTAAAAATCGGTACCGTTATTACAATCCTTCATTACTTTGAGGTGTCCCGATACATCCTACAAATATGCCAATAGTCGTCGAGGGTAGTGGAGAGTGAGGCGGGGGATGAGGAAGGGTTTGAATGTCACTTTTTTCATGTTATGGATCTGTGACCGATCGGAACTAACTCTTCACTTTATGCCACGATTTGAATTAAATTTTGTATATTCGTTGGATTACAGATTAGATTTACACTAGAACCCTTTGCTAACAATAGCTATACTATCTCAGCGTTTTCTTTTCTTTTATTTTTACTAATTTCAAATTCTTAAGTAACAAAATACAATAGTTATTTGTTATACAAGGCTGCAAAGTTGGTTTTTGGCGCGAGTACTTGAATTGAAACCTGAGCAATCGAAGGATGCTAGGATTGACCACGAGCGCAGCGAGTGGTTCAAATGAACGAATCCTGAGCGTAGCGAAGGTTTCAAAGGTACGAGACGCAGAAAAATTTTGCTGCCGAGTGCAACACACAACTTTTCACCTCACTACAGCGAGGGACATGCAAGAAAACCAGCTAAAAACGCTAAGAAAAGATTTTTTTTTATGCGAATGAATGACGTGACGAAGAAAAGAAAACGTGTATTTCATCTATTTTCAATGCAGTCGCCGTACTGGATAGCGTATTCGTTATATACTCTTTGGTGCTGGACAGTGCGATTATTCTAAAAATGAGGTTGGTGAACGAGAAAAAGATGGTATCTTTTAGGAGGTAGTCTGTGGTATTAATGAGTTTTCAGTGGACTGGCGATATCAAGAAGGTTAAATTCGGGCAGATCTGTGATTAAATCCTCAATTCTTGACGAGAAAATTATTGAATAGAAACGTTCGAATTTTAAAAACACTTTCCACGCTAGCGATCAAAATGCGTTTTTGCGCCCAGATTTTGAATGACAAAGAGAACCTTTCCGAGCTAGTGAGGTGAAAAATAAATTCGTCGCTATCCGATGTCTATAACTAGATAGGTAATAATTATAATATACTTATTTATTTATTTATTTATTTATTTAATTCTTTATGCACAAAACGTGTACAAAGGTGGACTTAATGCTAACAGCATTTTCTACCAGTCAACCAAGGTGTGCAAAAAATAAGTAGATTAGGCGTGCACAAAAGGAGATGAGCAAAATTGTTGATCATATATAAAAAAGAAATATAAGTACTTAAAGTATTAACTACTAAGATACAAGTATATACATATAATTTTATGAATTTAATAAAATACAGACAGACAAAACTAAATATTTTAATAAATATAAGTACTAAAATAAATATACTACATACTAATAAATAATTCCTATGTTCTACTACATCAAGTTCAGAGACTTAAGCAAATGTTCTTTTACCTGGCGTTTAAAACTGTCCTTTACGTTACACCTCTGGATCTCATCTGGTAACGAGTTTCAAAGGTGAACCGCTGTGACTTGGAAGGAGTTGTCTAAGAAAGATGTGGTATGTTGTGGGGTTGCAAGAATAAGGGTGTTAGAAGAGCGGAGCTGTCTTTCATGTGTGTCGGATAGGTAAGTAAACGTGTTTTTCAGGTAAGTCGGAGAATTTGGGTCTTTCAAGACAGAAAAAAGGAGGCAAAGAATTCGTAGATTACGTCGCTCGCGGATTGGGAGCCATTTAAGCTCGGCACGGAATTTAGAGACGTGATCATACTTTCTGAGACCATAAATGAAACGAATGCAGTTATTAAGTAAACGATCGAGTTTGTTTAGCTGGTCTTCAGTTAGATCCAGGGAACAGACATCGGCGTAATCGAGGATTGGAATAAGAAGCGAGTTTACTAATGAAATTTTTGTGTGAATGGGGAGAAAGTTTTTGAGACGAATAATAGAGTGGAATGATGCATAGAATTTACGAGAGATTTCTTTGATGTAGGGAGTCCAATTCAAATTTGAATCAATTAAGATACCCAGATCTTTAACTGTTGAAGAGAAAGGGATATCAATGGAATTAAAAGAGAGGGGGAGAAGATTGGAGGGGTTGATTTTACTCAGCAGACGTGGGCTACCCACTATGATGGCTTGGCATTTATTGGGGTTAACCTTTATACCATAGCTTGCCGACCAGGAAGATAGACGAACCAAGTCATTGTTGACAGCTTGAATCGCGTGAGTTATATTGTAAATAGAAGCAGCACAGTATATTTGAAGATCATCTGCGTACATATGAAAGCTGCTCTGCAGATGAGAGGAGAGCAGATTTATAAATAGTGAGAATAGCAGAGGAGACAAAATCCCGCCCTGTGGGACACCAGCATCCAATTCATTCCACTCAGACAGTTCCTGCTCAAACCGTATTGCCTGCCTACGACATTTAAGGTAAGACGAAAACCATTCTATGGCTGCAAAAGAGAATTTAAGTTTCGGGAGAACAGCTAAGAGAAGGTCATGGTCTACGGCATTAAACGCGTTACTGAAGTCGATCAGTGCCAGTACAGTCACTTGTGAGTTTTCCATACCAGTTCTGATGTCCTCAGTAACTTTCAAGAGAGCTGTTGTGGTACTATGGCCAACTCTAAATCCAGATTGGAAAGGGTTCAGGAGATTATTGTTGGCCAAGAAATCCGTTACCTGTTTATGAACCACAGACTCTATAACCTTAGATAGAAATGGAAGAATAGAGATAGGTCGGAATTCATTTGGAAGAGAAGGATTTGGAACTTTAGGGAGGGGGAGTACATATGCCTTACGCCATTCATCTGGGAACTGAGAAGATGTTAAAGAAAAGTTTATAATGTGAGTAAGGGAAGGCAAAATTTGATGTTTTATGTAACTTATCATGATCCGACCAATGTTATCACTTCCAATGTCTTTGGTTTTAAGAGATTCCAGAATTTTTTGAATGAGATCCTGACTGACAGGTTTAAAATTAAAGGGTTCAATATCTGGTGATACAATACGATCAATTTCGTGAATTGAATCCTGTTTAACTGTAGGACTCAACTTGGTACATGAAGTGAAGTGGGAGTTCATAACATTAAGATCCATTGTGATTTTGATATGCGTATGTCTTACTTTACCCAGACCCAGAGACCGTAGAAATTTCCAAATACCCGCAGGAGTTGAAAGCTCTATTTGCTCAGCAATGTAACGTCGCTTCGCATTTCGGACCAACAAATTACAGCGATTCCTCATCTTTTTATAAAAAGACCAATTTTCGTCAGACCGGTCCTTTTTAAACTTACGGAACGCACGGTCTCGCCTGGTTATGGCTTTACGTATGACTTCGCTGAACCATGGAGAGGGAGGGCGTTTTATTTTGATAGAACGAATTGGAGCATGTCGATCAAAGAGATTGGTGATATTAGAATTGAACACTGCAACTTTATCGTCTATCGATGTTACGTGCTCGATCTGAGCCCAGTTTACGTCAGACGCATCATTGACTAGTTCAGGGACTTTAAGTGCTGAGAAAAGTCGCTGCCTCAAAATAACAGGTTTTGGTTTTGGTACCTTGAATTTAACCGAGGAGAAAATAAGGTCATGGTGAGAGAAGCCTGGGGCTGAGTACTGACCATGGTTTTTTACTAAACTTACGTCTGATGTAATTATAAGGTCAAGGAGAGTGCTAGTTGTGTGAGTATGGTGGGTCGGATGCAAGTCGAGCAGGTTCAGGTTAAGTGACTCTATGATACCACGCAGTTTTAGTGACCGCCGGTTTGGGCTTAGCAGGCATGTATTAAAGTCGCCCATAACGTGGATGTGTGTGTATTCGGAGGTAATGTCCTCCAAAACACGCTCAAGTTTTACAAAATAATCTATATTTGGTGGGCAATAAACGACACCGAGAATAACTTTTAGACCCGCATCTACTTCGATAAAAATAAACTCTGGAGAACCACTATAAGACGAAGAGGACTGTGAAACTATTTTGTAGGTCAAGTGGCTCTTCAGGTAAATCGCTACACCACCACCCCCCTTGCCAGTACGATCATTTCTGATCAACACAAATCCAGGTAGAGGATAAGAGGTTGAGGGAAGAGATGGTTTTAGCCAGCTTTCAGACACCAGTATGGCATGTAAGGAGTTACTCTTTAAATTAAAAGTATCATACAACTCCGAAAAATGCGCAGGGATGCTTTGTGCATTAATGTGACATGCATTAAAAAGATTTGAACACAATGAAAATTGGGATTCAAGCAATTCATTGAGGGTTAGACCACTATCACTCGCACTAACGAAAGAACAATCACTTTCTGTTGCTGTCACAAATGATTCCTCATCATTAGACGACATAGGATATTTACAAATAAACAATAATAAAATAATATACTTAATAAAAAATAATAAAATAATCTAATAGTAGAATAAAGCAATAATTTACTTATTTAAAAACAAAAAATACCTTTTCTTGCACTCCCTGTTGGCTAGTAAAAAAAAAAAATTAAATAACAGTAAAAGCAATATAATTAATAAAAAAGAGATGATTACAGCATTACAGCAGTAAGTGTACAAGGACAGTTTATAAATACACTGATCCTTGCAATAGTTGATATTGATCACCCGATTCTACAAGCATACTCGCAGAAGTGGGCGTCCGAAAAGCAAAACTTGGCATAGTACACTCCACCGCATGGGACCAAAATGGCTAAAAGAAGAGAAAAAAAAAAACAACAAGAAAAGTAAACTTCTTGGTTATGTTGGTCTGTGTTGGTTATACTCATTTGTTTTTTTCTTTCTCTTATCTGTGGGTTATACTTTCATCACTATTCTCTTTGATAAAAACTAAAATTAACAGATACTGCGATTGACATTGACAGGATTGACAGTGACAGCTAAGCAGCTGTAACAAACAAAACAAAGTGAAAGAAAATATCAAACAACCAAAAACAAAATACGGATGAAAATATCATTAAAATACGGGTGGAGTGGAATTTTACATTACACAGGTTACAATACAACAGAGCAGCTATTGAAACAGCATTTGTATAACCATGTACAGCTACAAAAGAGCAAAACTAAAGTTCAAAGTTCAATTCGAGAGCATTACAACGGGATACCGTCTGTACTAATAATTTCATTATTCATAATTTCATTTCACATACCTCATTTTTAATAATGATGAAATTTATAATGGTGGTTATTTATAAATAACTTTGTTCATAATAGTTACTTTTTATATTGATCTTTTCTTATACAATTTATTCAAATAATGTTTAAATTTATTAAAAATTATGTTATAATGTTAATGTTAAGAATTTTTTTATCATACTTTTTTTTATTATAAATTTCATTACTTATAATTTCATAATAATCAGCATTCATAATTGTATTGTTCATAATGACTTTTTCATATTTTTTAGTTAACATAATAATAATTTTGAGGTAGTTAAATCATTATATACATATGCATGTATACCCTAAAGATACTAAGATACTAGTCTAAGGCAAAGTCATAAATAGGTGCGACGACGAGCGAAGCGAGGAGGAGCGTTAGGTTAACTGTGACCACACGACGCACGAGCCGAGCGAGCGAAGCGAAGCGTAGCGAGCGTGCCGCGGCAGCGGCCGGCGAAGTGCCAGAAGTCACTTATCCTTATATTAAAAAATTACAGAAACCATCTATATTAAGTTTCAGGTTACCGTTATTTGATTTAAATATTTTACACGTGTTTTTATTAGACATTTCAAGTTATTTATTAAAATAATGCACAAAGTTCACCAACAACACCAAAATCAACATAACATGAGAAAATATAAGTTATTTTACAATTACCCACAGTCCACACGTTAATTTTGTTTGTTTTGACTGGATGAAGTGCCTGCATAGATTGAAGAGCAAATTGGCTTGCCGTACTACGTTTTTATAACTGATTAGGATATATATAACAATCAACAGTTCCAGTCACATTAATTTACAGTATTATTGATATTTTGTTTTATGCTTAAAGTTAGTTATGGTAAAAGAACATTATAAATTTGTACTGTTATGTTATATACGCCTTATGAGTTTCATTCTTATAAATTTGGATTATTATTAATTTTGATTTATAATAAAGAAAATTAGATGTAGTGAAAGTATAATAAATCACATTATGTGAAATGATGATTATAAGTAACATTTTTATTTGTAACAAAATTATGACAAACGATTTTATGAGTTTCGACAGTGAACCCATTACAACGTATGGGGAGACTACCTACTGTTTGTTAGATTTGCTTTTTGTCGTGGGACGGAGTTCTTTCTTGCGAATGATAGAAGGCTCAGTCACGGGAGCAGAGGCTGGTGATGATCCAGTCTGAGGCTGCAGAGTGCTGGCTGTCTTTTCCGAAACAGCGATATGACTTGTTGACGGAAATTTCGCCATGAACTGATCTAGTTCACCAGCAGTTACAACACGTTTAAGAGCATTGTTCGGTAGTTTGATCATGATAGCTCCATCGCGGGTCCAGCAACGGTTAATACCGAAGTGCTTTCGCGCAGTGGCAAAGATGTTTTGACGGGCTTTAGTTAAGAACTCGCTGAGGACGGTTGGTGTAGACTTCAGCCGCTTCTTTTCTTTCCAAATCAGGTTGCGAGTATTGATATCAACGAACCGAACTAGAATTGGTCGAGTTCGGTTATTGCTACGCACACCCAAGCGATGACACAGGTATATGGAGCTGGTTCTGACATCTGTGAAGTTCATGGTGGAATTGATAATGCCAAGGATAACTGCAAAGCTATCTTCTCCATCTTTTTCCTGAATGCCACTGAATAGAAGAGCATTACGCCTATTGTAGGTATCCAAATCATCAACCTGGCTAGTGAGTGATTGGACTTGAGCCCGCAGTAATTGCAGGGTGGTCAGCACAATGTCCTTGAAGGCCCTGTATTCCTGAGTTAATTTATCGATATTAGGCTCACTGACAGACGAAGCTGATGTTAAAGACTTCTCAATTTCACTCATCCTTAGGGCAAGGGATTCCTCAATGCGCCTTTGGTTATCTAGCACTTGTTGAACATTGGCCATGGTGGTATATTATACAGCACAGTTATCACAGGAGAATAGCCAGCAGGTAAGCACAGATATACACTACAACATTTATTAACTAAACTATAGTTCACCTTAGTAAAACTATTAAAATTTAATTAAATTATGAGAGCTCAATTTTATAGGTGTTGATAGTTCAACGCCTACCCGCTTTTGCTTACTATAAGTGTATAGGATATTATTATATTATATTCGTTTCGAAAGCGCGGGGTGTACCTATTATTAAATAATTGATTAGTTTCTACTTAATAGCCATCAGCACCCTGAAGCATAGCAATAATATTCTTGCGTTCTCCACGCTAACTTCCTCGGTAAACTTTGGTTTTGTTCCGGATTAAAATTCAGTAAAGGAGTGTACACGATGACAACATGATACGTAGAGTTGGCAACTTTTTGCGCCTGCCCCCGACACGGCAGTTATACGTACGTAAAATAAATAATGAACAATGGTCTGTGGAGTTTGGGGTTATAATTTAAACACGACGAGGCAAGTGTCAGTGTCTTTTTTGAGCAAACAAGCATACGGCCCACCTGATGGGAAGCGGTCACCGTAGCCTATGGGCATCTGTAACACCGGAGGAGACGTCACCAATGCGTTTCTTAGGCCTCGGTCTCCTATTAAATGCTATATGCGGCGTCCGACTTCGGCGTTTTCGTTCCGATTGACGTCTAAACGCCAGGCACAACGTCAGCGGTCAATACATCTCATAGCGAACGATGACGTCTCGTTCACAACAGTAGTCGATATACAGTGCTCGCGTGTAGTCATGTGATTTTTTTTATGTAAGCGAATGGCGTGACGAACTAGCCGTTCACCTGGTGTTAAGCGACACGGCCGCCCATAACAGATTGCAGTGTCACTCGGAACTCCAAACTAAAGTTTCGCGTGACACTGCGCACTGCGCACGACATCCTGAGACATCACACAGTCTAAAAAAGTTTTCTAGACTGTGAGATCAGTTCTTAAGACTCATTTGCCCAGTAATTTCACTAGCTACAATGCCCTTCAAACCGAAACACAGTAGTGCTTGCGCACTACTGCTTGGCGGCAAAATAACTGGCAAAGCGGTGGTACCTACCTAGACGAACTTTGCAGAAAAGTCCTACCACCTAGTAAAGCCAACCAAGTAGTAGTAGATCTAAAATAGATATAAATTCGACACTTTCGGCGGCGCTTGTGTTACTTTGTATTGTATAACGCATTATATATACCATTTGACTGATTCAATCAATAATTCGTCTTTTACTTTATCAATTCTACATTTTGTACTGACGCCAAATACGATATTCACGCTGCAATGTTTCGAAATAACTAGTCTTACGTAGTAAATTATATACTCTTTGTAATTAGAGACGCGGCGCAAAGCGTCTGAAACCTGCCTACGGCGTCCACACGCCAACGTCAGCATGTGAAAGAAACCACAACAATACATTTCTATAGTAAGCATCGTGACGCGGCGTACGGCGTGACGCTGTACGTGGTCGACGGCGTTTATAGGAGACCATAGCCTTACCCTGTAGGGCTTTTTTAACCCTCCTTTTAAAGCACTCCATGTTATAGCTCTGCGGAAAGACCGCTGGCGGGAGCTCATTCCACATTTTGCAGGTGTACGGCAAGACCGCATGAATCGAGTCGTATGAGATTTCCACGACTCAATAATATGTGGATGCGCTTTTTTGCTGTGGCGAGAGGTGCGATGGTAGAAACGCTTTTGAAAAGAAAATTGTAATATTAATTTGAAGTCTTTACCTGCCGTCGGTCACCAATAGACTTTTTTAATATTCACAAGGGTCATCTGGCATTTAACGCGGAGATGTTAATTATTATCTGTGCCCTGCGGTCTTACCCGTTTATTATCATCATGATAGGCCTCCCCCAGAGAGCGTCACTTTGAGCAGCTGCTCGCCTCCTACATCGGCTCCCCGCGGTTTTCACCCGCTCGTCCCGTCGGTCCACCTACCGCCACTCGAGAACATTTCTTCCCCAATTGAATATCATATTCAAGTAAATAGTAAGTACATACCTGTAATAGTTTACCTTAAAAATCAAAAGAATCATTTAAAAAATCTCATTAATTCCATTAAGTAACACGCTGTCTAATAAGAATCTAATAAGGTAATTAATTACATGTTTCCCGCTCAATCGCGTGTCTACAAGTCACCTGAAAACCCTCGAAGTAGACAAAGGGTACAAAAGGCGATTTTAGCCGGAACCCGCCTTTATTACTGTACAATGTATCCTTTGTGTTTCTAATGGAACGCTCACAGACCGTGAGACCGGGGATATTTTAGTATGGGCACTCTGAAGGAATTTGAAACATAGTCCCATAAACCATGCAAGCAGGAGAACTAAAGTGATCGATATAGCTCTTAGAATTAGCAAGTTGAAAGGGCAATGGGCAGGTCACATCGCTCGTAGAACTGACAACCGATTGGGAAGAAAGGTTCTCGAGTGGCGACGAACCGGAAGAAGCAGCGTAGGCCAGCCTCCACTCAGTGGACCGACGACCTGGTGAAAACCGTGGGGAGCCGATGGATGCAGGAAGCAAGCAGCCGCTCTAAGTGGCGCTCTGTAGGGGAGGCCTATGCACAGTAGTGGTCGTCTTCGGGCTGTTGATGATGAACCATGCAATAATTAGGTTGAATGAATTCTGCTAGACTACCTAATAGAAAAACCTCCCTTTTTCTAATTCCAATTTTTAGGAGAGCTGTGAGGCCATACCTACAGACTGGAATCTTATAATACGCTGTAAATTGGATACAGCGTATAATAATAATGATGTATACTATACAATGACCTATAAGGGCAAATTCTGTGTATATAATATACTGGGTGGCGCAAAAGTAAAGACCCTATTTGGTTCAGCTATAACATTTTTTCTAAATTAGAAAACTAGATTTAGGTTTTTTTAAATGTATATTTGTGCCATTAAATTTCGTACCATTAGGATTTAAAGATGATATCTTTTAAATGGTGACCTCCAGAGTTGATACACATTTGAGCCCTATTTATGACATTTTGCAAGATGATTTTCCTTCAAAATTGGTTATGAGTGACGAAGCGCATTTCCATCTCTCAGGGCATGTCAATAAGCAGAATACTCGGTTCTGGGGCACTGATAATCCGCGCATTATTCAAGAAACACCTCTACACCCACTAAAAGTTACTGTATGGTGTGGCATCTGTGTTGACAGAGTGATCGGACCCTATTTTTTCGAAGACGCTGGAGGCAATGCGATAACTGTCACTGGAGAACGCTACAGAACCATGTTACGTGAGTTTTTGATACCCAGTTTGGACGAATTGGGGCTGGAGCACATCTGGTTTCAACAAGACGGCGCTACGGCACACACAGCGCGCGACACTATGGACTTAGTGAGGGACGCTTTTCCAAGCCGAGTTATCTCTCGTTTTGGCGATTTGCCTTGGCCTGCAAGATCACCCGATCTGACCAGTCCAGACTTCTTTCTTTGGGGTTTTTTGAAATCTCGGGTGTATGTGAACAAGCCACAGACTCTCGCAGCTCTAAAAGAAAACATTCGTCAAGAAATAACGAACATATCGCAGGAAGTGTTACGGCAAGTTATGCAAAATGTCATAAATAGGGCTCAAATGTGTATCAACTCTGGAGGTCACCATTTAAAAGACATCATCTTTAAATCCTAATGGTACGAAATTTAATGGCACAAATATACATTTAAAAAAACCTAAATCTAGTTTTCTAATTTAGAAAAAATGTTATAGCTGAACCAAATAGGGTCTTTACTTTTGCGCCACCCAGTACTATAGAACTCTTTGTATTAGGTCTATGTATGAGCTATGTACCTATGGAACTTCCTTGTAATCCACTCCACAGCCTAGTAGGAGAATGGTTAGAGTCACAGGTTAGAGAAACAAAACATTGTAGTTGGCTCCCAACAGTAAAAAAAACAATAGGCTAACTGACCTTTGAGTGGGCTGCAGTGACTCTCAACCTATTTTTTTGGTGGGTCGCTTTATATTTTAAAATTCTCTGAGAAACTCGACATTGAAATATGTCAAAACAGGTTTAGCGCCGCTGCTGATTGAACTTCTCTCGCACACTTCCTTGTACCATGAAACGCGGTAGATGCGTAAACGACAGTGAAACGATGTATAATTGCGTGGAAAGCGATACTGTCGCTTTTTTCGGGGCTAACATAATACCGGGGGAGCAATGCACGAGCTTCTCTGGGGATTTGAAACATACTATACTACTAAAAATGAACGAGTAAATATTATTTTCTTAATAAAGGTTAATAAATAATGTAATAATTGAAAAAATAAGTTAAATCGGTTAATAAATCACGGGGTAATACGCTTTTAAAGTTTCTGGAGTTTCTAGGTTTCTGTCCCTTTCTCACGAAATGGAGATCGATGGCGCTGCTCCTTGCGTGTTACGTCAAAATGTATAATAAAATTATTTCAGTCAAATACCCTATTCGGTCACTGATTCTTTAACATTATTATAGCGTTCTTACCCATACTGCTCAGATTCTGTATTGCAGCGTTATAAAACCTATTTTCGATTAATTTTATGTTTCTTTTGGCGTAGAAGTGGCTATTTTTACCACTTTTGTTAGTTTGTAGTCGATTAAGAATTTATTGAGATAGCCTATTGTTATTACCACAATGGCTATTCGGCGGACGATTTAGGTACCTATCGTTTTTGCTTTTATAATTGATGATTGTCGTGATTTTGTTTTGTTTTTGCGTTCCACTGTGGGTGGATAATAAGTAGGTACGTAATTTTGTTAAAGTGACTTATATTCGGGACATCCCACGTTGAGGTTACTCAAGTTTAAAAGCAAAGTAATTATGTATAGACAGGAACGTTTTTGAAATATATATTAAATAAATCTTTATTAATTTCAGGTAGTTGGTTAACAGAAAACATGAAATGTTATTCTAAGATTTATGCAACAATGACTTTGAATTTAATATATGGTAAAGTTCAGTACTAATACTAAGGCTTATGTATAGTGAAAACACGAATTAATAAGCTTTTCTCGACAGAAAAAAATTACAAAGCTACCTCCAAACCGTACAAATAAACCGCGAATATTCAATGAATACTATAAATAGGTCATGAAACTTTGTGAAGTAGTAGAACAGTAATAAAAATAAATAATATATAATAAACACAGTATAATGGAAGGCTTATGTATAGTGGATTTTTAAAATACCAATTATATTCAGTGTCATAATAAATTACTTAGATTATTGCGCATTGGAACCATTCTAACTTGGACCGCCCCTGCCGCTCGGCCCCCCGACTCATCCCCGCTCTGGCCTAGTATTATACTTATATATTATTATCTATTCTGTGGTTTTCACTTGGCCTAGCATAAGCCCTTAAGAAAATATTAATTACGAGGCTAGGATTAGTAATCTTCAAAAATTCCTTTTATTTTTCGGTGCATATCCGCCTCATGCACCTAACAGCTTAATTTTACTCATATAAATAAATATAAATTAACTAAGATGATGGTAGAAGCAGGATGTTTATTTAGTAGTCATGTCGTGTCCGAGCCATGTGGCATATCCCCTGCAGAGTTATGTCTAAATCGGGCATCCATGCTGTCGAGCAACGACTTTATTGGAACGGTAGGTACTTCTACTATCTGAGTTTGAATTGGGGTATTATCCCGAAAGAGGGGACTGGGACCATGATAGCCCACAAGTTGTAAGAGCCTTACTTGAAACTGCGCCAAACCTCCATACTAAAAAATAAATCCACTCACAAAATTGCACGTGCGATCGCTACGAGAGTTAACAAGATACTCAAATAAATACTTAAACTTATTTATAAACACAGGTCGTCAAACTCATTTAAGTGCATTCGGTCAAGGACGAAGTTCAACCACTCAGCTGCGCTAGGGCTATCTTCGAACATAAACTTTACATGACATTTCTTCAATTAGAAAAGTCGCAGAAGAATAACACTGTCTACCTTGGGGAGTAGTTTTACCCCCTTTCGGGATAATACCCCAATTCAAACTCACCTTCTATAATCGTACGTTAGTACTATTGTTTTCTTACGTCAAAGTATGCAACGAATGAGAAATATAATTTATACCTGCAGTTAGTCAGCAAACGAGTGGTAATAAATGCGTCCGTTGTGCTCTATGAAATATAGGGCTGATATTTTATAGTAAAGATTGGATAACGGAGAACCTCACCTGTGAATAGCGAAGCACGACTAGCCGTTTCTAACCGATCGGTAAAGTTAAGCAACGTTCGCTGCGGTCATTACTCTGATGGATGACCGCTATAGCAAAAAGTGGTATTTACAACTGAGCGCTACTGTGCTTCGGAGGGCACGTTAAGCCGTCGGTCCCGGCTGTTGTCGTTAAGCCAAGCCAGAAGCCTAAAAATACCTAAAAATTCTGGCACCAGGGTTGACCACTTGCCTACACGAGAAAAAGAAGACCTATGACCCGATCAGCATCACCTACCTACTTCACAATATTTTGTCAACTTTTATTTTTGCTACGGGCAATGTGCCTTTATTCTTTAAACTAACTACTACAATACTAAAAACTAGTCAACTAGCCACACTATCTACTACAAAGAACATTTGGACTGTATACTAGCCGCGACAGCCTATAGACTGTCCAAATGCTCCAGCCCAGACCAGTAAAAAATAAAAAATAAAAAAAGCCCAAATAATTAAATTTACTATTAACATTATCGCAAAATTTCAAACCGTCAAGCCAAGCCTCAAGTCAAGCAATAAAAGACAGACGTTATGGAACAGACGGAAGATTTCTCGAAGCGAAATGAATCATAAACATGACACTGGCGGATGCACAAGACGTGCAAAGCCAAAACCTCATAGGAGGGGAAAAAAAGTAATAAAATTTTCGCGCTAGATTTTACTTATGTACACGTTTCATCACTTGTAAGAGTTGGGAGTATGAATTACTATTTTTTGTTACTTGAAAAACCCAACCTGCGTTTAATAAATTGTAATTGTTGATAGTTATTGAGAAAACATATAAAATCTAAAAGATCATGTCTAATGCTCATGTTCCACCTATACCGGTAATTGTTGGGAACGATGCTCTCGAAGTTGTCGACAAGTATGTCTACCTAGGACAGATTGTCCAATTAGGTAGGTCCAACTTCGACAAAGAGGTGGCGCGAAGAATCCAACTCGGCTGGGCAGCGTTCGGGAAGCTTTGTCCTATCTTTTCGTCCAAAATACCGCAGAGCCTGAAAACGAAAGTTTTCAATCAGTGTGTGTTGCTAGTGATGACTTATGGAACTGAGACGTGGTCTCTTACTGTTGGCCTCATTAGTAAGCTCAAAGTCGCGCAGCGAGCTATGGAGCGAGCTATGCTCGGTGTTTCCCTGCGAGATAAGCTCCGGAACGAGGAGATCCGCAGGAGAACTAAAGTGACCGATATAGCTCTTAGAGTTAGTAAGTTGAAGTGGCAATGGGCAGGCCACATCGCTTGTAGAACTGACAACCGATGGGGAAGAAAGGTTCTCGAGTGGCGACCACGAACCGGAAGACGCAGCGTAGGCCGGCCGCCCCCTCGGTGGACCGACGACCTGGTGAAAGCCGCGGGGAGCCGATGGATGCAGGAGGCGATCAGCCGCTCAAGGTGGCGTGCTCTGGGGGAGGCCTATGTTCAGCAGTGGACGTCTTCAGGCTGTTAATGATGATGAATGATGATTGAGAAAACATCAATTTTTAACGAGGTGTTTTATTTTTTTTAAAAACTGTATTTTATGCATGACTCAATAGATAGCGCCAGTTGTGGCTTTTGCTAAAATCTGTCACTGTCACTGTTTCAAGCATAGACCACAGGTTAAAGGAAATGTGTCACGATACTGACTGACAACTCTAAACTCTTTCGTTTTTTTAGTTTCATTGCGGGATACCTTGGCTTTATTTTGGATCATAATATTAACGTTTATCGGTCTTGCAGTTCTGCTGGACTTCATTTTACTTTTACTTTTACTTTTACTACAGACCCCTACAGATAATGTACTCGTGGTCCACTCAACTGAATTTGACATTTCTTTGTAGGTAGTCTAAGCATTTTCTTATGTTTAAACTACTCTGTGGTTTGAAAGGTTTAAACTATGTACTTACAGCGCCATCTAGAAAAGAAGCGGAACTAGTGTTTTTTTTTAAATAAAATGTCTCATTAATTTGATATTTTAACATTCGATTTCTTTACAGAGGCCGACAAGATTATTAATCAAAATTAGCGTTGTGTACAAACGGACCGTTGGAACCATTCAAAAGTTTAATGAACTACATTTATTATCTGTAAGTAAGTTTTATTATCTCTGTTATAAATCACAGAGTACCTCTTGAAATAATTTGAGCCATTGCATAAGTAGGTATATGTGTGGCCTAAGTAGTCTTGACTTATTTTGGCTTTTGTAATAAATTCAGGTTTAAACCATGTCTCAAATATTAGTTCAGACCACAGACCTAGAATATTTTCGTCATTCTCTAGGTTTCTCAAGGTCTCATGGTTCCGAGATGTAGTCCTGGTTTAAGCTTTTTTTTTCTACAGTTGACGGAGTTCCTTTGGAGGTAATCCCATTGTATTCTGACCACGTAAAACTTGTAAAGGAGCAATGTAGAATATTATGGCAGGAATACTTTGATGAAAGATCGAGAGAAAAGGGTATTTGGTTTAAGAAAATTCAGCCACTGATCGATAAATACCCATGGATTGACAATTTTATGTTGAGTCGCAAAACACTGGTAACTGCTCTCAGGATTCGCTCTGCACACATTCCATCTAACAAGTTTGGATTTTTAATGAAAAAAACACCATCTCCCAATTGCATCGAGTGTGGAGTACTGGAGGATGTTCAACATATTTTGATGGAATGTATGCGGAATGAAACCCAGAGAAGACTGTTGTTTAATTGTAATAATATATTAGACGTCGGTTTGTGTAACTGCATTATTATCATGCCCTACGTCAGATCTGGGGGCGTACCGTGAGCTCTTAGCGCGATTCAAAACTGAGCCTATATTGGATCGCTTTGTTTTTTTTGTATGGAGATTTTGACAAGCGAGCCAGTGTAGGCTTTGTTTTGGATCGCGCTAAGAGCTCACGGTACGCCCCCAGGCCATAGTTTTATATAAATTAGCGGAGTTAGGCTTAGTTAAGTAATGTGATTTTTTTTTGTCCTCTTACTGGGCGAAGTGGTCGCTCTGCGACAAAGACCTTAAAATAAAAAAATTAAAAAAAAACTTTTTTTAACAAGACGGACTTTGACGATTCTAGACCTAAACGTGACTTTTGATTGTTAGCTATATAGGTAATTAGTAAATTGGCAAAATAGGCTGCTCGCCTAAAGCCAATCTAAAGAAAAAAGTAAGTAACTTTTTTATAGTCTATAGGGCAAATAGAAAAACGTACAGAATGGGAGTCACAAAGTGATAAAAACAATAGGTAGGAGTTTTGGCGGGAACGCGAAAAAGTTCACGTTGTTGCATTGTATTATTTTACAAAACTTATGCTTTTTCCAGTGTTAATGTTTAAAATTGGTGGCGTTTTACGCATTAAGTGCAGAATTACGAGCATGAGTGTGGGCAAGTGATATAATGTAGTGAAGCGTGGTTTTTCGTGTTGCTTCCAAAATTCCATAGAAGCCTAGTAAAGTTCCCACCACTTTACTAGGGCATGACTTAGACTGGATTATGACTACCTGACTTAGACTGGACTATGACTACCCTGACTGACTGTGACTAAGACTTGAAGACACGTAAAGACGTGAAATATTCCATAATACGATGAAAAATTACAATACTTGACACTGACTAAATACACTATGTGTGGAGCCAAAATAAAAGGAAAAAAAAACAATAGGTACAAAATCCGAAAATATCTTTTCATTTTCAATCCAACAGCTTAAACCACATGGGTGTTGCAGTGAAACAAAAATATTGATGACCCTAGTACGATCCCTGAAAATTTAATAGCCAAGTGTTTCTTTGTGCATTACTAGCTGACCCGCCTGGCTGCGCACGGGTAAGTTACGCCCTAACCCTGTTTATGAGAAGAGGGAAGCGAAATAGTAAAAGATAGGAGAAAAGGATGAATGGCTGGGCCGGCTAAGGAAGGCAAGCTCGGCCTGCCTCCCATCTCTTATAAACAGACAAAAAATTTCGAACAACTCTTTTTACTAATATATCGATAAAGAAGTGACCTGCAATCATAATACAATATTCAATGTACAGATTTAGCACACTTACAGTTTTTTTTAAGTCTATATATGTAGGCAAAGCATTAGATTTTGTCTCACCTGATAGAAAGTGATGACGCAGTCTGCGGTGTATCGAATAGTAAAAAATGTTGAAACATTTTTTTTTAATTGCCGAACGTAACAGTAATATTTTTACCACAGAGTAGATAAACACAAATGGTGATTTTACAAAGAATTAAAAATGGAACCCAAAAACGATTGGCTAAATGGCGTTTGCTTCCCAACTCACAATGCCAATAAAATAAAACAATTATAATTATCTACGAGTACGAGGGTAGGTGCATTGTTTTTTTCTCTAATCTGTGGTAGGTGCTTGAAACCTACCGCGTTTTCGAGAAAAAAAAACTATTGTCTTTTCTATGAAACCTATTTTTTACACGGCATCTGAAACAGTTCACACGTGGAGTTAAAAATGTTTTTCAATTACAAACTCGCTAAATCCCAAGGCCTCGGCAAATTGTGGCGTGCTGGAAACGATCCGAAATTCGCTAAAAGGAGAAGCACACTATCGGACAAATGGTAAGATTTTAAATTTAACAAATCAGACGGATGGTGGTTTTGGTTTTAAACAAATAAATAATAATAGAATAGAGAGTCTTTAGAAGCAAACACTTACAGTTTTTATGCGGAAATTAAAAGCTCTCGAGAATTTTTTTTTTTAAATTTGTAAAGTAACTAACCTTTTCAGAGTCAGTTGGCCGTGATAAGTTGGGAGACTGTCGGTAGCGTAGGGAAACCTTCGTGGTTTTTTTTATACTCAGAAAAACTTTCTGGAAAAAATGCATAAATCTGTGTTCCGGTTTGAAGGGCATTGTAGGGTAACTAGGGTAGGTGACAACCGATGGGGAAGAAAGGTTCTCGAGTGGCGACCACGAACCGGAAGACGCAGCGTAGGCCGGCCCCCTACTCGGTGGACCGACGACCTGGTGAAAGCCGCGGGGAGCCGATGGATGCAGGAGGCGAGCAGCCGCTCAAGGTGGCGTGCTCTGGGGGAGGCCTATGTTCAGCAGTGGACGTCTTCAGGCTGTTAATGATGATGATGATGATGATGGGTAACTAGATAATAATTATATACTTACCTACACTACACCAGTCGTATGAAAGTATTGCAGGTCTGTGGGTAGTACTGAAAAATACTTTAAAAAATTACAACCTTTTTTTTGTTTTGTATTTTGTTGGTATGATTTGACCGGTTGGTCCCAGTTTGTGAATAGGGCCACCGCATCTCTTCCCACGGGTGCCTTAAGAGCTGGCTAAGGGAATATCCAGGGAATGGGCAGCAGCATTCCCCTCGGTCTTTATAATCTACTGTCACCAAGCCGCCCACCTAGCGTGGTGATTATGGCAAACCCCCACCCCCCCTAATGAGAGGAGACCTATGTTCACCAGTGGATGTCTACCGGCTGGTGATGAAGTTAAGTGAAGTACAATCTTTGCTAAACAGGTTACCTATACGACGCTATTTATAAAATTAAGAGAACCTCTGTGGTGTGGTGGTTGAGCAGGTCGGCTCATAACCCGGAGGCGGCGGGTTCGATTCCCGCGACAGGACAAGTATTTCTGCACTTGAAATAAAAGCGCGAATACTTGTTCTGTGTCTGGGTGTTGTGGGACCATGGTCCTCGTAGCTCCTGGGTCCATAGATACAGGGAATCCTAGTGAGGGTCCAGGGTCTATGTATATGATCGTTGGGCGTTATTTGTTTATTTATTAATGAATAAGTAATAATTTACTTCTTTTATTACAGCTGTAAACTGGAGAAGCAGATTAAGAGTAATAGCGGGAACCCAAGAAAGAGAATTTCTTTGAGAAGTTCCACTGTGATGATAACTGGCGCTGCCGAGGTTTACGCTCGTGATGCCGCTCGATTGCTGAGAGGTATAAACAATAAACATTAATATTGTAAACAAAACCAAGTATTATGTGTTGTGCAGGCCGCATCGCTCGTACAACTGACAACCGATGGGGAAGAAAGGTTCTCGAGTGGCGACCACGAACTGAAAGACGCAGCGTAGGCCAGCCCCCCTCCCCCACTCGGTGGACCGACGATCTGGTGAATGCCGCGGGGAGCCGATGGATGCAGAAGGCGAGCAGCCGCTCAAGGTGGCGCGCTCTGGGGGAGGCCTATGTTCAGCAGTGGACGTCTTCAGGCTGTTGATGATGATGATGATGATTGTTATATGTAGTTTATGTAGGTATATTATTGCGATATAGGAATTAGTATGTACATATGTGTATGTTTATTCATTATTTAGCTAGTAATATGGTAAGTACTAATTACCTTATTAGTAGTTATGCAGGATAGTTAATGTGCACCCCGTCCTTTACGACTTTGATCAATCCTCTCCATTCAAAGGTTGCCTGGAAGAGATCGCTCTTAGCAATAAGGTCGCCCATTGTTCCCCACTTTTTGTAATGTGCATTTGATCTGAGGGCTCACCTCATTGATCCTTAAGACAAAAAAAGGCAGATTTAGTAGAAAATTGTGTAAATTAGATGGCGTAATCCAAAAATTTGTAAAACGCGATTTAATAAAGTTATGGCCAAATAACTTGAGCCCTCAGTTCAGGTACCTGAAAAATTTAATCTTAAAATATTCTATTAAATCGACGTATTCTTTGTAACTTTTTATTTTAAACGTTTGGTGTGTACAATAGTTTCTTTATCTATCTATGATTACCTCTTCAACTTCCGTTAAGGCTGTTGTATACGCGGATCCACTATCTCGCTTGCTCATTGCGACATTTTTGAAGATATTAAATAACTGAATTGACTTAAGCAAAACCTGGAAAAACTATATTTTCATAAATACCCACTGAAATCGCGTGCGCGCCGCGTTTTTGATGTTTGTGACGCAGATTTTTTTGGCGAGAACTCGGGCCGCCACGTTCGGTACTTTGGGAATAATCGTTCCTGTGCCTCTGGTGTTTGTTTTTAAAGCATAAACTCTATGTTTCCGGTTACAGGAACGAACAACGCAGAAGCCATTTGGGTAGATACCATAAATATGTTATAAATGTACGAATTTATAGGAATATTAATATTATTATTTATTTATAGGAATTTATACGAATTTATTTAATTTTTTTTTTTATATATTTTCGAATGTTCAACAAAAATATAATAATAATTCAAACAAGATTTCCTATATACAACAGGATCAGGTTTCATTCGTAACCGTTTTTATGTATGTTTTTTTTTTCATTGTTTTTCCTCTCAGTCGCGTGTGACCGCGCATAATGAAAGTGATGTAACTCACATATTATTGTTTACAACCCTATTACAAGGTGCTATGGTTCATTATTAAAATGAAACAACCGTTTGTGGACTATTTTATATTAGCAGCGATATATATTATATCTGTATAAGTAAGCATTGGCGCGGGGACACTTTTGAGGTTTGATTTTCATAGAGATTGTGTATCTATAGTAATTCAATTTAAGTCCACTCCGTCCTCTCATAATGTTAAGCCAGTGTCAAGTGTTGTAAATTTCAATGTGAATATTTCACGTAAAGTCAAGTCACAGTGATAGACTAAGGCCCGATTTCACCAACGTTTATTCCAAGTATACGGCTATTCCTTACTCTTGGATACAGCTAATTGACAAATTAAATTACACAAAAAAGACGCCATTTTGATTGTATCTAAGGAAATAAGTCTTATTCCTTCACAAAATTGGTGATATAAGGGCTATATTCGCGTAACTCGGTTGTTCTCGGAAAGTTATACCTGGAATAAAATTTATTCTAGTCTGGTGAAATCGGGCCTAAGTATTGTATAATCTAAGTCACAGTCTGGGCCAAATATTTTAGTCTTAGTCAAGTCTAAGTCATGTCCTAGTAAAGTCGACAACTTTACTAGTAAAGTTGGTAATTATAATGAGTCATGATTGATGCAGTGAAACGTAGTATTTTTTTACAATTTATAGGCATAGCATTTGACCACTGTCTCACATGCTAGGTTAGCACTGACGGTAGACAAAATTGTCTTTTCCCGTTTTATGTCACTTTCTTCATACTTGCTTTCTCGTCAAGTGGAGTAAAACAAGGGAAAGACAATTTTGTCTACAGTCCGTACTAACCCAGCAGATGGTAAGTGATTTCGTGTTGCTTCCATAATTCCATAGGAGCTATATCACTTGCCCACACTCATGCTCGTAATTTAGCGCGTGCGTTAAACGCCACAAACTCGATAGCCTCCGTGGTGTGGTGGTTGAGCAGGTCGGCTCAGAACCCGGAGGCGGCGGGTTCGATCCCCGCGACAGGAAAAGTATTTGTGCACTTGAAAAATAAAGAGCAAATACTTGTTCTGTGTCTGGGCGTTGTGGGAGCATGGTCCTCGTAGTTCCTGGGTCCCTAGATGCAGGGTATCCTAGTTAGGGTCCAGGATCCTATGTATGTGATCGTTGACCGTCATTTTTTTTAATTTTATTCATTAACCCTGGAAAAAGCACACGTTTTGAAAACTAATACAATGCAACGTGAACTTTTTCCCACCAAAACTCCCAATATCTACAGTTATAACAGAACGTGAAATCCTCTGACCACGTGGTGTGTTTCATTTGTTTCAGATTGTCAAAATCTTGACGCAAACATAGTAAAGCGGAGAAGGATGACGTTAAAATTTGTTGATGTTGATGAAATGAGTATTGGTAAGCGGAGTGCGAATAGGACCACCCCATCTCTTCCCGTGGTTGCCGTAAGAGCCGGCTAAGGGAATATCCAGGGAATGGGCAGCAGCATTCTCCTCAGACTTCATTATAATCTACTGCGATCATCAAGCCGCCTGCCAAGCGTGGTGATTATGGCAATCCCCCTATGATAAGCGTCCAAAGTGGCGATTTACGGGGGAGGCCTCTGTTCAGCAGTGGAGGTCTTCATTGTTTATGTGTGTGTGTGATGTGGACAGCATTTCTGACATGAGATTATATTTTTTTATATAAACGAATGACGTGACGAGCTAGCCGTTCACCTGGTGTTAAGCGTCACGGCTGCCCATAACAGATTAGGCGTCACTTCACTGTAATTGACAATTAAAAGTTTCGCGTGACCCAACATGCTGGCAGCATTGTCTCGTTGAACTATAAACTCTGATTCGTTGAGCCAAATAAGTGCCAGCATACTGGTCACGTGATGCATCGACCAGGCGTTCTGATAGACTTTGGAAATTAGTATACTTTAAATAATTATTTATACAAAAAACATCCTACCCTCTTATTCATAAATGTATATCTCTATCTTTTTAGATTCATCCGTTGTTTCGTCAGAATCCGTCCCAACTCCCGTGCAAATGCGGCATGAACCGAGAATGGCGTCAAGGGTATCAGGTACGTGTCATGGTCGAACAGTTTATTGCAAAGATATTTATCTTAATTTACTTTTATAAGTCAAATTTAGAATACTACAAATAATTTTTATTGATGGTCTAAAGCCACATCTAAAGAAATAAAATTTCAAGTGATTAATGTCAAAACCGTGGTGCCGCTTTGCAAATGAATCGAACCCACAACCTACAGTTCAGAAGGCAGAGCTACTACCAACTGAGCTGTCAGGCCAGTCAATGTATCAATGAAATGGTGTTCGTTAGTAAGCGCATCACAAGACTACACCTTAGAGTAAACATAAGACCGTAAGAGCCTGCTAAGGGAATAGCCAGGGAATGGGAGCAGCATTCTCCTCGCTACATTAAAATCTGCGATCACGAAGCCGCCTGTCAAGCGTGGGGATTATGGCAAGTCCTCTATGATATGCGTCCAAAGTGGCGTTTTATGGGAGGGGCTATGTTCAGCAGTGGACGTCTTCGGACTGATGATGATGAGTGTCAAAATACTCGTAAGGTAAAGAGGATAAATGAGTTTGAAAAACAAGAAGTTTTCTGTCTCCTAAAAGCCCACACAAACAATAAACAAAGGATAGTGCTCAATTAATTGAGAGCAATTTCAAAACACAAAAGTGACTTATAGGACTTAGCAAACCACGAAGACTAGGTGAAGAAGTGAGAGAACATAAAAGACTAGGTATAAGTGTATGGAGAAAAAAAGAGAAGAAAAGAAGTCCTTCATACAATTTAGAAGCCAAACGGAAAGAATTTCTGTTTTAGACATCAATATACAGGAAGGAAAAGATATGCTAGCTTATTTTAGAGGAGGCCTATGTCTAAGAGGTCAATCTTACTTTATACTGATTGTTCGTAAAATTATAATAGTAAATCTAATCTATAATCTTCTATAACATCTATAACAATATTATAAAGAGGAAAGATTTGATTGTTTGTTTGTTTGTTTGCATTGAATAGGCTCCGAAACTACTGAACTGATTTGAAAAATTCTTTCACTGTTGGGAAGCTACACTATCCCCGGGTGACATTGGCTATATTATATTTTTTTTAAATTAGGGATCCTGACTAAAACTCCAATAATGTAACCCAAGGTGTAAAAAAATTACCTAAAACATTATTTATATCGCGTGCACAAACAATTACTTTCTTTAATATATTATTGATCATCATCCTCTTTGCCTTTTTCCCATTTGTTATTGAGGTTAGCTCCCAATCTAACCAGTAGCGGTGAGCTACCAGAATTACACGAGCGACTACCATCTGACCTCGCAACCCATAAGAGACCAGTAATAGGGATGGTTAGATCAGGCGTCAGATTCTATCAGGCGTCTGACTACCCGTAACGATTGCCATAGATGTTCTTATGACAACCGCGACCGACGGATAACGTGCTCTCCGAGGCACGGAGCGATGGCATCACAAACTCACATAACATAACTTAATAGATAAGTCATTGGTGCAGGGTCGAGGATCGAACCCGTTGCCGTAAGTTTGCGAAGCGCACATGCTACCGCTCGGCCACCTTTCTTTAATATATTTTTATTAAAATAAATTTTGATAATTGTTAGTTATGTAAGCTGAAATACTACTAAGAACGAAAAGTCAGCAAATAAAGTCTACTTTTATTTTATTTTATTAAGTTCTCAAGCCAGACATAGCGTTCACCATTTCTACGTAACAATTCTCTTACAGGTGCTTCTCAATCTCTCTCGGAATCCGTTTCGACTCCCGAGTTAATAAGGCGTCAATCCAAAAAGGCATCATGGGCGTCAGGTAATAGCATTTTATTTATTTATTTAGATCACATCTATCAGATTCCACATTCGTCATAAATGAGTAACATACTAGGTGGTATGACTTTTCTGCAAAGTTCGTCTAGGTAGGTACCACCGCTTTGTCAGTTATTCTGCTGCCAAGCAGTAGTGTGCAAGCATTTCACGAGCTATCAACGGGCTTTATAATCTTTGGATCACTAAGTCTCATTTTGCCCAATACCTTATTTACTATTACCTACAATCTCCTAAGCTAGAACACGGTAAACCCCTATTCAAACCCTATTCGTATCGTTGTGGGTAGTATTTTGTATTTTAGTTCCGCGGCTTGAGCGAAACTATACAAAATACCCGGGCGGAATCCCGCGCGGTATACCGCACCACTACCCACAGTGGTACGAACAACGCGCCGGTATGAGTAGGGCTTTAATCAAAGATCATAAAGCTTGTTGATAGCTCGTCAACGGGTTCCCGTGATTTATTAGAAATTCATAGTACCTATTTATTAGAAATTAGTGGTTGAAATACACCACTAATTTTCGTGTGAGGGGAAGTTGTATCATTGGTCAACTGGATTTATAGTCAATGTCTTTAATGCTTGCACACTACTACTCCGTGACGAAATATCTGGTAAAGAAGTGTACTAACCCAGACGAACTCGTGCAGAATAAAGTACTACCACATAGTATTAATACTGCCGGTAGCGTTATTTTTGAAAAGGTATTCTTATGAATAATTGTTTATTTCTTGATTTTAGATAACTTACAAGCATCTCCAGACAAAAACAGGCGTACATTATCACTTCAATTACAAATTGACCATTCTGTTGAGGAAGAATATGTAGCATCTCCAGCCAAAAATAGGCGTACATCATCACCTCAATTACAAATCGACGATTCTGTTGACGAAGAATATGCAGCATCTCCAGACAAAAACAGGCGTGCATCATCACCCCAATTACAAATCGACGATTCTGTTGACGAAGAATATGCAGCATCTCCAGACAAAAACAGGCGTACATCATCACCCCAATTACAAATCGACGATTCTGTTGACGAAGAATATGCAGCATCTCCAGACAAAAGCAGGCGTGCATCATCACCCCAATTACAAATCGACGATTCTGTTCACAAAGAATATGCAGCATCTCCAGACAAAAACAGGCGTGCATCATCACCCCAATTACAAATCGATGATTCTGTTCACGAAGAATATGCAGCATCTCCAGACAAAGACAGGCGTACATCATCACCTCAATTACAAATCGACCATTCTATTGACGAAGAATATGCAGCATCTCCAGACAAAAACGGGCGTACATCATCACCTCAATTACAAATCGACCATTCTGTTGAGGAAGAATATGCAACATCTCCAGACAAAAACAGGCGTACATCATCACCCCAATTACAAATCGACGATTCTGTTGACGAAGAATATGCAGCATCTCCAGACAAAAACAGGCGTGCATCATCACCCCAATTACAAATCGACGATTCTGTTGACGAAGAATATGCAGCATCTCCAGACAAAAACAGGCGTACATCATCACCCCAATTACAAATCGACGATTCTGTTGACGAAGAATATGCAGCATCTCCAGACAAAAGCAGGCGTGCATCATCACCCCAATTACAAATCGACGATTCTGTTCACAAAGAATATGCAGCATCTCCAGACAAAAACAGGCGTGCATCATCACCCCAATTACAAATCGATGATTCTGTTCACGAAGAATATGCAGCATCTCCAGACAAAGACAGGCGTACATCATCACCTCAATTACAAATCGACCATTCTATTGACGAAGAATATGCAGCATCTCCAGACAAAAACGGGCGTACATCATCACCTCAATTACAAATCGACCATTCTGTTGAGGAAGAATATGCAACATCTCCAGACAAAAACAGGCGTACATCATCACCCCAATTACAAATCGACGATTCTGTTGACGAAGAATGTGCAGCATCTCCAGACAAAAACAGGCGTACATCATCACCTCAATTACAAATCGACCATTTTATTGACGAGGAATATGCAGCATCTCTAGACAAAAACGGGCGTACATCATCACCTCAATTACAAATCGACCATTCTGTTGAGGAAGAATATGCAGCATCTCCAGACAAAAACAGGCGTACATCATCACCTCAATTACAAATCGACCATTCTGTTGACGAAGAATATGCAGCATCTCCACACAGAAACAGGCGTGCATCATCACCTCAATTACAAATCGACCATTCTGTTGACGAAGAATATGCAGCATCACCAGACAAAAACAGGCGTACATCATCACCCCAATTACAAATCGACCATTCTGTTGATTTAAATAAAGCGTTCATTGAAACTAGTAGAGCTAGTGACAGCGCTGCTTCCAGTGCTAGGGCTGTAAAGAAAGACGCGGTAAGATATTTATATATACTCTCATTCATACTCAGTGTAGTCCGTCCCAGAAAGATTGGCAATAAAGTGCGTTGACCCCTCGTCAGTCACTGAGAGCAAAATAGAGTAACTTGAAAATTACCAATTTCGAAACCAAAAAAACAATTTATCATCGATTCTTATTTCTGTTCGACATTGTACTAGAGTTTTTCACCATTGGTTACTTTAACTACGGTTTAAAAAACCTACCTTTAGTAACACACGTAGTACTGCTTGGTGACAGAATATTTGATACTCCATTGGCACGTACCTCTGTGCCTACGACCTCACGTGATCAAAATACCCATCCTTAGTGTGCATCCAAACATTACTTATATTAATATGGTCCAATTTGAACGTGCCTACGACCTCACGTGATAAATGGTTTGCCACCTTTGACTGACTCAAAGGTGAATGGACTTTATTGCCACTAGTTCTGGCGTGGACTATATCAGTGGCATAAGACTTCACGCAGAGCTACTTGATGAAACGGCCCAGTTATTAACAACCTTGAGAGGATATGGCATTTTGATTATATGATGTTTCGAGGATGTGGGCTTTCGGTGATATGGTGTTGTGGAAGTGGGTTTCGCTTAGGTAAATAGCTTTCAATATCGAGTACGAAACCATTTTCATCTTTATCTAATACGGCCAGAGGTGGCCAAGCGTCGACCACGGAGACATTTGCGGTAGCCCGCTAGAAAATTGAAATTTTTTTTTTGTTACTCTTGCAACGAGCGTAACAGATACGCAAATAAGACTAAATCTCTAATTATTCTGTAGCGACATGTATTACACATGCGTTGATTTCTGCTGACACTAGCGAACGCATTGCATGACGCGAGTAGATCACATCAGTCGTCTTATAGTCGTAGATCGTTAGCATTTAATGATTATTGTAATATCAAATAGTAATTATAAAATATACCATTGAAACTATCCGGTGCTTTGATTTACTCTAATACGGTTAGGCATCAGGTAGCTAATCATATTAAGGTGGAACGTTACACTAGTGCGGCAAATTCAAACTTTCTTGCGTTCTTTTGCCAAAAATAGCTTAATTACTCAACGTGATTACTTGAAAACTATTTTGACGCAAATAAATATAATGTATCGACAAATTACAATTAAAAGTAGTAGGAGATTCCTAGATATTATTGGTTTAGGGACAAATAGCAATAAACAATTTTCTTCTTAGTTTTTCAGTCTGTTGCCATTTATCGCTAAACCAATGATAAGTAGGTGATACTTTTAATTTTAATTTATTGATACATTATATTATATATTTGCGCAAAATTAGTTTTCATGTAATCACGTTGAGTGTTTGAGCTATTATTGGCAAAAGAACGCAAGAAAATTTGAATTTGCCGCCCTAGTGTAACGTTCCACCATTGGTGACCCCGACGTGATCGTGACGTGTATTGTTTTGCTTGCTCCCAAAATGACTGAAATTGAACATCTCGATCGCTGATAAGTACGTCTCCAACCCAAATTGTTCATACGTCATCAGCTCTGGTTCTGGGGTCCTTAGTCTTCTCTCACAATATGGAGATAGCCATAATTACAAAATAGTTGCAACGCTTGAATAATTGAATATGCCGTTTTCCTCACGTATTACTTACTATAAAGTTAGTATTACATATCTATAAAACATTTTTTATTATTTTCGTAAAACTTTCTGAGTGTTCCATCGTCACCATCACCTTCACCAGTCAGGGGATTTTGAATATTACTATATACATTTATTTTTTCTTTTCAGTATGTTTCGAGGCCTTCAAGAAGAGACCAAGGTGTTCAGGCGTCTTTTTATGAAGCATATTTACAGGATTTTATGAATCGAAGAAATGATGATATCGACAAAAGTTTACCGTTTGGAGTTTTAACGATTTACGATACGTACAACTCTAGGGTCCCAAGCGCAGTTGTTTTCTCTTCCCTCAACCCTAAGGTGAGGGATCTAGCCACAGATTAGAAAAAACAATGGTCTAGACAAGTCCTCAAAAGAGTGAACTATGAAAAAAAAAATTTTCTTGTAATTTGGCTCCACTCGTAGTGTATTTAGCCAGTGTCAAGTGTTGTAATTTTTCAAAAAAATTTTAATTAATTTTTGCTCCAACTTGAATGGTGCTGATCAGTTGTGCCAAATTTAGAACTTATTAAAACATTGTTTTAAGACTTTGAATTACTTTCTTCATACCCAGATTTTTCTGTTGTAAAATACAACATCTGGTAACTTTATTGAATATTTCACATAAAGTCAAGTCTTAGTCACAGTCTCACCTGGGTAGTCAATAGTCATAGTCCAGTATAAGTCATGCTTAGTAAAGTGGTGGCAACTCTACTAGAGGCTTCTATGGAATTTCGGAAGCAACACATTTCACCACATTATATCACTTGCCCCCGTAAAACGCCACCAATTTTAAACATTAAGGCTTCGTTTCCACTAAAGATGTGCGAGGCAGCTGGGCGGTGCAAGGATACGTAGCGAAGCTGCAAAAGGGTGTGCGTGTTTCCACCGGAGATGTGCTAGGCCACTGAGCGGTGCGAGGATTCGTAGCGGCGCTGTGAAACGGTGCGCGGATGAGCGGAGCGAGGATGTGTAGCGGGCTCATATCTGACGCGCGCGGGGTGGGGTGTGGAGAGAGCGAAGCGTGCGAGCCTCTGCCCGCACACATCCCTCGCAACACATCCGTGGCACACATTTCTCCCTTGTTTTTCAAATTAAGTGATTCTATTGGTTCTTGACAAACACATCCCTCGCTACCCATCCTCACATATCTCTGGTGGAAACGCTCAATGTGCCTCTTATGGCATCGTTTTTAGGATCTTACTCCAAGAAATTTCCAACGCGTGCTTTTTACTTTACATTACCGCACGATTCAGTTAAGTTTGTATCTCACTGCAAGTTATACGTACATTTTCGTCGTTTCGTTTTGCTCTAGTTCTAGTTCACGTTCCAGTTCCAGTTCCAGTTCCAGTTCCAGTTCACGTTCACGTTTCAGTTCCAGTTCTAGTTCCAGTTCCAGTTTTCGTTTCGTTTCGTTATAGTCGATGTCGATTTTGTTCGCGCCATCAACACGGTATTTCTCTAACGGCGCGTGAAAATAAGAAGCCTGCACGACATTTTTCAGAAAATTAATTAAACAGTTAACAGTACAAGTCTGTTTTTCTCGCAACTGTGATGAAAAACGTCGTATGACGTGTGCATTGATCATTACACTCTCGGCTCCACATATTACCGCTTCGAGTGCAATGATCAACTTTGCACACTTTATCATAATGTACTATTATAAAAGGAATGGAGATGGCTTACGTTGTGGTTTTATTTGAAATGTTCAAGTCCCTAAAATGAAAATTCGAAATAAAATCCACGTTGACCGTTGTAGAGATCGATTGTTTTGTCTCTTGTCCCCATCGCCTGGGGTAAAACAACCAAAGTCAAACGTCAGCCCTCGGGTAATACAGCCAAATGAAAGAGTCGAGCGAGGTAGCAAAGATGTAAAGAAGACTGGAGATCATTTACCTCCTGGATGTGGTATCGAACTTACTGAATTCTTACTGAATTCTGAACCTTTTCACCGTATACGGCCGATTACTGAACGCCAAAGATTTTAACTTTATGTCCCTGTACTGTACCTATTATACAGGGTGAATTTTTCAAGTGGGCGTGGTAGGCCAATTCCAAAACTATGAGGAATAGCGAAAAAGTCTCAAAAGAGTTTTGGGCCCGATTTTGATGAAAACTAAAACTGCATCATTAGATTTATGAAAAATCAAGAGTCTTAAATAAGAATCGAACCCGTTTAATTAACGTGGAACGTTTCACTAGCGCGGCAAAATCAAATTTTCTTGCGTTCTTTTGCCAATAATAGCTTAATTACTCAACGTGATTACATGAAAACTAATTTTGCGCAAATAAATATTAATGGCAAAAGAACGCTAGAAAATTTGAATTTGCCGCGCTAGTGAAACGTTCCACCTTAAATGACGATATGAATAAAAGAGATCACATTTTGGTCAAGCACCAGGCGAACGACTAGCTCGTCACGGTATTCGTTTACATTACATAAAAAACTTAGTTGTTTAGATTGATTGCAAAACACGATTTTTCACATCCCATGGGTAAAGATGGGTAAACCGTAATTTTTGCAAACTAAACTCTGAAGAAAACCCCGGCCACTTCCAGTTCCTCTGTATCCAGGACCTTGCAGGCATCTCATACTGGACAGTCCGCACTACCATGGAACAAGTAGGAGAGGAATGCACCAAGAAAACAGCGTAGATCGAAAATATGCTACAACCCGTTATAAAACTAGATGGCGCTGCAAAATGAGCGGGCTATAAGTTGAGCGTAGATCAAAAATATGCCAATAAACTGTTTTAAACCTATATGGCACTGCAAAATGAGCGGGCTATACGGCTAGCTCCAGCGGGCTAGGCTTAAAACGGCTTTTTTAGCATATTTCTGATCTACGCTCAATTTTATAGCCCACTATTTTTTTTTTTTATGTAATTGAATGACGTTACGAGCTAGTCGTTCACCTGATGTTAAGCGACACGGCCGCCCATGACAGTTGCAGTATCACTCGGAACTTTAAAATAATAAAGTTTCGCGTGACACTGCACTGCGCACGTCATCCTGAGACATCACACAGTCTAGTAATCAGATTACTAGACTTAAAATCAGGTCATAAAGTCTCATTTGCCCAGTAATTTCACTAGCTACAATGCTCTTCAAACCGGAACACAGTAGTGCTTGCACACTACTGCTTGGCGGCAGAATAACTGGCAAAGCGGTGGTACCTACCTAGACGAACTTTGCAGAAAAGTCCTACCACCTAGTAACAGCGTTTTGCAGCGTCATCTAGTTTTATAACGGTTTTTAGCATATTTTTGATCTACGCTGTTTTCTTGGTGTATTGGCAGTCCTCTCCTACTTGTTCCATGGCACTACGGAACCTACAGGCTACGAATACCTAACTACATTGCTTCGTCGAGTATAGCGCCCGAAGCTTCCAATACGGTCCATCCGAAAGCAACGTGCATGTTTACTTCATTTCAACATTCGTTGAGGGAAAATGAGAATTATTTATGCCATTTATTTCGAAAGTACCAAATAAGTATTGTATTTTGTTAGCGGACTATCAAGGTCTGTTGTGGAGTCAGAGTATTCTTACAGACTTTTCCCTAATTTAATGTTATTGTGAACCTATGCGAAAATTTCAATCAATATGAATTTTTTTTTTTACTTGTTTTTTTAACGGGCAAATTGCCTTTATTACTCAAGCTAACTACTACAATAATTAAAACTAAACTAAACTAGCTACACTACCTACTACAAAGAATACTTATGGACTGTATAATAGCTGCGATGGCCTATAGACAGTCCAAGTGCCCAAGCCCACTACCGGTAGGTAGCGTACCCAACATGCTGGCAGCATTGCCACGGTGAGTATTAGTTGAACATTTAACTTCCTGCAAATGCAAAGTTATGTAAATTATAAATAATTAAGTACCTGCTAGAACTTTGGAAAGTTACTTACTGTAGTATGAAGTAGTCAGCTAATCTTAGGCCGGGTTTCCACTTGCAAGAAAACTTCTGCAAGAAGCGTCCGACCGTCTCTTAGACTGTAGCTTAAGTTAAATGTACCTAAAAAAGTGTAAATTACAATTACAATAGTTTACACGTTCAAGCTACAGTCTGATAGACGGTCGGACACTTCTTGCAGAAGTTTTCTTGCAAGTGGAAACCCGGCCTTAGGTTAGTTACATGTTCTGCACTGAATCGGGCTGTTGATTCTTCTTCTTCTTCTTCTCGTGTAGGCACTTTTGTGTGATGAAATAAGTATTTCAATTCAATTCAATTCAATTCATTTATTCATGTAGGTACACTTATGAGTGTCAGATGGTTACAGTAAGTTACTTATAATAATTGCTTATGTAGATATAAGTATACATTTCCCAATATAAATAAATTAACACGTCAATCAGATCCAAATAAAATTACAGAGAAATAGGTTTCCATGATCTTTTGTCCGCAAGGAAGTCGTCAATTTTATAATAAGCTTTACGCATAAGAATATTCTTAACATTATTTTTAAAAGCAGTTCCGTTCAAATTTTTAATGTTATTAGGTAAAATGTTGTAAAACCTTGCGCAATTTGTGACGAAAGATTTGTTGACTTTTGTTAGTCTAGTAGTTGGTACGATGAGCATATCTCTTATTTCTGGTATTATAATTATGGGAATCCCCACTGGTCTTAAACATTTTTGAATTTTTCCTTGCGAACATAATATTCATGTAGATATAGAGACAAGGCATGGTTAAAATCTTAATTTCTTTAAAAAATTCTCTTAGGGAGACTCTGGGCCCAAGAAAGAAAAAGAAAAAGAAAGAAAAAAAGTATTTATTTGCAACAGACACAAATAATAATATAGATTTACAGTAGACAGACGATTTATACTGTTACAAATCGGTTACAAGACAGTATAAAGCTTTAACAGCTCGTTTCTGCAGAACAAAAACGCTACCAGCATCTGCTGCGTTTCCCCACAATAACAGCCCATATGACATCATTTATTTAGGTAAGCACTTATATTGGTCTATACATGTCCGTACAAAAATCCCGTAGCAAAAGGTCGTTCAGTATTCCAAAAATTGAGAATTTTCCGGGAAACTATTCCTGCATTTTTCTTTCCATTGAAAATCAATTCGCACTATTACTAACATTTTAAAATCAAAAATACCTAAATTGATCCAGCCCTTCTCAGTTAATGCGATAATTATTAATTATAGATAGACTAGCTGACCCTCCCCGGCTTTGCACGGGTTAATTAGTTTTACGCCCTAACCCAGTTAAGGGAAAGAGTGGAGGGAGTGAAAATACAAGTGAAAAGGAATGAAAGGATCGGATGGCAAAAAAAAGCACTAGCTTACTTCGTCTACACGCCCTATGAAAATATTATTTAATGGAATTGAACCACTTTTGGTAAGCTTTTTCATTATTCCAATCAGTTAAAAATACGTACAAACTATTTTTCTTCTTCTTATATTTTGGCTCCACACGTAGTGTATTTAGCCAGTGTCAAGTATTGTAATTTTTCATCGTGGTATAGACTAAGTATTTCACGTAAAGTCTTAGTCACTGTCTTGTTAGTCATAGTCCATTCTAAGTCAAGTAGTCATAGTCCAGTCTAAGTCATGCGCTAGTAAAGTGGTGGCAACTTTACTAGAAGCTTCCATGGAATTTTGGAAACAACACGAAAAACCACGTTTCACTACATTATATCACTTGCCCACACTCATGCTCGTAATTCAGACATTAACACTGGAAAAAGCACAAGTTTCGAAAAATAGTACAATGCAACGGCGTGAACTTTTCCGCGTTCCCTCCAAAAAACCAATGTACAGACTTTATCACAAGTATAATCACAAAAAAATCATAGATAAGGCGTTTTTATATTAAAACACCTAATCGTTATTTATTGTAGCGTTAATACTACTTACTTGCAGATCTATAGGTGACACGTGCATTACAGCTGTATTGATAATGTTATCAGAGGTTATCGCTGATCAGGTGCTATACCTACATAAATCAGAACGGAACTCCCATCATTCCTATAATACTTTAATCTATAGGTACTATTTTTCTCTCACTAAATACTTTTGACGAGCGAATGGAAGCTATATATTTCCACATTTATCATCATCATCGTCAACAGCTGAAAGACGTCCACTGCTTAACACAGGCCTCCACATTAAACGCCACTTTGGACGCGTATAATAATCCTCCTTTTGCCATAATCACCACGCTGGCAGGCGGCTTGCTGGTCGTAGAAGATTTAAATGTACTGAGGAAAACGTTGCTGCCCATTCCCTGGATATTCCCTTAGCCAGCTCTTACGGCACCCACGGGGAGAGATGGGGTGGTCCTATAACCTATTCGCACATTTATCATGCGAACCGAAAGAGCGCTAAAGAGTAGAGCGCTTTGCCAGCGTCTGTATTTCCCGAAAACTACCATCTTACAGTCTTCAAATCGAGAGTGAACTTCTAGGCAAGCGCGTTACATCTTAGACCGCATCATCACTTACCATCAGGTGAGATAGTGGTCAAGAGCAAGCCTATCAAACAATTAAATTAGGGACCGGCGCGGATCTGGACGTGCGCGTAAATGTAGTGGGGATAACTGCGCAATCTTTGGCTTCAATGATACATAGATAGATATATAAACTGTTTATTGAAACGCACAAATCATTAAAAACTAAGTGAACAAAACTTAACAAAACTGTAACAATGGGCGGTCTTATTGCTCAAAGCTATCTCTTCCAGATAACATACATAAGGTGGGAAGAAGTAAGATCCAATTGATCAGACAAGCGGTACCACCACGTGGCCAAGGGTTGTTCCTGTTGTCCCCCACGTCTTCGCGCCCATAGGGCCCAACAAGATTTTTTTCCCTCTTTGGCCCCACGCAACGTTGGGGAGCTCTCTTCGCATCGCTCCCGCCTTAGTCTTCTAACCTATCATGACTCTCATAAGATTGCAATAATAAACGTGTATTTTAAGATAAATCGTAATTATAGTAATTGTATATGACTATAATTTATTCTTTGTAACTTTTTATTTTAATGTTTGGTGTGTACAATAAAGAGTTTATCTATCTATCTATCTATAATAAAATTGTAATAAGTATAACAAAGTATAATTTTTTTACAGGAATAAATATTCCTGTTTGCCCCGTGTGGGGCCCAAGAGGAAAATATATTCCTGTTGGGCCTTATGGGGCCAAAGACGTGGGGGACAAAAGGAACAACCCGTGGCCAACATGTATGTAAGTAGGTAAGCGACTTATCAAAGCTGCCATTTGCCTCGATAATTCACCCTTTGCAATCATCACATTCACACCTGTGTTTTATTAATCACTTCAAATATGTAGATGACTTTCAATAAATGAGTATAAATACTCGAGTTATTGTTAGCTGAATCACAGTCTATCGAGTAGCGTAAAGAACTTTACCACAAGAAGATTAATAAGCAGTTTTAGATATCAATATGTTTCGTTTTGTGGTTCTCAGTGCTTTGTTGGCTACGTCTGCGGTAGCTGAAGACGTCGCCAGACAGTGTAAGTATAAATCCAGCATATTTAAATGCTTGTTACGATCTAAGGAGCTGTTAAACTTTAGTGAAGCGGGCTTTTTCCCGTAGCGAAGGTGGATTGTCTTGCTTAGGCAAGACAATCCACCTTCACTACGGGATCAAATCCAAAAAAGATCATATTGACTGCGGATCAAAAAATCCACCTTAAGGAGGAAAAAAATCCACCCTAAGGTGGAAAAAGAATCCACCCTAAGGTGGATTTTTTGATCCGCAGTCAAGGTAATCAATGGTTAAAAACTCTAACAAATTTTGACCATTGGTTAGAATTTGTTAGCATTTTTAACAATTGGTTACCTTAACTAGGGAACAAAAAACCCAGTCTTAGCAATGGATTTATGAATGAAAACTGCATGTGCACCACGTATCCAATTAAATAACTGAAAGAACAGGACAAACATAATTATGTGTGATGAACGTAGGTTCCCATTTTGCTTAGTTGGGGCCAATTGGGGCTAAATGGGTAGTGAAATTACTCGGCAAATGAGACTTTATGTGTGAAGTCTCAGGTGATGTGCGCAGTGCAGTGTCACGCAGTACTGCAATCTGTTATGGGCAGCCGTGATGCTTAACATCAGGCGAACGACTAGCTAGACACGTCATTCATTAACATTGTAAAAAAATGGTGAAGTGAAATTTCTAAAAACTCTTAGGGTGGGTTTTTTCACCAATAGTTAAGGTAACAAATGGTTAAAACCTCTAACAAATTTCGACCATTGGTTAGAACTTGTTAGAGTTTTTAACCATTTGTTACTTTAACTATTGGTGAAAAAACCCACCCTAGTAAGAAGAGATAGACCCACTAAAGATACCCTACCCTATTACTTTTACTTTTTATCAGGTACAAGCGCTGGTGCTGGTGAGCTGCCCATAAGCTTCGAGATCGAAGGTTGCTCCTCCAGCCCTTGCGCCTTGCCCCAGCTGGAGGATGCTGTCGTTAACGTCAAGTTCAATACCCGTGAGTTATGACGTCACACCTCATTAATAAATATCATCATCATCATCATCACCATCATCAACAGCCTAAAGTCGCCCACTGCTGAACATACGGGAAGTCATAACGTCACAGTGTTCACAAATTTCGAAATATTCGGAGGAAACCCAAACGGCCATCTAGCATTTCAGTTTCATTACTATCTTGGCAATGTCTTTGACTGGTCTGTTAGCTCAGTTGGTAGTAGCTCTGCCTTCTGAACTTATAGGCTATGGGTTCGATTCCCATCCCAGAACAAACATTTGTGTGATGAATATAGGTGTTTGTTCTGTGTCCAGGTGTTATATTGTATTCTATGTATGTATTTCACTATTTACAAACAAAAAGTATTTAAGCATTCTATTTATCATCAGGCGAAGACCAGCTAGTCACGTCATACTGTTACATTAAAAAAAAAACACTTATTAAAATGTCGATTATACTTCGCCACTTAGTTAAATACTTGCTTAAAAGCATTTATTAAATAATTATAAACATCAAATAATCAGTTCCATTGTGTAATAAACTCCTAGCTCAATGCAATCAAAAGATACTAAAAATGATAAATTTTTCATCGCTGCAGCTCACGACTCTGGAAGCCTGAGAACGCGACTGGTCATCTTTATCCTTAACATCCCCATCGTGTACGACCTTGGAACTGACAGCGATGCCTGCAGGGGCCTTCACGCTTCCTGTCCAGTGAAGGAAGGCCAGGAGCTGGAGTATACCCTCAAGCTGCCGATTGAGTCGTACTTCCCAGTTGTAAGTACCTGCATTTATAAAGAGCATCGTACTCATTGGCACAAAAACTGAAAGTAACCGGCCAACGTAGGTATCAAATAAGTGTTTTCCGATAGAGGGCAATACTGTGAATTTAAGTATTATGGAAGTTAAACTATGAGAAATATACTTGAGTGGACGTTTCGGTAATCGGTTCAGTAAGATGGAGACATTGTAGTTGAATGAAAAATTCCTGTGCCACAGAGTAAATAATAATATATGCACAGGCCCTGGACCCCTATTCTCACGAATCGAGATGCCATGTCATCTCATAATAAATCTCGAGACTCGAGTTGTCTCTACTCCCAAGCTCAAAATTCATGATATTCTCGATTGACTAGCGCACGAGATGGCTCGTAGGGAATCGAGACGCAATGTCATCTCACAATAAATCTCGAAATTCGAGACTCAAGCTTCAAATTTGTGATATTCTCGATTGCTAGCGCACGAGATGTCTCGTGTGGTCGGAGGCAGTCGAGACCACCATGAGACGCGCTTTTGCCTTTACTTTTAGGCTCATTTGTTGCCATTTTATTGACATTGAAGCTAATGGCATGGCAACTTTTCTTCTTCTTTTCGTTTTTTCTTTCTTTTCTTTTTCTTCTTGTCTTTTCTTGTCTTCTTACTTTTTTCTTCTTTTCTTTACTTTTTTCTTCGTTGGTTAGTTTGTCTGGGCGACAGAAGTTATAGTTATACTTTTTGCCATGCCAAGCGTTATTAGGGATGTTCCGATACCACCAAAGTATCGATACCTACTCATATGAGGAGTACCCAAATCATGATTCGATAGGTACTACTCATATGAATACCCTAAAAGTATCGATATCCACTCATATCGATACATTTTTTATTTATTTATCAATACGGAAAAAATAAACAAATTTTACCTTATTGCAGCAAAGTTTTGTTGTTTCTATCACTGATCTACATTTTCAAGTGTTTTGGCGCGAAGAATCGGACATTTGAACACTAAGGATATGTTATTTGACGATATTTGATAAAAGTACTCTTTCCGATACAAATTCTTTCTTTCCGATACCAAATAGGTATCGCGAGAATGGTTTGTTTTTATTTTATTTTATTATTTTAATAAAGTATAACATTTACCTTAACTGTACTATTTGTGTGTATTAACTGTATTCAACGCTTTGAATTACAATTAAATTAAGTTAAATCCTACTCACATTCTACCTTTACATGTATTTTTACCTTTACACTAATTTTCTACTACATTGAATCCTACTTAAATTAAAAATAGGGTTGTTTTAACCCTAAGTATACATTAAAATATCACATTTTTATTCTACTTGACTTAAAGTTAGGCCATACTATGTTTCTTTAAGGAAAAAAATATTATAGCGAAATAAAGCTGCTTGGCATTGAATTTTTATCCTGTGGTTCTATCCTGTTTTGACTTAGCAGCATTGATTCGATTCGCTATTAGTACTTTCTTTTCGATACCAAGTAAGTATCGAAAGAATGATTCGATGGTAAAAAGTACTTGGTATTGAAAGAAAAGTATCAAGTACATACTCGTATTCACTAGTATCGGAACATCCCTAAGTGTTATATACTCTTTGCTCCGTGCCTATCAAATCAAACGAAGTTGCTCATTGTTTGCCAATAGTGTTTTCACAAATTAGAAAAAATAATATGGTGTTTTGCATTGTATAGTGCACCAACCACAGATTAGAGAAAAAAACAATCTGTGGCTAGTGGGAATTCTGCTCAGACCAAGGAAGTATATTAGCCCAATGGAATTCTGTGTGTGGCACCAACTTATACTACTCTATGGTATGCACAGCTATAAAAATACTCTGTGGTGCACACTTGGTGCACAGAACACTATTATATTATCCTTTTGTTTTTTTCTCTAATCTGTGATTATTCTTATCACAGATGGAATAAACCACAGAACACTACTTCAAGGTAACCAATGGTTAAAACCTCTTAACAAATCTTGACTATTAGTTAGAATTTGTTAGCATTTTTGATTGGTTACTTTAACAACGGGTGAAAAAACCCACCCTTATAAAGGTACCATAATAAATAAAAGCCACATAACTCATATATAATCGCATTATATTATACATATTTATATGAGTAGGTAACAACTTTGGGCCTAGTTTAGTTCTAAAGTTATTATTATCAAATACATAAAATGAAGAAACATGCCATCATTAAAAGTGTTGTAAAACAATGCCGTAAAGCAAAGATGGCTATTTTAACTTTATTTTTACTTTTTACATCAATAATTTTAAACCAACGAAATCAGCCTCAGGGCCACTGGTGTAATAGTTACAGTGGCACATATGGAAATGATGATGACGAAGATGGTAATATAGACAGTCACTCACTGTCTAATACAGTGGCGATTTAAGATTCTTCTGTGACTTTATATTATCACAGCACACATTCACAGCATTTTCAGAAAATTGTTCCGGAAGCTTTACAGTAAGTAAGATGTAGTTATTGCAGTAGCAATAGTAACACCAGCCTAGAAGCCTTCATTGAGTACCTGAAGCAAAAAAGAAAATATTATTTAGATAGCCTTAAGGCCAGCTCCATCAACTGTGCTGTAGGTTGTTGGTTCGCTTCCCACTCAAGAAACGGGAAAAACCCTCATATTCCCCTATCCTTTGGTATAAAATAAATCCAACAGGCAACTGTGTCAATATCATTGGTATGAACTGGATTTTTACATACTTTTATTTCTCTCTCTCTCTCTGGTTGGTTCCTCATTACTGAGGATCATGGTCACAGGATCTATCTGATTTAACATAATACTTCCATCAACTTCGGTCCATAGCCTCACGGACTGGGAAAACTTTTATTCAAGTAATTGAAATTAATTTACTTGAAGGTTTGAGCCTGACACATTCATAGGTGAAGTTACAAGTTGCACATTTTTCTTGGCGGCACTTCAACAATACATCTACTGCTCCAATCGGGGTTGGGATTATAAAATTTGTTTCCATAAATCAGGTGCCTTCTGCATATAGCATATCTATACGCTGTTGGTGTAGTTGTTTCAGTGATTCCTCAGAAGTCTAGCTCCCAGCTGGATACCATTATTCAGCCCATAATCACGCCCTGAAAAAATTAAATAATAAACATTTAATCTATAGAGCGAGATACGGGTGTAAGCAGCGTGATTTTGAGAAAGTATTCTCTTTTATGTATGTACGTAGTACATTATACCTTTTTGGATTTTGCGTAGGTTATTAGGCTTACTTACTTCAAAGATCCATGTTTGCCAGGCAGAGAAAACCTGTGGAATCGCACGTTCACATCTTCGGATGCACCATTATAGCATTTTGCACAGTTTTACCGTTTTTCCATAACGAACACAAGAAAATCACAATAATATAACCTCAACCATAGAATCTCTCGTTAGAGAGTATATATGTTCCTTGCATAGAATTATAAAAAAAGCGGGATGGAATCTTGATTGACATCGAACTGACGTACAGCAATGGCGGCCGCATAAACATGTGTGACTGATTAAAGGATTGCCATGTGAAGAAAATTACCCGAATCCGACAAAAAAAAATCTGTTGTTGGTGTGACTTTTCGTATGACCAAAAAGCTACGCGAGCTTATAACAGAGTAGTCAAAATTGAATGGCTTATTTTTTTTTTACTTTCGATAGGTTAGCGTTTGACTACATCTCACCTGATGGTAAGTGATGATGAGGTCGAAGGTGGAGGACGCCTACCTAGAATAAACCTATTTACTTTTGATTTGAAGACACCGCATCGCCTACTCCGTACCTACCCTCCTCCCCCACACTTGCCCCACCTCCCCCTCACTTTCCTCGCCACCTCCTGCACTTGCCACCACCTCCCCCCTCACTTAGTCCACCCCCCTACTTGCCCTGCCTCCCCCCGCACTTGCCCCCCTCCCCCCAAGAACCATGTATAGATTACATTTGGACAGTAATTAAGGGGTTGGCAATCTACGCAGCAATGTACGGCGAATGAAATGGGAGCAATAGCTTCCCAGTCTCCACCGGGTGGCAACTGGGAATTTTGTTCCCAGTTTCCACCCGGGGGCGAAGCATGTGGGGGCAACTGGGAATATACCCTGTACGCTATAGCGAAGAGAGAAGTTCCCAGTTCATTCTTCCTTTGGACAGGGTCGGGTCAGCCAGTCAGTTAATAAAACTTGGCACAAAGATTTATAGCCAGGGTGTTGCTTAAAATGTTTTATGAACACATAAATCGTATTTTTCTACGTTACTTTACTTTTTCAACATTATAGAAAACCTGCACAAATATGTACGATTAGTAGGTCCATTACCGGTACAATATTTATTTTAACCTGCAAAGTCCAGCACATGCATATGCATAATGGAAATATGCATTTGCATATAGTCAGATCTCTAATTATGATCAATATAGGTGAATAAGTTGTATTCGAACATAATTTGGTCATTCTCCCACACTTCCGGGTAATTTGCAAGTTTGATTGTTGGTAACACTAGCTGGTTTTGTGTATTGATTGCATCTCAATAGTTTTATCGAAAAAGCAAGAAATTAGCGAAATATTAACAAGCTTATTTGTGAAAAGTGATCCCCTGACTTTTTTTTATCAAACCACTATGATTCCGACAACTTTTCACAACGCAAGACGGCATTTTATAATATTTTTTTCTATGCGTCTTGGGCGAGGTTCGGAGCAGTAATGGCAGGCGATAGACTTCCTATGATGTGAGTGTGTGCGTGTCCGCTCGTACTTATTAGCGTTCCAACTTCCTATGGGTACCTCGGTTCGGGATCAATTGGGACTCTGTCCTTCTTTTTTTAGTAGGTCCATGACCTCAACTCAACTTACTTTTATATTCTATAGTTTGATTCATGTTCCAGTGTCAATTTTCAAGTTCTTGATTCTGAGCATAGACTTTGTGGTCGCTGTCTTACATATAGCGTTATCTCGTTCTGATCTCTCGACTGCCTCCGATCCACAGACTACTATACGCTAATGCTTCCATCACTCGAGTCATCTCGTGCGCTAGCAATCGAGATAAATTGCATGAGAATACCGAAAACTCGAGTCTCGAGATTTATTCCCAGACGAGATTTCTTCTCGATTCGTGAGAATAGGGGTCCTGTATTTAAAGAACAACGCTCAATCTTAATTATCTGCTCAATGCAATTTGATAAAATTTTAACTTGTGGTTATAATTTTTATGAATAACTAGCTGACCCGGCAGACTTCGTACTGCCTTTATATGGGAAAAAGAAAAGGGCTGTTTTTAGGGTTTTCCCGGCAATTATTCGAATTTTTCTCACATTTTAAACCTTCCCTAGACCTCCGCGAACATTTCAAGACCAAGATAAGATAAATCCGTTCAGCCGTTCTCGAGTTTTAGCGAGACTAACGAACAGCAATTGATTTTTATATATCTAATAGAGATAATTACCTAGCCTTATGCCCGTCTACACTAAAGTTTGACAGCTCCTAAGTTCACAAATATCTGTCTAGCGCCCGGTTTCTCATAAGATTGTCAAAATCGTGGCAAGTCAAACATACCAAATATGATCTTTCCCCACAGTTGTGATTAAAGATTTGTTTTCCAGGGTACATCAGTGAACCTTGAGCTCAGTGTGGTGGATGACGCCAACTCCTCTGCTGCCTTCTGTGCCCGTGTGCCTGTACGGGTCGTGGCTCCGAGAAACGTCAACGTAGATGCCGTTCAAGTTGTCAACTAGCACGGGAAGAAATAATGAATCCTAAAAAGAGTACTTGGCAGATGTTTTGTTGAATACTAAATATAAGTGTTCAGAATCAACAGCCATTGTTATTTAGAAAAATAACCTGTCTCAAAAATGCCCTCGCACTTCCCTGCCACCACGGGGGTGATGGCAGAGGGTATGTGGGACTAGAACCCACTAAAATCCCCCCGTGATCCGTCTGCCGCTGGGATGGGGCGAGATAGGGTCGCGTTAGCATTCAGCATTCACTATCTCGCCCCGACGGCACTAACAGGCCTGGATCAACCATTAGGCAGTAGGTGTAAGCAATGGCCTGATGGTTAGTACCGCACTTACCATCAGCATCAGGCCATTGCTGATGCAAGGGGAATCTTTCAACTGGGCGTGAATGGCCAAATCCTAAAGTATGCTAGTAAAATAGCGAAAATAATCAAAGGAGTTTCGTGACCATTTTGATAAAACCTTATCTAAATTTTAAGTCGGCTGACCTTCTGGCATTAACACTGCCAAGGATCTTCTATATTCAATTATAATACTGTAGAACTAGAGAGATAGAGAGGGAGAAAGAGAGAGCACTTCGGAAATTGTGCCATGGAATTGCACAACTTATTTCCCCCATCCCTATTTACCATCGTACAACTAGACGCACGGAAACACGGCATCTGTATAATGGTAGAAATTCCTCGAATACGTAGAAAGCGTTTTGATTCCTCGTTTATAATTCGGACAGCAAAGGAATGGAACACCTTACCAGCGTCATTGTTTCCTGACAAATATAATCTGGGAGTTTTAAAAGTTAGAGTGAACCGGTATCTTCTAGGCAAGCATGCTCCATCGTCGACCGCGTCGTCACTTACCATCAGGTGAGACCGTGGTCAAATGTTAGCCTACCGTTCGTTGATACAAAAAATTATACGCTGCGCTGCATAATCCGTAGGTTTTGGCGAATATTAAAGAAAACACAGAGCAAATACAAATAGAACGGGGGAAAGCACCTATTGGATTTTTGTCGGGTCCTATTTTCTAGTGATGAATGGACACGCCCAGAAACCGAAAGCTTGCCAGCCAAATTGGAAATACGTGTCGGGTCGAGTACTTCTGTTTCTTTTTTACCTAAATTGGACGTTGCTTGCGGCTTTTAGTGGAAAAATCAGGGGGAAAATACAGAGCTCTAAAATCACGTGTCTGGCGAACGTGGGGTGAAAAAAGAGTAATTATTATTAGACCTTGTTTCTTTCTTTCTTTTGTTTCTTTTTTAATGATAAAAAAATACTTATACTTACCCTTTTCTTTAAATGCTATATAATGAGAACATCTCCAAATATTTATTCTTGACACAAACAAAAAACAACTCTAAACTAAACCTAAAAACTAAATTATTCTATAAAACTAGTTATTCTATAAAACCAAACAACTACAAAACTAAAATTATAAAATTAACAATATAATAAAAAAAAACTAATTAGAACCACTACCCACTACTACCCAGTAGGCAAAGTGCCCAAAATACTGGCAGCATTGCCACGTTGAATAGCAATGCTCAACCTTTGGCCCAAGTGAGAGGCCAGCATTTTGGTCATGCGTTACTTCGACCAGACATTTGCAGAGATCTTTAAAAAAATAATACCCATATCCTTAGAATAAGTATGAAATAAGATGGCGAAAGAGATGGTGGAATTAGATAGTGTAGCTCCGCAACACACTCACTGAAATGTAACCTGTAGAACACTGATAAGCTGGCAACTTTACGACGGTGCTCTAAGCGCTGGAGCCTAGCCCTCACCATTGTATCGTCACCTATGAGCTTTATTGTTCGCCTTTCAATTGAGTCCAAGCCTTTATGATCATGATTATTGTTATTTTCGACGTTTCGGCTCTATGAGGGTGCAACCGTGTTTTGTTTTCCTTTTCTGCGAGTTTACAAATATGAGTAGCAGATGATGACTAGGCATAATCAGCCAACTTATCTGACATACTTATGTATACTTATCTAGGAGCCGTCAGTGGCACGATAACAAAATGCAAACAAAATCTTGTTCGATTAGTGATAACAATTATCCTCATTATGTGTCACTCAATGACCGGCGAAAAAACTTGTCAGTAGAATAGAATGCTGTGATAGTACAATTATATTATGTACTTACATTAAAGGTACTTTGTCAGTGGCACTGTAGACACAAAATAGAAAGGCACAGAAGTCAATCTACATAGTAAGTGCGCTCGAGCAACGCACACATAGACACCGCTCACCGACACGATGTCTCGGAGTCTTTAGTGCGAGCGCGAGTGCCATCCGCTTGAGACACGCGTCTGTGAACTTTCTTGTGAAAAAATGGAGCAACTAAAAATAGTTATTACTAGCTTTTACCCGCGGCTTCGCACGCATGTATTATGTTATTTCTACGTTTAGGTAGTCCAATAATAGCTTAGTTCATGCATTTCCTCTATACCAAATCACAAAATCCACAAAATTTTTTCGAAGCTCAGCACGTATTAGCAGATTAGGTAGCACACATGTAAAAATGTTGTTTAGGTTGTAGGTAGGTATGGCTTTTCACGTGTCATCAGATCACCTAGACATTGATAAAATAGTGGGTTAGAAACTGCAAATCATAGGTATGTACCTACTTAGACCTACCTTATACTTAGCCGATAGTTTTTTAAATATACGGTAGATCTAGGCATCTAACGAATAAAAGTTCTATGGTATACCTACATACCAGTGATACGTTCGATCTTTTCCTTGTCATTTTCACTTCAACAGATTGTTCTTGTGTTTTCACCATAAAAACCGTTCAAGTCTTGATAAGAGGTTCCAGTAAATTTTGTTTAGGTAGTAGGTATACCTACTTAAGTACTTACCTATTATTTAGGCAGTTTAGAAAAATATAAAACAAACACACATTGGTCAGTTTTTCACATCCGCGCACTTTTCGTTTTTCAAAGAGTATCTTTGTTGCATTCACCACATATTTTTTTTACTTTCATAAGTTTGACTCCATACGAATTGAGTATTTAGCCAGTGTCAATAATAAGATTATACTGGGTGGCGCAAAAGTAAAGACCCTATTTGGTTCAGCTATAACATTTTTTCTAAATTAGAAAACTAGATTTAGGTTTTTTTAAATGTATATTTGTGCCATTAAATTTCGTACCGTTAGGATTTAAAGATGATGTCTTTTAAATGGTGACCTCCAGAGTTGATACACATTTGAGCCCTATTTATGACATTTTGCATAACTTGCCGTAACACTTCCTGCGATATGTTCGTTATTTCTTGACGAATGTTTTCTTTTAGAGCTGCGAGAGTCTGTGGCTTGTTCACATACACCCGAGATTTCAAAAAACCCCAAAGAAAGAAGTCTGGACTGGTCAGATCGGGTGATCTTGCAGGCCAAGGCAAATCGCCAAAACGAGAGATAACTCGGCTTGGAAAAGCGTCCCTCACTAAGTCCATAGTGTCGCGCGCTGTGTGTGCCGTAGCGCCGTCTTGTTGAAACCAGATGTGCTCCAGCCCCAATTCGTCCAAACTGGGTATCAAAAACTCACGTAACATGGTTCTGTAGCGTTCTCCAGTGACAGTTATCGCTTTGCCTCCAGCGTCTTCGAAAAAATAGGGTCCGATCACTCTGTCAACACAGATGCCACACCATACAGTAACTTTTAGTGGGTGTAGAGGTGTTTCTTGAATAATGCGCGGATTATCAGTGCCCCAGAACCGAGTATTCTGCTTATTGACATGCCCTGAGAAGTGTTACGGCAAGTTATGCAAAATGTCATAAATAGGGCTCAAATGTGTATCAACTCTGGAGGTCACCATTTAAAAGACATCATCTTTAAATCCTAATGGTACGAAATTTAATGGCACAAATATACATTTAAAAAAACCTAAATCTAGTTTTCTAATTTAGAAAAAATGTTATAGCTGAACCAAATAGGGTCTTTACTTTTGCGCCACCCAGTATAATACATACTTTACAGCTGGAGTATTGCATTAACCTATACGATGCGTATGTAATTAGTTTTGTTAATACTAATTAGAAATCACAAGTATTTACGTACGCCACTGTAAAAAGAGTTGACATTTATATTATGTCCGGTATTTACCACGTTGTCTCATTCCCACTGCACTTTCAACATAGTGGTGGGAGTGAGAAAATAACATGTGTACAAAGCTCTAATCAGATTCGCTTTTGCAAAGAATGTTCTATTTTTAGGGTTCCGTAACAGTTTTGAAATAAAGGAACCCTTATAGGTAACTGTACTTACCTAATAATATTAATAATATGACATTGATAATACTGTTTTTTTATTATTTGTTTTTATATTGTATACATTAAATGACTTTTTTTTAAATATTTTATTTGTAACGCCTTAGACGCTTTTTGGTACTGTTATGTTACAAACTGTGAAATAAATTGAATTTGAATTTGAATTTGAGGTAAGATCACTTTGTTGTCCGTCTGTTTGTCTTTCTAAATATCTGTCGAGACCATTACTTATTTTAGGAATAACGGAAAGAATTAAGCTGAAATTGATATATATGATCAATTAATTCAAATACGGCTATCATCATCATCATCATCATCATCATAATCATCATCATCAACATCCTGAAGACGTCCACTTTCAAAGACCTTTCTTCTTCTTGCCAAATTCTAATAAACTTTACAACTTGTCCGTAGAGCCAAGCAATTACCACCAAAAAAGAAAAAAGAAGTTTAAATTCTAAATGCATAAATACACCCAAAGATATAATTAACCTTCTTGGAGCAACCGAGTAACAAATAATTTTTACTCTAACCTGTGGTTTGTCCCAAATACTTACGTGAAAGAAGAAGAAGAAATCAAAATCGAACGTTACACGGCCATGTTGCTAATTCGAGGATCTTACCATAAAGTATAATTATACTTACCTATATTTAAGTACCCTTAGAGTATAGACTAAAAGCATAGAGAGAACTTCATTATCTGCCAAGCGTACCACTTTCTTGGACACTTTTTATAAGAAGTGGACACTTTGATGTGAATCAGTCTGACAGATTTGTATAGAAAAACCTTAGAGTATAGACTAGAAGCAAAGAGGGATCATCAAAACGATAGTATATTTGTACTGCTCACACGTATCGCTACGTCAGTGGCGAAGGAAAGAAACAAACATATAGTAATTAGCTACACTTGCGAAATTTCACCGTACCATTTTTTCGACTCGAGTCTACTATTTTTTCTGTTTGACTTTTCGCAAGCGTAGCTAATTACTTTGTTTGTTTCTTTTCTTCGCCACTGACGTAGCGATACGTGTGAGGAGTACAAATATAATATCGTTTTGATGGATATCTCTATGCTTTTAGTCTATACTCTAAGTAAGTACCCTTTTAAAACATTTTTCATAAAATATTTCGTATCATTGGCTAAGTACAAATGTCGTCTAATGCCAAAATAAAAAAAAACATCTACTTTCACACTATTAATATTTGTTGGTATATGTATCTATTTAACTTCTAAAATGCTAAACAAACCTGTAAAAATATAAATAGGAAACCTATAAAATGTTTTGATTCTCTTAGAGTAGCGATACTAATATTACTCTTTGGTCATATCCATTCACAGAGTCTTTTTCTTTAATCTTTGCCTCCAGATAAACATGTGGCACAGAGTGTAGTCGATTGTTTTTTTTTCTAATCTGTGACAATATGTGGTAACTTACAACCACAGCTTACAACTTACCGTTATGGCGGAAACCGTAGCCAACTTAAAAAAAACTTACCTAAAACCTTTACCTAAAAATCTAACTTAGTAACGTACCTAAAACCTTCCCATTCATTCAATAACGCATTTAAAAATATTGATAGACAGAGGAGAGTTAGTTGTATGAAACGTGCGCTACACTTATACGTGTAGCGCACGTTTCATACAACTAACTCTTTTCTCTATGGGAGTCCCATCTCTTCAGCGTAAGCGGTTATTTTCTCTATGCTTACTATAAGTAACCAAAAAAAAAACCATCAAGCGGCCATGTTGTTTAAAACTCCGATTCGTTCCGTAATGAAATCTTAATAATTGTCATCAAATTTTTTAACGATATTTCAATTTTAATATATCCTATGTTAAGCGCCGGTTATTTCTAAGCATATTAGTAAAAACCGCATGAAAATCCATTCAGTATTTTAGGAGTTCAGTCATAACAAACAAACAAACAAACAAACAAACAAACAGACAAAGTGTTTAAAAAGTGGCTTAACGTGATCAGCGGCTAATTTTAAGCCAACCTGTGTAATTTTTTTGTTGATATCTTGCAATTACAGACTTTTTTATCTCTACAGTTTTATTACTTTACTATTACTATAAAATTGGATACCCATGAGTGACTGACTGACTGATGATTGACATAATTGATCTCAGCTCTCAGAAGTGGTCAGTCAAAACTGAGTATGAGGCTGTATAGTGATGGGTCATGTCACCCCAGGAAAAATCTGACATTACCAGAAAATCGTCTCTGAGATGGAACAGGTCAACGGATCTCGAAAACGACAAGAGATATGGGGGTCCAGTTTTAACTAATGTTGGAGTAGACCCTGGGATGTTTCCAGAGAAATGAAAAAAATGGGGGCCCCCGAACAAAAAACGGTGGCCCCCATACAAAATTGAAACGCTCATAATTCGGCAACGGTAAGAGGTATGTGGGTGGTGCTCGACCAAATGTCATAGAGGATGACGGGGGCTGTCAGATGGTTGTCATGAAAATCCAAGATGGCGGATTCAAAATGGCGGCCATTTTGAAAGTTGGTCCGATCGGGGTGATTTTTTGCATTGGGGGGTTTTCGGGGCCGCAGATTCGATATTTCAAAAAAAATTTTGGATTCCGCCATTTTTAAAGATGGCTGCCATACAAATTTTTTTTTTCATTTTTGACGCATTGTTTCTCGACACCTATGGAAAATTTTGAATGTCTTTGTTGTGTTTTGTGTCCAGATGATCGAGGTGTCTTCAAAAAAATTCGCGACCTGGTCTTCCGAACTTCGGTCACTCGGACGGTCAACGGCCTGGCCAAACCATAAAAGATAGATCATGTGCGTTTTAAGGAATGTCATAGCAAACCCTGGGACGATTTTGGAGATGTCAAAAAAAATTCAAAATGGCGGAAAAAAAAATCCGCCATACAAATTTTAACCATAAATGACGGCGAAACTATGACACTTTAGTATAAAGAGCTCGAACTAATATTAGTTGGAGGTCAGAGGGGAAGATTGCGAAAAATTTTTTTTTTCAAAATGGCGGAAATTTTGGCCGCGGCGGAAAAAAAAGTTTCACCGATCCGGATGAAAATCGATATCTGGGGGTCCCCAAGGATGATGATCAACATTCTGTAATCAAATTTTGACATGTGTCAACTTTCAATGGGGCTGCCATACAAAGGTGCTTTTATTGAAATATCAACTTTGCTTTTTTGCGCCTCCGTTGCGAGTGATTTAGAAAAGTCGTTCCTGGGGATCAAGTATAGATGTTATAAGGGTAAGAATGCAATATCAGTGAAATCAATTTTTTTCAAGATGGCGGCTGTAGACGTACCGACTCATAGTAAAAGTTGTCCGATCCGAATGAAAATCGATATCTGAAAATCCCACGGTACACTTGGTAGGAATGTGTAAAAACTTTTTTGATTCCGCCATTTTGAAATATTGCGAACATGCAATTTCACTTTTTTAGGATTTTTAATTCGCAAATAACACCGAAACTGTGAGACTTTTGTAGGGAGGGTTTGTTCTAATATTGTACAGTTTTGAGAGGGGCATACAGTGAAAAAGAATGTTTTTCAAAATGGCGGTCCATTGGTCCGCGTCCGAAAATAAAGAAGCTCCGATCGGGATGTAAATCGATATCTGGGGGCCCCAAAGGATGCTGATCAACATGGTTTGGTCAAATTTTGACATCTGTCATTTTTTAATATAGCCGCCGTATATACTATTATCAAAATTGCTGTTTTCCGTTTTATTGCCTATGGTACTACAGTTTCGGAAGGAGATAGTTGTAATTTTGACAGATGTCAGTGTGACAGATGTCAAACGTCAAAATTTTGACAGATGTCAAATTTTTTGATAGATGTCAAATGTCAATTTTTTTCCAACCTACCAAATGCAACGACGAGCGAAGCAAGCACCAAGTATACTGTAGTTTGGTATAAGTGGACGGTCACGACCAACACTTGCACCTGCACACTTGCACCGTGTGCGGGCCGCGTGCGGCCCGCGCACGGTGCAAGTGTGCCGCTTGCGACCTGCGCACTGTTCTAATACCGCTGTCAAGTGTAGACAGATGTCAGTTTGATTGATTTTAAATGTCAAACTTTTGACAGATGTCAATTGTCAAATTTTTTGACAGATGTCAAATTTATTGACAAATATCAAATGTCAATTTTTTGGACAGATGTCAAATGTCAATTTTTTTTCCAACCTACCAAATGCGGCGATGAGTGAGTTAGTTTATTGTCTCTCATTGGTATAATTGGACAGTCACAACTAACACTTGCACCTGCACACTTGCACCGTGAGCGGGCCGCGTGCGGCCCGCGCACGGTGAAAGTGTGCCGCTTGCAACCTGCGCACTGTTCTAATACCGCTGTCAAGTGTAAACAGTTCAGATGTCAGTTTGATTGATGTCAAATGTCAAACTTTTGACAGATGTCAAATGTCAAATTTGATGACAGATGTCAAATTTATTGACAAATATCAAATGTCAATTTTTTTGACAGATGTCAAATGTCAATTTTTAGGACAGTTGTCAAATGTCAATTTTTGACAGGTGTCAAACGTCAAATTTTTTCCGACATACCCAATGCGACGACGAGCGAAGCGAGTTAGTTTACTGTAGTTTGGTATAAGTGGACGGTCACGATCAGCACTTGCACCGCGCACGGTGCATGTGTGCCGGTTGCATCCTACTCATGGTGCAAATGACGCTGTCAAGTCAAACAAAATGGCCGCCATGCAAAGTCACGCGCATTATCATTTTCTTTGATAAATACGGCAGTTTTGTACAAGTACTTGCAAAATTTAAAGTTTAGCTCCAAGTATAGCGTTTTGAACAAATGGAACGCCACGAAAACACACACGCGGGCCGCTCGCGGCCCGCGCACTGGGCAAAATACTAGTTATATCTATATAGATAACTGTAACAGTGGATGGTTGTTTAAATTCAACATTAAACGGTTAATTGTCGTTTTTTAAGCTACCAGTTGTTTCAGAGAGGTAAGTAGGTATTAGAGTTTGCTTGTTTTCAATAATGTAATAAGGGAAGATGTAAATGTAACATAACCGCATATTTTTAGCCTTCAAAAAAACTTTATCTAATTATATTAATAACTGCGAAAAAATTATTTCGAAGGAAGGGTTATGGTTTTAGCAGTTTATGTATGTATGTTTGTATTTACGTATGGATGGTAAAAACTACGGTCATCTTCCGCATTATAGTTATGATAAGTAGGTAGGTACCTCCTGCTCGGCGCGGCGAGCCGGCCGCCCGCGCAGCCGCCGCCAGCCCTAGCGCGAGCGCCGCGGCGCCGAGCGTAGGTATAAAAAGTGAAGTACATACATGTGATTGACTTCTTTGATTGATTTCTATTTTGTGCTGTAGAGGATGTATCATGTACACCACGTGTTGACGGAATGTGTGCGGAACGAAGCCCAACGCCAAGAAGTCCTACACAATGGAAATTTAAAGAAAAGAGCACAAATTGGTCTTGTATCGTATGCTTATGTGTTTACCATATCCCCAAATTTCCCTCTTGGACTCTAACTCTAATATTTGTACCCCCCTTAAGAAATTTCTGTATCCGAGCCTGGATGGTTGCAACAGTATCTTGGCCTCGCCAGCTTTTGAGGAAGCGGGGATACTCATGGAATTATATTTCTATATTATGCAATGCTTGACTGATTGATAATCTCCTAACGCGTTGACGGACTTACGGGAATGACATAGTCCATAATGACTAAACACCTATTAAAAAAATAGATTAAAATAAAAAAGGTATTTGTAGACGCGTGTGAACTTACGCCCGGTGACGCTTAAGATCGGAAGAGACCAACAGCATTAGACCGTTCAAAAAAAAAGTTTAAAAGAAAAGTTTGAGCTTACTAACAATACGGTTCAACAATCGAGGTACATTTCACAACGCCATCAACTAGTCCCAAACTAAGCATAGCTTGTACTATGGGAACCAGACAAGAACCATAGAAATATTTAGATACTTTTTTGTAAATACATAGGTACATACAATACAATATAACACCCAAACACAGAACAAACATCGATGTTCATCATACAAAGGTTTTCCCGGGTGGGAATCAAACCCACTACCTTTCAAATTTCAGAAGGGAGGCCTACTACCAACTGAGCTAACAGGCCAGTTCAAATATTAAATGCGTCGTAAATATTGAAGATCATAATCATAACAACAGTTTTTCACACACAATTTCGCCTTTGAACTGTCATTTTTGGTCTTGACGCTTCACCTACATCTGTAAGTCTATGTAGGTCTCGTACATACCAAGTAATACATAATATCAATGTATAACACATATTACATACCACCCACACTCTCGGAACGAAAAAATCTCCCCATTCGTGGCTGTCAAACAGAGCCGACAAATCCAATTTGTTTTGAGTTTTAACTTCGCCATAGCAGTTGAAAAGGGTAAAAAGTTCCATCTGCCGGATGTTCCTAAAACTACGGTAATTAATTCCAAAACTGGGACTTCATTTTACTCCAGACATGTGATATTGTTAAATGAATGTTTTAGGTTTAACTTATCTTTAGCTACGTACATAAAATTGAGTAGGTATCGTTCTTCGCAGACTAGAAGTACATGCCCTCGGTGTAGCAAATGTCACTTACTATCAGGTACCAAGGTCATCATCATCAGCCTGAAGACGTCCACTTCTGAACATATGCTTCCCCCATAGAAAGTAACTTCGAGCGGCCGCTTGCCTCCTTCATCCATCGGGTCTCCGCGGTTCTGACCAGTTCGTCGATCCACTTAGTGGGGGGCCGGCCTACGCTGCGTCTTCCGTTTCGTAGTCGCCACTTGAGAACCTCCGCCCATTCGGCCGGGCGCCAGTATGCTTGCCACTTCATTAAAAAATTGAAACTCAGCTCTCAGAACTAGAAATTCAAGTCAATATATACCTACATAGTAACTGTTAGTAAGTAGTACTTAGCCTGTGTAGCTACCAACCTCGCAACGGATACCACAACACTGATCCCATTTTCCGAAAATTGCCATCCAATCCCAAATATCAATTAATCACAATCCCATCGGACCCTACATCAAGTTTATTGGTTGTTACCATCATCGACATAATACTGGGTGGCGCAAAAGTAAAGACCCTATTTGGTTCAGCTATAACATTTTTTCTAAATTAGAAAACTAGATTTAGGTTTTTTTAAATGTATATTTGTGCCATTAAATTTCGTACCATTAGGATTTAAAGATGATGTCTTTTAAATGGTGACCTCCAGAGTTGATACACATTTGAGCCCTATTTATGACATTTTGCATAACTTGCCGTAACACTTCCTGCGATATGTTCGTTATTTCTTGACGAATGTTTTCTTTTAGAGCTGCGAGAGTCTGTGGCTTGTTCACATACACCCGAGATTTCAAAAAACCCCAAAGAAAGAAGTCTGGACTGGTCAGATCGGGTGATCTTGCAGGCCAAGGCAAATCGCCAAAACGAGAGATAACTCGGCTTGGAAAAGCGTCCCTCACTAAGTCCATAGTGTCGCGCGCTGTGTGTGCCGTAGCGCCGTCTTGTTGAAACCAGATGTGCTCCAGCCCCAATTCGTCCAAACTGGGTATCAAAAACTCACGTAACATGGTTCTGTAGCGTTCTCCAGTGACAGTTATCGCATTGCCTCCAGCGTCTTCGAAAAAATAGGGTCCGATCACTCTGTCAACACAGATGCCACACCATACAGTAACTTTTAGTGGGTGTAGAGGTGTTTCTTGAATAATGCGCGGATTATCAGTGCCCCAGAACCGAGTATTCTGCTTATTGACATGCCCTGAGAGATGGAAATGCGCTTCGTCACTCATAACCAATTTTGAAGGAAAATCATCCTCTTCAAGGTTGAGGTTTATGACGCGCTGGCAGTAATCTAGACGAGCTCGGTGGTCAGCAGGCAGCAGTTGATGAGTCATTTGAGTTTTATACGGGAACATCTTTAAGTCTTTCACCAAAATGCGCTGCAGGGTCCGTCTGGAAATGCCCAATTGCGTGGCACGTCGCCTCGTTGATGTTTCTGGACACTCTTCCACATCTTCGCGCACAGCATCGATATTTTCAGCTGAACGGCCTGTTCTTGGTCTCCCAGACTTAGGTCTATCCAATGTTGAGCCAGTTGCTTCAAGGCGTGTGGCAAAGCGTCGAATTGTGCGACCAATCGGTGCCGGACGGTGGGGAAATCGTCGACGAAATTCACGTTGTGTTCTTATCACTGATGAATTATTCCGTAAGAACATTGACACAATTATTCCACGTTCTTGGGGAGTAAAACGGTCCATGTTTATTTTCAGTGTATTTTACATTTGTTCACTACACAATTTTCAACAACAGAATGACAGAAAATGTCATATAAAAAAAATAAAAGTATTTTCTTTAGTGCCAGTACTTTTGCGCCACCCAGTATAAGTGCTGACTGGACACACATATTATAAAACGCAATAGGCAAGTCTACTATCTCAAGGAGATACCTACCTACTTCGTTCAACTGAGCCGAACCGTGGGGAACCGATGGATGCAAGAGGCAAGCAGCCGGTCAAAATGACGCTCTATGGGTAGGTCTATTCTGTAGTGGACGTCTTCAGGCTGTTGATGATGATGACGATCATGACCTAAACCGCGGCTCACGTTTCTCTATTGAACTGTACAAGAATGCTACTAGCTATTAGTCTATAGCCGGAGTGACACGATTAGTCTCCTCGGACCGACTGGGCTTGGCTGGTGTAGCGACACAAATGGTTAAAGGCGTTTTTGTAAAGCGTCTGTCCGCGAACCCCCCTCTCGAAATCTCGACTTGTATCCACAGATACAAAATCTTCAATGGTCTGAATGGAATGCTCTGAAGAGCTGTTTAATGTAATCCCAGCATCGCGGTTTTATAATCGCGCGGCTCCTCACCTTCAAAAAACTCATGCACACACACCTCGTGGACCCATGGAAATCTCACACAGTCCGTTTCACGAGGTCATTTCTCCCACATACTTGCAGATGTGGAATGAGCTACCCTCTGAGGTGTTTCCGCTGAGCTACAACCTGCAACGCCCCTGGTGTTGCAGGTGTCTATACGCGACGGTAACTGTTTACCATCAGGCGGGCCGTCAGCTTGTTTAGTCTGTCTATGTTATAAAAAATAACCGGCCAAGTGCGAGTCGGACTCGCGCACGAAGGGTTACGTACCATAATCTATAAATACGAGCAAAAAAAATCACGTTTGTTGTATGGGGGCCCCCTTAAATATTTATTTTTATTCTGTTTTTAGTTTTTGATGTTATAGCGGCAGCAGAAATACATCATCTGTGAAAATTTTAACTGTCTACTATCACGGTTCATGAGATACAGGCTGGTGACAGACGGACAGACAGAGGAGCCTCAGTAATAGGGTCCGTTTTACCCTTTGGGTACGGAACCCTAACATAAGGTACATCTGTAGGCAAAATATTTAGAAACAAAGTTCTATAGAACCCATAAACAACCCAATTTCTACAATAAATCAATTATTTTGACAAATAAAATTATAGTTACCAGGAAATCCAACCACCTGTCTGATAACGCATTTTGTTCATAATTACGAGATAAAAAGTCAATTATCATAGTTCACCCAAAACATATAAAAGTAATTCGTGTTCGTATCGCAAGCTCAGTCGAATACCGATCACATAACTACGATGTGGAAAACTATTGTGTTAGTTTGTACGGTAATAGCATTTGCCAGATGTCAAGACTCTACTGCAGTAAGCCAATGTAAGCTATATAAGTCATTGTGTCATCATCATCAACAGTCTGAAGACGTCTAGTGATGAACATAGGCCTCCCCCAGAGGGCGCCACTTTGAGCAGCTGCTCGCCTCTTACATCCATCGGCTCCTCGCGCTTTTCACCCAGAAAAGAACACTAGGAACTTCGATTACCCCCGTAAATTAAACGAAGTACTAGGATATTAAAATAATTACGTCCAGTTTGATTAAAACAGCCACTTTCTATTTTGAAGGACACATTATGTTATATGGTATCGTTTCTTTAATTTTGAAATTTGTGAATTAGGGGCTTGAGGCGAAGGGCGCTGTATGGAATTCCCACCAAGTCCACCACCATTGCGTATTTATTTAGCTTCGTTGGATGATCATTTCTCTATGGCTTGTGTTCCAGGTGTCATCCATGACGGTCCATTGCCCATCAACACGCACATCGAGGGCTGCACCAACACTCCCTGCCTTCTTCCTCAGCTTCAGGATGTCGTGCTGCACATCGTCTTCAGAGCTCGTATGTATAATATACTAAATATTACCCTGTTCTCCAATGTAAATAATTCATTATAACTACGAAGACATAACTTCGGGCTACTCTATAAGATCAAGGTCACTCAAGTTAAGGAAAGATCTATAGCTACTCGTAGTTTACTCAAAGTGATCCAATAGAAAATGTATAGAGCATAGCGCAAAGGTTTTTGCTTTAATTTGTAAGTTATGACCATTTCGATATTCCAGCCCACACAATTCGCAGCATGAGGACCCTCGCCCGAGCCTTCCTGATCGGCTCCATAGGCATAAACCACGGTCTGGGCGACGAAGAGTTCACCTGAAACTTCCTAACCAACACTTACTGCCCACTGTTGGCTGGAGAAGTGGTCCAATACACTTTGAAAATGTATATCGAGCCAACCTTCTTTGTTATAAGTACGCTGTATTTCTAATAAATAAATAAATAAATTTGTTTTCATTCAGGCAACTAGCTTAAAAGTAAACAGGCCCACATTTACAGATACCTTACAGACTAACATACATCATCCTCATCAACAGCATGAAGACGTCCACTGCTGAACATAGGCCTCCCCCAGAGAGCGCCACCTTGAGCGGCTTCTCGCCTCCTGCATCCATCGGCTTCCCGCAGTTTTCACCAGATCGTCGGTCCGCCTAGTGGGGCCTGCGCTGGGTCTTCCGGTTCGTGGTCGCACTTGAGAACCTTTCTTCCACATCGGTTGTCAGATCTGCGAGCGCTGTGGCCTGCCCATTACCATTTCAACTTGCTAATTCTAAGAGCATACTAACATACATATTTTATTACAAAAACAACTTAAAGAAAGCGCACAGATTCAGGAGATTTCTGTTTTGGTTGCTGCTCCTTGTACCGCCGAAACACAATTCCTATTGGCCAAAATGCAGGATCCAGAAATATTTCCTTGTAATTATCTGGAAACCGGAGCAAGAAGGACTTGAAAGTCGTCGTTCTCGTCGACTCCAGTCTCGACAGCAGCAAATCTGCCATGAATACTTCTCCCCCCATTCTTCTTATCTTTCGCCTGGTTTCAAATCGGTATTTCAACACCGATTTGAACCATAGACTTATTGAGCCACTTTGTACGCTTATCGTAAGGGGTCGGGGAAGTTGCCATAATATAGTCACCATGCTTGGCAAGCGGCTTGGTGATCGCAGAAGATTTGTAATGTACCGAGACGATGAACAGAAACGAATGGAAGTAAATGGAGAGAGAGACCTTTACCCAGCAGAGGTGTATTCTGTGACAAGACGTTTGTTGTGTATACTAACTGTCGACATACGACTGGGAAGTAGTGAGTGGTGCCACAAAGGTCGACGTTTAACCATCAACTCGCCTGATGGTAAACGACAGTGTAGTCGATATAGCTATAGCACGCAAAGCTAGATTATCATCATCATCACCATCATCATCAGCTTGTATCAGTCCACTGACATTAGGCCTCTCCTAATGCACGCCACTTAGCCCGATCCTCGGCTAATCTCATCCAGCTGCCGCCAGCTACTCTGCGTATCTCGTCGCTCCACCTAGTCGGAGGGCGGCCTACACTACGTTTGCCAAGTCGCGGTCTCCACTCAAGAACACGTCTACCCCAGCGTTCATCTATTCTGCGGAAAATGTGACCAGTTCACTGCCATTTCAGTTTGCTAATTCTATGGGCTATGTCGGTTACCTTAGTTCTCTATCACCTCATTTCTGATTCGGTCCTTCAGAGAAATTCCAAGCATAGCCCTTTCCAAAGCTAGATACTTGTCTGCCATATACGGGGTTTCGTGCAAATTATTTACTTAGGGTGGGGAAAGTCATGGGTCACGACGTAATCAAGTAGTTCCTTTGCAAACTCTCCGAAATTGCTTGAATTGACAATGTTTGATGAGTGCTCTCTTTTCCAGGGTACAGCGGTAACCATCGAGTTCAGGATTGTGGATGAGAACGAGGTCGAAATAGTTTGCATCAGGGTGCCTGTTAGAATTATCGCCGCAATTAACCCAACGAGCTTTGAAGGCAGAAACTCAACTTTACTCTTGGATTCTGAAAATTAAGTGTACATGGTACTTTACTTGGTAAAATAAATGGTAAAATTTGCATTGGTTGTGGTTGTTTTTGTCACTCCTTCTTCAAATTGTAGGTACAAAAAACCTGACAGTCTCTGTGTCTCGGCTGATAACCTGGAGGTAGCGGGTTCGATTTCCGCGACAGGACAAGATTTTGTTCACAGAAAAAAAAAGCGCAAGTACTTGTTCTGAATCTGGTTGTTGTGAGACCTCGTAGTTTCTAGGTCCATAAGTACAGGGAATCCTAGTTAGGGTTCAGGATCCATGTATGTGATCTTTGGACGTTAGGTATTATTTACTGGTTAGAAGAAACCGGCAAGGACTTTAGCAAACTATAGCCTAAGTATACGTAGTATTTTTCACTCACTCAGTAAGTCATAAATAGACTATTAAAGCTGTAAGCATGTTGCGCGTGCGCAACGCCCGTTATCGATCAACTATCGATAAAAACGAGTAATTCATGTAGACAACGAGACTCCGACGATTTCTACGATACCATGATTCCGTGCAGTGCATCTAGTTGTACGATGGTAAAATACAAATAACAAATAAATATAAATACAAGTAATAAATAATAAATGTTTCTAGCTGTAGTTTTTTATATTTTTTCTTCGTGACTGTTTATTTATTGAGGAATATTATTAATTTATGCAATAAAAACGATTAACTAATAAATATAACTTTATTATTAACATTTAACTTCATCAATGTCCATCAGCATTTATAACCAGCGTAGTATTCCTAGCTTCAAGTCCAGCCGGCAGGGCGGATGTGATAGCAATCGGTACCCTGATGCAAAGCAGAGGCGAGCTACTGTCGTCTACCACCCGGAACTCTACCGTTACTTGGGTACCCTGGAAGAAGATGAAGAAATAAATAGGTCATATAAACTAGCTACTTCACATGCAGTTCCCGAATCATGGACTATATGGACAACGGCGGGTTAGATCGCTAAAAAGCATCATCTCAGACGAACCTTTTTAGTCTTCTTAGCTATATTTAATTTTAAAGTTCCTCTAAGGTAGAAGTGGCCAAAGTGTCGACCGTGAAAGTGTAGCCTACTAGACATAAAACCCCATTTTTATAGACTATGGTATAGTTGGCCGTATTATATGATTCCGGTGTGCGAGTAGGACCATCACATTCTCTTCCCGTGGGTGCCGTAAGAGCCGGCCAAAGGAATATCCAGGGAATGGACAGCAGTATTTTCCTCAGACCAAAATTGTCTGCGATAAAGGGGCACATTTTTTTTAATGCTAAAATGGGCATACGTTTGACAACAACTCACCTGATGGTATGTGACGAAGCTGTCTAAGGTGGAGCACGTTTATCCATGAGATGCCCATTCCACTCTTGACTTAAAAAGACCCAGGTTATACCCAGGAGGAAACACTGTTGCTGGAAGAGCATTCCATTTCTTGGCCGTTCGGACTATGAATGATTCAGCAAAACGCTTAGTGTGGACTTGTGGGACACTAACGCCGTAAGGATGTGACGAATCACCAAGCCTTGTAGTGCTATGATGGAAAGGGGATGACGGAATGAGTTGATGAAGGGCATGCGCACACTCCAAAATGTAACCGATAGAAGATCGACAGACCGGCGACCTTGCGTCTGTGTTCAAGACTTTGCCCCTATGGTAAGCGTCCAATGTGATGTTTCATGGGGGAGACCTTGTTAAGCGGTGGACGCCATTCGACTGATGATGCACCAATGATACCCCTAGCAAAAGACCAATATTTCAGTTACTTTTTTTATGAAAAATGTAGTAGGCATATATAAACTAAACTTTTATTAAGTTTAAGTTTAAGTTTATTTATTTGTTCACATAAAAATAAAAAACACAGAAATTATACAACTAACAATGTTATGTACAAAAGTAGTTTTAACTAAAATAATGCTGAACCCTGAATCCCACACTAGGACGAGCTGTGTCGTGAGATTCAGTTTCTTCCTTAATATAGGGTAGGTGGTTAATTTATGTTTCTGAGTAGACGTAAGAACTTACAACTGGGAACCAGGATTCGATGAACATCCTGAGCGTGTATTGCACGACCTCATCACCAAGCACGGGACAGTAGGTGTTCGTCAGGAAGTTGCAGGTGTACGATTCAGGTCCCAGGTCGTAGTTGATGCCAATAGGCCCAAGGATGTAAGCGGTGGCTAGCGTGCGCATGACGCGTATGGTGTGAGCTGGAATCATGAAAAAAATCTAATAAGTAGGTACCTAAACTAGGTATATATAGTGTCCGTGTTGCCTTTATTACTCAAGCTAACTACTACAATAATAAAAACTAAACTAAACTAAACTAAGCTAAACTAAACTAAACTAGCTACACTAGCTACACTACCTACTACAAAGAACACTTAGGAACTGTATAATAGCCGCGATGGCCTATAGACAGTCCAAGTGCTCCAGCCCACTACCGGTAGGTAGCGTACCCAACATGCTGGCCGCATTGCCACGTTGAATTGCAATGCTGATGCGTTGGGCCAAATAAGTGCCAGCATTTTGGTCACGCGTCGCATCGACCAGGCGCTCTGATAGACTTTGGAAAACGCGATGAGCTCCCGGTCCCCACGGACCCAGGGTCTCAACACCAAACGGCTCAAATATGTAACCGCTACCGAGATTACTATATTTGCGCCGTTTTAGCTGCTCAGCAGAATTAGCCGCGGCGCCGGCCCTAACGTGTGTCTCGGGAAGGTGTGACGGCGCCATAGTATCGACGCAAGTAGCGTCCCACACTAAAGGCCGCCCCTATAGTGTTCTATATTGCGAAGGACACACTCAGACCATAATATGCAATTTGTAAGTAAGATATACCTATATAATTATGTATACCTATATCTAAGTCCAAGTGTAGGTAAGTAACAAGTTTTATTAAAATTAATATTAATAACACGACATTTATAGTCGTAACGTAAACAGTAAAGAGAGACAGAAAAGCTACTTTTCAAATTATACAAGGTACCTAGGTATAGGTAGGTATCTACCCTTTAGTTACTGAGAGTGGTATTATAGTATTCTAAGTATATTTAATGCAGTATGGAATGGAATGGATGGATACACGGTTGAACTTCTTTGTGATTCCACTAGATTCCTCTACTTAAATAAAGTGGGAGTGAATCAGGGCTCACATAAGTACTTAATAGGTTTTTCTTACCTTCCCTTTCTGTTTTGACGAATTTGTTCATAGAATCTGTTTTTTTAGCTGTAATAGATTTACGCTTGAACACCAATTCACCTGATGGTAAGCGCCGACGGTGTGGCCGAAGATGAAGCACGTAAATCTAAAAGATAGGTAGGTACCTATAACCTCTATAGGTATTCACTCACGCCTTGCAGACACCCAATTTATCCAGAAACACAGAAGATGGCAACGAGCTCCATTCCTTAGCAGTAGGTACCCACTATAAAATATAAAAGTGGAACCAAATCGCTTAGTACGAATTGGCGTTTGGCGGAATAATCAACTCTGAAAGGATGACATTTAGCCGAACTTCGACTTGCTGCTGTGCTATTATTGCTGTTTTATACTTACGAGCTCTAAAGGTGAGGTGGATTACTACATTCTGCAGTTGTGGCAGCTGGCACGGGGGGTTCTCGCAGTTTTCAATGTACGAGTTGATGGGCAAGGGAGCGTTGTGGAATATACCTGAAAGGTTCCAGGATAAAAATGAATTATCTCACATACAAAGGCGTGTCTCGTTTTTTTTTTAATTCATCAAATTATTAGATTGTTCCTCATTCCACTGTGAACATTGAGATATGATACTTTATAATCTTTGTATGATACAGCGAAGGTATATTTTGTTCCATGGGCTATAAAGATTTCTATTCACTAGTTCCACTGTCAAATTCAATGGAAGTAATGGGACGGCTGTTGCTATATGAACTGCTATGGTAGTGTGTATAGCGTACTACATTGTTACATTATTTAGGTAGGTACCCGTACCCCGATACTACACTATAATACCCGATACGACACTACAATATTATGAACCAGACTGTGTATAAATGCCCGTCTGCCTGCACTAAAGTTTGACAGTTCCTAAGTATGCATTTATCAGGGTTGGCACGATTAAATCATTTCGATTTAAATCATGATTTAAGTCACGATTTAAACCACGATTTAAATCAAATGATTATTTTCATAAAAATTAATGATTTAATCAAATGTGTTTAATTTGACTTTTTTCACAGAAATCACCATAAAACCATATTTAGAAGTTATGTTAAGGACTAGGGCCTTTTACATCTGAGAAATCAATATTATTATAAAAAAATCTAGATTTCTAGCATTTTTAATTCCCAGTCGGTTTCTTAATTTACTATGAAGAACTCCAAAGGTGAAAAATACTCTTTCTACAGCAGCAGATGCTATCGCTCCAAACCATCGGAAAAATCATTAATTATAGTATCCATTTTTCCATTTTATTATCTAAGTTCGTATTATACAAATACAAATACAAATACAAATGGTTTATTGTAAAACAGTAATTAGGTACATAAAAAAAGTGAGCTCTGCCTTTCGCTTTAGTTATTCAACTGTGTTGCAAAAGGCAGGTCTTCCCATAATTGATCTAAAACTAGTTGTTTCACAATAGTAGACCGTATTATACCTATAAATCAAAACTCAAAAATTTATATCATAAACCTTATAGCCTAAATTTAAAAAACAGAAATGGATCTAATGAGTATGGTATATTAAAGTAGGTTAAGAGTACTTAAGAGTAAAATTAATGTATAGTCGGTAGGTATTTTTCTAGAGGATATGCTTTCGGGTATGTGTATGTATGTTAGAGGGTGTGTGTGTGAGAGTGAGTTAGGATATGTATGTGTGAATAATGTATGTTTTGTTTGTGTATGTGTAAACATTATGTAGATGTGTGTATAATAGCTATGTAGATCTGTATGTTTGTGAATGTGTGTGCTATGTTTTGAGTAATTCGCACGATTGTGAGCAACAGAAAATGTATGTATGTATTACAAACAAAATGTAAATGTGTGTGTGTGTGTTTAATGTATGTTTGTATGTTGTTTTGTGTGTGTTACGCATAGGTACTGAGTAGCTTCAAAAACTTATATAGGTGAAATCGATTTGTATGATATTATTTATTAATTTATATTAGTTATACAACCTTTTCAAAAAGTTTTTCCACGTCATTATAATCTAAGTTAGCTAACCATTCAAAAATTTTAGTTTTTAGTTTATACGACAAAAGCTCTTTGATTTTTTCTACCGAATTAAGTTTGTTATACAGAACAGGTGCAATGTGTGTATAATGTCTGCATGCAACTACACTTTTACATGTAGGAACGGGGCATCTATCGAGCCTCTTGTTACAGCGTGGTAAGTTCGGCACAACTTCCCTGTGATATCTCCTTATACAGTTACTTATAAACAACTTTCTGACAGACAACACATTACACATATTGTAAAGACTACTAGTAGGATGCCGATAAGGCAAACCCATCGTGACTTTTAACAGTGCTCTTTGTGCTCTTTCAGCTACTATCATATGAGACTTGGCAGCGCCTCCCCAGGAACTTATGCAATAGCCAATTGTACATTCCGCTAAAGCTTTATAAGTCTGTATGAGCAGTTTCTTGTCAGCAACTAATCTTAATGTTTTAAATATATATATTAACTTTCTAGTGCGTTTTGAAACTGTATCTATATGGGCACTCCAATTTAGTTTCTCATCCAAAAAGACACCTAGGTACCTCAAAGACTTAGCATGGTCTAGGATGCTGCAACCACAGCTATGACTTGTACTAACTCGGTTACAAGGGTAGGTATGAGCATATATCTGGAGAGTATTTGGTGGTCTAGATGCATTAGTTTTACTGAAAGATAGGTATTTGGTTTTAGACGTGTTGATAGAGAGTAGGTTGTCTTCTAACCAAGCAATAGCTTTTGATAAGCCGAGTTCTGCTTTTTTATAGACTTCCGGCCACACTGAGTCATGAAAAAGAAAGACTGTGTCATCCGCAAACATGAGAGTATCAGCAGCCAACAAGTTGGTATCACATAGCTCATTAATATACACTAAGAAAAGCGTAGGTCCCAACGTTGATCCCTGCGGTACCCCATAAGTGCAGATAGCACTGCCACTTACACAGTTATCCACCTTAACCTGTTGACTTCTATCTTTGAGGTAGCTAGAGAACCAGTTGTGCACTATACCCCTAACACCAACATTGTCCAATCGTGCTAAGAGTATGGGTATCGAAACGGTATCAAATGCTTTTTGGAGGTCCAAAAAAACACCGACACATTTCTGACCCTGATCTAAGTATTTGGTCACGAGTGTGGAGAGATGAAGAACTGCGTCATCAGTAGACTTTCCAGTTCGAAAGCCATATTGATTACTCGCTAGTAAATTGTTCTTCTCTAGGTAGGACATCAACCTCTTATTGGCAATTTTTTCAATTATTTTAGACAATGTTGGTAGAAGGGAAATTGGCCTATAATTAGAAGGGATTTTCTTATCACCTGCTTTGTAAATTGGAGACACCATGGCTTTTTTGAGCACTGTGGGAAATATTCCACTTGTAAAACTCAAATTACAAAGGTGAGCAATAGGTTCCACCAAAAACTCAGAGCAAGACTTAATTATGGAAGTTGGTATTTTATCATGGCCTGGTGCGCTACCATTTCGTAATTTACTAATAACGTTCGCCACTTCTTTAGAGTCAGTTAAAAAGAAAGATAGAGAGTCAGTTGGTGGGTTGGTTTTGGAGCAGGACACGGCTGACGCTAGTTCTAAATCTGTCTTATTAAGTTTACGGAGAGTACTGTTAGCTAGATCTTTACCTATGGAAGTAAAGAAATTGTTTACATCATTTAGTGCATCTGTATGACTATTCCTAATACTAAGTAATGGGTTCGATGAAACTCTTTCTGTAGAATAATTGCAAAGGTCTTTAATTATCTTCCAGGTATTTTTCATATTGCCTTGCGAAGATTCAAGTTGCTGTTTATAGTAATTATTTTTCTGACTCTTTATCACATTATTACATGTATTTCTATATTTTTTAAATTTACACCTTAGTTCTTCATCTTTCGGAGCAAGTTTGGATTGCCTTTGCATGACATTTCTTTTACGAATACATCTGATTACTCCACTAGTAATCCAAGGTTTTAATGCTTTGAATTTACACGAGATTCGTTTGAGGATACTATTTTTTTCTATAACTGTTTGTATGGATGAAACTAAAAAAGTGGCAGCTATGTTAACGTCTGGTATTTCATAGTACTCATTCCAGGAATGCTGAGCCAGTGACTCTCTGATGGCATCGATGTTCATTACAGTTTTATAATTATTTGGAGCTTTCCTATTAACTTGTAATGTCTCTATAGATAGAAGTATTGGAGAGTGATCAGTGAGTAGATCAAAGACTGCTGTCTGCCACTTGCTACTAGTCTTGATCATGAAGTGGTCAATACAAGTTGTTGATCTTGTTGGTAAATTGACACCTTGCTTCAAACCATGCGATGCCATCAAGTTAAGGTATTCAGAAGAATGGCCTGACAAATCTGAATCAGGCAAGATGTTAATATTTAAATCACCGGTAAAAATTACATTGGTTTTGATATTTATACTGGTTAGTACATCATCTAGAGATTCAATATAGGCAGAGGGATTAAAACATGGCGGTCGATATGTACAGATGATTGAATACAGTTTATCTATTTCTAAGACAAGGCAATTACCCTCAGACATCTTCGGTTCAAAACTGTGTGTGCTAAAATGATTCTTAACATATGCAACGACTCCATCATTCTGGTTAATGCTTTGCTTAGTATAAAATAAGTTATAGTTGAATATTGGTGGAGGATCATATTTTTTAGTCCAACATTCACTTAGAACAATTATATCTACTTGTACGTTTAAACTGCTTAAGAAGATGTACAGTAAATCAATATTCTTATGAATACTACGTATATTTAATGATAAAATAGTTAATTTATTACTTGAGTTGGTGTCATATTTTAATAGTCTAAAACATTGTGATGGATCGTTTATGTTCATGCACTGAATCTTGTCCGTATCGTCAATTTCGTTTACTAAATCATTGCTTACTGAACCAAATTTTGAAATAGTGTGACAAGAAGGATCAGATAATTTTGATCATATGTGTGTATTACTTTTGTTAATAGAGCAAACTTAAATTTAGTAGGATACATTGTAGGTAGTATTATAAATGATATAACATAATTTATCTGGTTACAGATAGGATTTTTTTTAAACGTAGAGTCAGGAAATTTTAAATAGGTTGTTTGTGGCTCTCTTTTTTTGTAGTCATAGTATAACATTACATTTGTAAAATGTGTGTTGCAGAGGTTTATGTAATGGTTAGTATGAGGATCCTGTGTGGAATGTGGAGTAGTCCTTGTGAGTGTTTTTTTATATATACATACATTGAAAGAATACCTATCTATGCTTATATTAGATAATGCTATTAATTTTATATGTGAAATCCAACAATAAATTATTATATATAAGACGTTGATTATCTTATGAATAAGTAGGAAGAATACCAAACTGAGTCACTTTATTCTAAGTTTTTCAATGTCGGATTCGCAAGCGATTCGAATAGGGGGTGCTCCTTCTGATTTTCTTACGTATATTTTGCCATATGCAGCCCAGCAAAAAGAATAACCGTGCCCAGTGGCGAACTCCCGCGCTAAGTAGTACATCCTTCTGTCTTTAAGTGTAAGGTTCTCTGAGATGTAGATCGGCTTACTTTGTCCTCCAACTTTAATGTTACAAGTGTTCAGCTTTTCACCACCGTAATGGTCTCTATTATACTTTTTATATGAGCTAATAAAATTGTCTCTCTTAAACACTGTTGTAAAGTCAGCAATAATTGGTTTAACTATTGACTTTGTATTTATACGATAAACATCTTTAATCTCAAAATTTTCTAAAGAAACGTTCAGAGCTTTCGCCGTATTTTTGATGATTTCTTTAAGCTCGTTTTTGGTTTCTTTTTGCTCCTGCGGTACATTTCTGATTTCAATACTAGTGCATCTCGCGTTACGGTTTTGAATTTCAGCTTGATTTTCTAGGAATTGAACGCGTTTAGACAAAGTTTTGTTCTCCTCTTCAACTGACTGCACTTTAAGGACCATGTCATCGTACTTAATGGACATAAAGTCCATTGCTGCTTTGATCTCGTTATTCGACTGTAAAATAGCCGAAAACTTTGCATCTTGGTCCTCTCTCAATTTTTTAAACATGTCCAAAACCTCTGCCTTACTGACCTCATCAATGTCACCCCGTTTGCGCTTGACTAAACTAGCTTTTCGAGTCTTAACGTTAGTTAACGGCGCAGGCACACTATCTCCCAACGCCAAATCAAGCTCCTGCGGTTCAGATGTATTGGAGTCAGAACCATACTGTAAAGGTGTTTTGAAGACAATCGGCGAGTCAACACGAGGAGGGGTGTAGGTACTAGACATTGTATTATTCCCAGTTCACGGTCTTGTTTGCTCTACCCGTCGCCTTAAGCGTATCACATAAAATAGCGGTCTCCCCAATCCAAACCGATCGCAGCCGCACGCTCGCTCAGAGGTACCAGGCGCACAGTGATTGCAAGAGGTACACAATGCAGTTAGTGCGAGTGAGTGATGCGCCAACGCGCTGCACTATGTGAGGTTGCCGAGTGAGAGAGGGATGCCGATGGTTCTGCGCATGCGGCGTATGGCCGTAGTGAACGCTGCACAGTGAACGTTAGTCAAGTGGTACGGGGCTTACTTGCATGTGTGCGTTGTGACGTGTGCCAGGCTCTTTCATTGACGATCAGTGTCGAATAGTCGGTTCGAACCTCTTCAAAGATTATGCACTCCTATTTTTTGCACTGAGTTACTTGTTTTAAATTTGTTAATTTAATTATAAAAATACTGACAATAATCCGAATACACGTCTACTCAATACCGAGGTCCGGGGGGAGAGCTAATTGTTCCTCTTCACTAAATATATTTTCTGTAACATCCACCACTCTAGTGGTGTCACATTTTTTTCTTCTAAAAAAACGATTACTAGTTACGTAAACTGTAGGTAACTGTACTAAAATGAAAAATACAATAAAAACGTAATTATTTATGATTTTTTCAAAAAATCGTGATTTGTTCCATCCCTGGCATATTATTTATCCTCATGACGTATCCTACCTATGTACCTACCCACTGCAACACTTTTGGGTATGCCCTAAAGAGATAAGTGCGAACTTAAGAGCTGTCAAATTATAGTGGAAACGGGCATACGATTCTTAGATTTCACTTACATTGGTTGACTGGGGTGCTCTGCCCCCACACCAAAGCCAGAAGCCCGAAAAGAACAGCGGTCTTCAGAAACATTGTGGTATCACAGAACACAGTTGGAGACTGGGGTGCTTACCTGCTTACTGCTTAAATTAGACACTTCAACTGATATGATAAGGATAATCTACTGATTAGCAGGTGGCAGGTGTGGTGTACGTAATTGAGAATTAGTTTTATTTGTTCGTGATTTCATGATTCATGAGATAAATATTATTTAGATTAGAGTTATAATTATGTGCAACGAGATAATAGTGTAGAAATATTTTTAATCAATTATTGGTATCTACCGATAATAATTTTATTAGATAGATACAGGGGTGATTGTTCGTAGACCGTATCCTTTCAGGATATTGTTTAGAGGTGGTTGTTTAGACAGCCTCTGTGGTGTGGTGGTTGAGGTCGGCTCATAGACCCGAGGCGGCGGGTTCGATTCCCGTAGCAGAACAAGTATTTGTGCACGTGAAAAAATCGCAAATACTTGTTCTTGGGTGTTGTGGGACCATGTTCCTCGTAGTTCCTGGGTCCCTAGATACAGGGAATCCTAGTTAGGGTCCAGGATCTATGTATGTGATCGTTGGGCGTTATTTAGGTACAATTAGTTCAGTGGGGATTTTTTTAGATTTTCGATTAAGTATTTAAAATTTTGTGAACATGGAAAATTTTCCCTGTTTTGGAGTTTAAATCACTGATTTGTGAAAGTACTTACGGGTATTGTGAAATAGGTACCTAACTAATAGGGTTTTGGTTACAAACCAAAACCTTAATCAAATTCAGATTGTATAAGGATACAAATAGTAGTATATTATTTTGCCCTCATAGTGAAGAACGCAGTAACTAAAGTTTTTTGGCAAAATTGAGTTAGGTACATATTCGGAATCGCCAGAAAAAATCTATAGGTATTCTGTTCTTTCTCACGTATCAAAATTCCCCGTGGCACCCAAAACAGTGCGCGCGCTGTGTGGTGGCGCGCTCTGGGGGAGGCCTATGTTCAGCAGTGGACGTCTTCAGGCTGTTGATGATGATGATGATGACCCAAAAACTCAGGAAGTAAGAATGCAGCAACTCGACTACTCGCAACTGTTTTCGCGTTTTTCTCTAAAACATGTTTTACCTACTTATGGCATTTTTTATAAGGAGGGTAGGTAGTATTTTATACATAGTATACGTAGGTACTCGAGGTACCCACCCTGGTCTACATCCTACTATGTTTATAAATTACCTAGTTTAGTCTATTTCGATTCGTATTGGTCCCTCTTACTTAGTTCATTTTAACCGACTTTAAAAAAGGAGGAGGTTTTCAATTCGGTTGTATCTTTAGGGTTCCGTACCCAAAGAGTAAAACGGACCCTATTAGTAAGGCTCCGCTGTCTGTTTGTCTGTCCGTCTGTCACCAGACTGTATCTCATGAACCGTGATCTTCGATCAAGTATACTTGATCGAAGACCGTGATAGTTAGACAGTTGACATTTTCACAGATAATTTATTTCTGTTGCCGCTAGTAATTAAGCTATTATTGGCAAAAGAACGCAAGAAAATTTGAATATGCCGCGCTAGTGAAACGTTCCACCTTAAATATGTTTGTAGAGGCTGTATTTTTATTTTCTCGGGTAGGTGGTTATATAATTTCAGATATTATAATTTATAATCACAATAATTACCTATATATTCTGTCTCATTAATTCCGCTCCGCTAGAATTAATAACATAATTGCAGTTTAGTGACATCTATTAATTCTTACTCGAACTAAGTGTGGATACGCCGCAAGGTTAAGCAGGTCAAAGTCAAATGCCACCCAGGCCCCAACCATAATTATGTGTAATGAATACTAACAACCGAGAAAGTTTTTTGGCCGTCACAACTAAAAGTTATATTTCTATAGATGGCGCTACGTGTCATAAAACTGCTGAGAGAGCTATAAGAGCATAACAACCGCTACACATCAGCCGGAAGACGTCCACTGCAGAAAATGCTGAACATAGGCCTCCCTCCCCTATAAAATAAAAGGGTTACCATAATCACCACGATCGGCTTGGAGATCGCATAAGGAAAATACTGCTGCCCATTTCCTGAATATTCTCTTAGCCGGCTATTACGGCACCCATGGTAAGAGATGGGGACGCTTGGGGTGGTCCTATTCGCAAACCGGGACCACATAGCACAATAAGATAAGAGCTAACGGCATAGCCCAGACCAATAAAATAAGAGGCATTGTAGGCAAGCCAAGCTCCACTCTTATTGTGTTAATATTAATAAATGTCTTCAATAGATGGCGCTACGTGAAAAGCAGCGCCTGCGCCGCTTCCTAGACGGCGGACGCCTGCGAGCGAGGCCAAAATATATGTATCATTTTAATGATAGCAATAAGGGTTACCTTTAGATTATGGTAATACTGTAACACCACAGATTCCTAGGTATATACTTTGAGAGGTATAAGTATAGCATTAACGGAAAAACTAACAAGGAAAATAAATGTATGCCAAAATGGAATAGAACGAAGTGTAATTGGGATAAGGAGAAAAGATAGGATAAGATTAGAAAACATAAAAAACAAAACTAAATTCAAGGATGCGGGCAAAATTTGTAAATCATTAAAATGGCAATGGACAGGACATATGTTAAGAGAGAGAAATGGGAAATGGACAAAAACTATATTAGAATGGTACCCCAGAGACGGGAAAAGGAGTAAAGGGCGACAACCAAAACGTTGGGAAGATGATCTAAAGAAAACTGCTGGCCCTGACTGGATGAGAACTGCGAAGGATAGAGATATGTGGAAATCTTTAGAGGAGGCCTATGTCGAAGGACAAGCTGAGGAACAAGTAACCAATCTACCGCAATAGTAATACATATTTATGTAATTAATAAGTAACTTAGCAATAAAGGCTTATTTTATTTTATTTATTTAAGTATAGTATACATTATAGTACCTATACCTACCCGTCCGATTTATTCTGCTGACGAGAATTATTAAGTATAAATAAATGTAGGTAACAAATTCTATTATTTGGTTAATGATTGAACCAGTGAATATTGGTTTATTGCTGCAGTCTTCTTCATAAGGAATTTATATAGGTACCCAATACTCCTTACCAGGGAACATAATGTACCTACTCAGACTCCCTACAATCTGTTCTGCAGTCAGCGCAGATATTATGTTGTGTGACATTGTGAAGACCAATCGTCATTTCATTATCCATGTTTATTTTCTTTTTTTTTAACGGGCAAATTGCCTTTATTACTCAAGCTAACTACTACAATAATAAAAACTAAACTAAACTAAACTAGCTACACTAGCTACACTACCTACTACAAAGAACATTTAGGGACTGTATAATAGCCGCGATGGCCTATAGACAGTCCAAGTGCTCCAGCCCACTAACGGTAGGTAGCGTACCCAACATGCTGGCCGCATTGCCACGTTGAATTGCAATGCTGATGCGTTGGGCCAAATAAGCGCCAGCATTTTGGTCACGCGTCGCATCGACCAGGCGCTCTGATTGACTTTGGTAAACGCGATGAACTCCCGGTCCCCACGGACCCAGGGTCTCAACACCAAACGGCTCAAATGTGTAACCGCTACCGAGATTACTATATTTGCGCCGTTTTAGCTGCTCAGCAGAATTAGCCTCGGCGCCGGCCCTAACGTGTGTCTCGGGAAGGTGTGACGGCGCCATAGTATCGACGCAAGTAGCGTCCCACACTAAAGGCCGCCCCATCTTCCAGGGAACCAGAGTCATTCCGTCGGGTCTTTTACCATCGTCACGCATGAGACCATTCGGTTCGAGAATGGCTGCAACATTGGCGGTGGTAAAAGCCCGGCGAATGATGTCATTAAGACTTATTTTATTTATTGTTTATTTTCTTGATTCTTCTGAATCTTTCTGACATCTAGACATAAAAATAATAAAAAGCTTGCACTGCAACTTGAAATAAAACAATAAAACTACTAAATAGCAAAAAAATCTGTATTCGGAAGTGACATTAATTTTGGCCAATATAATTACCATTCTACGACGAATAGCTAAAAATAACAAACTTATGTAGGAATCAGCATCCTGAATACGACATACACAGAATTCGCTCTATGACATGACGATTACATTGTTAGAACCATCAAGAAATACAGTAAAGTAAAGCACGATTGGACAATGTAGTTTAGGTAGGTAAAAAACCAAAAAAAAACAGCATATGCTGGGTAATAACTACTCCGCTTCCTTTAGTCGAATGAAAAATAAAAAGATAAGCAGCCTTTATATCCACAGTAATATAAATCCGTTTTTTGTTTTAGCGTTTACACATTGCCGGCAAAAGCGCCTCTATTACGTTACAGGAAAAGAATCAAAAACCGATTAATAATTACATAATGATGCACACAATTTACAGCCTAATAGACACTTCAGCGTGGCCTGTAAAATGCTGCATCGCTATTAATGTTTTCTACCATCATTTAAATATACAAAATTAGTAGTCTTAGGCCCAATTTCACCAAACTAGAATAAATTCCGAGAACAACCGTTTTACGCGAATATAGCCCTTATACCACCAATTTTGTGAAGGAATAAGACTTATTTCTTGGATACAATCAAAATGGCGTCTTTTTGTGTAATTTCATTTGTCAATTAGCTGTATCCAAGAGTAACGAATAGCCTTATACTTGGAATAAACGTTGGTGAAATCGGGCCTTAGGTACATGACCTACACTAAGGGTGGGTCTTTATATCCGTAGTCAAGGTAACCAATGGTCAAAATGCGTTAGATTTTAACCATTGGTTACCTTAACTAAGGATTAAAAGACCCACCCTAAATGTCACTAGCGTTGCAGTTTGTTTACACCGTGCTACTCGTGCATGAAAATAAGACGAAACAAAAAAAAACATAAAATCAGGACTTAGGACTTACTAATTTATCGCCAAATTCTAAATCAACCTTATCGTTTACATATTAAATGCTTGATCTAAGATACAACGTCTTACCTACTCCTTACTAAAACTTATATTAAGAATGTTTCAAAAATCACAGATTATCTTTGCCATACAACTAATGTAAAGTAAGTAATGTAATGAGTTAAATGACTGTGCAAATATGTTAACACTGCAGATACACGTTCTGAACTTTTCTTATTGGTAATATTTATGGAGTACTTAAAATGCGAATAACCTTGACAAAAATGTAGACATCTCAGTCTTAATTTGAGTGTTAACATATTTATAATGTCTAACGACTTATTTCACAAATGACTATAATTGTCACAAATATCGGCGTCCTTTTGATCTCACTAAATAGTTTAGAGATTTAACCCAATTAAAGATTTCACGATTTAATATTCCTTGCTTCTAACGTTGAACGTTTTTGAAGCGTCACACATTAACTATTTCTAAATTTTAGTACGATATACTTAATACTTATTTATAATCACTGTTCTCGCACCAGTCTGATAAATTGATAAATTCAACAGTTCAAATCTGTCTGTCAACTTTCGCAATCCTTGATAACTACCTTTGGGTTTATTTTGAGAAGTCCACTTAGCTCTTTAACGTCTATTTCTACCGGTTTGTTATACATCGGCATGAGCAAAGTAACATTCTCATAATTATCGAACGGTAAGGGTTTCGTCCCGTAGTATGAATACTCCTTCAAGTTTGGTTGCGGGAATGGAAGTTTTGATGTTGATTTTTTGGCCACCGCAGAGTTTGGCAATTTAGTCGTAGATTTTCGAGCAACGCGCTTTATCGACGGTCCAGCCGTGTCGTCTAACTTCCGCTTGTTACTTTCAGTATCCCCTTCAGTGTGCAAATTGAGACTGAACGGTATCGACGTGTATGATATAGAAAGAGAAGTGTGTGAAGCCGTGTGATGCGCCTTGAGGTCTCGCAAGAATTTAAACTTTTTGTGGCAGTGACCGCAACAGTGAATTTCTCGAGTATCGAGTAGCAACTTGAAATACGCGTAATTCAATTTTTCGCCCGGATGCCACGCGTTAATGTGGTCCTGCAAAGAGGTGACATTCAAACGCAGAGCGAAGCAATATGAGCACTTGACGACGACGTCGCCTCTCTTTGCAAACTCTGGTGGCTCATTGACATGCACGTGCGATTCGACTTCAGTTTCCGACACAGATTTTTCACAGTACAAGCACACTTTCTTCGTTCCCTCGTCTGGCTCTTTTACTTCGCGCTTAGATTTCACCGTCATGTCGGTGGGCAAATGATCAGGTATCGGTACTGATACGAGTCGTCTAAATTTGTCGGGGTGGTGTTTCATCATGTGATTCAGGACGGTCAGCCTCGAACCGTCGAATGGGCAGTGACCACATGTGTATGGTTTCAAATTGTAATGCTTCAGAATGTGCTCTTTGACGCAGCGTGGGGTCGTGCTGGTGTAATCGCAGTAGGGGCATTGTCTCCCGTTGAATTTCTTTTTCTGGGGTTCATCGATGACCAGTCGTTCTTCGTCGCTGTCTGGGTCTGGGGCGGGTCTTTTTCCCGTTATCGCGAGATGTTCTTCAATTTGAACCGGTTCATCGTATCGCGCGACTAGAAGAGAGTTCTCATTGATGTCGTCGTTGTCCTCCGGCGTAGGTTCCCTGCCGGTTTCGGATATGCATTTCATGAATTGTTTCTGAGATGAAACCACAGCGTTGATCCACCCGGACCGGATCGTAGGGTCTCGGACCGCTTCCTTGGGACGGGCCGGCTGCCCCGTGTGGGTGCTTTTACAGTGAAACTGGGCCTCATGGAATGTCTGGAACTTTCCTGTACAGTTGGTGCACCCCCATCTGAAATTGCATTTTTGTACTGTTAGTGAATGAACAAGCTTGAACCCTTATACTCATGAATACAATTTTAAAGCAACTAAGCTAGAACTAAGCAGCGATTATGTATAAAGCTATCCAGCAATTAATAAGCCATTTAGAAGCAATTGTTAGTTAGCAATCGATCGAGCGTTCCTTGTCTCATTTACAAAATATACATCACCTTATTTTAGTCAACTCGCTTTCTAGATGGTATACCATGTTTCCTTCATCTTTAGTCACGAATTCGCATTTCGGGCAGGAGTACTGATGGTTTTTAGAGACTCCGAAATCACCGAAGGCTGCCTCTAGTTCTGCGTCGGAAGTGCTCAAAGCCGGTTTGGGTGATTCAACTCTTTTCGGAGAAGCGGGTGCGGCCGTAACTCGTTCCACTTGAATTTTTTGTACGGCAAGATTTTGTATATTCGTCTCTATGATACTCGCTTGGTGGTTCAGCAGGTTAAGGACCCATTTCTCTATGTTTACGTCGACGGGTAGCGCTCTAGGCGGAGTGTATTGCCGAGAATGTTCCGAGGTCATGTGATCGTTTAGTCCGTTTTTGTGGAAAGCCTTATACGAGCACATAGCGCACTCCCATCTGTAAATAAAAGAACAATATAACTGAAATTGTTGCCGTAGATTTCTGTGTAAAGCTCTAGCGTCAGTTTAATGTTTTTTTAATGTTTACTATAATTACAAAATTAAATGAAACTTCTTCAAATGCTAATGTACTCACCGCCTATAGTTAAGCTCCTCGTACAAATGACATTGCATGTCCTCTCTAGTGTGTTCCCTTACCACATTACACAGACAACACTTGTACTTGATGCCGTCCGGCTCGCAAAACTGCCCGAACTTTTTGCATAGCTCTTCGATGGACATTTCTAAGCCAACATGGTGTTCTTCGGCCACCTCTTTTTTGACGATGTTCAAGTCAACCGAAGCCCGTGCGGTGACAGCCGTCACGGTCGCTTGTTCGGGAACGCTCTCCGTAGGCCCCGGTTCAGTTTTGACCTCTGGCTCCTCCAGGCCTAATTTCTGTCGCTGCTTCTGCCACCGAGGGACACCGTCCTCATCAGGAACGGATCCTTCTCTATAAAAGTAGTAGAAAACTTCTTCGGGTTTAGTAGGATGCGCGTTTGTCTGATGTTTCACCACGTTCTCTTTAGTCGACGTCCGGAACGGGCAGTAGGCACACTTGAACTGCATTTTGGACTGATGCTCCACGCCGCAATGGTTAACAACTTCTGGGCGGAGCATGCTCGTGAACTTGCAGAGGCCACACTGCCACGCCTTCAGATCCATTGTCGGCGCCCCAACGGTCGGCGGCGGAGTCGCCGGCACCGAAACTCCTTCTTCCCTCACTATTTTAACGCTTGCATTCTTATGCGTCTCCGACAGATGCTTCTCGACCAGGTGCTTCCTGTAATGGTAGTATGAGCAACCGGAACACGCGTAGAGGCTAACATCATGCATTCGAAGGTGAGCGAGGATTCTAGCTGCTGTCAGAGGTATGGATGTGTCGAGGGATTGGTGCGGCGGGCAGTGAACGCAACGATATTCATCGTCTCTCGCATGAAGCGTCTCCCAATGGCATCGGAACATTGCCATGTCCACGGATATGTACGAGCAAGCTTTCGCACCGCACGTGTAGCGCTGTCGCTCTGGGACGTATTTGGGGTACCGAGAGGACTCCCCAGGAGGAATCAGGACCGAGACGGCGGGTTCGGAGTCCGATCTAGCTGGCTTGTCCGGCGCTCGGGTCACGATGGAACTGGACGCGAGATTCACCATCCTATCGAAGTGCATTTCGTTAGTTTCCAGATGCGGTACGGGATTGACGGGCGCGGTGTGAGGCACCGGCATGCTTCCCGCGTGCTGTTGCAAGTGGCGGACCATATTCAACCGGACTTTGGTTCCGAACTCGCATGTATCGCAATACACCTGACTATCCAGGATCGGACTTATCGGCAGCTTGTCGATATCTTTAATCCCGTATCGCTTTTTAGCCTCTGTGGATGTTTTCCTACCGCGGACGGATGGCTCTGGTATGTCGGTGATTCCGTATCTTTGGATCTCAGTGGAGGTTTTCCTAGCGGATACTCTCGGTTCAGGAGGGTTGTCAGCGCTGGCATCCCACAGAGTGGATATGCGTTCTCCCGCCGGAGTTTCTGTAGTCGCCACCCGGTAATGTTGTACTTTGTGCACCGTTCTGATGTGCGTTTTCGTCCCGCTTAGGGTAGGAAAGGGGTTACGGCAGATCCCGCAGTAGTTTGACATCATGTTTTTCGCGTTGATATCTCGATGCACTTTTGAGTAGTGCTCGAGTAGTTTGACACCTCCCGTCATGACAGCCTTGCAAGGTTTGTGAGGGCACACCATGTTGGCTTGGGACCCACAATTCTTCACATGCTTCTTCAGCCCGTTAGCGTTTTTGCTAACGACTAAGCAATTGGGGCACTTGAAAATTTCACTCGGCTTGACTATCCGCTCGCTACCAGGTGGAGCTGGAGGAATTGGGTCATCACCGGACAAATCTATTACGTTTTGCCTTGAATAATCCTCGCTTATGCTCTTTCTGATGCTCTCATCGGTGATTTTTGTGATGGACACATCATCTGTTACACTGCTTCGTGACACATCCGAGCTTAGTAGTCTCTTTAATGTCACCTCTTCCGTTATATTACTTCTGTCAACACTATCACTTGTATTTGTTGGAGACTTTCCAGGAATGGTGCTTGATGTTTCTGCTTCATCATCACTGTCCAGGCAAATGACATCTGCTTGTGAATTTTCCTTCTGGCCATCTGTTGGTTCACTTTTGACAGGTGGTGTTTCCTTTTCAATAGCTTCTTGAGTGCTGCTCTCCTCGGCTACCAGTTCTTGAGTTGTTTCACAAGGAACATTTTCATTGGCTGTCCGTGAAGTGGATGGCTCATTCTCGGTGAGGATTTCTGGTAACATTTCAGGAGATAGTTCAACTGGTTCTTCGATTAGAGTCGGCTCCTCAATGGGTATAGGGGCTGGGCTTGCGGAAGATTCCATCATGAGCAACGTGTGGCCGATGAGTTTCTCTAATTCGATGGACCTTTCAGCTTCCCGGACTGGGTTTTCTTTGGTGGTGTTGGGAGGTACATCTTCAACTGGTACTTTGGATTTGTTCAGGTAGGCCAGTGGCAACACACGCAGTGTGGAGGACCCATCCTGGAAATAAGATAAATACTATGATTAAACAAGCACTTATAATTATGAAAAGTTATATTTGAGCAAATGAAATTATAGTTTATGCGTGTTGTGTGGGCAACAAAGAAATGAATATTTTCATAAAAGTGGTTGTTTTACTACCCAGTAACATAAAAACTATATGACTGCATAATGGTGATACTAAATACTTTTGGATTTAAAAAGCAAGGGGCAAATAAGTCGGCAAGTGCTGGCCGAAGCCACTTGACCCGTTGCGTAGCATCACAGAGCACCAAGAAAAACACGATTCGGTGCGAAGCGTTAAATTTTTTAATGCTCTGTGCGTAGCATACTAGCAAGCTTTATTATGATCCGTTTGTATGAATGTAGGTATCTTGTGTCCTGTATGTGATCTTGAATCTTAATAACAGTTTGTGTATGTAAGTTGGTAGGAATGTTGGAAACCGTTAACAAACCATTTTGATGTTTCGTGTAAGTATGCATGTAAGTTTGTATGTTGAAAACCACTCATCTTTTTTGTTGGTTTGTGTATACATGTGAGTAGTTGAGTATGTATGTTGAAAACCGCTCATCCTTCTTGTTGGTTTGTGTATGCATGTAAGTTTGTATGTTGAAAACCGGTCGTCCTTTTTGTTGGTTTGTGTATGCATGTTTTTTATGAGAATGGATGACGTGACGAGCTAGTCGTTCACCTGATGTTAAGCGACACCGCCATGTAAGTCTGTATGTTGAAAACCGCACACCTATATAACTATTTTATTGGTTTGTGTATGTATGTTAGTTTTCATCTTGAAAGCTACTAAACAAATTGTAGGTGTGTACAGTGCATGAATGTGAACTTGTGTTTTGAAAACTACCGAACAATGTTTTGTGGTTTGTCCTATATCTCCTATGTGAGCTTGTATCTTGAAAACTACTAAACTACATAATTTAATTAACTTATTAAGAATGGTTTAACATTACTCATTTCTACTTAGTATAGTTAATCTGACAACTTTGATGAGAAAACCGGGCTAGTGGCATAGGTACCTTGCAAGGGCCTATGTCCAGTGGACTTACACAATGGCAGACGATGATGACGGTTACTCCCGTACCTTGTTTGTGATGACCCGAACGTAGGCCTGCGGTTGGCGGTCGTGATGTAGGCTGGCCGCGTGGGCTAGAAGTTGTTGCTCGTTGTTAGCGCCGTAAACACACCACGTGCACTGGTAAAGTCTGAGTCCATGGCTGCGTTGATGCACCACCAGATCCACAGGAGTTGGGAAGCTGCTCGGGCATAGCTGGGGGAAACGGGGCAGTTATAGCTGTTACCCTGCTTCTTTCTTATATAGGCAAATAATTTGAAAACAAACATGCAGAACCTTTTTCTTAATTTCATAGTAAGTATGCATATATGACTGTGTATTGAAATAATCCACACAGAATAATGGGCGGTTTCAATCAAGATCCGCCCAACTGGTGCCAATTCGCGTAAGGGTCAATTCAGACAGAACAGCAAAATGCTCGAGCACTTTTTAAGTGCTATTGGAATATCAACCTTCATTGAAACACAAAACTGAAAATAGTATGCAACAATACAATAGGTAAGATTTTAATGTCGCATACTATTTTCAGCTTTGTCTAAATAAAATAAGGTATTCTAATAGCACTTAAAAAGGGCTCGAGCATTTTGCTGTTCTATCTGAATTGACCCTAAGGATCCTAATCGGCTAAGCAGGGGACAATTTATAAAGCTGTAGTTGCATTTCGAACCAGAATAAATGTAAGTATAGAAGACAAGGCCCGAATAAGGCAGTAAAGTACCTACTTCGAATCGTTATCAGACATCATAATTATACCTACATATTAGTTTGAGAAGCAAGGCATGAATGTGGTGACTAATTACTTTAATAATTAAAAACAGATCAAGTTTTGATTAAGCTAAGCAGGCGACACTGCTATAAATCACAACATCTTTAGAGTGAGCGAAATTGAATTATAAAGTATGTTAGTAGCGGGGATATGATACTTATAAAAGAATTCGGCTTAAAAAATAAATATTCATCAAAAAAACGTACATTGCAAGAATGAAACGAAGCATTGCAGTGCTTTTGTTGAAGATGTTCGATAAACTTGCCAGGTGTGTAAGTTTTGAAGTTGCAATCGCCATGTTCTGCAACAATATAATAAAAACCAAATATAAATGCCCATATCTAACAAACTTTCTATAGTGAAGCATTAAAGTTATAGATATAGCTGTATATTGCGTATGGTCTAGAAGGAATGGGCTCTAACAGCAACTTTTCATTTGATCCTTTGAACCATTTTCAGTACAGGGTACACCCTCTGGTTGGTTGGATGGAGGATGGATGGATGGTTGAACGAGGATCTCTTAGCTTGTAGATCACGTCTCCTAAGTATCTATATGTAGATTCTGCGTAGGTCAGCTGTATTAAATTGGACCTAATACTGAAGGTTGGATGTTTGCAATTTCTGAACTGCAAAACCGACGACCTTTAAAACATTTATGGGACAATATTTAAAGTACTTACCTACTTTCTATGAGTGAAATCGGTATATGACTACACGCGTCACTTTATTAAAATTAAGTAAGTACACATTTTAACTTTCATCCCCTCTCCCGAGAGAACAGTGCTAAATTTCGAGATAAAACGTATTCTATGTCCTACCTTGTAATATGAAGTCAAATCATGCCAAGTTTCATTTGAATCCGTTCATTAGTTTCGAAACGGTACAGACAGACAAATTTGAAAAAAAAAAAACAGTTTTGCTACAGTATCGATTATAGAGAGCCCTCCAAAAAAGAATTTCGAAATATCTTCAATGCACAGAATTCAACCTATTACAGTTTTATTATAAATAAGTATAGAAAAATAATTAAATTAGATTGCACATTACCTAAATAACGGTAATAGGTACTTCCTGTAAACTTACCGTGGTTACAAACGAAGTGTTTTACAGCGACGTCTCTCGTGAGTAAACCTTCTGAATTCGTTGAGGCGGGCGAAACAACCGTGGCCGTGCTGCGAAGAACACTTTTCAGTTGTATCGTCCCACCATGGGCTTTCGCGTAGTGAGCTCCAACCAATTGACTCGCTGCAGCCCGGTAGAAGCATAGAGGACAACAGAACTGGCAACGACTGTGCTCCTTGAAAACGTGCATCACCAAGTCTATACCGTTCTCACATGTGTCGTAGTTACAATATGCACAGTCCAGAGCTCCTTCCCCTCCAACCCTCTGGTGAGTGGTGGCATGAAGCAACGCGTCTTCGGCAGAGTCCGTCGTGAACGAACAGAAACGACCGGCACATTTGAACACTCTCACCAAAATCTCTTTCGACATCATTGCGTCTAACACAACTCTGTGTTTCTTCGACATTACTTGAGCTTGCATGTCTTCATACATGAATGGCTTTTCTGGCAAAGGAGCTGGTTCTACTGCAGTCGGATATACAGGGCTTGGTAGAGATAGCGGCATCATCGTCTCACCGAGACTGACAATGTTTTCGATTTTAGGTAAAGTTATTGGAGTTTCTTCTTCGGTAGGAGCGTCTATCTCTTTTACAATCTCTTTCGATATCAGCTCGGCGAGAGGTCTAACGGCTATATAAGATGGAGATGCTGTTCTCTCAACAGGCGGGGTAGCGACACGAGCCGGAATAGCAGGTGACAAAGCTGGCAATGGATTTGGTAGCACTGGAATGGCTGGCTGTAATTCTGGTTCATCATTTGGTAAATCTGGTACAGGTGGGCTTTCTTCTACTACCATATCCACAACTTTTTCCAAAATGGGGAAATCATCCATATGCTTATCAAGAAAATGAGATAAGCAATCACTATAATTCGACTGCACTCCCTGTAGAGTGACGATGACTTTACATAGGCAGCAATAGCCATCCCATATTTCAGAATGCTTTAACTGGACATGTTTTTTCATAGAAATCAGAAGAGCGGTTTTGTAGTGATTGTCATTTCCATTAATGCAGCAAACATATTCTTTCGCGCCAGAGTCTGTATAACTTCGTTTGAAATGGGGATAGTCTACAATTTCATCGGAGTTACCCCTAGGTGGTATAATTTCGGAGATAATTCCTGCCGGTTCTGGTTCTGCACTGAACGAGTCATTTAACTGTGAAGACTCATCACGATCATCCGCCTCTTGTTCCTCTTCTTCCATTTTAACGGAAGTTTCATCACTTGGCTCGTCATTCTCAAATGTTAATTTGGCTTTCATTTGATCAGGTTTCGGTTTCTGTTCTTCTTCCTCCTGGTCTTCTGTTCCCAGGTGAGTTGAATCAATCTCGCTATTACGGTCGCTACTTTCAGTCACATCACTACGGTCGTCACGGCAATCGCTGGTATCTGCAGCGCTTGGGTTTGACCGTAAACTTCTCAATACTCTCGGTTGATTTGCCGTACTGCGTCTGAGCATTGCCTTCATCGCTTTATTAGACATCACGGCCAAATTAATAGTATACACTTCAGTTTGTTCGTCGTTATGACGTACAATGACGTGTGTCTTCAAATTTTCAAGGGATATTTGAGTAAAGTTACATTTTCCACATATATAACCGATGAGCTGTCCTTCATCTTTCGGTGGAGGCGGAATGTCGAGATTGAACGGACAACGAGTTACATTCACACATTCAGAGCATAAATGTTTAAATTCGCCAGTGTGACTGCTCACAATATGCCAAAAGAATGTTTCTAAGGCCACACGGCTACTACCAAACTCTTTTCGACAAAATCTACAAGTGTATTTTTCCGAGGGTATTTTTATAATAGCTTGAAAATTTATCTCTTCGCATTGCAAAATAGCTAATTCAGCAGTCCGTGGATCCATGCGCGATAAAGGAATTTCTGTATGTGGATGTTGTTTTTTGTAATGGTTAATAATATCCGTTCCACTATACACACACAAACGACAGTCGTAGGTAGTAACACCTTTTTGAAAACAATATGTTTTGTCTGTAAAACAATTCATATCGGGTATCGTTATGGGTCTCTGCGGTTTGACAATAACAGGCTCTTCGCTTAGGGTTTCCTGTTTTTGCTCTTTCTTTTTTCTGTTTTTTGGTTTAATAATTCCTGATTGCCATCCACGAGTACCTCGACGCTTCTTTCTAGGTTTCTTTTTAGTGTCAGCTAATATTTCACTGCTGCCAAAACTGCGGGACGACGCTAACGATTCGTTTTCAGATTCTGAACTATCCTCATCGCTTTCTTTAGTTGTGGTAGTATCGGTAATAGAATCCGTGTCGAAATCGTACGGATCTAATTCGTCGCTTTTCTGTTTTTTAGACTTTGGTCCCGGTTTATATTTAGGAACAGCTTTAGGTCTACTCATTTTGGTATCTTTTTCTGAAGATTTGGTGCTCCTATCTAACACTTTATCATCAACAGATTTTTGAGCTTGAATTACTTTATTTTTAGGCTTAGGGCCTGGTTTTTTTCTTATCTTTGGCAGTTGGTCTGCATTTTGAACTCCTTTAACCTTTTCTAATACAACAACCGGTCCACTATCATGTGAATCGTCTTTATCATCAACCATTTTTGCCAAGCGACACATTCGTATACCAGTCGCATTTAATATGTCATCGCTCATAAACATTTCTTTGATATCGTCTTGAAGTTTCTGCAGCTCTGATGTTTTCTTTCTGGATGCAGATTTCTTTATGGGAACATTGGCCGGTGCCACTCGAGTATTACTCGTTTTAGGTTTGTTTTTATTTGCAAGCTTAGGTTTCCCATAAGATTTTCTGCTTCTACTCTTTTTAGTTACCTTCTTCTTCGTTTTTATGAGAGGTTCATCATCCATATCATCATCTTCATCATCATCTTGCTCTTCATCTTCTATTTTATCAGATTCATCAGCTTCATTCATGTTACTTATGTCAGACATTCTATCTTCATTATCAATGCCTTCCACCGTGGTTTTACTTGATTTATCAGCAGGTGACTTTTCATCTGACTCTTTTACCACTTCTATCTGTGTATTGATATGATCCTTACTATTTTCTTCGGACTTTTTAGTTTGAATTATCTCTGTACCTTTTACATTAATTTTTTCAGTTATTTCATCACTGTTTTGTAAAAGATATTTATGGTCAGTTTCTTTTTCTATTTCGCTTATCTGATTGTTTCGCATTGGATCACTTTTTTGTGTAGATTTTAAATCAATTTTGCTGTCAGGTAATGTATCTTTTACTTCGTCTTCTTTTTTGGTCTCTTCGTTGACATCTTCTTCATCTGATACTATTTCACTAAGTTTCTCTAGTTTCTTCTTTATTTTATCATTATCACTTGATTGATCCCCAAGCATCGATAGCAATTCTTTGATTTTTGACTTATCTTGCAAAATGGATAGCAAACTTCCAATTGAATTAAAGGGATCTTTCTGGTTTGAACTTTGAATTTCTGATTCCTTTTTAGATGTTTCAGCAGTTTCGTATGTAGATGTTACGTCAGAACTTAGCTCACAGTGCATTTCAATCGTACTATCAGGTAAACCATCCTCGGTTTTATCCGAGGCGTTTTTATTTATTGTACTATCTGGAGCCGATTGATCTTCATTTTTTGGAGTATTTTCTATGGCACTTTTTTTGATGTGATCTTCATTTTTCTTGAAATTTTGATCAATATCTGTTGTAGAAACAATTTCTTCGCTATCTTTAGATAATGCAGTTGCTTCCAAAAGAGTTTCAGTGACATTAGACCCATTCAGAGATGTTTCCATATTAACTGGCTTTTCAATAGGTGCATCTTTAGGCATTACGTCCCCAGCACTTTTCAAGCTGTCAAAATCGGTGCCGTGATTAGCTACAGGTTTCACTTCTTGTAGAGTTCTTTGAGTACTAATGTTGCAATTCTCTTGTAATAGATTATCAGTAATTAACTTCTGTTGTAACTTTTCGTTACTTTCATTTAAATCTTTTTCGATCACTTCCGATATATCACCTAAACTATTCTCTTCTGGACTATTGATGGCTTCCAACATATTTTCAATTTCAGTAGTAAAACTGTCATTAGAAATTTTCGAAGAATCGAGGTCGTGATCCAAGTCTGCTATTAAGGCATTAATATTTTCGATTACTGGATCTGTCCCAATATTTTCAGAAAATATCTCTATATCATCAATACCAAAGCTTGAATCTAATACTCCTTCGCTAGATTTACTTTGCCCTCCTTTGGCTATTACATGGCTTTCTTTCTTACTAGTTATATTATTAGCCTTTTTGCTAGGTGACTTGGGTTTTGGATCGGGTTCTTTAGTGACTTTCTTTACTACTTCTTTTTCAGATCCAGAATCAGAGTCTGGATCATATATCACAGATTTTTTACATTTCCTCACCTTTAGGATCGAGTCACCATCCTGGGGTTTAGTCTCAGTTTTGTTTTTGGACCTTGTCACCCTTTTTTCTGAATCATCGAGTAGAAACTGACTAATAACTTTTTTATTTTCGATTTCAATTTGATTTTTGCTTTTAATTTTTTGTGCAGATTCTTCAACTGCTTTGATGATTTCTTTTGTATCCTTAGGTTTGATTTTTTTATCAATTTCTTTGATGTTTTCGTTGCCTTTCTTTTTGTCCTTGCTGTCATTTACATTGACTAGTTCAGGTTTCTCCTTATGGTTTTCTTCTGGCTTTTCTACAGTTATACGTTTAATCTTTGGGATTTTATAATTTTTTACTCCAAACCCAGATCCCATTATTGTGCCCTTTGCGATGTTATCATTAGAATAAATTATGCCTGACCTTTGGCCCTGATGCAAATCACCTCTTCTATCTATTTTATACCGGCTTTTGTTTTCTACTGGATATTCTTTCCGCATTCTTGGATCGCGGTTATTTTTTCTTGGAGAGTATGGCTGTTTACTATGACTACTTTTTTGATCTTTCTGCGTAGTATTAGTAGCATCTTTTTTGGTAAGAAAAATAACTTGATTTTTGTTTTTATTGGGTTCCGTGTTAGCCTCTACTCTTTTTGAATCAAGTTTAGATCTGTACAACTCAAAATCGGCCTTTACTTCAAGAAAACTTTTGTGGCTTTTAGTATTCACAAGTTCTCTGCCAACGCTACTAGCTCGTTTGAACCTATCATTTTTGTTTATGCTGTTACTTGAAGTTTGATTTGATTTTTTTGTAGAGCTGAGAGTTCGGCCAACACTACTTTCACGAATTAATGATCGACCAACACTCGCAGCCCTTTGTCTTCTAGCATCCAGCGTGTAATCAAACACTTGTAATGGCTTGCCACTGCCCAAAAAATCTTGGAATGTTGTATTAACGCTGGTATTAATTGTCAGATCTCTGCCGGTATCAGACTTCAATGATACGTCGTCTTTATTAGGTTGCCTGTCAAAATTTCTACCAACACTAGGCGCTCGCGACGTAGATTGAGGTCTCTCATTTCTCATTTGGTTGTTAGTTTCTGAAGTTCGTCCAACACTCCTCTCTCTTTGATCACGCCTTGATCTATCATCATAATACCTAGAACTTTTATCGTCATAGCGACTTTCTCGACTCCTTGTATAAATGCGATCACTTTCCGCATCTTTCAGAGAACGACTAAGACTTGGTTCACGTCGGTCTCTATCATAATGGCGCACACCGCGGTCCTCAGAATAGTTTCTATCATTCCTGCCTACGTTTCTTTCGGGTTCGTAGTGTCTTAATGTATCAGAGCCGCTGTAATATTTACTTTGCGATTTGTATGAAGTACTCTTGCGACTGTTGTTGGGTTCGTTTTGATAGTCACGGTCTCTTTCATAAGAACTGGAGTCGTAATCTGTTGGTCTTCTATTAATTCTAGGATCTTTAGCATATTTCTGATTGGAACTATTTGAAATATCAGATCTACCAAATGAATGACTTGGTGTTTGAGGGCAGTCGTTTCTTCCGAAAGAATGACTTGGCGTCGGTGGACATTCGGATCTGTCAAACGAATGGCTTGGCGTGTTTGGCTGGCTACCAAAAGAATGACTCGATGATACAAATGGTTCCAATCTTCCAAACGCGCTAGCTGGAGTAGAAGGACAATCAGCTCTTCCAAACGGATGTGAAGGCGTCGTCGGGCAATCTGATCTACCAAATTGATGACTAGGCGTCATTGGAGCTTCTTGTCTTCCGAAAGCACTACCTGGAGTAGGGGGGCATTCTGACCATCCAAACGATGGAATCGGCGTCGTTGGACAATCAGTTTTGCTATAAGAATCTCTTCTTTCAACATTATAACTGTCACTTCTTACACGATTATTATATTTATCGTACTTCGGTTTATACGACTCGTATCGGGAGTTATCCGCTTGACCTGAAATATGTCTAGGATCACGGTCCTCCCATTTTGGCCCTGTAGATGTACTCGAATCATCCCAACGAGTTCTTTGAGCGCCCCTTGGACCATTTTTGCTTTCAAATGAATCTTCCCAGTGAGGTCCTTCTTTTGAGACCGACTCACGATTATCACACATAGAAAAAGAAGGTGCGTAAACATGTTTGCGAGTCGACGTATCTTCCAATTCAAACGTTTGGTGTGTTGGCGTCATTTCAAAGGACATGGCGTTAAGTGTCATTAGCGAAGGTATACTAGGCATGTAACTAGGAGTCATGATTGGAGTCCTGCTAGGAGTCATGTTTGGGTTCATGGTTGGTGTCATACCAGGTCCACTAGGCACTACATTAGAATATGATCTAGGTGTTCTGTCAGGATTCGTTGCTGCGTATGGATTAGGGCTATTTATGGCAGTTGAAGTTAAATCTCGCCTAATACGTGGGTCCATGGCAATAATTTTATTTTTCTCAATTGATTTTTGACTTTGCTCAATATTAGCTTCATTTTTGGGCCTATCAGTGCCGTATACTGGCGATGGTGGTACAGCTGCACCGAATCCTTTGGGCGAAGGGCCAGGCAGCGGAAGCGGCAGCAGGGCAGGTTTCGATAGAGAAGATACAATTGGCATCAAAGTTCGCATATCTACATCTATGCCCGCACTAACCACAGAAGCTTTTACGGGATCTACAGGTATAATGACAGGAGGCGCACTGCTTTCATTTGAAAGTTCATTATCTGGCGACTTAGGAGCAAGATCTCCATAAATATCATCCAAACCAAATGTATCATCTTTATCATCAGATAAGAAATCATCATCTGATATATCATCTGCGTCATCATCGTCATCATCGTCAAATGACAACCTTTTCGGGAAATTAAACCTTTCGCATTCTTTTTCAGTCAATTTGAGGCTTTGTTTTTTTTTACGATTTCTATTGGATCTATTGTTTCGTTTTTTAACAAAGAGCGGTTTAGGTGTCGATGTTGAAGCTTTCTGTTTGTAGTTTTCAATAGATATTCTTTTCTTTGGCATTACTTCTTGAGCACTTGCTACTTTCGTAAGTTTTGGTTGATGTAAAGCTGGCGTAACAGATTCTGATCCTGGCATGGCAATCATTTCGCTAAGAATTTCATTTTTTAATGCTTGGAGTATATCTATTTCAGATAATACGTCAGTTTTTGCTTTTGGTGGAACTGTCGGTTCATTTAGTAATGGTATTTTCTGTGAATCGTCTTCCTTTTCTTTTTCGATGAAAGCTGTCTCTTTTGTGGGAGTAAGCTTTTTCTCAGGTGTTGTAACTAAAGTATCTTTAAAATATTTAGGTTCTATATTATCTTGAACATCTTTAGTATCTTGAGAATCTTTAGTATCTTGAGAATCTTTAGTATCTTGAGATACTTTAGTATTTTGAGAATCTTTAGTATCTTTAGGATCTTTAGTTATTTGAATATTACCAGTATTTTGCGTCTCTGTGGTATCTTTATTATTTTTAGGGTCTTTAATGTCTTTAGTCTCTTTTGAAACTTGAAAATCTTCAATCTCATTAGAATCTTTACGCTCTTTAGAATCTTTAGAATATGTAGCATCATTCGTATTTTTTTCTGAAAGAGTATTAGTGCAGGAGTTAACTGGCAATGTACTTGGTTGCTCTTCAATCGGTTTATAAAAGTTAGCAATGAATACTGGAGCTTTCGCAGAAATTTCCGGTGGTATTTCAGTGTTTTGATTCAATTCTGAGTCGTTTTTGTTGGTTATTTTGCTGACTTTTTTAATTGAAGGTTTCTCAGTTAGGGTGGTCATTGGCTTAAGAGGCTTATGATCTTGGCCAATGTTTCCAATACTATTATTGTCACGTAATGATTGCACGTTAGTATTTTCTTTAGCATAACATGTTGCAATTGCCTGTTCCTCGTCTACATTTGTATCATCTTCAACAGTTACGATCTCATTTATTATAACTGGAGACTTCCTTTTATCAGGTGGTAAAAAATCGAGGATACTCAGAGTTTTTTTATCAGTTACTTGTTTCTTTGGTGACACTTTTTTAAGTGGAGACGAAGGTGTATCGGAATCTACCGAAATTATTTCTTTGCTTTTATCACTTTCGTTTTCACTATACATTTCGTGCTCACATAGGTCTACTATTTGTGTAGGTTCACTCCCTTTGTTAGTGACGTTTGACTCATCCTTTTCAGAGTTTATAACTAGACAAATCTGAATTTTACGTTGTTGTTTATCTTTATCTTCGGTAGTCTTTACTTGGGTCACAGACTGCTTATCTTTATCCATAACAACTAAACTGCCATATATGCTTTTGATAGCTTCACTTTCACTGTCAGATAATTCACCTTCTTCTACTTCAGCCTTACGCCTTATTTTAGTAGGTTTGCCTTTTTTGTTGTAGGATTTTAAAATTAAATCAGAAATATCATCATTATTTCCCGTTTGCGTCAACTCACCGATAATTTGACTTCTCAGTTCACGAAGCGTGTCAATATCTACATCACCATCGCTACAAGTGATTATTCTTGACAAAATATCTTTTGTATTGAGCGAGTTCAAGCTTTCTTCGGGTACGTTTAACGTGATGTTTAAATCCTTGGGTTTACGTGATTTGGCTTTAGACTTTTTCTTTTCTTTTTTAGTGTTTGCTGCCGTTTGTGTTATAGGTGGAGATCGTCTGCTGAATAAAGGTTTGTCAGCAGAAGACTGTTCCGAATTAGACCACCGCCTCGAACTTTGATCTGGAGACACCAATACGCGAGTGTAGCTTCGTTTTGACTGGGACGGGGGTGACTTAGTTTTCTTGTCATTAGGATTTTTTTGGACGGGGCGGACTGGAGAGTTTGAGGATATGTTTGGTCGTCTCTGGAATAGGGCGGGCTCTTTGCTTCCTGTATAGTGTAGTTCAATATCATTAGCTCTAGCAATTTCAGGTAATGTTTCCGCGTCTTCTTGTATTTTAGAGACCGTCTTAAGCTTATTTCTGACAGTTTCTAAATCTGGCTTATTTTTAGATGTTGTAGTTTCCTTATTGGCAGATGTACTGATATCGGAAAATGAGTCTCTCTGTAACAGAAAATGTATCATGCATTACATAATTTTTATAGGTCATTGGTAAAATGATATAAATAAAATAGGTATCAAGTACTATATTTACAAACCTTTTCGACTTTAGCATACAAATTGACAAGAACTTGTTCACATTTTAGTAAGTTCTCCATTTTCATTCTGGAAAGAAAACAAAATGAAATGATAAATTAATAGAGATAAGCATTTTTCCCATGGTTATAGAATTAATGTCTTTAGCAATTGACAATTTGCGAAACAATGTTATAAATTCAAAACAAAACCTTTAAAATCGTAGAGAGCTTAATTAGTGACAGCGACATTAAGGGCGCCGCCCACGTCCTGCTCTCTAGCGACTCAGAACAATATGGGGCTACATATTGTTCTGAGACAATTCAATCACTACAGGACAAACATCCACCTGCAGCAGCAAATCTCCACCTTCCTGAACCACCCCTACCAAATGACGTCACTGTTAAAGTGACCCCACAGGAATTAACTGCAGCCGTTACGTCTTTCCAGAGTGGTTCAGCCGAAGGTCTTGATGGCCTTACCCTTCAAATTCTAAAAGATCTTTTATCGGGCATTTCCAGCGAAGTTGGCGAGGCCCTCTTGAGAGACTTAACGGCTTTAGTAAACCTGATGCTGTCGGGGCAAGTCAATAGTGACGTCATCGAAATCTTATACGGTGCAAACTTGTGTGTCTTTATCAAAAAAGATGGTGGTATCAGACCTATTGCGGTAGGCACCATATACCGCCGCCTCGCTACCAAGGTCGGCTGTAGGAAAAGGTTGCCCTTTTAAGCAACCTTTTTCAGCCAATACAGCTGGGCTTTGGTTCGCGAGGTGGCTGTGAGGCCGCTGTTCATTCACTTAGAACCTTTCTCAAACAAAATTGTGGCGAAGTGTTGCTAAAGGTGGATGTTAAAAACGCTTTTAATTCTGTCGACAGAGGCGCTCTTTTGAGTTTTGACTCAAGTCAAGGATAAAATTCCGGAACTATATAAATTCCTTTATCAATGTTATGGTAAGTAAACCAACAAAATTAAATTACAAAAATAACGCGATCCTATCCTCAGTCGGCTGTCAACAGGGCGATCCTCTGGGTCCGGCCATTTTTAGCCTTGCCATCCATCCAGTTATTCAACGTCTTCAGTCCAAACTTAATGTTTGCTACTTGGATGACGGAACCCTAGGAGGCGACGTGAACACTGTTTTTAAAGATCTAGGTACCTATCATTATTAATGAATTTCGCGACATTGGTTTGGATTTAAATTTTTCTAAATGCGAACTTTTTGTTTGCGATACTTGTCCTGATAAAGATTTGGTTTATAAAAAATTTAACAGTCTTGCTCCGAATATCAAATTAGTAGACAAGCGTTCTCTTCACCTTTTGGGTTCGCCGATTCTGGATGAGTCTTTTCACCTTTCGCGGAAGGAAAAATTCAAAAGTTCAATAACGCATCAGACAGGTTACTCAAAATTAACGCCCACATGGCTTTTACAATTATTCGTTTTTGTCTATTCGTCCCTAAATTTAATTATATTTTACGATGTTGTCAACTGTGGAAACACAGTGAGCTCCTTATGGGCTTAGACAGCATTGTAAAAAACACTCTGGTTTCGGTCTTGAATGTTGATATGGATGACAGGACGTGGTCGCAAGCCTCTCTACCTGTGCGTTTAGGAGGTTTAGGGATACGCAAAATTTCGAGTGTTGCATAACCAGTATTTTTATCCTCTGTACACATAAATTACTAGAAAAAATTCTTGCTCCATCTTTAGGTACTTTCGAAGTAGCCCATTTGTCCGAGGCCAAGAATGCCTGGGGTTTGGCTTGTCCAAATTCTGATTTCCCGGTGGTTTTTTTCCTCACAGAGGCTGTGGGACTTACCGCTCTGCGAACTAGCACGGAAAAATCTATTAGATACTTGTCCTAGCGTCGCTGATCGTGCTCGGCTTCTCGCAGTCTCTGTGTGGGAGTCAGGACTTCGCTGCCCGTACCTACCTGAATAGCCCGACTCTACGCTCAACACCGTTCCTCGAAACTAATCTTGATTAAATTTACTACCTCTGGGGAAGGATAGAATAGGTGGGTCTGTTCGCGAGCACTTTGCGAATAAACTGTATAGTCAGAGCGTGCCAAGCCACGGGCAGTAGTTAGTAAACTATTAACCTTTTCTTCTTGTCCAAGAGAAGATCTCTTAGGGAGCGGATCTTATCGAGCTGGGCTTGTCGCGGATTTGCTGCAGCTGGGCTGGTGCTCTCCAGCCGCTTGATCATGCTCTCTAAGAAGGGAATGTACTTCTTCATTTCGGCGAACTTCCGATCGTAGGCGGACTCCATCTTGTAGGCTGAAAATAAAAATTGAGTATTGCAGGAATTTTGTTCTGTGAATTATGCTAGTTTATTATGCGTCAAAATAAAGTAGGTAGAGTGCGATTCAGACTTAATGGCGGCTGTGAAGTCGGCGCTAAAAACTGCGCAGTAGCACCAGTAGCAAAAATTAGATGTGCGTGGGCAGAGGTAAGCGGTGTGCGCAGCGTGCGGGGGCTTGCAGCGCACTTCACAGCCGCTATTGAGTTTGAAATGAGTTTGAATCACACTCTATCTGCAATATGTGCGTGCCGGTCGCTCGTATTCCTAGTGTATGAAGGACACAAGCAATGGTTTTATGAGTAACCTAGGTATAACTAATTAGGTTACGAATTTTCACACCATTACATCCTTACTTTTAAATGTTAACTAAAAACCAATGTTTAAAATGTCCGCACAACGTCTGGTCAGTGAGACGCGTAAAATTTCTTAAGCAAAACGAGACGGCATTTTGATCAATCAGCAATAGCACGCTCACGCAAAAAATAAAAATTAAGTGCGCGTCCACGGAACTACTGGGAAAAAGTTCCCGATAACCATCATGGAATAACCTAATAGAGCTGCTGGGACCAGGTGAATTCTTTTATTAGGTAGGTATATGCTTCAGCCACACTGGCGCGTCAAGTGATGTCAGTGAAGGGTCATAATTGGCCATTCGGTACTTCGGTACCTATCGCTGCCCGTGTTTGTAGACGGCCGCACCGCGATCCGCGCGGACAGCAATGGGTACCGAGCTACCAAATAGTTTTACGTCACTGACGCTGCCGCTTCGCAGACGTGCCGGTGTGGGTGAAGCTTTAGTTTCCTTCTTTTGTAAGTAAGCACATACCAAACAATTCAACTGATACCACAAAGGTACCCTATTGAAGATAGCTATAAATAATAATGCAGATATATATAAGTATAATAAAGGTAGATCAATAATGCGGGTCCGCAGGTCGACACTTTTGCTGATTAGCTACTTTAATTAAACTTTCGCTAATTCGACTATAATTAAACCGACTTCAATCACCTTAATTTCTTACTGAGAAATACTTGGATGATATCATGTAGGTAACTAACTATATTTTCCCAGTGAATTTGATTTAAAAACCATACTACTAAACCCATTTGTATACTATTTTATAGGACCAATCTGATAGTAAGTAGGTACGTACCTAAGTATCATATATTTTATCAAATAAAAAAAGAATTTTCCATATAGGTTTATAATGATGGAGATGGGGTAGGTACTTACGTAGTATAAACATTAGAAAAAAAGAAAATATACCCGGTACCTACAACCGAACTGAGAACCTCCTCTTTGAAGTCGGTTGAAAAGTAAGGAAAGTGTCGAATAAGCGTAAGTATGCATTGAAGTAGCCAATGAAGGAAAGTGACGACTTGTTAGACTGTGATTCATACTCAATGGCGGCTGTGAAGTGCGCTGCAAGCCCCCCGCACGCTACACACACCGCTGACCTCTGCCCACGCCACGCACATCTATGTTTTGCTACTACGCAGCGTTTCGCGCTGACTTCACACGACGCCATTGAGATTGAACAAGGAGATCCGCAGGAGAACTAAAGTGAACTGGACCAATATAGCTCTTAGAATTAGCTAGTTGAAATGGCAATGGGCAGGCCACATCGCTCGTAGAACTGACAACCGATAGGGAAGAAAGGTTCTCGAGTGGCGACCACGAACCGGAAGACTCAGCGTAGGCGCCCCCAACTCGGTGGACCGACGATCTGGTGAAAGCCGCGGAGGGCCGCTGGATGCAGGAAGCGAGCAGCCGCTCAAGGTGGCGCGCTCTGGGGGAGGCCTACGTTCAGCAGTGGACGTCTTCAGGCTGTTGATAATGATGATGATTGAGTTTGAATCGCAGTATACCACAGAATTATTATAGTACTTGTTTCAAGGAGTAATGGCGAGACCGCAGACCTAGCCTCGCGAGTGGCGTCACGGGCATTATAACTTTTTTAGGTCAATGTAAAGTAAATGTTTATTTAAGTTAATATCAATGACGAAACGTTTTGTAGCGAAACTTGATAAGTCATCCAACATAATTTTCAAGCCAATGGGGTTTATGATCTTGCCTTGCATTCCATTAAATAAAATAAAATTAATTACAGTTGATTAGTAATTTGAAGCCAATCGTGTCAAAAAGATAGCCACATTTAAACACACTTCGAAGTGTTTAATTTTCTTAATCGTAGCCATTGACGTATGTATCACCTCACTGATCGTAGCGTAGACACTATAGAACTTCCATTATGTAACAGTATGGCATAGGGATGGGAACAATAACGCTGACATATCGATAGCACGAAAACAAATTCGATGTAAGAGCTCGATCGTAAACTTCCACTATATTATAATTTAAATAAATTGGTCCCTTTATTATTATATGATAAGATAATTAAGCGCCATGTGTTGACCCCCCGACTCCCCCCTTAGTGAGCCACGCGTGTGATGAGATATCGTGAAATTTGCTCCTCCCCCCCTACCTAGAAATAATTAATGCTGTGCCACTTGGTTTCACCTGCGTGATGTCCATGTCCAACGCATGCGAAGCCAGCGTAAAAACTTCAGTACTTTAGTAGTTGTGTTTATGTAGGAATCCGATAATAAAGAACGACAGAGTGCGAGCGAAGCGAGCGCCAAAATTATTTTCATTTTTAAGTGAATGTTGATAAAACACGTTAGAGAGCGCCAAACTTTTATAATTTTTAACTCCTCAACTTTCAATTTTCAACTATTGTAATTATAATAAGAGTTCCCAATCTCAACGACTCACATGACGTTCACAACGCTTGCAAAGCCAGCTCAAAAACTTTAGTAGTTCATAATAAAACGTAGAAGCCCAATTACAACGAGTGGTACCCAATAATGCGAAAACGAAGCGAGCACCCAAAGTTTTGTACATTTGTAAAACAACTAAATAAAACACATCAAATTCCAGCTATTTTCAAAATGGGAGATTCCAATCTTAATGAATTGTGATTAACATGATAACGCATGCAAAGCCAGCGCAAAAATTCAGGTAGTCCATTTTATAGATTGTAAATATTGTAATGAATTCAATTTTTTGATATCTTCTTACCAACTTCTTTTATAAAACCATGCGATGTAGGAATAATCAAGAAGGCGGATTACGCTTCGGAAGCTCTCGGAATTAAATAATTTTATATTGTGTACCTAGTGTAAGATAATTTATTTTAAAAACTTCTGCGCGCGCGCCCCTTTGTAACCTCGCGCCCCTAGGCACGTGCCTACTTTGCCTTAGGGATGAGCCGCCGCTGATCGCAGGTCGTGCTAACATTGCTAACCTTAAACCTTCCCACTATATTTGCTGTTAGCTAAGGAGAAACAACTACCATTCGATCCCGTCGATCAACCAAATACCATCCATTTATTAAATCTAGTCTAATTAATTATAAAACAAAGACAAACATGTAGAAAGAAATATCTCAACTTTAATGAATTTAAAAGACTGTTAGATCAAACTTCTCAAGTCCTTTGAATATTGTTCTTGTGATTAAATGAACTGAAATAAATAATTAAAGCGGGTCAGGTAACAGGTCGACACTTTCTCTAATTGGCTATTTTATTAATTCGCTACTTTCCCTAATTCGACACTTTCCTCGATTCGACACTTTCCTTACTGGACACAACCATTTTGATACTTTGGTACAGTCATTGATGCATGTATACATCGATGATCCAATGGTTTTGGTGATTTTAGTAGAACTAGTAGTTCTGCGAACGGTAGACCTAGCGAACACATACGTTTTTGCAACCACGCGACATAAATGATGTTGCACTTAGTTCGTCCCGTACTCAAACCTCACAACCTTATATCTCGACAACCTCTTGACCGCTATGGCCCATATTTCAAATAATTGCATAGAATAGTGTTTCGTTGAGTATCCAATGTTTCTGCCAACTATTATATAAATAGGCTGGTGGTAATTGGCACCACACCTAACTTCCTTGCTTTTTGGGGTAAATACATCTCCAATAAAAAATTACCGACGACAACAAAATCCATGAACTTTTAGAATCTCATTACCAAGATTCATCGACAACATATTGTTTAATCCATTAACCCCTCTCTATTTAAAGGAACGGTTTCAGTTTTGGCACAGTTCACACCAGCGTAATCTTAGGTCCGCAGAAAATCTCACACTAAAAATGCCTATTCACACTTCTTATTACGACAAATCTTTTTCTGTACAGGCCGTACGCCTTTGGAACGCGCTCCCAATTCCAGCCAGACAGGCTCAGTCACTGGCTATAGTTATAAACAAAGTTAAAAGTTTTTTTCTTATCGCATTTGTAAGTATATATAAATTATATATTTATTTATATATGTATATCTATTGTAGGCAATTAATATTGTCAATTATATATTTGTTAAATGTAAATTAGTATTAACTTATTTAGTCTAGCAATAATAATAGATAATAATACAATTGTTTACACCACCGACCTCTTATCTCTCCAGTAATTATTTCCATCCAAATGTTGACTGGAAGAGATCGCTTTTAGCGAGAAGTCCGCCGATTGTACTATAGATGAAGCTGTTTATTTCTGTATCTTTTTTTTTCATGCTTGGTGTACAATAAAGAATTTTTGTATTGTATTGTATTCATCAAGATTCGTTAAAAATGCGACCTATAGGCGAGTACGTACCTACATCCGGATAGATGACAGAAAATTTCGCGAGTTGAACCAGACTTTCGCTCACTTCGTTCGCTCGGTAAATTGTACACTATTTGAACTGAAACTCACATTGAAATCAACATTACATTGTTTTTTGTAAGATAGAAGGAAATATATTTTTGCCGACGCAGGGCCGTTTCAGTTTAGAACAAACCATTAGAAAATGAAGTTGTTTATTTCATAATTTTTCGTTTCTTCCAGAACCGAACGTATCGTCAGTATAGGTATTATTACTAACACTAAGTTAAGTATGTTTGTTGATTTGTCCTTATTTTGAATTGTCCTAGGCATAATTTTAATAGTTGAGCCGTTTAGCGCAACTAGTTGTGTAGAATTTTGATTATCGATAAAGTGCAGCCAACACTAGCTACAGACGAAATTTCCCAACCTGAAGCGTCTAAAACTAAATTCTATTCAATTCGGTCTAATTTGCAAGTTGCAAGTAACAATTTAATAAGTAGGTATAGGTAGTAGGTACGCAGTATACACATCCTATGTTTAATCTATGAAAACATGACTGATCTTAAGGAAATGTTAATTTATGTATACCTAGATACTAAAAAAATAGCTATATACAGTTAAACAGTAGACCTCGAGTCGACACATATATATACCTACAATGTCTACTAAAACAATACTAGAATCTGCCAACTAATTAAATAAATAAAAAACAAAAGTAGGGTTTATGTAGGTAGGTAAAAAGCAAGCCCCTGCAAGTAAATAGCAAGCCCCTACAGCCCAAGGTAAAACGAAAAGTAAAACCACGTGGACAAACCTTTTCCAATCCGACGACTTAGCCGATCCGATTATGAACTCTAGTCTGGTGGAACACGCTCACAGCTCGCACACAATTAGGTAACAAAGCTAATCATTTACACAGTTTTCACTCAATCGCACATCACATTCTTCTCCGACTTCTCCAGCTTCAGGTAAAACAAGATGGAGGATTCCATTCAACTGATTCCGGCTGCGCCGCCGCCATCCAGCGCTAAGCTACGCGCCCTTGAGCAGTGCACCGACTTGGCGTCCGTCGTGCGGTGTAGTTTCGGAGCGAAATGAAATCAAAATGGCGACGAGGCGAGGCGCAGCACGGGATCGCGGGCCGGAAGGGCGCCACTAGCGAATTCTTTTATTGTAGATATTAATATTACCACCCCGAAGTTAACTTATTCGATGTTGCATTTTGCATTTTAAAGTCGTAATTTTATTATCCTATTTATACTCTATGTGATGGTTACTTGTTTATCTGTTTATTAAAAAAAGTGTGTAATGTACGTAGTACATAGAACTCTTTGTGTAATGATGTCAATTAACGTAGTTACAGACCGCCCTATCCGCCAATAGTAGTCCAATATTACAACACTTTTATTCCAATGGTACAACGAATAACGAAACGAAACGAAGACCGACAGCGGCAGCGTGGCAATAAAATAATTTGGTCTATTTACCATTTTTGTACTTAAGGGTTTCGTATAACAAAACCCATTTGCACAACGCCATATTTACCTATGTAGTATGAGTTAGGTTAGGTACCTACTGGCAATGAGGTGTATGTACTACTACTATGGGTACTTGTCGAGATCTATGTACGTCTTGTCTGTGTAACTATATTTTGATAGATGTAAGTAGAAGGTAATAATAAGAGATTCTAGCTGCCTACGTACGTATTACGGCATATTATTATATTTATGTATGATGTATAAGTATAGGTATTGATTAATTTATATGATGTTCACTTGACAATATTTAACTTTCAGTGTAATTTTGCCAATACCTTGTATGCTCATTGTTGATTGGCATAAATCATATTGATTTGTTAAGTACCATTACATACCTTAGATTTCCAGGCATTTTAATTTTATAAGGCCGAAGCCAATCTTGCTGATCCACTTGAGCCGCTAATAAATTACAAAAAGTGTTATTAGATCATATTGACGAAGCTTTACGTAGGTACTAAAACAAAAGCCCCTACCTTGATCTAAAACCAGATATCGTGATCGACAGAAAACTATGCCAAGCCAAAAGACCACAATGGCCGAACATAGTATGACGCAATACTTTCAAGACGTTTTTCTTCGTACGACAACAGCTGCTTATGTATGTATGCACCCGCCATAAGCGTGTAAATCTTATCTGGCTTCCTTCACAAATAGGCTTTGTCCTCCGTCATGAACATGATATTCTGGTGCAGCGGACACCGACTGAATTATTCTACGGAATTCCACAGTCCACGCGACGAACAGGCGGGCGCCATCATGCATTAGCAATCTTTCGAAAGGCCCATTCGTAGGTAATCTTGTAATCAAAACTTCAATTGCACTGACCTGTTCAAGTCTATATTATAATCAAGAATATTTTCTAGTTGCAGCTATCGAACACGATTACTTATGTGCATTTTGCGTTGTATGCAATATGCTTCTGGCTATTATTACAGTTTGTCTGTTCGTCCCTGTCGGGTGCGGAGAGCGACTGGCTGGGCTGGTGTGCACGCAGCTGTAGAACGAGGCCGGCGACCCACGCCCCACCCGCCGCGACGAGGGGCTCCACAACGAACGTCCCGCCGCCGACTCGGCAATCGGTACCGGTAATCATTCGACGGATGGGCGCAGCCCCTGGTGCACGGACTCTCCGCGTCCACCGTCTGCTTCCCCGCCTGAGGCACAATCGCTTCAATAATTCCTCGAACGCGGCGCTCGACACACGTCTCCTCGCTCACAAACACCCACTGAACAACGCAGCTCGTGTTTTGTTCCCTTGTGAAATCATTTGTTTCGTCTTGGCTGCCAGTCCACAAGGAGGTTGCTAGTGCCAGACAAAATAAAACTGCTTTCGAAACTAGCAGACGTCATTGCCATTAGTGTCAAGTGAATAACAAGCCGCGTGAAAATCAGTCGCAAGTCGCAAAATTCGTGTTCCAAGTTGGTTCAACTTTTCAAGCGATCAAGCCATATAAATTAGTTGAAAATTGTGAAAAAACGCAGTGCCTTAGTGTGTATACTGGATAGGATTGTCAATTTTAGCCTACAAGGAAAAGAACGGGCATAAAACTATATTTTGCTTGTGTTTTACTTTATGCATCATAAAATCTAATACTTAATACAATTAATTCTTCAAGTTCTTGGAACGACTGTTCCGGACAAAAGCAGAATATTAATGCTAAAAATGGGTAGAATAAATGTTCATAGATACCTACTTAAATAAGAAATGACTCATCATTTAAAATTAATAATAGATACGAGCACAAATAGTCCGTACTTTCTAAGTGTCGGCTCCAGCATTCGCTAATTCGCTCTAAGCAAAAACGTAACCAAAACGACAAAAAACTGAAACAGTTTATCCAAATCTTTTACTACCAAATCGGAGCTAAAATGGTGTATTTTATAACTGGAAATTAAAATGTAATTCATACAACAATAACTCCAAACATAAAAATTAAATTATGATAACAGGATACCTGGGACAACAATGAATTCTAGAATTAGTATGCGGTAGGCACATATAGCTGACGATAAGACACGATTTTCTTAGAAACTACCAAGGTACATTGTTCTTACACAATAGATAATTTTATAGCAGGTACCTACACAAGTCATAATATATTTGAATACTGTCGGACGGAGTAGCCTTGCAGGTAAGAGGTCGATTGGAGAAACCTTCAGGGACCACAGTCCCTTTTCTATGATAGATGGGATGGCTCCTCGATTCATGATAATGCCGATACAATACAATATCACCTGCCGACCCATACATTTCTCACAGAATTCGCCCTATTTACACAGGTCTTTCTATGTGCCGCTGCCGATGCCGATCTCTCGTAAGCGGGGACGATAAAGTAGATGCAGTAATTATGAGAGGCACTAAACCGATTGAATGACTTTCATCATTTGAAAATCACTATCAATTTACTACTAGTTACAATACCGTATTTACAAGGTATTTACTACAAGTAGGTACATTATTACACTATATTGGATTACTTTTGGGAACAGAATATTGCTAAGCCCAAGTTACAGCTGGTACTTTCTTTATTCAGATAATAGAAAAATATTTTCTAAACGGCTACTTTCAGTAACTAACAACATAAAATACACATACTTTATTACCTATAATACTTCTTCTATAAAGTTAAGTATTGCATTTGTGAAAGTAGACATGTTCGAGGTTTGTAACAAGCAAAACATTTTTCATTTTATCGCATTTTTTTTATATTATTCATAGGCAAAGCATTTGACCGCTGTCTCACTTGATGGAAAGTGATTACGCAGGCTACGATAGTGCATGCTTGCCTAGAAGATACCTGTTCACTCTAGAATGGGTACCTTTTATAATCATTCGTTACATTTTACATTACATCATTCTATTTTGTGACATCATTGTCGCTGAAAAGATGCGGCTATCTGCAACTAAATTCACATTTTTCCACATGTATTTGACATAGAATTATATATAGCTAAGGTTTACTTGAATATATATAAACGATTTTATAATGCGCGGGATTCGCGGGAACATTAGAAAAAATGGGTGGTATCGATGTTCATCGTGGTATTAAGGTACAACAGGTTCTCCTATCCATTATTGTTAATCCATCACTATTTACTCGTACATAAATCATATTACAGGGCAATCATAATACAGTTAATAATACTGGCATCTGAGGCCTTACCATTACCTTAGCCCGGTTCAAATGAAGACCTCGTAGCGATTCAATTTAGGTCTTCCATAGAATCGCGCTTAGTGATTTGACGATGGGTGATGAAAATAAATAGAGTAACAGATCATCGAGCACGACTCTTTGATATGTTTAAAATGATCTCAAAAATTATTATAGATTCGGAAGGCTCGAGCTCGATCGCCGCGAAAGCTTTTTTTAATTGGTCCATTACCATTTGGCAGTGTTTGGCCACATCTCACCTGATGGTAACTGCAGATGAAGCCTAAGGTGGGACTCGCTTACCCAGAAGATACCTATTCACTCTGCTCTTGAATACACCTAGATTGTATGTGGAAGGAAATACCGTTGCGGGAAGCAAGTTCCATTCCTTAGATGTCAGATTATGAACGATTTTCCGAATCGATTTGCGCGAACATGGGGCACGCTAACGACAAGGATGGAAGGCTTCACCGCGTCTAGTTGTTCTATGACGAAGAGGAGAGGATGGGATGAGATCATGGAGCTCCCCAAAATGCAGACGGTAAAAGACGGACAGACAAGCTACTTTTCTTCTGTGTTCCAGACTTTGCATCCTCTTTCCAAGCAGTGTCTCATCGTTAACCATTCTTCTAGCTATCTTCTCTATTGAATCTAGAGCTGCCAGTTAGCTTGCATCGCAAATTCCTTTCTATTTTCTATGAAGCTGTATTATGGGTTTGGTCACAGAATAATAATAATACTATTTGGTACATTACCCAACATCTTTGTCAGCAACATTTGCGTGACACATTTGAGCCGATTTATGGAAACTCGGTGTCGCCATAGCATTTTTTACCACCGCATGACGGTGTTCACCTGTCAATATATTATAACAATCTCAACATCTAAATAAGTATAAAATATGTAGCATAAACTTAAGTTCACTGCAATCATCTCACACTCATTTGGTCCTTCGAGCCGGATTGTACCAGAAACCTATGCTATGGAATACCATTTATTTATTTATTATTTATTTATTTATTTATTTATTACCATTTAACATAAAACATAACATTACAGAGTAAGGTCTAATGCGTTACATTTTATCACTTATTAAATAACAAAACTAATCATTCTAAAATTATTATTTACACTTAAACTAGTTTAAAGAATTAATGCTAAAATGTTAGCCTACACATTACTTGCAAACAAACAAAACAAACAAATAAAATCAAAACAAAACATCAGGTAACCAAAAAAGCTTTACAACTAATAAATAAAATATCTACCTATACTAAGTATACAGTAGGTACCTACTTTAGTATGTGATATTATAAACAAAAGTAACAATATATAACACTATAATAAGTTTAACACTAACCTAGTATCAATAAACTAATCAGTCTTGTTCATGGATAGACCATGGATAGACCGTAGAGGTGCGTGGCCAGGTTACAGTGAATTCAAATTTATGATATATTACATATGATTTATTTACATGTTCAGAATGTAAATATGTTTTTAATGCACCTATTCGCCGCAATGGCAGTAAAAAAGTGCAATGGCGACACATCACAAATCAACTCAATGCCTCGTGAAATGTTAGTGAACAAACCCATCGCAAACAAACATCCCATAGCAAAAAGGACGTTCGTTTTCCCTAATTTGAAATTTTCGGGCCTTATAAAAACCTCTATTAGGTATAAAAAGTTTAAAACAATATATTGCCAAATCTTTCCAGCCGCACCAAAACCATTTCACTGTTATACCGCATATGTATACCTACGCCTAGAATAGTCATTTCTGCGATCAACATAATATAGGTACCTACTATGCGTAGTAAGCAGAATAGAAGTATGGTTATTACCATAATTCTATTTTACCAGTTACTGTAGACTGTCCAAGTATGACATTAACCGATTATAAATCGAACAGTGACCGATATAGGAGCAAGTTGAAATGGCAATGGGTGGGCCAAATCGCTCGTAGAACTGACAACCGATGGGGAAGAAAGGTTCTCGAGTGGCGACCACGAACCTAAAGACGCAGCGTAGGCCGGCCCCCCAGTCAGTGGACCGACGATCTGGATGGACGATGGATACAGGAGGCAAGCAGCCGCTCAAAGTGGCGCTAAATGATGTTGATGATGATGATCATGATATTAAGGCGATTGGCGTCAGTTTAACCCTTTTTTTAAATATTAATAATTGATGTTGTAGTAGAATCCAAAAATATAGTGTCTTAGATTTTGTTGGACTGAGCGCGTGTTACATTGAAACGGACGAGACGGTAAATACCTATCGCACTGCCGCCACAGGTTCTGTGATTCTTGAAAAATTATAATATTTTTTTAGGAAAATGCAAACAGATCCTTAGATACAATATTCTTATTCTGAACATTCCAGTTTCATGACGATGTCTTTCTTCATTGTAAAAGCTAGTGCAAATTTCAGCGAATGCCTTCGCTGAAATACATTTCAAGTTGTATGACAAGAAAACAAGGTACCTAGTTAGCCGAAAGACAATTCAGGGGCCGTACCGTGAGCTCTTAGCGCGATTCAAAACAGAGCCTATACTGGCTCGCTTGTCAAAATCCCCATACAAAAAAAACAAAACGATCCAATATAGGCTCTGTTTTGAATCGCGCTAAGAGCTGACGGTACGCCCCCAGGTATCATAAAAGCAGATTATCCATTATCCAGTCAGCAGAGAAAGCAGAGAGCAACGTAGCGAAACGTTTGATTCGAACCAGTAGTATTTTGTGGTACAGCTCCGTTTGAGTATCTATTTTACCAGTTACTTTGTTTTAAAATCTAAACTATGGGACCAATCTCAAAGTATTTGAAATAAAATAAAAATTCAGTTTCTGTTCAATTTAACAAAATAATAATAATAATTTTCAAAATCGGTTAATAAACTTAACAAAAACATACAACAGACTTGAGAACCACACTTATTTTTTGAAGTCGGTTAAAAAAGTGGTTTTCTAAATTCTCTCCCATTTACACTTTTCTTTGGTTAAAGTTATTCAAGTAGGTATTATTATATGTACAGATACCACCTATGTATAATACTTACTGACAGTTCCTGGAGAGCTACACTCCTTTGTTGGTTCTTAGATTCCTCTGCGATCTGCAGCTTCTCTTGGTGCCCCATTCGTTCTCGCCACATTCTATCTAGCATCTTCTTGACCTGCCCCATGGCAAATTCTGAAGGGAAATTCACAAGACTCATCCTCTTCTCTTCATAAACAGCTACCCATGCAGTCTGACTTACCTTTTGCCTTTAAAGAGTTTTATGTTTATTTTCTTCTACCTAGAAATAAAACCAGAAAGGGGGCACGCAGCGAATTGGTGATCATGGAACAGGGCGCGGCCCAATTGGCCTAATATTAAATTCTTGAAAACTTACAAAATGCATGGTACCTAACTTCGGCTCACGGAGTTAACATCCATTAATCTTGATCGGACCTACTGCGTAATTCCACTGGCTGCAGTCCGGTAGTAGGTAAGTACGTGGAAAGGGCATTTCTCTAGTCTTATGGCCGTCTGCAATAATAAAGTTTGACAGCTCTTAAAGCACTTATCTCTAGGACGTGTACCCAAATGCGCAGAGCGCCATCGTGGGAAGCGGCGTGCCGAGAACCATTCTCTCATATTAATTCAAACAAGATTTCATAAATATATCGGTATTAAAGTTTTTTTTCATTCATAACCGTTTTTTTTTTGTTATGATAGTTATGTTGAATATTTGTAGTGTTATTCATGAGAATATAGTTAAGCCCACAGGCCTAGAATTTTTTCATCCTAGTCTATGGTTTAGCCATATTTTGCGTAAGTAAATTCAGTTATTTAATATCTTCAGAAATGTCGCAATGCGCCAGCGAGATGTACCTACCTGTGTATACAGCAGCCTTAATGACAAATATTCGTCAATCCATTAGCCAAAGCCATAATGGTACCTATAGGAACTAACAATAATCTAAAATCTACATCTATACGATCTAGAAAGAAAGAAATTCATGGCAATAGGTACAAATAAACAAAAACATGACAACTTAGTATAGGTAACTTTATCTACAGTAAGTACCTACTAGAATTAATAAATTAAAGACAAATATATGATAATAAAATACGAATAATACCTGGTAGTGCATTTGACCCGCGCTGTCTCGCCTGCTGACGGCATGTCTATCTACTACCTGTGATGGATGACGCAGTGTACAATGGAATGGAGTTCACCCACTTTACATGATTTGATGATACTGGAAAACAGCCGCGTAGCCTTGCTGTAACTCAAAACAAAGTTATTGAATTAAATTAATATTGAACAATAGTATATATGGACCTACTTATAGCACATAGGTATGCAATATTACTGTACTGTGGCATAGGTTACTATGCCGATGTATTTCCTGGTATTTTAAATCGAACACAAAGTCCGTAGACAATAATTTACTTAGGATTCACCTTCATACTTTATTTTTCATTGCCCCACGGACCGCTAGGTATATAATAAGTCGGACAACTCTGTTATTTCTGTCGTACGTATACCTAGCCACTTGTTATATTGATCGTGGGCCGGCCTTGTTGGCGCATGCTCAAACTACCACCAACTGTCAACTAATCTGTGATAACCACGTTTTACAAAGTTGAGAAAACACGCGTCAGTCGGCAGTCCGCATTCGTGCGATCGGGGGAGACGGTCGGTTGTACGGACAAATATTTCAGTCAGTACTTTGTTCAATTAATCAACACCAATATATATGTGGCATTAGCTTTACTCGGGTTATGTATACAGATCAACTGGGGCTGTCGTTATAACATGGCTTCGGAAACATTTTGTAGGGCATAAGACTAGACTAGACCATGGAAACAAGTTTCAAATAAAGTTTGAGCGGCAGCAGCATCAGTATTGTTATCGCTTTAGCGGTTAGCTGATAACGAGGGTCCTTGAAACCGATGATGTCACATCATGTACACTTACTTAATGATAATATTAATGTAGTGTTTTCTTTGTTACTGTGATTAAATTGTGTATTTGTATACGTTGTTTTGATAATTTGAATAAAAATGTTTTAGCAATGCGTATTTTAATCAAGCATATACGCCTGGGTTTTTGTTCAGATTTCACACCATACCTTTTTCTTCGCCAATATGAGGCGGTTTACTTATGTTTATCAAGACCAATAAGCAGGCTATAGGTGCGGGCCTGCTACGTAAAAAAGTGCAACTATGCAGTGCAGAATCGGTTGCTATTATTCATTAAAAATTATTCATAATATCTTCAGTGAACACATAGCCTGCCTATTGCTTTTGACAAGTCTTGACTGCACTTACGGCAACCTTGGAAACACTGAACGTTAAAAAAATGACGCTTCTCAAGGGGCGAAGCGCATTTTTTTTCGTGCTGTATGCATGGATAGAATTCAAGTTACCTTACTCCGGAAAATGCTTACTTTCTAAGAAAATTCAGCTCATACAAAACATGACACCAACGGTGACTGCAGCGAATCATTCCATGAAGATTCGATGGAAAAATACTACGTTTTTAGCACGTCGAATCTCCGAATTTGCGAGACCCAATAGACTCCAAGAAATGCTTATTTCGTGTATTCCAAACATGATCCCAAGGAATTATGCAATGACATTTGAGCGACATTTGACATGAGCGGTTGTCGCAAGTGGACTTTATTTCGCAACTTCACCAAAGTATTCAAAGCCTACTCGATTTATTGCATCGTAGATCGCATCGTCACTTCCCATCAGGTGAGATTGAGGTCAAATGTGGGCCTATTTAGACATTTTTATACAAGTTTAGTGCCTTTCCCAGTTATCATAGAATCTAACTTATTAATGAGGGCATTTGATGGAAATGAATAAAACAAACGCAAACTTTCAAATTTTTCTTTAATCAATAATTTAAAGCTTACAGGAGACTTTTGTGTTGTAAGTAAGAAGCGACTCGGGCCGTATCCGCCGCGGTGCGTAGAATACGTCCTCGCTCTGCGGTTCACATCCAGAAAACAAGACCTTCTACAACTACGTAAGAACCGAAATCGCTTGACACATCTAATGCGCTTCCACTTTCGGCCTATTGGGAGTCGAGCAAAGAAAAATAACCACAAATCATGATTAGAGTATTCGTTTCCATTGTTTTAAAATATCATCATCAAAATGGTGACGCGCTAGACTCGCGACCCGGGTTCGAAAGTGCTACAATTATTTTTACATAGTTTAGAGGGCACGAGTCAGCGCCGTCCGACCTCACGTGCGCGGGTGGGCAGCTCGGGGGAAGGCATGGCCGTAACTTCTCCAAGTACTTTACACATTATTGCTTGACAGTTTGAGCCAAGAGATATTTGACTGCCGCTGAAGATATGGACGGTAACAACCCTATTAGGATGTGATGGAACCACGAAACAATAATTGACACTGTCCACGACCTAGGTCCCGAATATAGAAAACAAAAAATAAACGCAAAAACGTTCGTTAAACAGGAGAGAATCGTAAAATCTATATAAAATATATCCGGGAATTTCAAACACAAATGCGTGGGTCCGGACACTTGTGGCAAATTCCAAAATGGTAATAAAAAAATTCGCGATTCAGAACTAAAATTGTCACCCTAAAACGCCTATTCTCCATATCCATAATACATAGACATGAAAAATGACAAATATCTCTTTAAATCTCCATTACAACGAAAATCCTTCTCCTCAAGAAAATGACGTAGTAACAAAAATGCTTACAAACACAACCATAGACATACATGTTCATCTCTCAGTCACACACACACTCACACGTCCAGATAACGCCATGCATTGTCAACCGACCCCTTCTCAGCAGCGAATGCAAGAAAATAGACACAACAACAATATTTCAATACATTTCTTGCATTCTTCGTTCGATGCCGTCACTTATTCCGAGATAACTTATCGTTAGCACAGCTCGAAGATACGTTTCTCGTCTCCTTGTAATATATCTAGGGCATGAAGGGAGCTGACAGTGGGCAAATCAAACAAGAACAGTGGCTTTTCAGATACGCCGATAAAACTAGACTTTACAACAATAATAAAGGTTATAAAGTAATACATCAAAAACTACATCCCGCTATCAGCTTACCTTTTACAGTGTATTTCGTCGCCTCGTCTTTTCCGATGTTTTTTTTTTACTAACAATACTTTTTAATATAGCTGTCATTGATAATGTAAAGGTCTTTGGATAATTTTACAAGATAACACCAGGTATCGGATAAGAAGGGTAATATTAGATTTAAATTCATTTATCTATTTTGTCAATACTTCGGATATTATCCCTTACAAAATGGTACGACGGAGATGTCTGTTTTTATGATAATGGCAATTTATAACATGACGCTCCTATAAGATTCTGTATCTATGGATGAATTTTGAAGATGTAAATAAAAATGACATTTCTTATTTTAAGAGATCAATACCTACTACAAAATGTAACAATGACATCATTTGTGGCATGCAAAAAGAATAGATTCACAAATTCAAATGTCATTTCTATTCAGTACACTTTACTGGGTTTATTAAAAACTGGAGGGTTTACTTACAATATTATACAGTTTATATTTTACACTTCATAATTTAGAGTTTATATTAGCTTTAGTTTGTTCTCGAAGAAACCAATTTCATTTTTTAATACATTTAACTTTTTACAATGTTTGACAGCTTAGTCAGGGCCGAGGGTAAATTCTTTAATATTTATATCCTAAAATAGTCACAACAAGTCACTTCAAATTTATCGACGCGTAGGTTCGAACTTTTGGAACTAAAAGGTAACATTAAATTCTCAAATTACTAAAAGTTTCAAAGTTCGATTGTGTTTTGTAACTACGGCGGCGTCCAAACCTACGCCTCAACAAAACAAACGTTACGTACGCAACACGGCACGGTATGCGCAACTTTCACATTAGTACACCCACGCACACATGTGACGCTGGTTACGCACACAAAGACGATCACATTCACACCAGACACACGTTCGATTCGGCATGATCCAGCGCTCGCTTGAAAGGTTGAATCTAAACTTACTGCGCAATTTATTCCGATCCGCAAAACGTGCCTGACAACGCCATCTGTGTTAAACCAGTGTAAGCCGGCAGTCTACAAATTTAGAATAACGCCATCTAGCGCACACCCAAACAACTAACATGACTAACGCGAAATCGAACCACCAGAAAATACCGAAATCAATACAGGAAAAAAAAACATTCACGCATCGCATCCATGCCTCCGTGCGTACGTAATGAACACGCCTCCTCAAGTCGTCACTATATAAACAGCTGCAGCGCCCCCTAGCGTTCAGTTGCGCACGGGAGGCGCTGGTGAGTGGTGGTGCCGCTCTAGATCTTCGAGGGACAATGCGTTGGGGACGTGAACAGAAGGCAGCTTGCCAGCGGAGGCCCGAGCAAGCAACTCCGGGCTAAACCATCTAGCTAGCTGGTTGTCGCCGCCGCCCGCGCCCGCAGAGTTGGCCATTTCTTTGGAGAGACGCGAATATTACAAGCATGCTTCTAACAGGGTACTAACATATCTACAGTATCTATTTGTATACTAGAAGCACCTAACCATAGAAGAAATACATCATGTGACAGCTGAATATGCTTACGAGTTATGCCCGTCTGCAAGTATATTAAAATACAACTTATCTAAGCAAAAACACACTAAATACTGAACGCTCGTTGGTTGCCTGTTAATCATCGGCTGTCTTCGACCAATGAGCTTAGGTGCTGTCAAACTTCAGTGCAGACGGGCATTGGATCGTAGGTCATAAAATAACAGATACGACAAGCTGGTAATAGACCACTTAATTGTAAGATTCCATAAGACCCTAATTCTGTATGATCACTTTACGATTCCTTACTTCGAAGCCACGCGAATTTTTTGTCTTACATAAGAAATCTGCAAAAATCTATTCTCTATGAAACAAAAGCGAAACCGCGCGAAATGAATTTGGGATCAGCGCGATTTTAACTGGCGAAAATCACAATGTTCCACTGAGACTCGTTCCGAAACATCAACACGTCAAAAGTTATCAAATCAAATCAAATCAAACCACGGAGTAATAAATACGCTTTGAAAGTTTCTGGAGCCGGGCAATCTCTGTGCATGTGACGTCACATGCATGGATTTAGATTGTAGAGCTACCATAGAAGTACTACAGCTTAGTAATGAGGTACTATGAAATAATAATTTCTGAAGTCACTGCGTTTGATCTGTCTTTCTATTTTTGTATTTTAAAATGCTTGTAACTTTTGCAATTTTCTGAAACATTTAATTTTTGTTTTCACGACTGATTATTTTATTGAAAAAGTTTATTTATTGCTACCAACTATAAGCACTAAGCAGCACTACATACAAATGTCTAATACTTTTACAAATAGATGAAAAAGTATGTCCAACAGAAATCAAAAAGCAGTCTCATATTTAACTACGTTGTACAAGTCCCCTTACCGTTAAGGCTCCTCTGGTGGGATTGGACTAGCAACTGATGGAGAGTGGTGTTGCCAGGCATTCCTCGCCCCATGTTGTTCATATTATTAAACTGCGAACAAAAATATGTAATAAAATAACACAAAAATGACACTTAGTATAAGACACACACAGAGACAGTCAGACAGTTATCTGGTTCCCATAGTACAAGCTTAGTTCGGGGCGATATGGCGCTGTAGTACAATATAGTGCCCTTAGATATACACCAAAGCATAGAGAGATCATCAAAACGGTATTATATTTGTACTGCTCACACGTATCGCTACGTCAGTGGCGAAGGAAAGAAACAAACATATAGTAATTAGCTACGTTTGCGATAAGCACCGTACCATTTTTTTCGACTCGAGTCAACTGTTTTTTCTATACAAATCTGTCAGACTCATTCACATCAAAGTGTTTACATCATATTAGGTTGGGGGAAAAGTCTTTTCGCATTATAGTAAGTATGAACTTGTAATAAAATCTCTTTGGCTATACTATTTGTATCTGGCTGGTTTTGGTATCATTAAAAGTTTAAATTTTAAAGAAGATAATTCCATATTCAAATTAGGAAAATTTGTGATTTTCATTTGTTTTTTCGTACTGTGAAGATGAATGAATCTAATGAACTCGATACATTTTAAAATTTTACTACAAAAAAGGTAAAAATGCCACGCAAGCCGCGAAAAAACTTTGCGATGTTTATGGACCTATTGCAGTGTCTGTGAGAGTAGCACAAATTTGGTTTAAGCGTTTTCAATCCGGAAATTTTGATGCCAAAGATGCACCTCGCTCTGGTCGCCCTATTACGGATAAAATGGATGCCATTTTTGAAAAAGTGGAGCAAGATCGGCATATCAGTAGTTACGACGTAGCTGAAGAACTGGGAATTGACCACAAAACAGTTTTGGCGCATTTGAAAAAAGTTGGGTACACAAAAAAGCTCGATATTTGGGTACCTCACGAGCTCACTGAAAGAAACCTAATGAACCGTGTACTCATTTGTGATTCTTTATTACGACATAATGAAACCGAACCATTTTTGAAGAAGCTGATAACTTTGATGAAAAGTGGATCACGTAGGACAAGAACGTGCGAAAAAGGTCGTGGTCAAAGGCCGGTCAGGCTTCACAGACTGGCGAAACCCGGGTTAACTCGCAACAAGGTGATGCTGTGTATGTGGTGGGATTGGAAGGGCATTATTCATTATGAGCTGTTACCACCAGGCAGGACCATTTATTCTGAACTCTACTGCGAACAACTGATGAGATTAAAGCAAGAAGTTGAGAGAAAGCGACCGGAATTAATCAACAGAAGAGGTGTGGTTTTTCATCACGATAATGCTAGACCTCACACATCTTTAGCCACTCAGCAAAAATTAAGAGAGTTTGGCTGGGAGGTGATAATGCATCCGCCGTATAGTCCTGACCTTGCACCTTCAGATTTCCATCTGTTTCGGTCTCTTCAGAATTCTTTAGGCAGAGTCAGGTTAACATCACGAGAGGACTGCCAAAACTACTTGTCGCGGTTTTTTGATCAGAAGCCCCAAAATTTCTATAGCAATGGGATCATGTCCCTACCTACAAGATGGCAAAAAGTTATCAAACAAAATGGTACCTACATACTTTAGTTAAATGTAAATAAACTATATTAAAAAATGCGAAGAAACTTTTTCCCCAACCTAATATAAAGTGTCCAAAAAAGTGGTATGCTAGACACATAATCAAGTTCTCTTTATGCTTGTTGTGTGTTGACGATGAAAGATTTACCAAACTCACCGTGTTAGGGACTTGCTGCCTCTGCTGGTGTTGAAACTGACGAACTCCGCTGATCATCTAATCAGAAACACATGAGATTAAAGAACAACCTAAACAACTCATCAAAAGCATGTCGGACCATGCTTAAATCTTAAAAATATTAACCTTGAAGAAAAGATCATACCTCGGAAGTAGGATCTCTTATCGAGATAAGAAATTTAGAAATGGCAGGGAGGGGGACACATTGCAAGCCACATTAGCACCCTATATTTCACAAGCGGTACATATTTTTAAAAAAAGGAAGCAACCTTAAAGGTCTATTACACTACCCAATTTTAAGGGACCCTTACCCTAACTAAGGGTGGTGTAATAAGAGTTAGAGCATAAGGGTCCCTAACTAGGGCGACCGGGCGGTCCCGGCAAGCCTTGCTCCCTAATCGCCCTTACAACCGATTAGTGTAATAACACTTAGGGTAGTTAGGGAACTCAGTATCCTCATATTGGAGTGCTCTTTTCTTAATTTCAAGTATTTCTTGATCCAGATCCTTCTCCTCCTCTTTTTTTCTTCTATAATATTCATAGATCCAACTACCAAAGCCACGGCAACCGCTGCTTTTTTTAAATGGTCTAGATAAAACCGGTGCCATGATACGTCTATATCCGCGCGCGTTCAAATTCCGACTGTACACAGAGAGTGAGGGAGCCGGTATTCAGTGTAGTGTAGTAATCGACTCCCTTGCAAGGGGCCACGCCCTCCCTAACTACCGGGCCCTGAATACCGTGTAGTGTAATAGGCCTTTTATCTATATTTTAAAAGATGTATTCAATGGTACCCCACACGAGAGTGTCGAGTATAACTATTATATCTCCACTTTACATGCATGGCATTGAAAGCCCTACCACCATACAAAATAAAATATTCTATCAAAATGGTAAATTTAATTGTCAAGCGGTTTAACTCAACATTTATAATCCGAGCAGCGAAGGAATGAAACACTTTACCAGCATCTTTGTTTCACGATAAGTACAATCTGAAGCGGGTGAATAGGTATCTTCTAGGCAAGCATGTACCAAAGTAGACCGCGTCGTTACTTTCCATCAGGTGAGATTGCGGTCGAATGCGGGCCTATTTAGTTATAAAAAAAAAACGTCCGGTCACCCAATTTTTTTTATATGTCGAGTGTTTGTGCATTTTTTATCGCGGCTATTGATCTAAATATCGCAAAGCACAGGCCAATATTCAATAATTTAATAATGTTCTGTTTTATTTGCAAAAAAAATAAGGCCCATCGTCGGTTATGCTTGACAAAAAATGTATGGTTACCTGCTGCTGGTTCATGTAGTGCTGGTACTCAGCCTGTGGCGCGTAGCCCATCGTCGGAGCACCGCTTTGGTTACCCTGGAGCAGTCGGAAACCACGGGTTACATACATTTTAACAGTCAGGGCCCTAACTCTGTATGAAAACGCAGATTCCACACGATACAGAAACCACGTCGTTATCGTGTCTTGTTCAAATCGTGTCACAGCATTAGAAATACCTTCACTTTACGTTGGAGTTATTTTTATTTTGAATAATTTTTATTTTTCTTATATTTTGGCTCCACACATAGTGTATTTAGCCAGTGTCAAGTATTGTAATCTTTCATGGTATTATGAAATGTTTCACGTAAAGTCTAGTCTTAGTCACAGTCAGTCAGGGTAGTCATAGTCCAGTCTAAGTCAGGCAGTCATAATCCAGTCTAAGTCATGCCCTAGTAAAGTGGTGGCAACTTTACTAGAGGCTTCTATGGAATTTTGGAAGCAACACGAAAAACCACGTTTCACTACATTATATCACTTGCCCACACTCATGCTCGTAATTCAGCACTTAATGCGTAAAACACCACCAATTTTAAACATTAACACTGGAAAAAGCATAAGTATTGTAAAATAATACAATGCACCGACGTGAACTTTTCCGCGTTCCCGCCAAAACTCCGAATAAATATTGACAAAAGCGGTATTTATTTATTTGGTGGTAACTTTTGACGTGTTGTTTCAGAACGCGTCTCAGTAGAAGATTATGATTTTTGGCAGTTCAAGTCGCGCAAACTCCAAATTCATTTCGCGCGGTTTCGTTTTCGTTTCATAGAGAATATATTTTTGCAGATTTCTTATGTAAGACAAGGAACTCGCGTGGTTTCGAAGTGAGTAATCGTAAAGTGGTCATACAGAATTAGGGACCAGGTATGCGAACAAGTGTGGTTCCGGCGGTGTGAGAATAGCACCACCCCATCTCTTCCCGTGGATACCGAGTGACAGCTAAGATAATATAGAGAATGAGCAGCAGCATTTGCCTCAGCACATTAAAATCTTTGCGATCACCCCAGCGCCTGTCAAGCGTGGTGATTATGGCAACCCCTCATGATAAGCGTCCAAAGTGGTGTTTTATGGGGAGGACTGTGTTCAGCAGTGGATGTCTTCCGGCTGTTGACGTATGTGTGACATACATAAAAAAGTTGCCTGTTATTAGTAAAGTATGAATATGGATTTACCTTCACAATCGGCCGCCCCATTTGCGGCATTTTCGGCGGCTGCGCCCATTGCTGCTTTGGACTGGGCGCATCGGATTCTTTCTCCGCTGTCATTTTGCGTAGTACCTGCAAATACAATTTTTAATTTATTTATTCTCTTACATAAACAAATAAACGCCCGATTCGCCCGAGACGAATAGGGCGGACCGCCCTTGTCTAGAAATATCTCTATACCCAATTTGGATTAACCTATATTTCGATCAAACAAATTAATGCGAGCAGGTTGTGAGCAGGTTTTCACCTGCTCAGAACTCCAAAGAACACATTACAGCAACGGCATCAAAGTTCATCTAGGGGTTTATTATTAATGAATTCTCAAACAGACAGAAACGCAAAAATATTTTATTTCCAAGTTAGTTTTCTTATAAGTATAAATAAATGAGGAGATCCGCAGGAGAACTAAAATGACCGATATAGCTCTTAGAATTACCAAGTTGAAATGGCAATGGGCAGGCCACATCGCTCGTAGAACTGACAACCGATGGGGAAGAAATGTTCTCGAGTGGCGACCACGAACCGGAAGACGCAGCGTAAGCCCTCCACTCGGTGGACCGACGATCTGGTGAAAGCCGCGGGGAGCCGATGGATGCAGGAGGCGAGCAGCCGCTCAAGGTGGCGCGCTCTGGAGGAGGCCTATGTTCAGCAGTGGACATCTTCAGGCTAATGATGATGATGATGATGATGATGATGATGATGATGATGATGATGATGGTAAATAAATAATTTTCAATGTATATAATACTGGGTGAATAGCCTAAACTCACCGATGTAGGAGTGAAGGATATCGGCGTGGGTTGTTTGGGCTGGTGGTGGATCTCCTGCCGACGCCGGTTGTAGTTCTCCCGCTGCTCCTCCAGCTTCTTCTTGATGAGAGCGTTCTGCATGATGGACTGCGTGTGCACCGCCAGCTCGCGCGGGGACGGGATGCGGCCCGGGGCTCCTGCAGGTTCGTCACCCTCGCATTTTATACTAGCGGTGGGGGGTGCATTCTTTACTACGCTGAGCATTATATTCATCAGACTTCAGACTAATATCATAAAGCTGAAAGTTTGTATGTGTGTTTGTGTGTATGTTTGTTACTACTTCACGCTCTAACGGCTGGACGGATTTTTTTATGCGATTGAATGACGTGACGAGCTAGTCGTTCCCCTGATGTTAAGCGACACGGCCACCCCATAACAGTTGCAGTGTCACTCGGAACTTAAAACGATTAATTTTCGCGCGACACTGCACTGCGCACGTCATCCTGAGACATCAGTCTCAGTCGCAGTCTAGTACTAGGTGGTAGGACTTTTCTGCAAAGTTCGTCTAGGTAGGTACCACCGCTTTGCCAGTTATTCTGCCGCCAAGCAGTAGTGTGCAAGCACTGCTGTGTTCCGGTTTGAAGGGCATTGTAGCTAGTGAAATTACTGGGCAAATGAGACTTTATGATCTGATCACTCAGTCTAGTAATCTGATTATTAGACTGGGTGATGTCTCAGGATGACGTGCGCAGTGCAGTGTCACGCTAAACTTTATTGTTTTAAAGTTCCGGGTGACACTGCAACTGTTATGGGCGGCCGTGTCACTTAACATCAGGTGAACGACTTGCTCGTCACGTCATTCAATCACATAAAAAAAAAAAAAAAAAAGTAATCAGATTACTAGACTGAGTGATCAGATCATAAAGTCTCATTTGCCCAGTAATTTCATTGTATTAAATTATTTTGGATTTGGATAAAACTTGGAATTTATATAGCTTTATTATTTATTTATTTATTTATTTATGGACCTTCAACAGTACTACATGATATACAAATGTAATAAAAATTTTAGCTTACATGATTTACATGACAGGTTTTGAATTACATGTAGGCCTAATTACAGAATGGCCACATCATGCATTAAGAAGTGAGAATCCTATAGTAAACCCTACAGTAAAAATAAATACATATTATGTACTGGATTAACACATAAGCTACTTTTTTATCCGCGGGTGTAACCACGGGCCCAGCATATTGTGGTAGATGATGTTGTGGTACTATTATAATAAGTGTATATGTGTTTACATATGTATTTCCCCTGCCCTCTGCATTTTGACGAACTCGTCTGCTTGGACCGCCGGCTTCAAAAAATTGTGAACACACCCCTGTTAAAATAGGCTAGTTGCCTGCTATTACAAATAACAAGTAAATATTTTCATAAAGTATGTTAAAAGTAAATGAAATAATTGAAAAGATAAGTAAAATCGGTACATAAATCAAGGAGTAATAAGCTTTTAAAGTTTCCGGAGAGGGCATCCCCTCATCCCCTGTCCCTTTCTTTCAAAACAGGAGATTCTCCACAGTTACTATGAAAACGCACGTTGTGAAGTCACATGCCAGAGAGATTGTATGTAAAGCTACCACAGCTTAGTAATGAGGTACTATGAAGGAGCAAGAGTGACGTCACTGCATGTTTGAGCTGTCTCTTTCTATTCCTGTATTTTAAAACGCTTGTAACTTTGTCATTTTTTGAGATATTTTAATTTTTGTTTTCACGACTGTTTATTTCTTGAGGAGTGTTATTAATTCATGCAATAAAAAAATAGCAGGACACTAGCCTGGAACACATATTTAGATTGAGGTGAATCACTATTGTAAGTAGATGCTGCTCGGCCTGAGCTGCTCAAATGGATACAGACCTAAGACTCCTGTTAGTATGTAGTAGTGCACTAGATACAATACCTGGATGGGGCACTGTGAGCGTGTTAGGACTGAGCGCCAATATTGGTGATACGCAATACGCTGCGTCCGTACAGGAGACAAATAAATTAGTAAAGTGCAATACAATACGGGCTAAAAATACCACAAAAAAAAATTGTACAAGAGATAATAAGCACCTTTTTAAAAGGGGTTGTTTTTAGTTTCTATTCTACAGATCACTAGCAGCAGAGTGATGTAGATAATCGGTCGTAGACATAAAAAATTAGCTGATGGTAAAGCGTTTCTAAGATTAATGATTATTCATTTCTAAATGTTTAATATTATCTTGGGGTCGATAAGGAGTATTGTATTGTATTAATGGAACATAATAGGCTAGATGCCTGTATGCGGAGACTTTGTTTAGAAAAAATACAATTTACAAAAAAAAAATCTATGGAATTAAAAAGTTAAGTAAAAATAAAATTCTGTCAGACAGACAGACATACGAAATGATATAGGCATAATCATAAGTTGGCTAAAAGACCAAGTCCAGTGGCGTTCATTAGAATAGGCCATTCCAGCAGTAGACTGATGATGATGATGATGGTCAGCACTTACCTCCCTGATGAGGCAAGGGCGACAGTCTCAGGGGTTGATGATGCGGTGGCACCACTAAATGAGGAGCACCACCCATTGGTAATGGAGAACTGCCCATCTGTACAATATTATTACACATTTAAATTATATCTTAAAATGAATATTAGTATGTAATTGTTTTAATTTAAATTATATGCTAGCAATAATGCTTTCACTAGAAACTTCAAACTTCTTGTTGAACTCGCAAAGGGTCGTTCTCGAAATATTGAGCAAAAATCACCAATGAATTGCAAATGATGCCATACAAAACTATTATTTTTCGCCACAGTTGTGAAATTCAACATTTTTGGCAGAATCTGCTTCTAAATCATTGACCTGATCAGCTAGTAATAAAAAAGGAATAGCTAACCTGTCTTTGATGTTGTTGCAAGCGTAGAATGGTGACAAGCATCTCCCTATGTCTGCTCTGCAAGCCAGGGTTGCCCAGCTGCTGCATTAGGTGTTGTGCAGTGATCTCACCAGACTTCAGACCTGGGAAAAACACACACTTCATCATCATTCGTCCACTGACTGCCCAACATAGGCCTCACCAGTTATAGGGGTTTGCCATAACCACCGTACTTGGCAGGCGTCTTGGTGATCACAGTAGATTATAATCCAGATCGAGGAAAATGATGCTGCCCATTCCGTGGATATTCCCTTAACCGGTTTTAAAGGCACTCACGGCAAGAGATGGGGTGGTTTTATTCTTATGGCCTGGACAATAAAACACGTGTAATTATCTTACAAATATTTCTATTTCATTAGACTTAATCAGTCGGCATCCCATTAGGTAGACCAACGACCTGGGGCTAACCGCGGGTAGCCATTGGATGTAAGAGGCAAGCAGCCAGTCAAAGTGGTACTCTAAAAAATGTATGGCGGCATGGGGTATGAGCTCTAGGAACGGGGGAGAACTTAGACTTTGAAGAAAAGACGTATAAGTCACAGAGCGTATAAACCGACGACACATATGTGTCGTCGTAATTGTTACACATATAGAAGCATCCGTATATGGAAAGTGCATTGTTAAACACATAGGTAAATGTGGAAATATGTTGTTTTTTTTCCTTACCGTGTAGTATGGCCTGCGCCTCGGGTCGCTGTAGCAGATCTCTGTCGGTGTTCGTCAAGTGAGCGTTCATCTCATTCTGTTGTTGTTGTTGACGCTACAAAAAACAAGCAACAGATTAAGAATCTGCCGATTTTACCCCCGGTTTCTCGTACGATACAAAGTACTATAGGCTCATTGGTTCACGATAGCCGATGATCAACAGGCAGCCAATGAGCGTACAGTATTTTTAAGTCGACACGAGTTTAACTTTAACAAAAATACCAGAAACCGGGGGTTAGTAATAAAATATTTGTAAGTAATGAAGAAAGCTCAAAGTCTCGCAGCGAGCTACGGAGAGAGCTACGCTCGGTGTTTCCCTGCGAGATAAGCTCCGGAACGAGGAGATCCGCAAGAGAACTAAAGTGACCGATATAGCTGTTAGAATTAGCAAGTTGAAATGGCAATGGGCAGGCCACATCGCTCGTAGAACTGATAACCGATGGGGAAAAAGGTTCTCGAGTGGCGACCACGAACCGGAAGACGCAGCGTAGGCCCCCCACTAGGTGGACCGACAATCTCACTAGAAAGCCGCAGGGAGCCGATGGATGCAGGAGGCGAGCAGCCGCTCAAAGTGACGCGCTCTGGGGGAGGCCTATGTTCAGCAGTGGACGTCTTCAGGCTGTTGATAATGATGATGATGAAGCAACGAAACCCTTTGCTAATAAACAGTGTTTAGCGGAAGAATAGCTATTTTGCGCTTTGTTTCTCTCTAACAAGTTTAAAAAAGACATACATAAAGCAAGGGAAAGCACCGAGTTACACAGTGTTTATTAGTAAGGAGGTAAATGATCAATACCCTGTTTATGTCGTCCTGTGATGCATGGAAATTGAATATACATATTAGATGCATGTTTCACTAGGTGGTAGGACTTTTTCTGCAAAGTTCGTCTAGGTAGGTACCACCGCTTTGCCAGTTATTCTGCCGCCAAGCAGTAGTGTGCAAGCACTACGGTGTTCCGGTTTGAACGGCATTGTAGCTAGTGAAATTACTGGGCAAATGAGACTTTATGATCTGATCACACAGTCTAGTAATCTTGTTACTTTACTGTGTGAAGTCTCAGGATGACGTGCGCAGTGCAGTGTCACGCAAAACTATATTAATTTAGAGTTCCGAGTGATACTGCAATCTGTTATGGGCAGCCGTGACGCTTAACATCAGGCGAACGACTAGCTCGTCACGTCATTCATTTACATAAAAAAAATGTTATTAGTGGCAACCTCACATCAATTAGTATTCTATAGATACGGTCTGTATGGTATTCAAACCTCAAAAGTGACCACGCGCTAATAGTAAAAATAATCCACAAGCGTTTATTTCATTTTAATAATGAACCATAGCACCCTGTAACAACACTGTAACACAATAATATGTGACACTTTCATTAGGCGCGGCCGCGACTGAAAGCAAAACAAGGCATATGCCTTGTTTTGACGGTACCGTTTCCGAGGCAACGATCTGGGGTTTACTATATTTCATCGCAGGTGGCAAAGACATTTGTTTATCGTTCATGATATACTGAGTTCAATAAATAATGGATAACCCGCCAATTAGTTGCAGGAGGCGCAATGACCAAAGTGAATACTACTAAATGAAGACATTCTAAAGAAAGTTTTAAAAATTATGGTGAAAGTTCAGAAGACTAACCCCAGGTTTCTCGTACGTTTGTTAAAGTTAAACTCATGACAACTTAACAATACGGGACGCGCATATGGTTCAAGACAGCCGATGATCAACAAGCGACCAATGAGCGTCCAGTATTTTTAAGTTGACATGAGTTTAACTTTAAGGTGGAACGTTTCACTAGCGCGGCAAATTCAAATTTTCTTGCATTCTTTTGCCAATAATAGCTTAATTACTAGACTGAAAAACTAAGACGAAATTTGTTTATTGCCATTTGTCGCTTAACCAATGATATCTAGGAGATACTTTTAAGCGTAATTTGTTGATACATTCTATTTGTTTACGTTAAATCAGTTTTAATGTAATCACGTTTAGTAATTAAGCTATTATTGGCAAATGAACGCAAGAAAATTTGCCGCGCTAGTGAAACGTTCCAACTTAACAAACGTACGAGAAATCGAGGATTATTATATTACTACATCCTAAATTTTTATTTTGAAGTAAGCCGTACTTATCTTGTTTCATTTTAGTGCAACTAAAAGCAGATGTTTACCTGCTGCACTTGCAACAATTTGTAAAGCAAGTCCTGCGGTATGTGCGGCGGTTGTTGTTGTTGTTGTTGTTGCTGGTGCTGCTGTTGTTGCACTTTATGTTGTTGCTCCATGCTCTTGTTCAGCATCTGGACGAGAGTGAATGAATACTTATTGAGGAGCATTATTAATTTATTCAAGAAAAAATAGCAGGCAAACCTAGCCTATTGTTTTTAGCGAATCACACTAGATATTGTTGTTTCATTATGTACTGGAGATATTGTATTACCTGCAGCAGCGTCATCGGCTGGTGATGAGACACGGGGCGCGGCTCGGGCGCCGCCGCCACCGCGTGGCCGCCCGACACCTGCGCCAGCTGGGGGGACATCATCATCATCAACATGACTTTAAGGGGGCTTTTACATTTTGGCGAGCTCAGTACCGCGCGCGCGATACTGAGCTCGCAGCGTCCGTCGGTTTGACCAAATATATCCAATATCATTTATTGATAAATAAATAAGAACGTTAATTTAAAACTATGTAATAATTTGTAGTAGCTTAGAAAAATGATGAACTTTATTTTGGTAACAATATTTTGTCAATGTAATATAAAACTTCGGAGATATTAGAACTTTTGTTGAAGCCTTATTGATTAAAAATGAAATTTCATTTAATATTTTTTTATTTGCTTGAAAGGTAAAAATTAAAAATCTGTCCTGTCATTATGCATGTACAGGATGTATTTAGTGGAGTATAATTTAGTTTGGAGACTTACGTTACACAGAATTTGTAAATTAGAGGTCTCAAATCGGGTCTCTGTGTGTTTTTGCCAAAACGAACACCAGGAGAATGATGATTACTAAATAAATAGATAAATTACTTAAAATCCGTTCTGTCATTATCGAAGAAGATGAAATGAAGGGTATTTTTCATATAATGGCTAAGTATAAACATTAATGCTATGCATCAAATATTGACGACGAAAACCTTGCAACTACGCATAATTTTGTAAAAGCCCCCTTAAACACTTGTCTTGGTTCTCGTGTCGTATTATGTCACGGCATGAGTTTCGAATACTTCAAAGAGGCATTTTTCTTCATTAAATTCACAACCTACCCCTACTTTAAAAATAACAGACTCGTATTTTTATTTTGTTTTTAATGCATTAGGTACATTATTGGGTTAAATTATGTTATTAGCTAGAAGTCGCAAAAAGAGCCACCTCTGCGTTTGAAGTCTTTTTATGGCAGTCTCTATACAAATTAAGCTTCACATGTCGACTATCCACGCACGTCATCTTGAGACATCATACAGTCTAGTAAATAATAAGGTTACTAGACTGCGACTCAAGCGACTGTTTCAATACGTAGTTTATGTGTTCATGTGCATATTAACTGCGGAGTTTTTCAAATTAGGAATGAAAATTCTCCTGTTGCATTGCAATCAAAGTTAGTGAAATTACTGGGCAAATGTGATCACGTGATCACATTTGCCCAATAATTTCACTAGCGGCAGAAAGAATAACTGGCAAAGCGGTGATCCCTACCTAGATGAACATTGCAGAAAAGTCCTACCACCTAGTATTATAAGAGTTTATAGATGATAGTTTAAAGTGATCGATATAGCTTTTAGAATTAGCAAGTTGAAATGGCAATGGGCAAGCCGCATCGCTCGTAGAACTGGCAACCGATGGGGAAGAAAGGTTCTCGAGTGGCGACCAACGATCTGGCGAAAGCGCAGCTGCTCAGTGTCACTCTGTGAGGGAGGCCTATGTTCAGCAGTGGACGTCTTCAGGCTGTTGATGCTGAGATGATAGTTGCAGTGAGGGTATACTGACGAGCCGCTTGAACGCGGTGAGGTCGTGGTCGGGCACGGCGTGGTGCGGCGCGTGCTGCTGCGGCGGCCGGAGCCGCGCCTCCAGCTCCTCCAGGCTGTGGATCTTACCGCCCACTGAGTTCACCTCTGTAACAACCAACGACACCGATCATACAGAGCAAAGCACAATGGGCTTATGGGGAACGTCCAAAATTTCTCCATTTTTATTTCAGTTTATGTAGACTAATCTAAGAAACTCCTAAATCAAATATTCCATATATATACAGTGTCTATGAAAATCAAACCAATCCCCGCGCCAATGAAATTAAATATATTTATTCGAGACACAATATAAGAACAGTAGAAAAAAAAAATAAAGCACAGAGGTATACGTGTGACACGCTTACAATGCTTACTTACAGAGATATATAGATCACCAGCTAATATAAAATAGTCCACAAGCGGTTGTTTCATTTTAATAATGAACCATAGCACCCTGTGATAGCGTTGTAAAACAATAATATGCGAGTTACATCACTTTCATCAGGCGCGATCACTCGCGACTGAGAGCAAAAACAAGGCATATGCCTTGTTTTGACGGTGCCGTTTTCGAGGCGACTATCGGGGATCTACTCTCCGCCCGGTGACGCTGTGAAGGTCGGTAGAGACCAACAGCGCTAGCCCACTCAAAAAAAAATGGGGATCTACTCTATATTTTATCGCAGTTCCCGGAAGAAAGCGGATGAAACCGTTAACTGCGTACGGTAAACGTGATTAAATAACAAGCGTGTTAAGTTACCTGGCGCGGGTTCATTGGCCCGCATGAGCAGGTCCATGAGCGAGGGCGGGGGCGGGTGCACGCGTGCGGGCGAGATGGGCGCAAACACGTGCGCTGTCTCACTCGCGCTCCCACCGCCGCCGCCACCGCTACCGCTACCACCCTCGTGACGGGTAGAACTGTCCAGGTCTGTCGACAAGTAACGATGATTATGATGATGATGATGATGATGATGATGATGATGATGATGATGATGATGATGATGATGATGATGAATATTGAGAGCGATGGTGGCCGAGCGGTAGCATATACGCTTCACAATCTTACAGCACCGGCCCCCTAATTACCTAACTTGCGACAGGCGTAAATCGCGCGGTGATTGCTGTCATACATCATTAGTGGTGTCGAGCATGTATGCTACGCTACACCACTAATGATGTATGACAGCAATCACCGCGAGATTTACGCCTGTCGCAAACCTGTTGCGAGTTAGGTAATAAGGGAGCGGGTTCGATCCTCGGCCCTGCACCAATGACTTATCTAGTAAGTTATGTGCAGTTTTCGATGCCATCGCTCCATGCCTCGGAGAGCACGTGAAGCCGTCGGTCCCGGTTGGCATAAGAACATCTATGGCAATCGTTACGGGTAGTCAGACGCCTGATAGAAACTGATACCTGATCTAACCATCCCTGTTACTGGTCCCCTTATGAGTTGCGAGGTCAGATGGCAGTCGCTCGTGTAATTCTGGTAGCTCGCCGCTACAGGTTAGATTGGGAGCCGACCCCAATAACAAATGGGAAAAGGCAAAGATGATGATGATGAATATTGATGATATGATTTGCCGTGTGGTCCCGGTTTGCGAATTGAACTACCCCATCTCTCCCCTTGGGTGCCGTAAAAGCCGAGTAAGGGAATATCCAGTGAATGGGCAGATATATCTAAAGTGTGGTTTACGCATTTAAAAAATCAATTTTGCGACTATCCATTTGCGAACGTTGCATTTGGATTGTTAATAAATAAATAAAATAATAAATAAATAACGCCCAACGATCACATACATAGATCCTGGACCCTAACTAGAATTTCCTGTATCTAGGGACCCAGGAACTACGAGGACCACGGTCCCACAACGCCCAGACACAGAACAAGTATTTGCTGTGTTTTCCTGTGCACAAATACTTGTCCTGTCGCGGGAATCGAACCCGCCGCCTCCGGATTATGAGCCGACCTACTCAAACACCACACCAAGGAGGCTGTCAAAACAGAATGCAAAATAGATTGGTGAAAGTACTTACCATCGACCATGTTATGCAGCAGCCGTTCATAATGGCGGTCGTTGGTCGGGCTCTCTCGACGGAACCACTGGCTGAACCGGCTCCCGCCTTCCGTTTCACCCGTGCCGTTCTGTAACAACCGATTTATTGTCACAATAGTCGAGGCTCCGCCGTGTGGTCCCGGTTGCAAATAGGACCACCCCATTTCTTCCCGTGGGTGCCGTAAGAGCCGGCTAAGGGAATATCCAGGGCATGGGCAGTAGCATTTGTCCTCGGTACATTAAAATCTTCTGCGATCACCAAGCCGCCTGCCAAGCATGGTGACTACGGCAAACCCCCCTATAAGCGTCAAAAGTGCCGTCTTCCGGCATAATGATGACGATGAGGATGATGATGATGATTCTCCTCGGTCTGCATTATAATCTACTGCAATCACCAATGCACATGTTAAGCGTGGTGATTATGGCAACCCCCAAAAAAATTAGGGAGGCCTAATTTAGCTGTGGACGCAGTAGCTGATGGTGTGATTTCGTAACAACCAATTTATTGTCAGGAGGATACTCGCAGTGCGCGGCTTAGCACTAAAACATCGTGTAAATACGGGTCTTTCTTTGGTCATATTCAAACTAGAATTTAAAAAAAATGAGTTGGGGCCGGGTTGTGGCAAACACTATTAGTTATTCTGTTAAATTTCTGTAATCTGTAAGTACTACTATAATGTATGGTGTTTGACACAAATAAATAATTTTCATTAATTTACATTTTCATTTTCAAAATTGCCGAAAGGGGAATCTGGCGGACATGCTTCCATCAATAAAAACAGGGGGGGAGGGTCCATAATGAGCCTACTTAATTAATTTTATACTTAATCCACCTATTGTACACAATGGAAGCAATAAAATATCTGAATCTGACATAATATACTTCCTACACTAAAAAAATGTTACAAGCAGGCAGAAGGGATTTTTTACTTCTCAATCTATATTTGTCACTTCTCAGGCATAAAAAGGGACTTAAAAAGTACATAAATACAGAACCTCAATTCTCAGACACTCAACTTCTCTGAACTCCTTTTCGTTCACATTGACTTTTACATGTGCAAAAAAAGGACGGGAAAAGTAACATAGTTCGAAAATTTAAAGCAGAGGAGCATATAGATCAAGATACAGGGTTGATAATGCAATCGTCTCACCGTGAGTACTTCAGGTATGGGGTCAAACTTAAGGAATTCGTCCAGGTTGAACTCGGGTTGTTCGCTGTTCTGCGGCGGGTCTTCAGTCTTTGAGTCCACTCCTGAGTCTTTATCCTGGCCAGTATATTACATTATAAAATACACAGTAGCATTAGGTTCTGATTAATACTGGAATTGCTGGGTCAATTTTACTGGAACAGCTGTGATAAGTTTTCAATAGAACAGAACCTGTTTCACTGAAACAGTCAGGTTTAACTCCATGGAACAGCCAAGTTTACTAAAATAGCAAGGTTTATTTTAATGGGCAGCTAGGCAATTTCACAGACACCGACCGTTTTATTTTAAACTGCTTTCAGTATAGCAGTACCATTTGACTGGATCATCCAGGAAAATTACACTGGATCAGTGGAACGGACATGCCAATTCTCCTGGAACAGCTATACCAATTTCACTGGAACTGCCAGGCCGATTTTCCGGAACAGTTATGGCAATATACTGGACAAAATTCGTTTTTCTGTGTAATATATTTGTAAAAAATTTATTTAAACCGTGGAATCCACAATAATTAAATGGATTGTCTATGCTCTCTACTCACGTTGCTAGTGTTAGGGGATTCGTTAGGCGGCGCAACCGGCGACGAGGTCTCTCTCCAGCGTTCCGGCGCCGGCGACCGGGAGTTACCAGTGTTGTTCCATTTCTACACACAGAACTATTCATCAGAATCTATCAGAACACACGCGACCGGCAAAAATGGCCGTATGAGACTAGCTTCTGCTCGCGCCTTTTCACGTATGGTATCACCGTATAAGGTGTTTCTTCTAGGCGAGCATACTAAATCGGCGACGGCGGCCACCACATCACTTAACATCAGCTGCCGTGTGGTCCCGGTGTGACAATCATCCACTTCGAACGGCTCCTTGCCTTCTGCGTTCATCGGCTCCCCGTGGATTTAACACGTCAGTCCATCTAGTGGGGGGCCAGCCTACGCTGCTGGTGTCCAAATAGTACCATCTTTTTCTACGGGTGCCGTAAGAGCCGGCTAAGGGAATATCCAGGGAATGGCAGCATTCTCCTCGGTACGCATTAAAATCTGCGATTATCAAGACGCCTGCCAAACGTGGTAGTTTTGGAAAACCCCTAAGATAAGCACCCATAGTGACGTTTTATAGGGGAGGCCTATGTTCAGCAGTGGACGTCTTCCGGCTGATGATGTGACCAGACAAAATATGGTCAAATGTAAGCCAAATTGATATAAAAATAATGACACCGTCAATTTTTTTTCATAACGGCCATCAAAACTTAGCATAAACATTATCAAAACATACGGCAAGCGTAGCACCGGGCGGAAACTATTAGTATCACATTAAAGGTTAACCATAAATCCGATAGTGCCGTTTTGAGATAGTGCAGTTTTGAGAAAGTTATCAGTGTCATCTGGGAAAGTATTATCAAGATCGAATCAGTTGTTCAAGAGATTACCTGCCAGGAACATTGATCGAGATTAAATAGGTACGAGTATTTATTGCGGGTTTTACTTGAAGTCCGCAAGTCACAGAATAAATAACATAACGGTACAAGTATGTTCAGGGGCTACATGGTATTTACAACTGAGCGCTACCATTCTTGGAAGGGCGCATTAAAATGTTAGTTTCGGTTAAAATTACAAAATAACAGTCGTTAAGGACTTGTGCAAGGCCAGCGTGAATTCAAGCCAAAGCCACAGAATAGATATAGTGTTCTAGGCCAAAGCGGGGATGAGCCAGGGGCCGAGCGGCAGGGGCGGTCTAAGTTAGAATGGTTCCAACGCGCAATAGTTTAGGTAATTTATTATTACACTGAATATAATGGGTATTTTAAAAATCAACTATACATAAGCCCTCCATTATATTTAGTTCAACTACTACACAAAGTTTCATGATCTTATTTAAAGTATTCATTGAATAATAGCTGTTTATTTGTACGGTTTGGAGGTAACTTTGTAATTTTTTTCTATCGAGAAAATTTTATTAATTCGTGTTTTCACTATACATTTGCAGTCCTGAACTTTACCATATATTAATTTCAAAGTCATTGTTGCAATATTGTTGACAGGACACTGCTTCAAGCTAAGCCATTTTAAGCATTTTGGCGTTGTATTGGCTCTTAAGCCATGTCAGTCCCTTCCAGACTCCAGACGGCTTAAATATACTGACACCACACTTTACAAGAAGGGAAGGACTTACTTCAGTCTCTTTATTGTTCGCGTTGCCGTTTTTCTTGACAGGCTCGTCAAAACCTCGCAGCTCGATCGTTTCCAGTTGAGATGTCGGCCCTCCACTAAACCTGTACCACAAAAAAGTAGACGATTAATCTGCATTACATCCCTTTTGTTTCCGGGATAAAAAGTAACCCGTGTTTGTCTCATTAATAAAAACAAACATTAATTATTATATTATTATAGCCCAACGATCACATACATAAATCCTGGACCCTAACTAGGATTCCTTGTATCTGGGAACTCGGGAACTACGAGGACCATAGTTCCACAACACCCAGACTCAGACAAGTATTTGCTTTTTTTCTGTGCACAAATACTCATCTGCCCAGGGAATCGAATCTGCCACCTCCGGGCTGTGACCCAACCAACACAGCTACCGCACCAAACAGCCATTAATTAACAAACAAGACCAACTCAGGTATATAACCATTAAAAAAAAATTGCCATTAGTTTCTCACCATTCGGGTTCATCTTCCTTCTCAAAGCGTCGTTGAGAATAGCGACCACCAGATCTACGGTTGTCCTCTCTGTAAAAAAGAGACAATAAACTTGTAATAGGTACTACTTAAAAAAGAATTTCCGCCAAAATAGTCACGCTCACAATTTCTAAGCATCCCCTACTCAAAAGATTCGCTATTACAAAAAAAGAAGTGTGATGGCGTTCGCGCAAGGCGTTGGTGACTTTAGTCTCAAAGGCACAAATAAAAGCGAAAATAAAACATGCTACTAAGTGAAGTGCTAGAATTACAACATTTTTGTGTTTTACCTATCACGCATCTTTTCGTTGTTGAACCGGTCGTCCCGCTCCCTCTTGATGTCAGAGGAGTAGGAGTCCCTGCCGAACGAACGGCGCTCGTACCTGTTGACAAATCTAACTTCAAACACAAGGAAATAAAGACGAAAATCCTAAGATATCCAGTAAATATTTTGTAACTGCCGCTGACATTGCAGTTTAAGGTCGAACGGCGCTTTTTGCCCCCAAAGTCCAGCCTAAGCTGACCTCTTTGCGTTGACATAGCAGAGGTCTACTACAATGTATCATCATTTTGTGCGTTTCATCGCCAGATCCAGCCGCACTGACTTCTCTTATATGATACAGCAGAGATCTAAGCTCCCACTGACCAGTCATCGTTGACACAGCGGGGATCTACCATGTACGGTCGCTCGGTACCTTTTACCTCCATTGTCCAGTCTCAGGCAGTTCAGAGGCGGGCAGAGGTCTTACACGTATGGCACTCAGTACCTATTTCCCCCAATGTCCAGCCTTCACCGACCTCTCCATTGATGCGGTGGCGGGCAGAGGTCTACCATGTATCACATGTATGGTCGCTCATACTTTTACTCCCAATGTCCAACCCCCACTGACCTCTCTCCGTTGAGCCGTTGCTGCGGCGGCGGGCGGTAAGGCTCGGGCCGGGCGGGGGGCTCCTCCCCCGCGCCCCACCGCGCCTCCCCCCGCGCCGCGCCGCCCTCCCTCGACTCACGGACGTCATCGCGGACCAAGATACGACCAGACCCGATACGGCGACCGCCTGGGAACAAGGGTTTCAAAGTGAGGGTAGGTAAGTACACAGCTGCAACAGCTACACTTATAATGATGTAACATTGATTTTATCCAAGTGTCGCTTATGTTCCCATGGAAATAAACAAAAGAATCTTAAATACTGATTTCCTGTGGATACCTTATTTTTCTGAATAAAAAGTAGAACGCCTGGGAACAAGAGTATTAAATTGAGGGTGGGTACGGATAACCTTTACTGTAAACTAGATGCACCCCCGTTTGGCATCTCACCTATACAGCCGTTTTTGAATGAAAGCCAAACCAACCGTATAGAGATTGTCAGTAGTTAGGTTCGCTCCTATTCCGAACATGTCCGGAAAACCACACCTATTCAAGTTATAGCTAATCGGAAGCTAAGCCTTCTGCAGTATTCCAGTGAGTTTTTTTTATTGTAAATGAATGACGTGACGAGCTAGTCGTCCGCATGATGTTAAGCGTCACGGCTGCCCATAACAGATTGCAGTACTCAAACTCAAAACTCTAAATTAATAATGATAATGGACGAAATACGATTTTTTTTAAATAGCATCACGTAGCCAAATGTACGCAAGCTCGCACGCACACGCAACCTTTTCACTTTTTCCTTTTTTCGTGTACATAGGGTACACAAGCAGTTACCATACAGAATGAAATGTAGGCAGCAACATACAATGTCATATCAAGTCTCAAGACATGCATCACCTGAACCTGCCATTATACTCTAGGCCCGTATCAGTACAATTTGCTTATCGATTCAAACTCGGTAAGTTTGTAAACAAATCGAATTGATATCAATTTCACGATACAAGGCCACTGTGCTATCTTTAAAGTAATTAGATAAGAAAGGATCGGATTACCGGATGACATGAGATTTTAAACATTATTAAGTTGCGAAAGAGTGATAAAGTTTGCTTTCTAAAAATGATGAAACAAGCTAACTGCCAAAATCCATCTAAAATGGAAGGTGGCCATTAGATCACTGTCTTCTTCTGTCGATTTCCTAATGGGTCAGAATTGACGTGTTTTAGCGACACTAATATGCTCAGATTTAGCCACGCGCTCCTTTAGCAACCAATAGCAGTGACTCCATTAGCCCAGTTTCAGGTGAATAACTTTTCTAGATCATTTCACAAGCCTTCCTATATAACTGTCTCCAGCTTGACTGCAGGTGCCGGGCTGGTGGAGGCCATGCGTCTTCTTCCACTAGTATCCTCACATACCTGTCTCCAGGTTGGCTGCAGACGCCGCGGTAGTGGCAGCTGAGAGCGGAGACACCGACCTGGACCTGGCTACGTGCGTCCGGGAGAGGCGCTGTAGTCTGCACTCCAGGAATGTCTAAAATACTCCAACAACGAACCTAACTTACTCCTCCTCTGCAGTCACCTTCATCATCGTAAATACCTGGCTCCGGTTTGGCTGGTAGAGGCCACGCCTCTTTTTCCACTCGTCTCCTCACATACCTGTCTTCGGCTTGGCTGCAGGTACCACAGTAGTAGCAGTGGACAGCGGCGACTGCAGCCTAGCCCTGCTGGCAATATGCGTGCGGAAAAGGTGTGCACTTTACGAAGTTCTAGAACACTCCAACAACAAACCTAGCTTACTCCCAGTCTGAAGTCGTCTCCATCATTCCAAATTGGCCATGCGTTTTCTTCCACTAATGTCCTCACATACCTGTCTCCGGCTTGGCCGCAGGTGCCGCGGTAGTAGCAGCCGACAGCGGAGACTCCGGCCTAGTCCGAGCCACGTGCGGAGGCGGCGCGGCGGCGGCTGGAGCCCCGCAGCCCGAGGTAAAGGATCGCCGCTGAGGTGACAACACGATCCCACCCGCACTTGGCTCGGATTCCTTGCGAACACGCTCGCGAGGGTCCGCGGAGCGACCGCTGCGTTCTCGATCGCGACCGTACACACCCTGTAGATTAAGGGTTCAATGGTTAAACGGCCAAGGCATTGTGGTCTTTGCGATCGGGTGCAGAGTGACAGTTATCGCATATTTGTAAAATGGACGCAACGCAAATATGAGAACTTGGACAGAAGCTTCTATTGTAATTGAGCATGTTTTGTTACAAATAAATAAATTATCAATTCAACCTAACGCTATCTTAGATAGCGTTAGATTATAAGACAGTCATGTTACTTGTTAGTATAATAGCTGACGGTGGCGCCATGACTATTCTTTATTTTAACATGGTAAAAAGCTAGCAGATAGATAGCTAATAGATAGAGGAGTTGAAAGGTACCTATTTTTGCAAAAAAAATATGTGAAAGAAATTGTCAGAAAATAGTTGCAAATCACCACATGGTATGGTGATAAGTTTTTAATATTACAATTCATAAAAGTCCAAAACCGTACTCACTTTATGATTCTCGCTCGGGGCATCCCCCCTGCCCCCCCGGTCGTCTTCATTCGGGGAGTCGGAACGTTTCTTCAACACTCTGTAACCAAAAATGGTACTTAATTATACATCTCATCATCATCAGCAGCTTGAAGACGTCCACTGCTGAACCAAGTCCCACAGAAAGCACAACTTTCAGCACAATCAAGAAAGGTATACTTACAGCGCCAGCGCTTCGCAGCCCGCGAATGCATGCTCCAATCCCCTCTTCACGAGTGGAGAATGGCGCAGCTTCATGAGCTGGTCGCGCGTGTACGTGATTGGTCGTCGGGAGGGACCCACGGCGAGCACCGCTGGATCACCACCGCCGCCCGTCGACACGCCGCCGTCTTCATGACCTGAAGGCAGAGCACGTCTTAAACATGACAATGCCAAAGAATACTACTGCCACAGTTTTTCAACAAATGGTCAAAATGTGTGGCTAGGAGGTACCTACTGATGCAGAGCAACGGGGCCTACTCACAGAATACATTTAGTACAGGTAGGGAAAGTGGACAGCAGGTCGCGTGTCCGCTAACTGTTTTAGTTTGCGGAATCGCAGCGGCATCACCCAAGTCCAAAAGTGTTGATCTGTGTGGATTGTGCAACTATGCTAATGCTATGGCTTGCTCGCTACTCCATTAGGCGCGCGATCTACAGGCTAATTGGGAAAAATACAACCACGAAGTTACGTAAAATCTTGAGGGAAACTGTAATAATATGAGTTTCATTCGACGTCTATATCACTGAGAATCTGCCCAGCTTCATTCATCAACAATAGCTGGTAAACTACATCAAGTAACCGTAGTTCCGTATCCTGTCCACAGAAACGCGGGGCGCTGCTGATAACAGTCAAGAGTGCATGTTGCTGTCTAAAGCAATATATAACGGCAACATCCACTTTATCAGCTGCGACTAGAAGAACAGCAGCGAGTATCCGGTTATGAATATTGATGGACGAGCACCAGTTATCGCTTCGTGTCACACTTGTTAGCTTTTTTACAAGTGTATCCGAATAACTGACTACTTAATCAGTTGTCAAATCAACAAAAACTTCGTTACCGAGGAAAATTTGTCTCTACTTGAGCACCAATCGAGGACTGAGCATAGTTCAGTAGTACGGTCCTAAATTCTAAATGATCAATTGCTTACCAACTTTGCAATTATAGGCCTTAAGCTACAGGGATTAGAGCTTTTGAATGGCATCCCATTTAGGGGGTGATAAAACCGCGAGAAGACGTATTTATTGTATGTAATGTAAGTATTTCAGAAAAAAAAAGATTAAAAAGCAGAAAAATGGGTCACAAATAAATTGCAGGGAGACCTCGTAGTTATACATTACCCCGATAATACAATAAAATTAGCCACAAAGACTTTTTTAATACTTAAAAAGTTTCGCTAAAAGTAGGTCATGTTATCATAACTGACAAAATACTGGTAATTCCCGGAGCTTAAAGCTACGGTCCTACGGTATATAGGTTACGCGTACAGTTACAAATAATATGTACTAGCATTCGCCGGGTCAATCAATATCTGGGCAAAATGTAAAAAGCGTAATAAATCAAAAAAAGAAACCTCTGTTCTGAGACTAAAATTGTAAACAAAAAGACAAACAAAGAGGTGCTAAGGCCATGCGCAATAAATCGTCATCAAACATTGTAGGTACCTATTTACTTTATAATGATAACTTGAACATTCGCTTTCGAACCGCTGACGATAAGTTGATGTTTTCCACGCACTATCAGACGCACACTGCAACCGCTGATACGGCGAGATTCTCTAATATTGGTACACTTCGTCACGGTATAGTACCTATAACCAGTTGGAACTAATTAGGTAGTCTGCTACTGACAAAAATATAAGCAGTTAACTGTGGTTGCGTTACGCACATCTCTGAGTTTCCTAAAATTTTTAGTAAACTTACCTCGCTTCGCTGGCAAGGAATTGGACAAAATGCAGACTAGAACATTAAAAATATACACGAATACATAATTTTTTTTTGTAAAAAATAGAAATAGATTTTTTTTATCAAGTAACAATAAGTACGAGCACAATAGAACGCGAAGCAGCCAATATAATCCAAAAAAATACCACAAAAATTCAAAAAAATTACAGCTGTAGTAGGTACTTGCTTTCTATCTTTTTACATTACCCATAGTTCACTATGATTTCAGTCACTGTTTCTCACAAGTGATACATCTGTCGGTGCTCGTAGTTGGTTGTGCCCAGTGTGAAATTTAGGGCATTTGGGGATTAAAAGCAGAGAGACAAGTTATAGGGGTATTCCGGATAACTGTTCGCATAAATTACTTTCTTTTATTTAGGGACACCGGCCGCTGATGACGCGGAGTGCATTTACAAATTGAAAAAACAGGGTTTATTTTTTAATCCTGTGACACAGATTAGTGAGGCCTGGAGGTGATGGCGTCGGTTTTCATGACTATCTATAAATAACCGGCCAAGTGCAAGTCGGACTAGCGCACGAAAGGTTCCGTTACCATTATCTACAAAAACGAGCAAAAACTCATTTTTTGCATGCGAGCCCCCATTTTATTCTGTTTTTTAGTATTTGTTGTTATAGCGGCAACAGAAATATACCATCTGTGAAAATATCAACTGTCTAACTATCACGGTTCATGAGATACAGCCTGGTGACAGACGGACAGACAGACAAACAGACAGACAGCGGAGCCTTAGTAATAGGATCCGCTTTACCCTTTCAGTACGGAACCCTAAAAAACACGCTTGCAGGGTCAGAGCTTCTGCATTGCGCACCTCGGCAGTTGATCGCGGTTTACGTTTTGTGTCGGTACAACCACGTTAGAGAGTGAAAGGTATAGATAGCGTTGGGTTTCCATTTCAGGAAATGAATGAAACTTGGCACGTCGGAGCCTTTCCATTTGCAGGGTTAGAGTTTTTGTGAAAAATATATATTGTAGGTTAGTTTCATAGTTCTCGGACATAGGTTTGATTATTTAGGGGAATTTTAAACAAATGGGCGCCTAGTGCTTTTGCTCATAAATTGCTACAGGATAATATTGAGTAGTCTCGTAAACATCGTTTGTGTCGTTTGGCGCATATTACACTTTCGTTACAAAAATAAACTTACGTCGTGAAATACAGCTGTGCAAGGTCGAACCGAAAAGAATTTGCCGATACAATGACAAATCACTGCAGACCTGCAGTTACTTGAACTATCTGTACTAAGTACAGTACTTTTATATTTTACTTGCTATATTGCCTTCCTGCAATATCATTTAATCAGTTTCTATAGCCACGATGAAGCGCAACTTCCATAGACATAAGTACATATACGTACTGCACAATGTTTAGCTCTTCAATTAACAAGAAAATATAACAAGCAATAGTTAAAATAAAATATAAAAAACCGTCAGGTTAACCGTAATTAGAGCCTTGCTTAGTTAGTCAAACAAATGCGATTTATCGACCGCACAATTTCCTGCACAAAATACTGCGTCATCATCGTATAAACACCTGTTAGCAATCAAATCGATCGTTATAAAGGCTCTCGGTAATATTTTGTCAGAGAATCGAATGAGAAGACCAAGCCAAACGAAACAACAGCTGTAGGCGACGACAGAAGTTTAGGTAAAATATATCGATTAGTATAACAAGGGGCAAACATCAAGAGCTCTGGCGAGGAACTATATGATCTGAGTAGTAACTTATAAAATACTATGTAATAAATCGTGCGCTGCGCAGGCGACTTCATGCCTAGCCAGGGCCTCGATTTTTTTGCCCTCTGATATATAACAAAGGCACGTTACTTACTCCAAGACACGCGTTTGATCCTCTTCGATGGCGGGCCAGCGCGAACTTTAGGCGGCAGCTGCGCAGGCACTCTCCTTAACGCGCTTTGATACCGAAGAAGGAATACATGAACCGCACACTTTACGGGAGACGTGAACTTGTCCACGGCAAGTGACTTAGGCGCGACCGCCACGGCGGCAGCCGCGATGTTCCTAGCGCGACGCCTTGCGGACCTACATTTCGCTCGGCGTTTCCTCCGAGACTCCTTCTTCGCCTCATCCACCACCACCGGCGGACGTAAAACCTCCTTGCCACTAACGACAACCATCACGAAGCTTTCAAGTTTCAAACCTCGAGTCAGTCACGCGGCGACACAAAATGGCGGCACAAAAACTACGTTGTCTTAAAAACTAAACCTAACCACTACTTAACTATAGAGATAAAATATATACAAAATTAAAATTAAATTTAGGAAAATTAACGATTAACTTAAAACTAGGGGTTGTCTGAGAGACAGAAGCGAAACCGGGCACGGAATGACACTCCTTGCGAGATCTTTCTAGGTAGACTAGAATCGCGAGATGAGCAGCTAAGTCGGAAAATGGTGAACACAAATTATAGGCAAAAGATCGCGAGAGACGCGCAGCGCACGGGTCCGTCTCAAAGACTGGTCGGGCGCGGTGACCGTTGAATGTGTTGAATACAACTGTTATCCAACTACCCTCAATATTTTACAATTGCATACATCGCTACAAATCAGAATTAGGCTCGTCGCTGGTTCTCGGGGTCTACCGCCATTTCCGCTATAGAATAATGATTGTTAACATATAAGTGTATTGTAGACATAACATGCATAGGTGATTTGTTAAACATGTTCTAAACCTAAACACTGTCTAGTAAATTTGTATCTAAATTCGCGCTGCGCTGGCTGTGCACTGCACACTACATACATACCCACAACACACAACACACACACACCTCGACAAGTGCATACTCGACAAGTTTAATGTTTTAGGTTTTAGCTTATTGTAAATTGTAATCCTATTGTACCTATCTTTAAACATCTATATTGGTCTTGGTAATAATGTAACTTTTGCGTTACAAACTTCAAATGGCCTAGATATAGGTATTATACCTATTTTGTGTTAATCACAATTCGGATCCAGCATCCAAATATTTTCCGTAATTATTATTGACAAGTCAAGATTTCATCATCAATTCTATAATTATACGCGATTTCTCCCGACATCTTTACTCTTTGTACAAACCCTTAATTCTTTTTGTTAGCACTCATAAGTTAGTCAAAACAATCTTGCCTGCAGCAAAGAGGGCAACAAAACCCTTTGTGCAATAACTGAGGTAAGGGTCTGGTCCACCCTTGACCTTCAATCCCCTTTCGCGATCACCCCAGTATGCAAAACACTAGGGGCAGATTGTATTCAATGGACACTGTCTATTGTCTATTACAGCCATATTATTGTCCGATAGCTCAATTTGCATTTAGTTGCTCTGCTGTTATGCCTTTAAATCAATATCTTTATTATTATAAAAATATGCATCTGCTCTGGCTTATTAAAAATGATAAAAAATAGTACCCAAAAAGCCAGAATCAGCCTAAGAATAATGCTATATTATTTATTGTACAGTCTAAAGCTAAAAGTTTTGGAAAACAGGGTAAGAGCTCAAAAAACAAACCTACATAACCATTCTACACACCAAAGCCAGGCTTTTTAAATTAAAATAGACCCCAGCCCAGGCTGCCAGGTCCAGCCATCAAGCTGGCAACTTTGGTGTGTTACTTTCACTACCATAAAAACACTAAACTATTATCGGCAGTTGTTGGATGCCAATAATAGGGGGGATTTGCCATAATCACCACACTTGGCAGGCAGCTTGTTGATTGCAGAAAATATATTGAGGAAAATGCTGCTACCCATTCCCTGGATATTCCCTTAGCCAGCTCTTACGGCACCCAGAGGATGAGATGGGGATTAACATAAAATAAACAAAGGATACTGTTATTTTTAACTTGATTCTCTCTGGGGGAGGCCTACATTCAGCAGTGGAGGTCTTAAGGCTGTTGATGATGAATTATTTTAAAGATGTTCAGGGTGCAGATGCTAAAGCACAATGGATAAGTAAAGGTTTGATATTTTCCTTAGGGGTATAGTGCCTTTATTCTTTAAACTAACTACTACACTACTAAAACTTGTAAACTAGCTACACTACCTACTACAAAGGGGCATAGTTAAACACATTCTATTCTAATAGCATAACATTAATATTTAGATCAGTCATACAAATCATTATTTGAGCATACTTAAATGCTACCTATAATATCCAGTTTTTTTTATTGACATCTTGTTGACTCACCCCTGCTTTGCATGGGTTAATTAGTTTTACACCTTAACCCTGTTTATCGGTTAGAGGGAAGCGAAAGGAAGCTCCCTTCTATTGCCGTTCCATCCATTCATCCTTTTTCTCTATCTTTTTCCTTTCCCTTCCATCTTCCCTTCAACAGTATGAGTATAAATAAAAAAATATATAAAAAATAATATAAAAACAATAAAATTCTTGCATAAAAATTACATTTCTTCATACAGCCCGCACTTTGCCGTTTTAGAAAACATAAAATATCCTAAATGTTATTCTGAAAAATTAGCTATAACCATACCAAATTTCAGCAAAATCCATTCAGTAGTTCTAGCGTGATGCGTGTTCAAAGAGACAGACAGACAGACAGAGAGCCAGACAGTAGAAAAATTCAAAAAAAAAATGTTTCCACTTCTGTATCAATAATTAGCCCAATTACAGTTTCATTATATGTATAGATGATGTTATGTTACTGTGAAGTGAGTGCCAAAGGACACACCTGGATTTGGATCTGGCTCTCGAGTGAGTTAAGTGCTTGTTGACAGCTTAAGGATGGTAGCTAGCCAGACAGGCACTAGAATACACCCTGCACCATGGTTTTATCATGATGACTTCCTTCAAGCAAGCTCATTGCAGGATTCAAAAACCCCACACTCCATGGATTGCCAATCAACCTCACTACCAACTGAACTAATCATCACTTTAAATAATATGTACTGCATTGCTTATTGTGAGAAGTAAACTGTTTTTGTTTGTCTAGGCTGAAGGAGAATGCTCGGTTGGTCACTTATGTGCATAAATAGGCAGCCAGTTTACCAGTTATCATAGAAAACCTCTTTGAATTATGATTATCATCTTTTTTAAGAATCGAGCGAGCACAGCAGTTATGAAATTATTGACACCTTGTTTGAGAGTGTTCATTAATACTGTACAGTGAGACCAGACATAACTCTAATACTAGTAATAATTATTGAGTTGTTATGGCACAGTTTATTTTCAATTGGAAAGTAGTTACCAAGCTAAGAACACTAAAAACATCAGGAGAATACTACAAACAGCATATAAATGTAACATTCTATTAAGCTTGTAGAAAATTTAGGACAAAGTACAGTTATGCAGGCTTTGTTTTGATTCAAGTTAGGTGACCTACTAAAACAAGAAATGACTACTTGTGAAATGTTACTGCATGTATATTATATCCTGACAAGGCTAGAAGAAGAATTTGATCGGACAGGTCCATTGCACTGCATAAAATTACCATAGACATAGAAACAAGGGTGATTTTCTAAATTCCTGCTGTACTACATATAATTGATACAAAAATAGCATGAATTTGAGGTAGATAAGAAATCATGTGGGCTAATGAGAATATTGAGCGCTTACCTTCATGGTGCGAGCCGTCCTTTTGGCTTTGGTTCGTAGATTTCTCTCTCATAGAAGACAATAGGCTCACAGCTGACATAGCTTGGAGATCTTGCACTCGGTTACTCAGTCTTCTCTCAATTTAATATCTTTACTAATATTCTATAACAACTTTACAATATTTACAAAAGTGTTCAGGAAATTACTCTATTACCTAGTATTGTTTATATCACAGACTTTTCGTTTTTCAACAATACGGATCAAAACGTCCACGCACGAAAATACTATCATATATTTATAAGACTCTAGATATAATAAACTTATTTACACATTAAAAACTAACTTTTATCATCTAATTTTAACAAATACGCTCTAGCGGTCACAAGATTCTCATAACTAAAAGAATTTATCAGTTTTCCATGCAAAAATATATAAAACGTCCGCCATATGCCTTTTGAAACGTAAACAACCCACAAAATTCATAAGTAATGATACAAAGAAGGAAATTGCAGCAAAATAAGTATTCCTGATTTAGTCGAGTTATATCCAGTTGCCACCACTGTTTTATACTTTTTTTTTAACATGGCCTTCTTTGTGGAAAAGGAAACAAACCTCTTCCAAAGAGAATGCTTCAGAAGTTTCAAATTATTTTTAATATTTTTTATAAATATTTATATCATATCTAGTGCATATCCATGACCTTACATAATATATTATACTTACTTATATGGGCATTTGTCAAAAAAGATGTTATTTGTGGATTTGTGGCGTCACGTCAGGGGGTCTTTATATCTTTCCATTAGCGTTAACGCCAAACGATAACTCACAGACTACTAAGGGATACTACGTATCGATAACTCAAAATCACGCTCAAAATGTATGGGAAATACACAGATTAGAGAAAAAAACAAATGACTACTGTGGGAAATACGGAAATACCGGCCCCTAATTACCTAACTCGCAAAAGGTTTGCGACAGGCGTAAATCTCGCGGTGATTGCTGTCATACATCATTAGTGGTGTCGAGAATGTATGCTTCGCTACCGCTGGCGCATTGCTACTGCTGTCGCATTGCTGTTGCAAATTTTACGTAATTATCCCGCGGAAATACAATATATAAACAGTGTACGGGGATGACATTGACTGCTGCTTTTCCGCAGCATATTTTTTTTTATAGCTAATGTCACTCCCATACATTTTTCAGGTGGAACGTTTCACTCAGCGCGGTAAATCAAATTCTGCGTTTTTTGCCAATAATAGTTTGATTACTCAACGTGTTTACATGTAAATTAATTTTATGCAAATAAATAGAATGTGTCCATTAATTTCCTTTTATAACTATCACCAAGATAATACCATTAGTCACCACAAGCCAACCCGAAATAGGGGATTTTCTGACAGCTGCTGGATAGCACGTAGTTCTACTCCAAAGGTAGGTGGCGCTACTGAGTATAGTAGTCTGTGCTACTGAGATATGGCTTCTTTTTTGTGAGGTGGCTTTGCTCTCTGTCATAGTGCAGTGTCCACAGGCAGTGTCACATTCACTTCACTCACCAGTATGACAATTTTTGGCAGATTACTGCCATTCTGGCAGATTACGGCCATTTTGGCAGATTTGCGGTAAATGTGGCAGTGGCTACTTAAAAATTCTGACAGATTTTGGTTTTTTTAATTATTTTGAAGTAAAATTCAGAAATATAGCTACGAAATTAATTCATTGACTTCGATATTTGGTTGGAATCATTGTTGCTACACTGATAGCTCCTGTCTTAAGTCAGTTGAGTATGGTCTATGCATCCAATGTACAATTAATATTATATTATTTTTTTCACAAGGTGGCTTTGCTCTTTGATATTGCGCAGTCACTTTCAGTTTACTCACCAGTGTGACCATTTCTGCCATTTCGGCACATTTATTTTCTTCACATTTATACTGTGGCACAAAGTGTAAACGACTGGTGACCAGAGGGCTGGCTTGTTTTTTAACCTCCGATTGGTTTATTGTCATTTGTCGCTAAACCAATGATATTTAGGTGATACTTTTAATCGTAATTTGTTGATACATTCTGTTTATTTACGATAAATTAGTTTTCATGTAATCACGTTTAGTAATTAAGTTAATATTGGCAAAAAACGCAAGAAAATTTGAATTTGCCGCGCTGAGTAAAACGTTCCACCTTAACGCTTATGGAAAGGGATCTTTGCTATTATAGACCCCATGCACTAAAACTATTTCTTAAAAAAATTGTATGGACCATACTTGCACAAACTGCATATTTATTTAATGAATACATATTTACCTTAACAAATTTACGGTTATTTGCAACTCAACAGTTATTAATATTAAAATAACATAAAAGCAAAGACGTGTAAAATGATTTTACACGTTTTTAAAATCTTCATGTCCCACCTGCATGTGAGTAACTTCCGAGTCTCAGAAAAAATAAATTAAATTACGCCACTGTTATAGACTCTATAGACGTATGTTGAACTTGTAGATCTATACAGCTCAGAGCTCTATACTGTCATGATTAAATGGCTTAAAATATTGTATTTTTTCTGCCCCAGGACAGAACTGGAAAATTCCGGCTATAGTAACGATACATTTTGAATACCTTAACAACCCTAAAATGTGTCCCTTTTTTTTAGTTTCTGGCTACATTAATCTTTTCTGTAGTATAGCCGCCATTTTGAAGGAATCTAAGGGTTAATTCAGACAGAGCAGGAAAATGCTCGAGCACTTTTTAAGTGCTATTGGAATATCAACCTTAACCCACTTAGACAAAGCTGATAATAGTATGCAGCGTTAAAATAGGTAAAATTTTAATGTTGCACACTATTTTCAGTTATGTCCACCTAAAAGAAATAAGGTTGATATTCCAATAGCACTTAAAAAGTGCTCGAGCATTTTGCTGCTCTGTCTGAATTGACCCTTAGTTTAAGGTGAAACGTTTCACTCAGCGCGGCAAATTCAAATTTTCTTGCGTTTTTTGCCAATCATAGCTTAATTACTCAATGTGATTACGTGAAAGCAGATTTTGCGCAAATAAATAGAATTTCTCAACAAATTACGATTAAAAGTATCACCTAGATGTCATTGGTTTAGCAACAACTTGTCTCAATAACTTTTATCTTATTATCACCCTACTGACAACGACAAGCGCCTCCGTCACTATCTCCCTCGGACCGCATGTGTGTCTTCCAGTTAGTATAGAATATGGACCTCAACCCTCACCTTAACCTCAAGGCACCAACCCATAGGTAAAAGAAAAAACAATTGAATAGTGAGAAAATAAATGTCAATGTCAGCAAGGCAACTCTTCATGCGTGATTCCACGCTCACCTCAACAGTGTGACCAGTCGTGGCAGATTTCTGCCACTGATGCATATCTGACCGTCAAATTTACGTTATGACAGGTAATATAAATGATTTATAAAATATGCCAGATTTTAGGAGATTTGAAAGTGTTTAATATTATGAAATAAAAATCGGAAATAAAAATCATCATCGCCTACCCTTATCCCATTTAAATGGGGTTAGTGCAGCTTTTTTTTTTCTTTCACTCATATCTGTCTTACGTCATCTCAATATTCATTCCCTTAGCACACATAATAATATGACACATCATTTTCTCACGGTCCAGCCACACTTTTTTCGGTCTTCCTCTACCTTTACCATCAACATTCATATTTTAAATCTCTTGGTGTCATGCCTCATTTCATCCCTCCACATGACATGACCAAACCACGCTAGCCTATTGCTTCTCCGTCCCCGCACCGGTGTCACTTTCAAGCTACCCCTTATTACGTATCTACTCATTCCTGATTTTAACCATCCTCGTTACACCACACATCCATCTCATCATTCGCATTTCAGTAGCATGTAGTGTTATTTCATCGACACCTTTTGTTGCCCAAAACTCGGATCCGTACACTGGGACAAGTCTAATGATGGTTTTGTAGATTTACTCCTTATGTTTACGACTTTAGAATTTGGATAACCAACTTCTTGTCGGGGAAAAGTTGTTAATACCTGAGAGGCAGTACAAAATACCATTGAAGAATTTAGTGCCTTACATACAGATGATTTCTTCAAGAAGGGCACAAATAACTGCCATTGCGTTGGTAAAGATTCATTGATTGCATGGATGATTCTGATTACTGATTACTTTGGTTACTAATAGAAATAATAAATATAGAAAAAACATCATGGTACCTAACTTATTTCATAAAAAATGTTGATTTCCTTGGTAAATACCTAATATTATGAAAGACTTGGGTTGAGGGCCTTGGGGAATATTTCTGCCAGATTTGAATTTCGTTGAGTTTTGGCTGACTTGGGGAGATTTCTTGCCTATTTGCCATTCGGGGCAAAATCTGCAATTTACAGGTGGCCACACTGCACGTCACGTTCACGTTCGCGACGCGATCGAAATAAATAATTATTCTTGTTTTTGAATATTATTGTAGTTGGAAAAGTATGCAAAATGTCGGTGAAGTGGACTGGAAATCATAGTGAAACCGGTATACTGAGAAAAAGTGAACACAAGGAGAAGAAAGAAGAGCTTTTCGTGTTCGGCTACTCGTGCAAATTGTTCAGGAACGATGATAGGGCTCTGCACATTGACCAAGGAAAACACCTCATACCATGGATGGGGGATGAAACGTTGAAAATCGACAGGTTCGATCCGTTTTTTACTATAAGACTGTTATTGTGGGGCTAAAGAGTACCAAACGATAGTAAATGTCAGAAAGTTATAATTTTTCGAAGATTTAATAAGATTTTCGCAGAGGATGTTTTGAAGTTCTGGAGAAGGACCAGTCAGCGACGCCGCGGACGCAGCTCCGCGATTAGATATGGTGACACGCTGCGGTGGTATGTATAACCTGCAACGGTGTAATACTTGCGTATGTATATCTTGTTAATCTCTAAGAATTTGGGTATGGTATGATTTTTACCACACTGTGCCCAAGGTGATACGGTGTTATTACTACTAGCAACGGCTCTACAGGCATATCAGTTTATGATTCAAATAAATTGCCAGATCAATAACCTTTCCCATAGTGTCATGGGAATTGCATTCTGATGTTTTGGTTTCAAAATCAGAGATGACAAATGAATGATAGATTTTAGAATGTTATCAGATTTTCTTAAAGTCCACCATTGGAAGAGCTTTTTGTACCACTATCCAATCTTTTTTTAAATTGACCTATTAGAACCACAAACTAAACACCAAGGTCACTTAAAAAATCCTCAATACACTTTCATAACCGATGCAGACAAAATCTAATTTACATAGTAAGACAATCCCTATCTGGACAGGTATGACGCGAGGGGGGCTCTCCACGACCTCTCCAGATGCGAGGCTCCCCCTGGTGGCTTCGACTGGCGAGTGGAACTCACCAAGTCGGAGCAAGAAGTGGAGCAATTGTGTGATGAGGAGAGGTACCGAGCACTCCATACAGACGAAGATGAGGAGCTGATGTACAAAGGTTAGTTGACAACATTCCATAATATGGCTGAGAAGCAAAGATGTTAATTGAATGAAATTAAATTATTAGGCTTGTGTCGTGCCATTTTTTTATTGCACTAATTAATAATATTCCTCAAAAAATAAACAGTTGTGAAAACAAAAATTAAATATCTCTAAAAATGACATAGTTACAAGTTACAAGTTTAAAATACAGGAATATAAAGAGACAGCTCAAACATGCAGTGACGTCAATCCTTGCTCCTTTGCACCTCATTACTAAGCTGTGGTAGCTTTACATACAATCTCTTTGGAATGTTACGCCACTAACTTGCATTTTCATAGTAACTGTGGGAATTTTCTTTCAACTATCGCATTCATTTTTAACCCGCTTTATGAAAATATAATATTTACTTGTTAATTTTTAATAGCAGGACACTAGTCCTTACTATCCCCTTCCTACAGCTTCTCTTGCATGGTATCATGATAATAAGCCGTAGAACCACAAAATATTTAATAGCACAAGTACTGAAGATTCACTTACCAAATAACTTAAATAAATAGCTGGTAACCCGTATCAAACAAAACATAAATGTTGTTTAACTACCCTACCTACTGCTAAAAAAATAATAAAAACTTAACTACTATTTAAGAATATCTGTTTCATACAACAACAGTAATTATTTTGTACATTATGGGGGTAATTTTGAAGGCTTTAGTTTTAGATTTAGATAATTTTAAAAATATTTAAATTTAAGTGACAGTTCTAAATTAAATAGAACACAGATGTGAGAAAAAAACAATAAATAGAACGATTCCGACTTTACTTTCATACACCATTGAACTCACAGATGAAAAAAACTACTTAAATGTCGCTATAATCCACAGACCTAGAATTTTTTCGATGCTATAATCAGTGGTAGACCTACATCGATTTTAGTAAAAAGGTAACATTTCAGTACCTAGCGGTTATTTATTATATACTCCTTGTAAAAATCTGTTGTGACGTCGTCTGTGATCGTCGTGTCAAATTATATACTCTTTGATCGTAACATCTATTTGTCAAATAATGTTTTGAATTCAAATATCAATTAATTTTCGCGGAAACGTGAAGAAATTACGGTAGTATGTACAACGGCTGGCAAGAAGGGGGATCTAAGAACAAACAAATTGCCTCTGGCTGAACGTCTGCCAACAATGAAGACCCCGTCATACAGACATCATCTTCGTCGTCCAGCCTGGCTCAGCCGAAGTGGGAGTACCACAACAGTCCCAAAACAACTCATAACTCCGCCACCGTTACGTACCTATAAGATAGACCATCACACGCAAAGAATTTGACCAGTTTACTGATTGATTATGACCTTTGATTTTATATCAAAGAGTTACGTTGGATAATAGATGCAGAGTTTTAGCCTTTTTTATTCTGCTCACTCAAACAAAAACCTCCTACAGCCATAATTATATGAAAAGCAAGAAGAGAAAGGTAGCTTTTTCATTTAGAGCCTACAGGCTGGTTCGGTCCCGCACCAGCCACGCAAGCATCAGTGGTGGAGAATGGAAGGAACTTACCTACAGGAAGTCATAGTGAAATTGGCTGAAGCTATGCATGTGGCGGATCAACAGATAGCAGCAGCCACAGAATTCGCCCTATTTACATAAGTCTTTGGCAGCAGCCTTATAAACCCCTATCACGATTATAGTAGCTGGTGTTAGTGATAGCTAGCAAACAAAGTTTTATACTTGGAAGAATTCAGGCCAAAGCAAAATGCTACTTAGGAGGTAGTTTAAAAATGAATTAAATTTATTTGTTTGTTTTGAAGTGCCGTGCTACTCATAATGATTACAGCTGCTACCTAAGTGCAACAATTATTTTATAATAAAACTTTTGAAATTTATCTACTTTGTCTTATTTATAAGCCTTGTTGTGTTTTGAAATAAAATATGGACCCCGAATTCAAAATATCAAATTTCTTTCTTTTTTGTGTGCAAGTTGAACAGAAGTATTGGTGTCAACTGCTTTTACAAGTAAATATACAAAACTACATAGAAAAAGCTCACTTAGAATTTTAAGTTATTTTTAGGAAGGATCCAAAATGGTACTTGTTAAAATATACTAAAAACCAACTTAAAATTTTAAATGACAGTACTAAAAGTTTTTATGTCACTTAAAATGTGCCTTCAAATTAGCACATTCACCTAAAATCTTAAATTGATCAGATTTCGTTCAAATCATTCATTCATTTCGATTAAAATTTGAGTTTGAAGTTACTAAAATGACATAAAGTGGTGCCTTTAAATTACCATTTAGTTTTAAGTTTTTTAATGAGTCCTAAAACTAAAACTAAAGCCTTCAAAATTGGCCTCATTATTTGTTAATTAGTTCTCATATAAGTGAAATATTTTTTCTTGTGAGAAATAAAGATTATCTCTAACCTCGAATAGCGACTCTTGCTAAAATACAATAAATTGTAATTCAGTGGTCACAGCGCTACAAGCCTGCCCTAAACAGTTGCTTCTCATTCTATCGCTATAGCACTGCTCTACGTACGCGTCACACATAAAAACCACCTGTATAGATGCGCCGGTATCATGTGCTTGTAGCTTTGTACCTAAAGCACGGGATATATATAAGCGGCGTTCGGTGCGGGCAAGGTGCTAACGCGGCGCGGGCGCGGTGGTGCTGCTTATTGTGTTTCATACAAAACGTATAGAAGCGGCGAGGCGTGGGACATTATAATATAAGCGGCACGGTGTGGACGGGGTGCGGATGCCACTCGCGCGCTGCTTCCTCGCCCACACCGCGCTGCTTCCTCGCCCACACCGCGCCGCAGTTGGCAGCGGCGCGCAGGATAAGACATGTTGTGTCGAAATGAAACGCTAAAATGCCCTATAACACCCTAATCGTCTCGCCTTTTCGGCATCATTTGCACACTTCCTCTGCATCGCCCACACCCGATGCCTCTTATGTATGTCCCACACCTAACTCTTCCTTCTCTTTATTGTACAAAACATAATTCAAGTGTTGGCGCTAGCGGAAGCAAAGTTCACAACAAAACATAGCATGTAGCTTTCTATCATTGAAAGAATGCATGTCTAAAATTGGTTTAGTTGTAGCACAGCTTAACTTGGTTTTTGAATGGTTTTGGAGACTTTAGTTGGGTTTTTGATGAGAGTTGTACTTCCATTCTGGATCCAAGGAATGTGTACATCTGTTAATTGCTGATCTGTTGTGGAAAATGTCAGCATTCTGCAGTTTATTTATCCAATATCTACCCTTGTTTACAGAGGAAGAACTGAAGAGACTGCATGCAGCGGGCTATGGCCAAGTTGGCTTCAACTATGACTCCCCAGCTGAACCAGCAGCAGTGGCTCAGCCAGCTGAGGTGGACGAGCTATTTGTGCCAGCACTATCCTTCAAGTCACTGTTTCAACATGAGATTGTGTTTGTGAGTATTATTCTATTATGATTTGGTGTGTCTTTTCAATGTCAGATTTTCAGGTATATAGGTATCAGTACTATTCTCAGGTGCATAAGTACTATTATTGATAGACTTTGCATATTGTGAATTTTTTACTCCAGCATGGTTAGCATGAGCTGTAGAAAGCAATGACCAATGAAATCACAACAAAAGGTTTATGACGTTATCTGTGTGATTGCTCAGGTCAAATCTTTCTCGAGAATCAAGATAGTTTCTACTACTAGTAGCTCAATCTACCCGTGCAGAGCAAACACAGTTGTCTATGGGAGAAGGATTTATTAATTTGTGGTGTAAGGATTTAAGCAATAAGAACTGCTTAGAAAGTCTTATTGGGATTGAGATCTTTAGGTGAAAACTTTACATAGCTAATAAGAGTAGCACATTAGAGTGTATAGCGCACATGAATGAAAGATACAGAATAATGTTTTTCTACCCACACCACACAAAAAAAAAATGTTGAAAGTATAATTGCAGTGTGAAAGCAATAGAAATGTTGCTCTTTTCAGAACCTGTATATCAAACTATAAAGCTTAACTCTTTCCCCTTGCAGCCGGAGACCCAAAAACAGAATGCCATAATAGAAAAGACAGCCAAGTTCATCGCAACTCAAGGTGCCCAGATGGAGATATTGATCAAAGCAAAACAACACGACAATCCGCAGTTCAAGTTCTTGAACAAGGATGATGTGCTGCATCCATACTACACTGCCTTGATTGCTCTTGTGAAGGGTGAAAAATGGCCAGAGAAAACCCCAGAAGTTGTTGAAGGTAATTTCAATGAATACCATAAGACTTACAGGTATAGAAGATTCAAAGTGCAGACATTTAAATAAATTACTGCAAATTATCACATGTATACTAATAGCCAGCTCATCTTCTTCAAATGTAACGCGTCAGAAGAGATAAGATGTATGTGTTAGAAAGAGAGATGATTAGTAGTTACGTTTTAAGAGGATGGGCCTGTTAATACTAGAAATGTGATAATTTAATATGTGACATTAATAATACAGCTCTGTTACAGTTTTCATTGTTGTCATGGGTTGCAAAACAAGTGTAGTTACTAGGTGGCAGGACTTTTCTGCAAAGTTCGTCTAGGTAGGTACCACTGCTTTGCAGTTATTCTGCCGCAAAGCAGTGCAGTGTGTGTTTAGTGTGCAGGCACTACTGTGTTCCAGTTTGAAGGGCATTGAAGCTAGTGAAATTACTGGGCAAATGAGACTTATGAACTGATTTCACAGTCTAGTGATTTTATTACTATGCTGTCTGATGTCTCAGGATGACGTGCACACTTGCGCAGTGCAGTGTCATGCACTATTATGGGTAGCCGTGACGCTTAACATCAGGCGAACGACTAGCTCGTCACGTCATACATTTACATAATATTTTTTTTTTATAAAAATTGGTTTTGGAATGGCCTGCCAAATGGATTTAAGTTTAATTTGTTTTCACCTATGAATGAGGGGAACCACTTAATCATTTAGATTCATCGTCATCGTCATCAACATCATCAGCTGGAAGATGTCCATTGCTTAACATAAGCCTGCCCCATGGAGAACGCCGCCGCACATTTTTTTCCGGTTCGTGATCGCCACTCGAGAACCTTCCTAGTGCGTTGTCAGTTCTGCGAGCGTTGTGGCTTGCCCATTGTCATTACATCTTGCTAATTTTGAAAGCTATGCAGCAGGGGTAGAATGAGTTTTAGAATCGACATTATCTCTTATCTCAAGAAAGCGTTTGACCATGCGAATGAAAACGCTACAAAAGGTGTAACCACATACCTAGACTTTTTCGTTACTCTCAAAAGACTCACGATGCGTGGGAGCGAGAAGTACAAATCAAATACACATTGCCGGAGAGGAAAAGAGACATTGAAATAATGGCGGATGTGTCAGAGTACTAGCATAACGTCGCCCAATATCGGCTCAATCTGTTTTACGACGAAGAGCATAAATTGATCATGTACCATAATTCCGTTATCAAAGTGCAATATACTATTTTTGCGGCTTTTAAATGTTATTCCGTAAGTGAATGTGATGTTACAAAACATACTAACTCGACCAATAACACGTATCACAGCTTTATCACACATTTTATTGCATTATTAATAGTCATATTTTGTTAATTTTGCTGTGGTATCTCGATGTAAAACCTGTTTATTTTGTAGATTAGGAATGCTCCTTCCGATATACCGCAATTAAGTGTTTCAGTTTTTTATTATTCAGCAAATTTACTCCAAAAGTTTGAAGGATCTCAGTAAATAAAATGCCTGCTATTTTATTTAAAACTATGGGGACCTATATGTAGGTTCAATATTTAGTAAATACCACACTTAACTTGTCGCAAATATTCAAGATCTCGATCATAACAACAGTTTTTCACACACACAATTTCTTAAGTTTCTTGTCCCATTTTCAAACTGTCATGTTGGTCTTGTACATCCTAAGTCTATGGGCGTAACGTGATGCGCATGATCATTCATTGGTCAAACGCATTCTTGAGAGAGCTAGTGAAATTACTGGGCAAATGAGACTTAAGAACTGATCTCATAGTCTAGAAATCTTTTTTTTAGACTGTGTGATGTCTCAGGATGACGTGCGCAGTGCGCAGTGTCAAGCGAACCTTTAATTTAGATTTCCGAGTGACACTGCAATATGTAATGGGCGGCCGTGACGCTTAACACCAGGCGAACGACTAGCTCGTCACGTCATTCGTTTACATAAAAAAAAGAAGAGATTGTCGATTTCTACAGGTCATGCTACCCGTGCTGAACTTTTCTCCTGCGGATCACCTCATTCCGCATATTATGACGCAAGGAAACCCAGGGCATGGCAGTCTTCATTAGCTTTTTGCGTGACTTTACAGCATTCATTGCTAAGTGTTGTTTACATTACAGAAAAGCCTCCAGAGCATGACGAGTATTTGCATCCGAGCTTGGCATCGGCTATCATTGAGTCTGTGAGTATTATCATGACATTTACAATTCAGGTGTCTGTTATGAGGCATACACGTTCAATTTTACTGATCAATAAAATTGTCGAGACGATTTCCGTCAATGTTTTCTCCATACTGTGAACCGAAAAACATTGAGCAATACTAACCATACACGATCAATAAAATTGATCAATCACAAAGATTGATCAATAAAATTGAACGTGCATGGGAGGCCTAACCGTTATCCTCACTCAACAACTGGTAGTTTTTGTGAAATAATCTGTAAACATTCTTTATCTTTTCTAGCTTACAGTATTATAAACTAGCTGGCTTGTATTCCTTCTCCTGTCCAAACCCATAGATAAAAGAATATACAGTTTTTCTCGAATTTGTTTTTTTTAAGTAACTTTTCATATATACAACAAGCAATTTTTATCCAATGTAATTTTACTAGGTGGTAGATCTTTTCTGCAAAATTCGTCTAAATAGGTACCACCGCTTTGCCAGTTATTCTGCCGCCAAGCAGTACTGTCCAAGCACTACTGTTCCGGTTTGAAGGGCATTGTAGCTAGTGAAATTACTGGGCAAATGAGGCTGCGACCAGAGTTCACAGTCTAGTAATCTGATTACTAGACTGTGTTATGTTTCATGATGACGTGCGCAGTGCAATGTGACGTGAAACTTTATTATTTTAAAGTTCTGAGTGACACTGCTAGCACGTCACGACATTCATTCCCATAAAAAAAGTACTGTATAACAGCATTTACTTATTTATTACTCAAGTTAACTACTACAATAATAAAAACTAAACTAAACTAAACTAAGCTAAGCTAAACTAAACTAACCTAGCTACACTACCTACTACAAAGAACACTTATGGACTGTATAATAGCCGCGATGGCCTATAGACAGTCCAAGTGCTCCAGCCCACTACCGGTAGGTAGCGTACCCAACATGCTGGCCGCATTGCCACGTTGAATTGCAATGCTGATGCGTTGGGCCAAATAAGTGCCAGCATTTTGGTCACGCGTCGCATCGACCAGGCGCTCTGATAGACTTTGGAAAACGCGATGAGCTCCCGGTCCCCACGGACCCAGGGTCTCAACACCAAACGGCTCAAATATGTAACCGCTACCGAGATTACTATATTTGCGCCGTTTTAGCTGCTCAGCAGAATTAGCCGCAGCGCCGGCCCTAACGTGTGTCTCGGGAAGGTGTGACGGCGCCATAGTATCGACGCAAGTAGCGTCCCACACTAAAGGCCGCCCCATCTTCCAGGGAACCAGAGTCATTCCGTCGGGTCTTTTACCATCGTCACGCATGAGACCATTCGGTTCGAGAATGGCTGCAACATTGGCGGTGGTAAAAGCCCGGCGAATGATGTCATTAAGACTAGCGTGGCGCGAAATTCGACCAGCGCTTTTTGAACACGAGAGACCGTGATGACCGAGCTGGTCAACTGCGGTACCGCACTGGCAGTGATGGGCCACACAGCATCTTGCGCCCAAACGTAAGCTGATAGCTAAACGAAAAGTAGTCGGATTTAAAAGGTTACCAGTGTTGAAAGAAGGCATGGCCTGTAACCAAAGTCCTGACTCCCACACAGAGACTGCGAGAAGCCGAGCACGATCAGCGACGCTAGGACACGTATCTAAAAGATTTTTCCGTGCTAGTTCGCAGAGCGGTCGGTCCCACAGCCTCTGTGAGGAAAGAACCACCGGGAAATCAGAATTTGGACAAGCCAACCCCCAGGCATTCTTGGCCTCAGACAAATGGGCTACTTCGAAAGTACCTAAAGATGGAGCAAGAATTTTTTCTATTAATTTATGTGTACCATGTACAGAGGACAAAAATGCCGGTAATGCAACACTCGAAATTTTGCGTATCCCTAAACCTCCTAAGCGCACAGGTAGAGAGGCTTGCGACCACGTCCTGTCATCCATATCAACATTCAAGACCGAAACCAGAGTGTTTTTTACAATGTTGTCTAAGCCCATAAGGAGCTCACTGTGTTTCCACAGTTGACAACATCGTAAAATATAAGTAAATTTAGGGACAAATAGACAAAAACGAATAATTGTAAAAGCCATGTGGGCGTTAATTTTGAGTAACCTGTCTGATGCGTTATTGAACTTTTGAATTTTTTCTTCTACAAAAGGTGAGATAGACTCATCCAGAATCGGCGAACCCAAAAGGCGAAGAGAACGCTTGTCTACTAATTTTATATTCGGAGCAAGACTATTAAACTTTTCAAAAACCAAATCTTTATCAGGACAAGTATCGCAAACAAAAAGTTCGCATTTAGAAAAATTTAAATCCAAACCAATGTCGCGAAATTCGTTAATAATGATACCTAGATCATTAAAAACAGTGTTCACGTCGCCTCCTAGGGTTCCGTCATCCAAGTACCAAACATTAAGTTTGGACTGAAGACGTTGAATAATCGGATGGATGGCAAGGCTAAAAAATGGCCGGACCTAGAGGGTCGCCCTGTTGACACCCGACTGAGGATAGAATCGCGTTATTTTGGTAATTTAATTTTGTTGGATTGCCATAACATTGATAAAGGAATTTATATAGTTCGGGAATTTTATCCTTGACTTGTGTCAAAAGAGCGCCTCTGTCGACAGAATTAAAAGCGTTTTTAACATCCACCTTTAGCAACACTTCACCACAATTTAGTTTGAGAAAGGTTCTAAGTGAATGAACAGCGGCCTCACAGCCACCCCGCGAACCAAAGCCCAGCTGTATTGGCTGAAAAAGGTTGCTTAAAAAAGCAACCTTTTTCCTACAGCCGACCTTGGCAGCGAGGCGGCGGTATGTGGTGCCTACCGCAATAGGTCTGATACCACCGTCTTTTTTGATAAGGGCACACAAGTTTGCGCCATACAAAATTTCGATGACGTCACTGTTGACTTGCCCTGACAGCATCAGGTTTACTAAAGCCGTTAAGTCTCTCAAGAGGGCCTCGCCAATTTCGCCGGAAATGCCCGATAAAAGATCTTTTAGAATTTGAGGGGTAAGGCTATCAAGACCTCCGGCTGAACCACTCTGGAAAGAAGTAACGGCTGCAGCTACTTCCTGTGGGGTCACTTCAACAGTGACGTCATTTGGTAGGGGTGGTTCAGGAAGGTGAAGATTTGCTGCTGCAGGTGGATGTTTGTCCTGCAGTGATTGAATTGTCTCAGAACAATATGGGGCTATTGTGTCGCTAGAGAATAGGACGCGGGCGGCGCCCTTAATGTCGCCGTCACTAATTTTGCTCTCTACGATTTTAAAAGTGGCCGAATCGTTATTTTGTTTTGAATTTATAATATTGTTTCGCCTGTTAAGCGGAACAATAATTTCATGATCCAAACATTGCTCTTCCAGTACTTTGTACCTTACGCAGTTTTCCTTTATTCTTTTAGTAAGGGAAGATTTGTTTGTAGGGTCTAATTTTACGTAAAGTACATGGTACGGAAAAGTTAGGAGATGCTCCCAGGCATGTTTCGTGTTTTTAGATATAACGTTCCTAATGGATGATGATAATGATTGAGCAACCGAAATGCGAGCACCACGCGGGATGCGTTTTAGAACCGGAATAAATCTTTTGTACGAGCTCAAAACCTCCCAAAACGGTTTGGAAGGAGTAGCAGCGCTCGTAGGGCTGCTACTGGCTACTACCGAACCTGAAACGGGGGCTGATAGAGGAATTTGGATCACTCTGTGGCATTTCGATTGATGAATTTTAAGGCCCTTTTGGCCCTTGAATAAACGTACCTGGGGACAGTCGGGACACTGTATCCTGTTTTCCAGCGACACCACGTTGTTTTGGGTACTCATTTTTTCCAAAAGATGCTGTGTTTACAAAGTAAGTAAATAAATAAACTTAGGGTCTGTATAGATTTGACGTCCGTCAGGAGCGACGTCGAGGCCCGTCGTGCCGACGCCAGGCGGCGTTGACATGGAAACAAAAATAACAAATTAGCAGTAGACCGTGATAAAATAAGAATATGGAAAATAAGTAGAGACTGTCGCCAGCTCTACAAATAGTACCTCGAGAATCCCGTGTTGTAGACGGCTAGTTGGTGGACAGAAATTGTCCAAAAAGCAGCAAAAAAACCTGAAAAACCCTATCGAAAAATAGGCCGAAAAAAATACGACTTGACAGGGCTTTCATTATTATTTTATTTTTTTTTTATTATGCTTTCGCCTTTTTACCGGGCAGGATAACGCCATACGACCACACCTGCTTGCAAGTTTATTATTCTAAGAAGGTATAATGTACCCCCAGGCGCCGTCAATCCCGAGTATCCACTACAAGCCGTCAGCGGACTGCGACTACACGATGCTGATATCGAAGATGCGCGGCGACGGCGTGACGGATGCAGCCTTCTCGTTAGCCCCCGGGGAGCTGCCGCCGCCCGGCACCGAGCCACCGGCGCAGTACTCGCAGCCTCCCGTCATGTACAACACGCAAGGTACTACCGCGGTGCTACACGGTACTAGTACGAGTGCGGTACTAGTAAGGTGACATTATCAATGCTTGCTCGCGCCACGATAGAGATGTCTTTCTCAACACGTCATATACAATAGGTTCGTTGCCTGCTATTTTATTATTGCATAAATTAATATTATTCCTCAAAAAAATAAACAGTCGTGAAAACAAAAACTAAATATCTCAAAAAAAAAATGGCAAAGCGACAAGCATTTTAAAATACAGGAATAGAAAGAGACAGCTCAAAGTATCAATATCATTCGTACCAAAGAGGACGTTAGGCGCGGACGATCTTCATAATTTTCAATAAAAAAATAGTTTTATTTGCACTCTTTACTCATTAATAATCATCAATAAATGATGTAATATTATGTGAATTCAATTGCACCCTGTGTAAGTAAAAATAGTTCTTTAGACATTGTCATAAAGGCTTTTTTGGTGTTCTAATTTTATGTGATGTTTTTAGTGATGACTTATGGAACTGAGACATGGTCTCTTACTGTTGGCCTCATTAGTAAGCTCAAAATCGCGCAGCGAGCTATGGAGCGAGCTATGCTCGGTGTTTCCCTGCGAGATAAACTCCGGAACGAGGAGATCCGCAGGAGAACTAAAGTGACCGATATAGCTCTTAGAGTTAGTAAGCTGAAGTGGCAATGGGCAGGCCACATCGCTCGTAGAACTGACAATCGATGGGGAAGAAAGGTTCTCGAGTGGCGACCATGAACCGGAAGACGCAGCGTAGGCCCTCCACTCGGTGGACCGACGACCTGGTGAAAGCCGCGGGGAGCCGATGGATGCAGGAGGCGAGCAGCCGCTCAAGGCAGCGTGCTCTGGGGGAGGCCTATGTTCAGCAGTGGACGTCTTCAGGCTGTTGATGATGAATGATGATGATGAATTTTATGTGGGGGTGATAAGTCCTGCACTGAAGTCCCGCTCGGGGTGTATTGTGCATTTCCCCCTGCCAGCATCTACCCGAGCCATCCCAGCTCCTTAAAATAGCGGAGTGTGGCTCTAGGTTGCTGGCACAGCTGCTCCAGTGGTACTGATGTTGGATGTTGGAGTGACGATGATGAGGCATTCGAGATTTCTTGGGCAGGATGTTGAGCGTCTTCTCGTGTTAACATTCCAGCTGGGTTAGCACGGACGGTAGACAAAATTGTCTTTTCCCGTTTTACGTCACTTTCTTCATACTTGCTTGGAGTAAAACAGAGGAAAGACAGTTTTGTCTACCAGCCGTGCTAACCCTACTGATGTGTGTCTGGCTTTCTCTGTGGCTGTTCAATATTTTTGTTGGTATATTGTAATTGTGTACCAATAGTAACGTATAATTCCAGTCCCACCACCAACCACGACGGCCCCGCCCCAAGCCATGTACCACCAGTACGCGGCATACTACCAGCAGTACATGGCCACGCAAGCGGTCACCGTGCAACAACCCGCGCAGATGAGGCCGTTAGCCGGCGACCCAACGCCCGTGGAGTCTACCGGGCTGAGTCTCATGCAGAACTATGGATCGGGCACTGACAGTGACAATGATAACTCGGGTATGGAGCTAATGTAATAACCACCGCTATAACAACATGTACTAAAAATCAGAATAAATATTTAAGGGAGTTCCCATACAACAAACGTAATTTTTTTGCTCGTTTTCATAGATAATGGTACGGAACCGCGAGCGCGCAGCGTGTTTCCCTGCGAGATAAGCTCCGGAATGAGGAGATCCGCAGGAGAACTAAAGTGACCGATATAGCTCTTAGAATTAGCAAGTTGGAATGGCAATGGGCAGGCCACATCGCTCGTAGAACTGACAACCGATGGGGAAGAAAGGTTCTCGAGTGGCGACCACGAACCGGAAGACGCAGCGTAGGCCCCCCACTCGGTGGACCGACGATCTGGTGAAAGCTGCGGGGAGCCGATGGATGCAGGAGGCGAGCAGCCGCTCAAAGCGGCGCGCTCTGGGGGAGGCCTATGTTCAGCAGTGGACGTCTTCAGGCTGTTGATGCGTGTGTGTAGTACGGAACCCTGCGGGAGTCCGACTTGCACTTGGCCGGTTATCTATCTCTAGAATCTATGGCATGGAATCGATGGTTCCTATCTAAGAACATATTTTTCAATCTGTAATAGTTGTTGAGGTCTCCATACTGCCCCGTCATGATGTTACACTCTGCACGGCATTTTTTATTTATTTTATTTTGAAATTTCTTTATTAACATAATAATACATTTTGCAAGACTTAGAGTTAGCGTCTAAGTAACAAATTTATTCTAAGAATAGTAACTATGGTTTTGTAGGCTAAGGGCGCCTCTTAAAACCAACAATACTTAACAAAGTTAATAAATATCAAGTTCTATTTAAGGCACAAATCTTAGGGTAGTTGGAAAAAAAGATAATAATTTTACGCATTACTTCGCTGTTTCGTGCGTTTTTAGCATGACTATGACATAACTATGATAAAGCATTCAGCTAATTAACTGGACGGCATTGGTGCAGTGCCTAGCAGGATTTGAACCACGATGGTGCGTCACTGAGCCACACTAGCTCTCGCAATACTTACTTCCTGTATTTTTACTTCTATTCTAGATTCAGAAGATAGCGCATCAAACGTCAAACCGGCCGTGGCTGTTCCACCCGAAGACGTGAGGCTGATCATAGAGAAGATGTCAACGTATGTGGCTCGTAACGGCGATGAGTTTGCGGATATAGTGCGAGCTAAGAACGACCCCCGGTTCACTTTCCTGGACCCGGGGGATGTTTACCATCCCTATTACAGCAGGATGATGCGGGAGAAACGGAGGGAAATTAATGGGGAAGCGGAGCAGAAGAACAAACGTAAGTTTTTTGTGTTACGTTACACCCATTCTTAACCAGTGGTTCTCCATAACAATGAATTTATGAATGAAAACCGTGCACTCGACCAGTCTCGGTTTAATAATCATGGTGTAGTGAAAGTTTTACTCTACTAGCTTTTTAATTCTTTTTTTATGAGAATTGAATTACGGGACTAGCTAGTCGTTTACCTGATGTTAAGCGACACGGCCGCCCATAACAGTTGCAGTGTCACTCGGAACTTTAAAATAATAAAGTCTCGCGTGACACTGCACTGCGCACGTCATCCTGAGACATCACACAGTCTAGTAATCAGATTACTAGACTGTGAAATCAGGCCATAGTCAGCCAAGTCTCATTTGCCCAGTAATATCACTAGCTACAATGCCCTTCAAACTGGAACACAGTAGTGCTTGCACACTACTGCTTGGCGGCAGAATAATTGACAAAGCGGTGCTACCTACTTAAACGAACTTTGCAGAGAAGTTTTCTCACCTAGTGAAATGGGCAAAGATAAGAAAGACAAGAGAAAACGTTGGGTACGTTTGGGCCTTTCGTCGTAGACTGCAGCCCGGTAGTACTTGTAAATAATACACGTTGCACAATAACGCGCGATGGTTATTTAGAGACGACAGAACTCAGTAATGTGTGTTTATTGTTAAAGTTTACTTAAGCGTATAATAAAACTGCGGTACTTGCTGTATTGGCTCGTACAGGGTAACTTCTAGTTTAAGTTTTTCAACAACAAAATTTTGTAAGGCTTTTTAATACAATTTTCGTGTAATATTGTATATTTCATTTCAGTTCCAGTCTCCTTCTCAATAAAGAAAATGAAGGAACCGGACCCGATCTTACCAAAACCGGCTCTACCCTACGAATCAAGCTCCGACGAAGATCCAGACAAGCAGACGGACAAACAATCTGACAAACCTGACGAGCCAAGACCGGTGCAACAACTTATACAACAATCTTTTAACATCAACAACATGCCCCCTGTTGTCATTTACAAAATGGAGGGGCAGCTAACGCAAAATCTACCCACAGTGAAGGCAATAGAGACTATAAAACAGTTTGTGCCAAAAATTGTAGTACCAGAAGTAAAAGAAGCTCCTAAACTCGAAAGAGTATCAGTTGAAAATGTAATCAAAGATATTGAAGTAATTAAAGTAGTTCCAGAGCCTGTACCAATCAAAATTGTTAAGGAACCGTCTCCAGTAAAAGAAAATCTAATTGTGAAAGAAGATAGAATAGAGAAACATGATAACGAAAGGGCTAAAGTAATCGATAAACCAAAAGAAATTGAGAAAGTAAGAGAAAAAGAAAGTAGCCCCTTTGTAAAAGAGAAAAAGAGACAAAGAGACAGAAGGGAACATAGACCTAAGTCGGAAAATAAAGAGAAACGATCTAGGAGCCGTGATAGAGAAAAAAGGAGGGAGAAGGAGAGAGAAAGGGATAAAAAGAGGAAGAAGATTGAAAAGGATGATCTGGAGAATGAGATCATTTCATTGGTGGACAACTCTGACGATTTGATTGACTTGACTGGCGACCAATCGGATTCCAAAGGTACAGATGAAATTTTTCGTTTTCGTAATATGAAAACAGCCGCGTTATTCGTACCACTGTGGGTAGCGGTATACCGCGCGGGATTCCCCCCGGGTATTTTCTATGAAGTTTCGCTCAAGTTTCCCTCAAGTTTCGCGCTAGCCGCGGAACTTCAATACAAAGCGCGAGATCCCGCGCGGTATTTGTCTGTGCTGATCTAATCATCCCTGTTACTGGTCCCTTATGGGTTGCGAGGTCAGATGGCAGTTGCTCGTGTAATTCTGGTAGCTCGCCGCTACAGGTTAGATTGGAAGCCGACCCCAATAACAAATGGGAAAAGTTAAAGAGGATGATGATGACAGGGTGTTTTTCAAGTGGGCGTAGTAGACCAAGTGGTATATTCCCAGTGGGGGCACCCACATGGTTCGGCCCCGGGTGGCAATTCCCAGTTGCAGGGTGGAGACTGGTCCGAATCTACGAAGACTAGCGAAAAGTACTCTAAAAGAGTCTCGGGTCCGATTTTGATAAAACAAAAACTGCATTTTGAATTTTTGAAAAATCAATGACTAATAGCAGGAATCAAACCCTTTGATTTAGGAAAAAATAAATATAGTGTCAATAGTTAAATGAACGGCAAACTGGAGCCAACAGTGAGCCGCTCACTGTTCGCCTAGTGACACAGCCTAAATGCGAGCGTCGTTATTTCCAGTGGACGGTGAGACGGAAGGGGAGAAAGCGAAGCAGATGGAGCGGCGGCGGCGCGCGGCAGAGTTCCTGAAGAAAGTCGGCGTCGATCCCTCCGCTGCCGCGTTACCCACCAACTCACTCGCCAGCGCTATGGTAACACCTGTTAAAATAGTTATTTATACACCGTGGCATTGAATTCCATGTTTTCGAATTTCGATATTTATGTACTCAGTCCATGCTATAGAATATGTTTACAGCTTAAATAATAAAAAAAAATAACATGAATGCCTCAAGAAATATATATATAATAGTTCGCCGTTAGCCGAAATGTCTATTTCACGCTACACGCAGCGGGTAAATGTTTCGTTGGTACTAAAACACCTGCACCGCCCTCCTCGCTCTCCCGTAGTGCCAAATTATTGCACGTTGCAGGACTTTTGTTAAGAATTTGAATTTGGACTAATGTTAATAGTACCTAGTCTTACGTTTTATACTATAGGTACTTTTGTGTTTATTTTTAAATAAACATGGACTGAGTAGGTACATACATTTCAGGAAAATATCGAATTAAAATTTGTGTATATTACACAATAACTATTATTCATCATTATCACTAGATAATAATGAATAATTTGTTTAATAAAGTGATCATTTACAGAAATAATATTTTTACATGAGGCTAGTAAATTGGCCATTTCTGTAAATATTCACTTCTAAAATTAACCGTTTCTGTAAATGACTATTATAACCATAGAGATCTAGAGAGATGCCACTCTTATGCGCTCAGTACGAAACCGGTGTCGCATTAGAAGCTCACGAATGCAAGCAGGCGCGATTGAATGTTCTGTTAGCTTCAATGTATTCATTATCCATTGCGTTATTAGAACTCAACGTTCGAATAGTCGTTAGTAAAGAGCGAGCATTGTAAGCGGCTTCATACAATATCACTGCCGTTCGGCCACACGGTGTTTTAACTATTAAATGTGTTCTGTTTTTGAGCATATTGCTGCGACATCGGCCCCGCCGATTTTTATTCATACATTGCTGACCAGAATTCCGGAATTCATATTTATATAGAATTCATATCAAAGAAGATACATTAAATAACCAGTATAGATTATAAATAACCAGATAGATTAAATATGTACTTGTTTTTAGTTATTTGATATAGATTTGTAATATATATGTATATATTTATATATATATATATCATAACACTTTATATAAGTAAATGTAATATGTAAGATATTATATGTATTATATTGTATTATTATTTAAAACCTTATAATATCTAAACTATTAATGTTATCTACTTCTTATTATTATTATTTTTATTTTGGGTAATGTTTTCTTTTTCTTTTTTCAACCAGCACTACCACTCGTTCCACACTACACAAAGGTTAACTGGAAGAAAATGCTACTTAGCATTAAGTTCGCCTATGTACTTGATTATCTTGTGCAATAAAGCATTTTCTATCTATCTATCTATCTAGATTCGTAGCATGTTTGAGAAAAGCTATTAATAATAATAAAGTACTTAAAATATTATTTAGAATACGTTCTTTTTTAGGTGGACACGTTGGAGTCGATAAGGAAAAAGAAACAGTTAGAAGAAGAGAAACGGCGCAGGAAAGAAAAGAGAAGGCGCCGCGAGAGACGTGGTATGGTTTTATTTCATGTTCTATCAAATGCGCATGCGCATGTCACTCGCATTGTTCCCATTTCATCATTACAGTTTCCGTGACAAAAAGTGGGGTGGTCTTATTAGTAAACTAATTTCGGAGTTGTAACATTTTGGCATAGTTACAGCGCGCCATTTTTGGGTTGTTCCTGTTTGTCCCCTCGTGCTGTGACAGACGAATAAAAATTCCTGTCTGTCCCCGAATTAGAACTAATATTTCCCGTCTGTCCCTGAATCGTCTCCGAATTTAAATTCGGGGACAATGTTTTTAATTTTCAACTTTCATCATCATCATCATCAACAGCCCGAAGACGTCCACTGCTGAACATAGGCCTCCCCCACACAGCGCCACTTTGAGCGGCTGCTTGCCTCCTGCATCCAGCGGCTCCCCGCGGTTTTCATCAGGTCGCCGGTTCACCTAGTGGGGGGCCTACGCTGCGTCTTCCGGTTCGTGGTCGCCACTCGAGAACCTTTCTTCCTCATCGGTTATCAGTTCTGCGAGCGATTTGGCCTGCCCATTGCCATTTCAACTTGCTAGTTCTAAGAGCTATATCGGTCACTTTAGTTCTCCTGCGTTTCCCTGCGTTCTCCTGTGTTTTCAACTTTGCTTCATCTAAATATATCAAAATAAATTAACAAACATTAATGCCCGCCTGCGCTAAAAACAATAACCTATGTTGTGTTTCCAGAATATGAAGAATCACATCGCAAAAGTAAAAAGAGAAGGTACAAATCTTCGGACGAAAATGAGGAGTCGGACTATGAAAGGTGAACTTACAGTTCTGTCTATATTAAGGGCTTGTGCAAGGCCAGCGCGAATTCAAGCCAAAGCCACAGAATAGATATATAGTACTAGGCCAAAGCGGGGATGAGCCAGGGGCCGAGCGGCAGGGGCGGTCTAAGTTAAACTGGTTCCAACGCGCAATAGTTTAGGTAATTTATTATTACACTGAATATAAAGGGTATTTTAAAAATCCGCTATACATAAGCCCTCCATTATATTTAGTTCAACTACTACACAAAGTTTCATGATCTTATTTAAAGTATTCATTGAATAATAGCTGTTTATTTGTACGGTTTGGAGGTAACTTTGTAATTTTTTTCTATCGAGAAAATTTTATTAATTCGTATTTTCACTATACATTTGCAGTAGCATTAGTCCTGAACTTTACCATATATTAATTTCAAAGTCATTGTTGCAATATTGTTGACAGGACACTGCCTCAAGCTAAGCCGTTTTTAGCAATTTGGCGTTGTATTGGCTCTTAATAAAAGGCTTTGTCCTAGGCGACTGACTGACCGACAATGTGCAGCCCAAACCGATGGACGTGGAGCTTTGATATATGGAAAGAGAACACCTTACCAGCGTCATTGTTTCCTGACAAATATAATCTGGGAGTTTTTATGGCTAGATTGAACCGCTATCTTCTAAACTTTACTAGGTGGTAGGACTTTTCTGCAAAGTTCGTCTAGGTAGGTACCACACAGGTACAGTTATTCTGCTGCCAAGCAGTAGTGTGCAAGCACTACTGTTTTCCGGTTTGAAGGGCATTGTAGGTAGTGAAGTTACTGGGCAAATAAGACTTTATGATCTGATCACATAGTCTAGTAATCTAATGGCAGTGCAGTGTCACGCAAAACTATATTAATTTAGAGTTCCGAGTGAGACTGCAATCTGTTATGGGTGACGCTTAACATCAGGCGAACGACTAGCTCGTCACGTCATTCATTTACATAAAAAAATTAAATGAGCATGCACCATCGTCCAAAACCTTACCATGTATCACCAAGGGGGAGGGAGGGTCAAGAATTAGCCAACAAACACCACGTGATTAATGGACCACCCCGTAAGAAAACGCCATACTAACAACTGCCAATTTCACCCACAGTTCTAAGAAGAAGAAACGGAAGAAGGACAAAAAAACATATAAAAAGAAAAAGAAACGCTACGAGACCATTGAAGAAGTAGCCATAGAAGACCAATCTCTTCCAGCCAACATGGATCTATCGAGCACTCTCAAGGAGCTGCGCACTAACTCACCAACGAAGAACCTGCTCATACCGGACATAGCAGATAACATAGCGGATGAAACCTCTTCCGAAGAGGAAAAGGGAGAAGAAAAGACACTAAAGAACAGGAAAAAGGATAGAGAATACAGCGAAGGAGAGTGGTCTAGTGATAGCGAAGCGGATTCATACACTTCGGTAGAAGAAAGAAGTAAGGTCGACGAGAGAAGCGTAACAGATGAAAGAATCGTAACGGATGAGAGAAGTGTGACGGATGAGAAGAACGTGACGGATGAAAGAAGCGAGATAGAGAAATGACGTTTATTGTCCGGCTGTAAAGGTCGAACGATGTATTCTAACATTTTCTACTAATTAATGTTTAAGATCTTAATTACAATAGCTAGAAAAAGTATTTATTTGACACTCAATAACTAAAACACAAACATAAGCTACAAGTTAGTAATAGTATGGCCAAGTGCGTGTCGGGCCAATGTTTTTCTAAGTACCACACCCCACTCGAAATATCTTTTCATCAATAGTTGGCTTTTTCACCAATACTGGTTGATGGGCCATAGTCGGTGACTTAACTGTTAGGTTCAATTTGTAAGAAATTAAAACAAAAATGTTATCTGGACGGTTTACTTTCTAGTTAGATAAAAATACAGCTGACTGTACAATACTTAATTTGATAGGGAACTATTAGGCTATGGTCTCCTATAAACGCCGTCGAACGCGTACAGCGTCACGCAGTACGCCGAGTCACGATGCTTACTATAAAAATGTACTGTTGTGGTCTCTTTCACACGCTGACGTTGGCGCGTGGACGCCGTAGGCGGCATTCAAACGCTTTGCGCCGCGTCTCTAGTTATTTCGAAGCATTGCAGCGTGAACGTCGTATTTGGCGTCTGTACAAAATGTCGAAATTTAATAAAGTAAAAGACGAATTATTGATTGAATCAGTCAAATGTGCATTGTAAAAACTAACACAAGCGCTGCCAAAAGTGTCGAATTTATATCTATTTTATATCACACGACTACACGCGAGCACTGTTTGTTGACTGACTACTTTTGCGAACGAGACGTCATCGTTCGCTATGAGATGTATTGACCGCTGACGCTGTGCCTGGCGTTCAGACGTCGATCGAAACGAAAACTCTGAAGTCTGACGCCGCATATGGCATTTAATAGGAGACCTAGGCCCTAATACTTCACGTTTTGTCAGAACCGTTTCTTTTGCACAGTGTCACCAACATACCAGTGCAATTGAATTCGTCACTGTCTCTTTTTAACTCGGCTGTTTAACCGTTATATGAAAGAGACGGCGAAACATGTGACCGTTCAGATTGAAATGGCGGGTACTAAAGAAAACTCCATTACCTAACTTCTGTTATTCTACTAGCACGCGCGATTTGATTTATTTTTATTTATTTTATTTATTTTGAGATTTTAAGAAAACTTACAGCTAGGTACAAGTATAGAGAAATGAACATATAAAGAAGGCCAATTACAAGTTTCCGTAGATAGGTAATAAAAATAATAAAGGGTGAACTTAAAAAGACGGACGCACAAACCTAAAAAAACAAACTTAATTATGTAATTATGTAAGTAGGTATTGAAGATACCTACCAAAAAATAAAATACAAATAAAAATACAAACACACCATTAAGGACCATCTTAACTACCAAAAAAAACACTACTCATCAGCTTCTTCAGCTGATTAGCAGTGGTATTAAAAAGGTCAATATCATGTGTCCCGGTCAAGTCATTGAAACACTTGCTAGCTCTCATTAGATAAGAATTCCTTCTGTAATTGGTTCTACCTTCGGCAACATGCAATGTGCAAGGCCTCCTCAGTGATGCAAATGGGACCCGCAGGCCTATGCTCCCCAACAACTCAGGACAGTCAACCGTGCCATTTGCTATGTTGATCAAGTACACAATATCAGCTATGCGCCTTCTCTCATACAGCGGTAATATATGGAATTTTTTACATCTTTTTGTATAGTCTGGGAGATAAGTCTTGATTCTAAATTGAAGATAGCGCAAGAAACGCTTTTGGATTCGTTCAATGCGCGTTGTGTATATATTATAAACAGGATTCCATACCTGTGACGCATATTCCAAGTGACTCCGAACGAAGGCGCAATACAAAATTTTAAACGTTTTAATTGAGACAAAATCTGATGACATACGCAATATAAAGCCAAGTGATCTAGATGCTTTACTAATAATGTTATTAATATGATCGTCGAAAAGTAATTTACTATCAAAAATTATTCCAAGATCGCGAATTGAATTTACCCTAGTGATATCTACGCTTTTGAGCTTGTATGTAAACATTATCGGATCAGGTTTACGGGTATAGGAACTAATAAAACATTTCGAAACATTTAGATCCAATTTATTGACTGAACAGTAGTTTTCGAATCTATCAAGATCGTCCTGCAGACGCTGCGCGCTTTCTAGTGAGTCAACAGGACAGAGGATCTTCATGTCATCGGCATATAAAATTATTTTAGAACTAATAAAAGACGCAGTAATGTCATTAATAAAAATATTAAAAAGCAATGGCCCTAATAACGATCCTTGAGGCACACCTGATGGAATTAGCATTGCTGAAGACGTATATCCATTAAGCACAACTGTCTGACACCTATTCTGAACATAGGACGTAAACCATCTGTATAGGTTACCCCTTATACCGACCGCTTGCAGCTTACGAAGTAACAGTACGTGATCAATTCTGTCAAAACACTTACTGTAGTCTGTGTAGACTACATCTACTTGCGAAGGTTGTGACATGTGCTGTGACAGGAAATCACTACATAATACAAGGTTTGATGTGGTGGATCTGCCTTTTAAAAAACCATGCTGCTCTAAGCTGAGTGTTTGTTTTAAAGAAGCATATACCTGCTTATAGACAACCTTTTCCAACACTTTTGCAAACAGGCATAGTTTGGAAATCGGTCTGTAATTTTCGACCATTTTTTTAGGCCCTTTTTTATGTACTGGAGTAATATACGCTGATTTCCAAATACCGGGCACCACACCCTCCAATAAAGAACGCTTAAACAATACTGATATGGGAATCGACAGGCTTTTGGCGCATCTAACGATAAAGATTGCAGGAATATTGTCTGGTCCTGCCGATTTATTTAGGTCAAGGGACTCCAATAACTTACAAATATCTTCTGTGACAACTTCCACATCCCCTATGTCCGCCACTGCTAAGCTGTTCTCAGCAACAATAAATGAATCATCTGCGTGGGTGCTGTTTAAGAATGTTGAGTGGAAGTATTCACTAAACATGTTGGATATTTCTGCCCCACTGTCCGAAGAGCGCTGGCCAAAACGCAGTACGGCAGGATAAGTATTATTCTTATTTTTAGATTTAATATAAGACCAAAAAGCTTTGGGATTGGTGGAGATATTTTTTTCGACGCTAGTTATGTAGATATCAAACATTTCTTTTTCTATTTTTTTAGCGCGGTCTCGTAGCGTGATAAATGATTGGAGGTCAGATCTATTACCGTAGGTTTTATATTTAGAGTGGAATTTATATTTTTCTTTTAATATTTTAAGAAGAGGTTTTTTAAACCAGATTGGATATTTCCGCGTAGGTGTAACTAGCTTAATAGGTATATAGGTATTCCGCAAATTTTCTAATGTGTCATAAAAGTAGGATACGGCCGATTCAATTGGTTTATGATAAAGCACTTGTTGCCAATTAATATCGTCAAGTTCCCGAGTAATTGAATCATAATCGCCCGATTGATATAAGTACTTAACATAAGGACGGCTGGCTAAAGAATGAATTTGAACGAAATCGGCGGAAATACAAAGAGCCGGGTGATGGGAATCTTCTGGTATTATGGGACAATGACATCTTGTAACTGACACCTCACTATTCGAGAAAACTAAGTCTAAAATTCGGTTATTTTGATTATGAATAAAGCTATACTGTGATAAATTACACAAATTAATACTATCAAATAGATCGAGCTGATTAGAACCTTGAATATTACTTGCACTATAAAAACCTCCCTCATCTGATACTCTCCAAGTCAAATTAGGCATATTGAAATCCCCAACGATTAAAAATTTGTCACACGGATTATCTAAAACAATATCGGCAAAACGTTCAGAGAAGTTAGTCAATTGAGCTGCCAATGAGCTGCCCGTAGCACTCTGGTTACAAATATACACTGTACATATATGTAGCTTATATACTACCTTAGGTTTCAAGCAATTTAACGTTATAGTAACCCATAAATCTTCGGCGTTTGAGCACCAGTTACTGCGAGTTTCGGCATTAAGCTCACGTCGAATAGCAATTAAAACTCCACCCCCAAATTTTTGATTTGTTTTAACATAATCCCGATCCCGCCTCCACACAATATAACGATCATCGAACAATTCACTGTCACATACACCATCAATTAACCATGTTTCTGTCAAGCATATTATGTCGTACGTGCTCATACTAATATTTCTATAAAAAGCCGATGTTTTAGTTCGTAAGCCGCGGGCATTCTGATAATATATTTTAACAAGCATTTTTAACAGTAAAAGATAGCATCTGGATAGGTTTGAAAAATATTAAATAATAGGCAGAGGGCATAAAGACTACATCCAGTAAACCAAGATAACATAAACACCTGCGTAGACCATAAAAACAGTTAAGCAAACAAAGGAAGTTCGTAAAATAATTAGCAGTAACAAAAGACACAATGAAGTTATTGAGCAGATAACATTGGCAAATGGCCGGCCGAGTGCAAGCGAGACGAAGTGATTCAGCAAGCGTTGCATAGAAAGGGAAGCGTGCGCAAATGGAGCGGACATACCAGAATGCTGCTGAGCAAGTGTTTCTCAAACATTTAGTGCTATGATGGGAGCGTAAACATAACATTCTAACACATGAAAGCAAATGTAATAATTTATAATTTAAGATATCTTCTTTAAGTCTGATTCGCATCTTATTGTCAGCACATGTGATGTCGGGTTTTTTCGGGCGAATATTTTGCACCCCTTTACCCATACGTAAGCAAACCCCCGCTCTTTCGCCATAGTTTTTGCCTTATTAAGCAGCATCTTATTCTCTAGGGTGAGATGATCGTTAACAAAGATCCTGCTATCGCCACGAAGGCTCAGGTCTGCTGGGACAATAGTAAGCTTCTTCGCTGCGGCCACGAATTCTTCCTTCAAGTACCTATTATGTACTGAGACAATGATGGTCTTATTCAGGTTATCATTACGCATGGGTATTCTTGCGACGTAGTTAATCTGCTCCTTTGGAATTGTGCAGCTGATAAGATCTCCAATTTTAGCTACTAATTCAAACAGGTTTTCCGATTGGGTTACTGGAACTCCCTTTATCTCTATATTATTTATACGAGATCTTTGCTCGCATTCTCGCATTATACCCTCCAGCTGTTCATAGCGCTGCCGCAGAAGATGTACTTCATCCTTCGTTTTAAGAAGTCCCTGGACTTCTTGACTGACGTCAGAAATCCTGCCCGCTAGCGTTTCTACTGAGTGCTGAATGAAATCAATGGAAGTTTTCATGTCAGCCACATCCGGTTTCAATAGTTTGAGATCGGCAATATCAGCCTTCATAGTCTTAAGGTCTGCAATATCTGATTGAATGGCCTTTACACTTGCTATTAGTGTAGGTAACGTGGAAACCTGGGTAGATAGAGCCTTCAGATCCAGCGCAATACTCTCCATGCTAACGGGGGTGGGCGACTTAGCGGTACCCGTTTTCGCTGTCGAAGGGTTGAGAGGACTGGTGGCTCCCGCATTTTTACATGTGATGCACTTCCAGGTGTTCTTTCTGTCACCCAACTTCCTATACCCAGCTTCCGTTATTCCGGCGCAAGGAAAGTCGTAGTGACCTTGGCAGGCAGTGCACTGGACTCCATCCCTAAATCCGGCATCACACCGCTTGCACTTAAACGCCATTCTACTACACAGTATGAACCGAGCTACTTCCGAAAGAAAAATATAATTAACAGATGATGTGTATGAACACAAAAAAGTTTGAGAACCGCGGGAAGATGGTTAACTGCGGGGAGCAAGTATGCGGTGAGCGTGCGCACGGTCCGCCGTTTACACACTAACTGATTGATGGACACCCAAACTACGCATTTACAATAGATACAAGTTGCCTTGTTATAAATTAATAAAAGATTTATTTATCAACTTACAATAGACGTTCTAAATAGTACTTTACTGAATCATAGATCTTTCATTGAGTACCATAGATTATGTTATTACTATTGTAAAGCTAGAAATAAAGTGTTATAGATTTCGAAAATAAATGTAATTTTATATTATTTGGATTATTAATTTTATGCCCTTATCAAAAAAGACGGTGGTATCAGACCTATTGCGGTAGGCACCACATACCGCCGCCTCGCTGCCAAGGTCGGCTGTAGGAAAAAGGTTGCTTTTTTAAGCAACCTTTTTCAGCCAATACAGCTGGGCTTTGGTTCGCGGGGTGGCTGTGAGGCCGCTGTTCATTCACTTAGAACCTTTCTCAAACTAAATTGTGGTGAAGTGTTGCTAAAGGTGGATGTTAAAAACGCTTTTAATTCTGTCGACAGAGGCGCTCTTTTGACACAAGTCAAGGATAAAATTCCCGAACTATATAAATTCCTTTATCAATGTTATGGCAATCCAACAAAATTAAATTACCAAAATAACGCGATTCTATCCTCAGTCGGGTGTCAACAGGGCGACCCTCTAGGTCCGGCCATTTTTTAGCCTTGCCATCCATCCGATTATTCAACGTCTTCAGTCCAAACTTAATGTTTGGTACTTGGATGACGGAACCCTAGGAGGCGACGTGAACACTGTTTTTAATGATCTAGGTATCATTATTAACGAATTTCGCGACATTGGTTTGGATTTAAATTTTTCTAAATGCGAACTTTTTGTTTGCGATACTTGTCCTGATAAAGATTTGGTTTTTGAAAAGTTTAATAGTCTTGCTCCGAATATCAAATTAGTAGACAAGCGTTCTCTTCGCCTTTTGGGTTCGCCGATTCTGGATGAGTCTATCTCACCTTTTGTAGAAGAAAAAATTCAAAAGTTCAATAACGCATCAGACAGGTTACTCAAAATTAACGCCCACATGGCTTTTACAATTATTCGTTTTTGTCTATTTGTCCCTAAATTTACTTATATTTTACGATGTTGTCAACTGTGGAAACACAGTGAGCTCCTTATGGGCTTAGACAGCATTGTAAAAAACACTCTGGTTTCGGTCTTGAATGTTGATATGGATGACAGGACGTGGTCGCAAGCCTCTCTACCTGTGCGCTTAGGAGGTTTAGGGATACGCAAAATTTCGAGTGTTGCATTACCGGCATTTTTGTCCTCTGTACATGGTACACATAAATTAATAGAAAAAATTCTTGCTCCATCTTTAGGTACTTTCGAAGTAGCCCATTTGTCTGAGGCCAAGAATGCCTGGGGGTTGGCTTGTCCAAATTCTGATTTCCCGGTGGTTCTTTCCTCACAGAGGCTGTGGGACCGACCGCTCTGCGAACTAGCACGGAAAAATCTTTTAGATACGTGTCCTAGCGTCGCTGATCGTGCTCGGCTTCTCGCAGTCTCTGTGTGGGAGTCAGGACTTTGGTTACAGGCCATGCCTTCTTTCAACACTGGTAACCTTTTAGATCCGACTACTTTTCGTTTAGCTATCAGCTTACGTTTGGGCGCAAGATGCTGTGTGGCCCATCACTGCCAGTGCGGTACCGCAGTTGACCAGCTCGGTCATCACGGTCTCTCGTGTTCAAAAAGCGCTGGTCGAATTTCGCGCCACGCTAGTCTTAATGACATCATTCGCCGGGCTTTTACCACCGCCAATGTTGCAGCCATTCTCGAACCGAATGGTCTCATGCGTGACGATGGTAAAAGACCCGACGGAATGACTCTGGTTCCCTGGAAGATGGGGCGGCCTTTAGTGTGGGACGCTACTTGCGTCGATACTATGGCGCCGTCACACCTTCCCGAGACACACGTTAGGGCCGGCGCCGCGGCTAATTCTGCTGAGCAGCTAAAACGGCGCAAATATAGTAATCTCGGTAGCGGTTACATATTTGAGCCGTTTGGTGCTGAGACCCTGGGTCCGTGGGGACCGGGAGCTCATCGCGTTTTCCAAAGTCTATCAGAGCGCCTGGTCGATGCGACGCGTGACCAAAATGCTGGCACTTATTTGGCCCAACGCATCAGCATTGCAATTCAACGTGGCAATGCGGCCAGCATGTTGGGTACGCTACCTACCGGTAGTGGGCTGGAGCACTTGGACTGTCTATAGGCCATCGCGGCTATTATACAGTCCATAAGTGTTCTTTGTAGTAGGTAGTGTAGCTAGTTTAGTTTAGCTTAGTTCAGTTTAGTTTAGTTTAGTTTTTATTATTGTAGTAGTTAGCTTGAGTAATAAAGGCAATTTGCCCGTTAAAAAAAAAATTTTTATATATATATAAGATAATAATATGTAACCTACCTCTTATTTTTTTTTTTTGGGTAATGTTTTCTTTTTCTTTTTTCAACCAGCACTACCACTCGTTCCACACTACACAGAGGTTAACTGGAAGAAAATGCTACTTAGCATTAAGTTCGCCTATGTACTTGATTATCTTGTGAAATAAAGCATTTTCTATCTATCTATCTATGTAATTCTCTAAGGTTCTTTACGGCTATCACATGACACGATTTAATGGGCTTCATTCTTTAGATAGATAAACTCTTTATTACAAAGAAACTTAAATATACATAGAATTTTATCGATTTATGCTATTACAATGGGTTGTCTTGGTCACAATTACAAATGCCTTCCAGAGACAATCTTGGTCTGGGAAAGAAATTAAGAATTTTAGGTAACTTTTATTTCTATTCGGCCCTCGCCTAAATATTTGCGCTGCACTAAAATCTCATTAAACGCCATATAATATAAAACAGCAAATACTTTTAAGCTGGAAGATTTGCACTGTCTAAAGGCCATCGCGGCTAGTATAGTCCAAATGTTGTTTGTAGTAGGTAGTGTAGCTAGTAGTATGTAGTACCTACATAGTATGGTTTTTTAGACTAGCTTGATAGCTCAGTTGGTAGTAGCTCTGCTTTCTAAACTGTCGGCTGTGGGTTCGATTCCTACCCAGGAAACATCTGTGTGTAGAACATAGGTGTTTGTTCTGTGTCTGGGTGTTATACCTATTGTATTCTATGTACCTATCTATTTGCAAACAAAAAAAAGCATCTAAGTATTCTATATATCAGTTATCTAGTTTCCATAGTGCAAGCTTTGCTTAGTTTGGGGCTAGATGGCGCTGTGTGAAATGTCCACAAATATTTATTTATTTTCTAGCCCACTAAACGAACCAATCATCTTAAATCTAGACCCCCCTCCAAAATAGTATCAAATCTGCCGGAGTAAAACCAACTCACGTGACTGAACGGTTGGGTAATAGAATTGACCTTGTACGTATACGTCCTCGGATCGTGTGATTTAGCAATTGAACTCAGAAGATCAACGACCATTATACCATTTGTGCGAATGTGGAAGGTATAGGGTTGCGTTACTGGGATCTCGGGATAAAAAGAAAGGGACACACGCACAGTGAAAGATGAAATAGCTGTTATGCTATTAGCGAGGCTATTAGCTTTTCGCTAAGGCTGTGTTGCTGGCTGGTAACTAAAGTGAAATCTACGCTATTTAGCTTATAATGCTGGTTGCTGGCTGATAACTAGGCAAATCTAGTCTGCAGCTAAAACTATGGTTCAGCAATAACGCAAAGCTTCATTTAACCGTAATGGTTATTTTGACAACGGTTTTCGATATAACGTCTTAATTTGACTTTAACTTTAACTGCGCAGGAGTGACCGTCTTCTTTCTTATTTTTTGTGTGGTTACTTGGTATTTTGACTGGCTTATGAACTGCGTGAGCATCTCTCGGGTATCATGTACGTAGAGAATTGTGAATTTGAAATGAAGAGGCACCATGAAATCAAGTATACGAGTGATCCCATGAAAGCTGAAGGTACGTAAGAATGTTTTATAGGCATATTTTTCCAGCTAAAACTTGGGCAGCCCTGATCCACCCATTCTTGCAGATATGCGCAGTTCCTGACTTTAGGAACTCTATTTATAGGACTGGAGAACCTCGTCACGTAATATTGGTCTCTTCGTCAGGAGACGCTGAAATCACGGCAGTGTGGTAGAGACCTTCGCCTAAAGAAGGTTACAGTATTCTAGTCTAAAAATTCATGTTGAGGGTATTATTAATATTGTGATTTGTTTAAAATGGCACAAGCGGCAGTTTTTTACCCAGTCTGCACAGAGCTCCCTGTTTTTGAGGTGAGATCTTAAGTAGTGTGGTACCTAGCTACTATTAAGGTTTTGCATCTATGGTACTCCGAGTACCGGTCTTTCCTTGAATCTGCCTACCCAAAGGGAACTGCGTCATAACTAGGTGGTAGGACTTTTCTGCAAAGTTCGGCTGGGTAGGTACCACCGCTTTGCCAGTTCAATTCTGCCGTAAAGCAGTGCAAGCATTACTGTGTTCCGCCCCCTAATTACCTAATTTGCGACAGGCGTAAATCTCGCGGTGATTGCTGTCATACATCATTAGTGGAGTAGCGTAGCATACATGCTCGACACCACTAATGATGTATGACAGCAATCACCGCGAGATTTACGCCTGTCGCAAATTAGGTAATTAGGGGGCCGGTTTGAAGGGCATTACAGCTAGTGAAATTAGTATTCTAATAATTTTTTTATTAAAATAAAATTATAAGTACCTACTAGTAACTAACTAGTAACATAGTCTATATTTAGTAATGTAATAAATAGCCAATCTGTCCAGTTTATAATAATCATTCTAGTGGGTACATAAAAATATACACAACTCTACCACAGACTAAATAATAGTAATACCTCTACTGGGGTCCATGTTTAGGTATTTCACAACATATATACATCATTCCATGTTCTACGTCTCGGTCGGCAATATTATTTACTTTATATTTACCTATTATGTTTGAAGTTCACAACAGATATGGTTAACCCATAGATAACTTCCCATGACCGTTCTTTGGCAAAACAAGATAAATTCAATGGAGATTACTGAAGGAAGGTCAATGATATTTTTGTATGTAAATGTAACTGTATATTTACTTAATTTGTTATTGCTGAAAGTCACTTAAATACACATAATTTATATACCTACTGAATGTACTTACAGCATAGGAAAACCATAGGCACGTGTTTTTATAGAGATTAGTTAGTATTAAACTAACTTATTGCTAGTTGTTCTGAGAGCGAAGTTGCGACACAGAATTGTTGATCTAATAATATAAATATCTAAATGATATACTGATGGTATTGATTGCCAAAGCTAAACTAAACTTAAGCTATCGTGGTACTCTTTCGATTAAGTGGAAATCAAATCAAATCAAATAATATTTTATTGACATAAAGGTTTTTAAATCCCGGGCCCCCCGGCGCGAGATAAATATATAAATACCCGGCGCGGGATAAATACCGCGCGGTATTTATCGCTACCCACCGCGGTCGAATACCGCGCCGGTTTGAATAGGGCTTTAATAGTAAAGGTACTTAGTTATAAACCTTGTACCGGGAATGGAAGGTCATACGATGCTGTCAATCAAAAATATCCCCCGACTTTAGGACCACACAAACTAAAAAACCCATTTCATAGACAGACCTTCATCTTACCGAAATAAGAGCTATTTCCCCATAATAACACACGGCGGCAAGCCTTTGTAGTGGTGAGGATTTAGATAAAACTAATTCCTCATAGATCTCTTAATCCCTTGGGGAATTCGCTGATCTGATCTGATACCTAGATAGGTTTGCTGTTAGATAACGCCTAAGGCTTTTCTATGTTGTGATAATTTGTATAGGCGTGTCGGTAAAGATAAACAATGGGAAATACTATATAAAAAAATGCTGTGGGTGTTTTGTTTTGTCTTTCATCATTATTATTATAACATTCTAGGAATCGTATGATAATTCTTTGATTTTTCCAAAAGCCTGCCGTGTGCTCCGGAAATGTAGAATGAAAAAGTAAACTAGCCAGTCAGGCTCACTCTAACTCAAAAAGCGGACTAATTGTTTCTTGAATTGGGTCACCCATACCTTCTTATACATATACCTACTATACCGACTTAAAAAAAGAGGAGGTTTTCAATTCAGTTGTATCATGGAACAAGGAGGAGAGGAACGCCAATACGCCAAGAAAACTGCGTAGATTAAAAATATACCTAAAACTAGATGGCGTTGCAAAATGAGTGAGTATAAGTTGAGCGCAGATCAGAAACCTGGATGGCACTGCAAAATGAGCGGGCTATACGGGTAGCTACGGCGGGCTAGGTTTTAAACGGATTTTTGGCATATTTCTGATTTGCGCTCAACTTATAACCCGCTCATTTTGCAATGCCATCTAGTTTTAGGCATATTTTTGATCTACGCTGTTTTCTTGGTGTATTGGCATTCCTCTCTTCCTTGTTCCATTGTTGTATTAAAATTAAAATAACGTGCCTACACACGGCTGAAGCGATCGCGTCTATGCATTACTTTAGTCTAATAACCATTAAGATTAAACCTACACAGAATTAGGTTTAGTACTATACGTACCTACCTATAATAGTAATGTTTCGTAGTACTTAATTCATTACTAAAAGTAGGTGCCGGTAACCTGGGTATAGGTGCACAGGTGGTTACCAGAAGTGAAGACACGTGCGTGGCGGAATTAACACTATCTCGCTGAGTTCCTAGTTATCATTGATAGGGCAACTTGAGATGAACTAAGATCTCTATATAAATAGTTAAGGCAAAGCTACTTGCTGTATTGTGCATTAAGCTTTCTTGTGGATCGCATACCGGGAGAACAAGCTTAAATTAAAAATGGCTTCTGAAGTAAGTATTATTTTATCTATTGTCCAACAACAACAACAACCCATGGGGAAGAAAGGTTTTCGTCTTCTCGAGTGGCGACCACGAACCGGAATACGTATCGTAGGCCCCCCACTAGATGGACCGATGATTTGGTTAAAACTGCGGGGAGCCAATGGATGTAGGAGGCAGCAGCCGCCAGTGGTGCCCTGTGGGAGGCATATGTTCAGTTGTGGACGTCTTCAGGATGATGATGATTGTCCAACATCCATCCCTTCTGATGGGTTCTGGTTTGCAACCAACATAAGTAAGACTGATAAGGTAGGTCTTCTAGGCAAGCATGTGCCATCGTAGATCGCATCGTCACTTCCCATCAGGTGAGATTGTGGTCAAATGCGGGCCTGTGTAGTTGTAAAAACACCTACATTTAAAAACAATTTACCTACTTTAGCCTTTTTGAAAACCATTTGAAATGATAAGTAGGATAATTTTTATTATATATATGGTTGTCACCCCATAAGTTTCTCCACCCAGAAAGGTCCAGTGTCCATGATAGATCCGTCGCAGCTGCTGCGACCGGAGGCGGCGTTCAACGACAAGCCCATCGACGCCTTCCGGGACTACACCATCGACGACACCGACCCCATCAAGGAACGGGTGCGGAGGACTTATTACACCATGCACACTAATGTCACCGTGGACCTAGTGAAGCGTAAGTACCGTCTACCCTACATATTTAATAAGACTATGTACATTTAGTACCTCACGACCTAGTAGTACTAAACTCGCCCCCGGTTTCTCGTACGTTTGTTAAAGTTAAACTCATGTCAATTTAAAAATACGGAACGCTCATTGGTTGAAGACAGCCGATGATCAACAGGCAACCAATGAGCGTACAGTATTTTTAATTATTATTTACGTATTTTCAGCCAAACTATAAACAAAACTTAGGTAGACAGGATGGGTTTTTGATCCTTAGGTAACTAATGGTTAAAATCTCTAAAGTATTCTAATTCTTCATTTCATTTCTAATTCTTCATGGTCAACATATGTTCGAGATTAACCATTGGTTACATTAACTACAGATCAAAAAACCCACCCTTAGTACCCAAAGATAAACGACCAATCTTGTCAACACTTCATCATCATCAGCTGGAAGAGGTCTCAATGCTGAACATAGGCCGCTCCCAACTCTCATAGAACACCATGCATGTTGAGCCGCTACGTTTCCTTGCATCCAACAGCCATTTCACCTAGGTTGTCGGCCCAGTCCATGGGTGCGGAGCAAGGCGAAATAAAGCGTCAGGCAGGGGTCGGCCTACCATACGTCTTCGCTGCCTTCTACGTGATTGGCACTCTAGCCAGAACCTTTCATTTGTTATCAGTTCTGCGAACGATGCCCTTGTAGCCTACCTAATATCTGTGGCCATTGCAACTTGGTTTTGAGAGAGCTATGTCGGTAACTTTAGTTGTCCTGTGGGGTTTCTCTCGCAATTTCGACCATAGCTTTCTCATAGTTCGTTGTCACCAAATCGTTCAGTCGATTCGGCATAAAGCATCATTTCAACACACACTTGTTGGAGTTGGTATATATACTTAAGTTGTCGCGTTGACAATTGTAGTAGGCAGTGAATAAAAAGTTACGAAGCCTCGATGTCACGCGATGCCTCGTTGATGAGTCCTCATCGCACGATTACATGCTCATATCCTCTTCACAGAGAAGCGTGACAAGTGGCTAAAATTCAACCACTTCAAGGCCACCATCAAGGAGGCCTTGATCAAGCTGAACGAACTGGTGGATGAGTCTGACCCTGACACTGACCTGCCGAACATCGTGCACGCCTTCCAGACGGCTGAGAGGATCAGGCTGGACCATCCCAACGATGAGTGGTTCCACCTCACTGGCCTGATCCATGACTTGGGCAAGGTAATATACCTAATAAACGCTAAACGATCACATACATATAAATCCTGAACCCTAACTAGGGTGCTCAGGAACATACGAGGACCATGGTCCAGTATTTGCGCTTTATTTCTGTGGACATACTTGTCCTGTCGCGGGAATCGAACCCACCGCCTCTGGGTTATGAGCCGACCTGCTCAACCACCACAGAACCTAAATTAATGGGACAAACCGCCCCCTAATTACCTAATTTGCGACAGGCGTAAATCTCGCGGTGATTGCTGTCATACATCATTAGTGGAGTAGCGTAGCATACATGCTCGACACCACTAATGATGTATGACAGCAATCACCGCGAGATTTACGCCTGTCGCAAATTAGGTAATTAGGGGGCCGTTCCACGTTCTTACAATGAGCTTATTGGATGTGAGTATAGGTATAGTATGTTGTTACTGTGGGTTCGCATATTTGGCGTGTCAGTACAGCGGACCGACCAGTTGAATGGAACAAATGTTCACAACGAACATAACCGAATATTCTCAGCGATTGAATGATCATGACAGTCGCCACCTTAAGAATAAACAACGCATTTAACTAGTGGCAACCCGCGGCTTTCTCTGTGTTACTCCCCACTTTTTCTCTTAGGGATTTAGATTAAAGTCTTTTATTATATCCACTTCGCCAAATATCAACTCTGTACCTATGCATCAATGGTTTTGGCTGTATGTATTGTTTGCTAATAACTGCAGTCAGTACAGAGACTTTTAATAATAGGTGTATAATTTATATAGATTACAGACAATTTGTAAAGGAAAAATTTGAATCATAAACGTACATCCATTCATCCCTAAAGCCAGGACATGTTTTGCGTAAGCTACCATGACATAAGTGATCTCATGTCCAAAATCCTTCACCTTTTACAACAAACTCACGGGGTTGATAGTGGTAAAAAGAGGTACAGGCGATACTGGTGAAAAAACATTTGTAAACATAAAAATCATAAACATAGATATATACCTACTTTATACATGTAGTAAATGGCATAAGTATATGATATAATAAACTTACTAATCAAAATATTATATTTATTATTAATTTTACGACTCTGTCGTTAACATTTTGATAACCTTACAGTTAATTGCTGCGATGTATTCATTGTTTTTACCATTTTCTACGAATTGTTAATAATTTTATAATTGGTTACGAAAATTTGTACTTGTAACGGCTTGTTCCATTCTATACTCAGTTCCAATAAGCTGTACTGTAGAACAATGCAATGATTTGTCCCATTATTCAGCCTCTGTGGTGTGGTGGTTCAGCAGGTCGGCTCATAACCTGGAAGCTGCGGGCTAGATTCCCGCGACAGGACAAGTATTTGTGCACAGAAAAAAACGCTAATAATTGTTCTGTGTCTGGGTGTTGTGGGACCATGGTCCTCGTAGTTTCTGGGTCACTAAATACAGGGAATTTATAGCTTCACATTTTCAATTACAAGTAACTTTGAAAGCGATATTTAAACGTGACGTTGGATAAAATTTGACTCTTACAAACCTTGTTTTTATTACTATCATCTATCGATTGATATATAAATGATATATCTATTTTAAAGAAAAAACAAGATGAGACCAAGTCTTCATACTAAAGTATTCAAATACCTTTACCAAGACTCATTCATCGCACTAGCTTTCCACCTTTTGCCATCCAGTCGTGGACTATATCATGTAAGCAACAAGGCCTGTGTTTATCAAGATACTTGGTATCCAGGTGATGGCATTCTACGACGAGCCTCAATGGTGTGTGGTGGGCGACACTTTCGTCGTGGGCTGCGAGTGGGCTGACTCCATCGTGTACGGACAGGACAGTTTCAAGGACAACCCTGATACATACAACCCTAAATACAAGTGAGTACCTATACTTGACCACCTTATCTCGTAAAATGCAACAATCCTATTAAAACCCTACACTGTGTAATCCTATAAAACTAACTAGGATAGCGAAAATGAGTTTAAAGGTGGGTTTTTTAATCCGTAGTTATGGTAACCAATGGTTAAAAACTTAAATCCGTAGTTAACCAATGGTTAAAACAGATTTTAACTGCGATTCAAAACCCCACCCTTAGCCTCCGATAATAAGAGCCGCTTTTTTGATATATCCTGGGCTAGTTCCCGGCAGTTTTTTGCCTTGAGCTCACGCAGATTTTTCTCCATTTCATCACTCCAGCTGGGTTAGCACGGACGGTAGACAAAATTGTCTTTTCCAGTTTTGTGTCACTTTTTCTTTCTTTCACTTTTTTTCGTGTTTTGTTGTTTTACTTGCTTTCTTGTGAAGTGGAGTAAAACAGGGGAAAGACAATTTTGTGTACCGTCCGTGGCTAACCCAGCTGCGGTAGTCTCAGACGGCCAACTGGAGGTCGCGCGTCGGCTACTTGGCCGTCCCACGTACGCCCGTCCTCACACATCCGTTTGACGTGGTCAGCCAGTCCTATAGTTATCTGGTTCCCAGCCATATAGTGTACCAGTGTTGCTTAGTTTGGCTTCTAGGTGTTATATTTTATCTGTGGTTTGGCGCTGTGTAAAATGTTCACAAATACTTTATTACTTACTTATCACACTATCACACTAATATTATAAAGCTGAAAATTTGTATGTGTGTATGTGTGTTTGTGTGTATCTGTGTATGTTTGTTACTACTTCACGCTCAAACGGCTGGATGGATTTGGATGAAACTTGGAATATAGATAGCTTATGTACTGGATTAACACATAGGCTACTTTTTATCCGTGGGTGAAACCGCGGGGCGCAGCTAGTGGTAATATAAAAATATTAGCAATTGGTTAAAATAAAAAACTTATTTACAGTGTAAAGCTGCTTAATAGAGTAGAGCATGCTCTATACCTATTGTTCTTTAGTAGACTCCACGAGAGAGTTCAACGAACGGCCAAGCCAAACCCAGATCACGTTGTACGATACTGTGGTCCCATGTCACATGATGTTTATTGGACTGAAGGAGACAACATTTTATAGATACTATGCAATATCGAAAATTGAAAGTTCAGCGGCGTATCGGACCTTCCATTACAAAGAAAATTAAAAAATATCGAATGGGATAATAAGAAAAATCTTTAGTCACAATAAATTAATATTTTAAAAATTGCTAACGAGTAAAACAATGCTAGATAGATTTGACTGCTGTTTAGTCGATGATTAAGACTGAAAGATCGAAACTAAAGCACGGCAGTGGCGGCATACCTTGCCAGATCTCATATCTGGGCGTAGGTATCTATCATCCAGACAACACTTATACTCTTTTAGCTCCATTGGTACAGAGTTACGTTGATAGTTTGTAGCGACAGCATTATCTTGGCTCACGTCTTCTTTTCTAATATTCATCATCATCATGGTCATCATCAGTCGGAAAATGTCCACTGCTAAACATAGCCGTCCCTTATAGGCCGCCATTTTCAACGTCTGCTCGCCTCTTGCATCCAACGGCTCTTCATCTCCTAGTTCGTGGTCGCCACTCGAGAACCTTTCTTCCCAATCGGTGGTCGGTTCTGTAAGCTAAGTGGCCTACCCCTGCCTTTGTCATGTCAACGTGCAAATTGTGCAAATTGTGAGAACTATGGGTAGGGAAGGAGAACTTCTTTTTTATCAAACTCGTATTGTAATAAGCTTGCTATGTATAACATTTTGACATTAAGTACTGTGTAATGTTGCCTGTAATTATGCGTGCTTAAGTATGTACCTACAATAATTTAATTTAAATATTTTTATATAGGTACCTTACTAAGGCCTATTTGCAATCAAATTTTTGAGGATTTTTTAATACGCGGAAGTTTTTGAGGCCATTCAAACTGCTGAACATTCCATTTTTTTGTTTCTTTATATAGCAGAGGAACCTACTTCTTTCCCTGTACCTCCTTGCTTGCGTTAACGACTTATTTACAAACAAAAAAGCATCTAAGTATTGTATCAGTTATCTGGTTCCCATAGTACAAGCTATGCTTAGTTTGGGGCTAGATGGCGCTACGTGACATGTCCCACACATATTTATTTATTTATTTATTTATTTCGAATAATTTTTTTCAAGCACCAAGTACGGCATGTACTCTCCCAACTGCGGGCTGGACAACCTGCTGATGTCGTGGAGCCACGACGAGTACCTTTACCAGTTCCTGAAGCACAACAAGGCCAAGCTGCCTGAGAAGGCGCTTTATATGATCAGGTTCGTATATTTTTATGGCATAAAATTAAGTTTTATTGCAATATTTTAAACTTTGCTTGGCTTGTTTGAAAATATCTCTTTGATCGGTTCTGCAAATATTCTACGTACAAATGCGTTAGTGCGAAAACCCAAATATATAGACCTCGTCATCGAGACAGTGGCCATCACCTATATAATCATAACCAGTACATAAATATATTCTTATTGATTCCTGCTTCGCTGAAACGCAGTAGCTACCTATCACTATTATGTATGTTATGTACCCGGCGCATCACCATTACTAATCAATAGCCGCTGGCTAGATGGACATATTCAGCTCGATTTTCTACTTCTGATAGCTAGGACCAACCTAGGAAATACATACCATTTTAGGGCTCCGTACCCAAAGGGTAAAACAGTCCCTATTACTAAGGCTCCGCAGTCTGTATCTCATGAACCGTGATAGTTAGACAGTTGACATTTTCACAGATGATGTATTTCTGTTTTTTTTTTTTTTTTTTTTTGGCCTTTTTTTTTTTCTTTTTTTTGGCTCCACACTTAGTGTATTTAGCAAGTGGTGTCGATTCGGTGGTTTTAGAGATCTCTTATTTTAGCCCACTTTAAAATTTTAGTTTAGTCGCCAAGCGTCACAAAAGCTATTCGGTATTTACGTTGAATTTAATTTAGAACTGCTTAGCCGTGCATCTAAATGAAGTGACGCCACTCGCGCCTCTAGTGTCGAGTAGCTGTACTAGGTGATAGAAAATCTGCAGACAAAGCAAGTATTTATTTTAAATACGTTATTTATTTATTTAAAGTAGGTACCTACCTACCTACCTAATGATCGTAAAAAGTGATCAATAAATATGACGTATGACGTTTTGTTGTATTAGGCGTAAAAAACTAACCCGGCCCCCCACGGGGTGGACCGCGACGGTGTGGTGAAAATCACGGCGAGCCGATGGATGCACGAGGTGAGCAGCCGCTCAAAGTGGCACTCTGTGGGGGAGGCCTATGTTCAGCAGTGGACGTCTTCAAGCTGGATGATGGTGATGATTATGATGATGATGATGATGATGATGATGATGATGATGATGAGGAGTTATAGTAAAGGCGTATAAAACTGGCCCGGCCCCCCACGGGGTGGACCGACAATCTGGTGATAATCACGGCGAGCCGATGGATGCACGAGGCGAGCAGCCGCTCAAAGTGGCACTCTGTGTGTAAGGCCTATGTTCAGGAGTGGACGTCTTCAGGCTGGATGAAGGTGATGATGATGATGATGATGATGATGATGATGAGTTATCGTAAAGGCGTATAAAACTAGCCCAGGCCTATGTTCAGCAGTGAAGGTCTCAGGCTGTTTTGCACAGGCAATATTTTGCGACCAGTATTGCACAGTCTGATATTTAGAAGCCATAATGTACACCAATTACGGGCCGTACATTCCTGGTCGTACAATACGGGCTGTGCAATATCTGGGACGTGCATTCTATCACGAAGCAACAATTTTTAACAGAGAAATTACTGGATTTTTTATGTATCTAATTTTAATCGTCATGTTTTAGGTGCCGTCTATTTAGTCATTTTACGTTTAAATTTTAGGCACAAACTTCTCTAAAATGTGTCCGCCGAATGGCTTTAACGTGCCTGTAAACTAAGTTGAGTAATTTAGACGTATCGTCTCTAAATTTTAGTTAGAGCTGTCATGTCTGAATAGCAAAGTGGTGTTTGACAGCTCTAAATTAAAATTAGAGAAAATTTAGGTTAATCGGTGTGCCGCCGAATCGACACCAGTGTCAAGTTTTGTAATTTTTCATCGTATTATGGAAATTTTCACTTAAAGTCAAGTCATAGTCACAGTCAGTGTAGTCATAGTCTAGTCTAAGTCATAATCCAGTCTAAGGCATGCCCTAGTAAAGTGGTGGCAACTTTACTAGAGGCTTCTATGGAATTTTGGAAGCAACACGAAAAACCACGTTTTACTACATTATATCACTTGCCCACACTCATGCTCGTAATTCAGCACTTAATGCGTAAAACACCACCAATTTTAAACATTAACACTGGAAAAAGCATAAGTTTTGTAAAATAATACAATGCACCGACGTGAACTTTTCCGCGTTCCCGCCAAAACTCATGTATTTCTGTTGCCGCTATAACAACAAATACTAAAAAACAGAATAAAATAAATACTTAAGGGGGCTCCCATACAACAAAAATGATTTTTTGCTCGTTTTTATAGATAATGGTACGGAACCCTTCGTGCGCGAGTCCGACTCGCACTTGGCCGGTTGTTTGTTGACTTGTCACTCCCTCCTCTCTCTCTCTTCTGTTTTGTTGTATAAATGATAACATTATATTGTGTCGGATATAGATACCATTCGTTCTACCCGTGGCATGCTGGCGGCGACTACCGCCACCTCACCAACGAGAAAGATCAGCAGATCCTTCAGTGGGTGCTGGAGTTCAAGTGAGTATACATGTTTTTCAACCGATTTCGAAAAAAGCCCGTTTCGTTTCAGTTGTTTTTTTACTTTTTAATGTTTGTTGCCTCAGATTTTCGTCATTTATAAACATTTTTTTTATTTGAATGCGCTTTCAGATTAGTCCCGTAGAAGTTTTATCAAAATCGGTTCAGCAGTTTGGTTTTCATCAAAATGACTGAAAATCATCATCATCTTCATCACTGTCACCATTCGTAGAACCGACAACCGATGGGGAAGAAAGGTTCTCGAACTGGAACATGCTGCGTAGGCCGCCCCCCTACTAGGTGGACCGACGAGCTGGTCATAGCTGGATGGATGCAGGAGGCGAACAGCTACTCAAGATCTCAGTGAGGATGATGATGATGACGATTATTAACTGAAAAAAATATAGATATAACGCGTATCATTAAAGAAACGAATCTGACGCAAACAACAAACTATTGTTTTACCTCTTCCACTATTGTGTTTAAGTGCAGAGGGAGTGAGACAGCAATATAAATATTTGCTCTATTCAGTTCTTTATTGAATCGCGTTATATTATCTAACATTCGTGTTTCTCAGTTGGAAATTCATGATAATGTTACTTTGTCCACAGCAAATATGACCTGTACACGAAGAGCACCGCTGTCCCTGACATCGAGGCCCTGTGGCCCTACTACGAAGGGCTCATCGACAAGTACATCCCTGGAGTCTGTGAGTGGTGACCTTGTACTCGGAACTACGGAATATGGACGTACTTAGGTACTTACATAATCGATATAATAGTTTTCCTATTCTAATATTGTATAAATATTATTTGTTTATTTTTGTTACTTACCCTATAGAAACAGTATTGTATACTCATAATGCAATGTTCATAGTACATTACATAATGTGTACCTACATATTATTCCCTTAATGGGGAACGTTTCCTCAGCGCGGCAAATTCAAATTTCCTTGCGTTCTTTTGCCAATAATAGCTTAATTACTCAACGTGATTACATGAAAACTAATTATGCGCAAATAAATATATGTATCAATAAATTACAATTAAAAGTATCACCTACATATCATTGGTTTAGCGACAAATGGCAATAAACAATTTTCTTCTTAGTTTTTCAGTCTATTGCCATTTGTCGCTAACCCAATGATATGTAGGTGATACTTTTAATTGTAATTTATTGATACATATATTTATTTGCGCATAATTAGTTTTCATGTAATCACGTTGAGTAATTAAGCTATTATTGGCAAAAGAACGCAAGAAAATTTGAATTTGCCGCGCTAGTGCAACGTCCCACCTAGAGCAGGTAGGTACGTAATATTTATCAGTTTATTTATGGATTAAAGTTTAGACCATGTCAATAATATACAGACATATTTTTTTCTTAGTAAGTAGCACGCAGTATTGTATTATTTACAAAAATAATATTTAATTGTGATATTTTAATTAAACAGTATTTTATTTATTTATAGCTTGGAGTTGGACTGATAATTTGTAATTTATTATTACACTAAAATTATTTAAATAGTATTATTTTATTATATGCATTGAACGTTATGATTTTGTGTTTTTGATTAATTATGATTTTTCCTGTCAGTATATAAATTCCCCACACGATATTCATTTTGTACCAGCGCGAGCGCTTTGACCAGTAGATATTCTGCCGCCAAGCGGTAGTGTGCAAGCACTACTGTGTTCCGGTTTGAAGGGCATTGTAGCTAGTGAAATTACTGGGCAAATGAGAGTAATCTTATTACTCGACTGTGAGATCAGGTTATAAAGTCCTACAGCTAGTCATTCAGCTGACATTCAGCGTCCCGACTGCCCATAACAGTTGCAGTGCCCTCGAAACGCTAAATAACAAAGTCTCGTGTAGCACTGCACTGTAAATTAAAAAAAAATATATGTGGACATTTCACACAGTGCCATTTAGCCCCAAACTAACCATAGCTATGGGAACCAGATAACTGATAGAATACTTAGATACTTTGTATACATACCTACATAGAATACAATATCACACTCAACACAAAACAAACATCGATGTTCATCACACAAATGTTTGTCCCGGGTGGGAATCGAACCCACAACCTAAAGTTCAGAAAGCAGAGCTGAGCTAACAGGCCAGTCAAAAAAAGTGTGCACGTCATTCTGAGACATCAGCACAGTCTAGCAATAAGATTACTAGACTGTGAGATCAGGTCGTAGTCTATTTTGCCCAGTAATTTTACTAGCTACAATGCCCTTCAAACCAGAACACAGTACTGCTTGCACACTACTGCTTGGCAGCAGAATAATTTAACTGGCAAAGCTATGGTAGTTCGACAAACTTTGAAGAAAAGTCCTACTGCCTACCTAGTAAATTACCTATCAATACTGTTTTCCTACTCCCACCATTATTTCTAAGTGCAGTGAAAAAGAGACAGCAACAATAAAATTATCTGCTTTTATCAGATCTTTTCTTTAAGAGCCAATACAACGCCAAAACCGCTGAGCTTGAAGCAATATCCTGTCAACAATATTGCAACAATGACTTTGAAATTAATATATGGTAAAGTTCAGGACTAATGCTACTGCAAATGTATAGTGAAAACACGAATTAATAAAATTTTCTCGATAGAAAAAAATTACAAAGTGACCTCCAAACCGTACAAATAAACAGCGATTATTCAATGAATACTTTAAATAAGATCATGAAACTTTGTGTAGTAGTTGAATTAAATATAATGGAGGGCTTATGTATAGCGGATTTTTATAATACCCTTTATATTCAGTGTAATAATAAATTACCTAAACTATTGCGCGTTGGAGCCAGTTTAACTTAGACCGCCCCTGCCGCTCGGCCCCTGGCTCATCCCCGCTTTGGCCTAGTACTATACATCTATTCTGTGGCTTTGACGTGAATTCGCGCTGGCCTTGCACAAGACCTTAATATCGAGGACCTTTAAACGCATGTGATCTTGTGTTACCAGCGTCACGTTGATACCCACCCAAGAAGGCATAAAACTACAGGTACAGAAGCTTCACTCAGCGAAGTCACTTAAATTAATAACGACTCTTGCAACAACGCAATAAAGTGCAGTTCAGCTTGCACAGCGCTACAAGCCTACCCTAAACATGTGCCTCTCTTTTTATCGCTATATAGCTCTGCTCTTCGGGGCCGGTTCCATGTCTCATGTACCTACTTATAACTTCAATCGCACCTAAATTGCGGAGTGCGCCAGGCCTGGTATCACAGCAGTGTGTACTGTGATACTGTGTAAGAACTCATTGCGTTACCTAAAAAAATAAACGAAAATAAAATACCGTTCGTGAATTTTGCACTAATGTCTCTTCACGTCACTGATGTCTTGTTCCTAATAATTTTAGCCATATTCCCTTGATAGCCTCTGATCTTTCGGACCTCGTTATCAGGGCTGACCTTCAACACATCTGATAACATTAGCATTTAAGGTCTGCAGACAAGGCACAGCTGACCAGTTCTACGTGGGATTCACACCCGACACGCCAAAATGAAAGTTAAATCGTCAGTGAGTGTTCTTTTTGAAAAACTACTTAATTTTAAGGAAATGGAAAGCTCCGCTTTTATTATACTGGGTGGCGCAAAAGTAAAGACCCTATTTGGTTCAGCTATAACATTTTTTCTAAATTAGAAAACTAGATTTTGGTTTTTTTAAATGTATATTTGTGCCATTAAATTTCGTACCATTAGGATTTAAAGATGATGTCTTTTAAATGGTGACCTCCAGAGTTGATACACATTTGAGCCCTATTTATGACATTTTGCATAACTTGCCGTAACACTTCCTGCGATATGTTCGTTATTTCTTGACGAATGTTTTCTTTTAGAGCTGCGAGAGTCTGTGGCTTGTTCACATACACCCGAGATTTCAAAAAACCCCAAAGAAAGAAGTCTGGACTGGTCAGATCGGGTGATCTTGCAGGCCAAGGCAAATCGCCAAAACGAGAGATAACTCGGCTTGGAAAAGCGTCCCTCACTAAGTCCATAGTGTCGCGCGCTGTGTGTGCCGTAGCGCCGTCTTGTTGAAACCAGATGTGCTCCAGCCCCAATTCGTCCAAACTGGGTATCAAAAACTCACGTAACATGGTTCTGTAGCGTTCTCCAGTGACAGTTATCGCATTGCCTCCAGCGTCTTCGAAAAAATAGGGTCCGATCACTCTGTCAACACAGATGCCACACCATACAGTAACTTTTAGTGGGTGTAGAGGTGTTTCTTGAATAATGCGCGGATTATCAGTGCCCCAGAACCGAGTATTCTGCTTATTGACATGCCCTGAGAGATGGAAATGCGCTTCGTCACTCATAACCAATTTTGAAGGAAAATCATCTTGCAAAATGTCATAAATAGGGCTCAAATGTGTATCAACTCTGGAGGTCACCATTTAAAAGACATCATCTTTAAATCCTAATGGTACGAAATTTAATGGCACAAATATACATTTAAAAAAACCTAAATCTAGTTTTCTAATTTAGAAAAAATGTTATAGCTGAACCAAATAGGGTCTTTACTTTTGCGCCACCCAGTATTTAGACAGAATATGGCTCTCTCTTTCTCTCTCTGTGTGATGCTGCTTTAGAGACTTGAGAGCTGCTTTGTTGCATTAGAGAGTGGATAGCTTAGCCTTTTTTTATATTCATGAATGATGTGACGAGCTAGTCGTTCGCCTGATGTTAAGCGATCGGCTGCCCATAACAGTTGTAGTACCCTCGAAGCTGTAAAATTTAGAGTTTCGCGAAATATGATACTGCACTGCGCACGTCATCCTGAGACATCAGCATAGTCTATCTTGCAATATAAGGTCGTAAAGTCTCATTCACGCCCAATAAGTGCCCAGTAATTTCACTAGCTACAGTGCCCATTAAACCGGAACACAGTAATGCTTGCACACTACTGCTTGGTGGTAGAATAACTGATAAAGCGGTGGTACCTACCTAGACGTACTTTGCAGAAAAGTCCTAGGTACCTTTCTATGTGATAAGCGACAATGAAGCGTACGGCCCGCCTGATCGAAAGCTATAACCTATGGACAATTGGACATCCGCAACACAGGGGTGTTGTTGATGCGTTGCCAGCTCACCTTTTTTGATACCTTTTTTAAAACCACCATATCAACGGCCGGAAAACTTCCACTGCTGAACATAAGCCTCTTGGCAGGCGATTTTGGTGATCGTTGTATAGATTATAATGCTGACCGAGCAGAATGCTGCTGCCCATTCCCCATTGTTTTCTTTTTCATTTGGTTTTGACCATCTAGTGGGCGGCTGGCCTACGCTGCGTCTTCCGTGGTGGCCACTTGACCACGAACTTAATTTAACTTATTTAACTAATGTTCAGGGTCTATGTATGTGATCGCTGGGTGTTATTTAATTTATTTATTTGTTATATATAGAAGGGCTTTATATAATTATTATGGCATGTGTCCAGGAATCCCCCGTGTCCATGATGGACCCCTCTCTACTCCTCCGTCCAGAGACAAAGTATGACGACAAGCCCATCGAGGCGTTCCGAGACTATACCATCGATGATAATGACCCGATCAAGGCTCGCGTGCGCAGGACATACTACGAAATGCACTCTAAGATGACTGTGGATTTTGTTAAAAGTAAGTTAAGTTAATTCATTTTTTTTTTGTTTGTTTTTATGTACGAATAGGCCAACGCTTGATTGTAACTCACCCTGGCCCTATTCGCCATGACCGTTCAGGGATTAGGAATTCATGAATTCATTTAATTCATTCACCATTTAGGAATCTCATGTGGCATAGCGAATGAGGTGTAACGCGGCGCGTTACAATGTCTTCCTAGAATGGTTTTGGTTTTGAAATGCCATTCTGTATGCCGTCCGTTATCAAATTTGAAAAACGCGACAAAGCTCGTTACACGCACGTCGAAAAATAGAAAACACTGGGCAAAGACAACCTATAACAAGTGGCATACCGAATATATTTTTTGATTCCACGTCATGGCGCGTTGTATATAACCCGCGTTTATGTTTAGAGCACGTTATGACGTCACGCGTTATTGGCAAGGAATCTCATGTGGCATAGCGAATAAGACTCCTGATGTCAAGCCACAATGCAGTCGGAGGTGTTGACCTATGAGGAGCCTATTCACTCTAGTTTTAAAAAGACCCAATAGGTATATTTGTTAGGAAACAAGGAAGCCGGAGTGAGTCCATTTCCCTAGCAGTTCGCATGATAAATGAGTCAGGGAAAAGGTTTGGTGCGGCATATTGGCAAATCTACATGGGGTAAACGACCTAAACATTTTAGCAATTAGCGGGATTTGTTCCCGCACCTTCCAGCCCACCGTATTAGACGCTCTCCTAACTAAACTATGGTCGCGTGCTTAATGACTGCGAAAATCTTAACCTTAAGTGTAGTTTACACTTTAAAATCGTATTTTGTTTCCAGGCAAGATGGACAAATGGCTGACGTTCAATCACTACCGGGGCACTGTCAAAGATGCCTTGATCAAGCTGAACGACCTCGTAGATGAGTCCGATCCCGACAGCGACCTGCCGAACATCGTGCATGCCTTCCAGACTGCTGAGAGGCTCAGGCGGGACTTCCCAGATCAGGACTGGATACACCTGATCGGCCTCATCCACGATATGGGAAAGGTAGATCTAGATGTCTGTCTGAGAGAGTTATGCCCGTTTTTCGTGAGAAATCTGTTGATATGTACTTGGACCTTGCACTGTAAATTGGCCGTGAGCATTGACTATAAATCCAGTTGACCAATGATACAACTTCCCCTCCTACGAAAATTAGTGATGTATTTCAACCACTAATTTCTAATAAGTACTATGAATTTCTAATAAATCACGGGATCCCGTTGATGTCTTTTTTCAATCCTGCTCTGTTCTTTGTGATTTCGTATGACTTTGTCTCGTTTTGTTACCTCGCCCCCTGCCCGCGTAGGTGAGTCGGTTTGTACGAGAAATTATGTTCACGAGCTATCAACAGGCTTTATAATCTTTGGCCGTGAGAGTAAGACTGGTCTACAAACTAAGGCCTGGTATGCTAGAATTACTCAGTCGTGAACCAGGGTTCCAGGCGAGATCTTCTTTATGAAAGAAATATTATTGGCACCGATTCAGGACTGAGCGTCGTTCTAGAATATGTCTATAAGGTAACTAATGAAGATTTCTACAATAAGGTTCTAAGAAAACAAGCCATTTTTGGATTCAGCACTCATATCACATCATCATCCGTCTGCTGAACTCCGATTTGTCCTATTTGGGAGGATTTGCCATAATCACCACACTTGGCCAGCACACTGGCGTTGGTGATCGCAGTAGATTATATAGACAGACCGAGAAGAACGCTGCCCATTCCCTGGATATTCCTTTAGCCAGATCTTTCTGTACCACGGGAGGAGATCGTGTGGTCCTCTCTACGTACCTAAATAGATCAGGATAACTCAACAGCTCATTCTGTGTCCAGATAATGGCATTCTTCGACGAGCCGCAGTGGTGTGTGGTCGGAGATACGTTCGCCGTCGGCTGCCGGCCTGGCAAGACCATCGTGTATGGAGACGACAGCTTCAAAGGGAACCCTGATTTCGAGAACCCAGAATACAAGTAAGTTATTTATGAAGATATATCTTTCTCAGGCTTCCCACGTAGAATAGCACTTTGAATGGTTCCCAGCGTAGTCGGTCTCAGTGCGCTGGCACACTAGATTTTATTATAGTACTAGGCGTCCCGCCCGGCTTCGCACCCCTTCCAAGGGAAGCGGGAGCCGAGAAGGGAAAAGGATGAATGGACGAGAGGAAACAATGGGGGAGATAAGATAGGGGAAAAATATGGATGGATGAAACGGTAAAGGGAGGCAGGCTGCACATGCACACGGCTTACACAACAACTATGAACTGACATCAATTTAAACAGGTACAATTTGTGCTATAGTGTTGGCCGTGTGGTCCTAGCGGTGTGAGAATAGGACCACCCCATGCGATCACCAACTAAAATAAATATCAAGAGCTATGTGAGTGCCATCTCTTGAGGATGAAATAACTAAACTGATAATGGCAAAAAGAAAACTCCTCATCGGGACCCAGTAGATAAAACTCTATATACATTTTTGTGTCTATATACATAATACTTATAATACAAAGAGCGATGGTGGCCGAGCGGTAGCATGTGCGCTTCGCAATCTTACGGCACTGGGTTCGATCCTAGGCCCTGCACCAATGACTTATCTAGTTATGTGCAGTTTTCAATGCCATCGCTACGTGCCTCGGAGAGCACGTTAATCCGTTGATCCCGGTTGTCATAAGAACATCTATGGCAATCGTTACGGGTAGTCAGACGCCTGATGGAAACTGACGCCTGATCTAACCAACCTTGTTACTGATTATGTGTTGCGAGGTCAGATGGCAGTCGCTCGTGTAATTCTGGTAGCTCGCAGCTACAGGTTAGGTTGGGAGCCGACCCCATTAACAAATGGGAAAAGGAAAAGAGGATGATGATGATACATACTTATAATACACTCACACCCAGACACAGAATGATTAATTTAATTTAGAACAAACACAGTACGTTCAAAATTAGTTATAGTAAATTCCTGTAATGTTCTTTTCTAGCACCGACTACGGAATGTACGAGCCTAACTGTGGGTTAGAAAACCTAATGATGTCCTGGGGGCACGACGAGTACCTCTACAGGGTGTTACTCCACAATAAAGCCAAATTCCCTAAAGAAGGACTTTGGATGATCAGGTGAGCTTTTAGATCTATTAAACTTGCCGTCTACAACCAATCGGAGTTTACTAAGCTGACCCGCCCCGGCTTCGCACGGGTTAATCAGTTATACGCCTTATTCATTCATCCTTTTCCCGTATCTTTTCCCCCTTCCTTCTCTCTTTCCCATAGTACAGGATAGGAGTGGCTGGACCTAGTACTGAAGGTTGAATGTCAGTAATATCTGATCAACAAACCCGACGACCTTGAAATATTTACGGGACAATATTTAAAGTACCTCCTTTCTAACAAATAAAGAATGAATGAAATCGGACCACGCGTTAATATAACAACTAAGTACATATTTCAGGATTAATCTATAGCCTAATATGAACTCAAATCATGCCAAGCTTCATTTGAATCCGTTCAGTGGTTACGGTGTATTCACAAAAATGAAAAAAATATACTCTTGGCTTCAGCATCAATAACAGGGAGCCCACCAAAAAAAAAAAAATCAAAATAATATCTTTAATGTACAGAATTGTGACCTGTTACAGTTTTATTATAAATAGGTATAGATTTCAGTGAATTATTTTTAGCTTAGGCCTAAGTTAAAAATTGATGCTCGAGTAGAGAGTTCATCCACTAATTCATCATTTTGTGAACCTTGTCTTGAGCAGAGATTCGCGACTGATAGGCCAAAAAGAACTTAGCGATTTAAATAAATAAGTAAAATTGTTAAATAAATTACAGAGCCGGAAGGCCATCGCCTGTTTCTCTCTCACAAAACAGAGAGCTATAATGAAATTAATGATTCGTGATGTCACATGCCAAACAGATTGTTTAAATGACGCTAGTAATAATTTGTGAACTCACTGGCGTGTTTGAGCTGTCTCCTTCTATTCTTATAGATAACTAGCTGCGCCCCGCGGTTTCACCCGTGGATAAAAAGTCACCTATGTGTTAATCCAGTGTATAAGCTATCTTCATTCCAAATTTCATCCAAATCTGTCCAGCCGTTTGAGCGTGATGGAGTAACAAACATACACACAAACAAACTTTCGCCTTTATAACATTAGTGTGATAATTTAAAATGTGTGTGTTTTAAATGTCTTTGTCATTTTTAGAGGTATTTCATATTTGTTTTCACGACTGCTTATGTTTTGAGCGTTTTATTTGTGTTTATCTATAACATCTATATGATCTATAACAATATTATAAAGAGGAAAGATTTGATTGTTTCTTTGTTTGTTTGCATTGAATAGCGAAGCTACTGAACCGATTTACAAAATTCTTTCACTGTTGGGAAGCTACACAATCCCCGGATGACATAGACTATATTATATTTTCAAAAAAATTAGGGATCCTTACTAAAACTCCAATAATGTAACCCAGGATGTAAAAAAATTACCTAAAATATTCCTTAACATCGCGTGCGCTGCGAAAACTATTATACCTGTGCGAAGCCGGGGCGAGCCGCTAGTACAATATAAATTAATCTCTGAAATACCGTATTGTTTAGATATCACTCCTTCTACCCGTGGCACGCCGGTGGTGACTACAAACATCTCCTGAAGGAAAGCGACGAGGAGATCATGAAGGAAGTTCTTGTATTCAAGTAAGTAATAATATAATTTATTTTTATAGGAATATTGTAAAAGAACTTAAATTTAAGAAAATGAAATAAATGAGGTGTATAATAATAACGCCCAACGATTATCGGTCATGTACATAGATCCTGGACCCTAACTAGAATTCCCTGTATCTAGGGACCCAGGAACTACGAGGACCATGCTCCCACAACACCCAGACACAAAACAAGTATATACGCTTTTTTTCCTGTGCACAAATACTTGTCCTGTCGTAGCTTCCAGGATATAACCACCACTTCACAGAGGTTGAAGTCGTGACGCTTAACATCAGGCGTCACGTCGTTTATGTACATTAAAAAAATATAATCTAGATAAAAAATTTAACATGGAACAAGGAGAGGAATGCCAATAGGTATACCAAGAAAACAGCGTAGATCAGAAATATACCAAAAACCGTTATAAACCTAGATGCCGCTGCAAAATGAGCGGGCTATACGGCAAACGGTTTTTTGGCCTATTTTTGATCTATGCTCAACTTATAGCCCGCTCATTTTGCAGCGCCATCTAGTTTATAACGGTTTTTGGCATATTTCTGATCTACGCTGTTTTCTTAGTGTATTGGAATTCCTCTCCTTGTTCCATGAATGTAATTACAATTAATTCGTTACAGCCAGTACGATTTGTACACGAAGAGTGCAGCTATCCCCGACATCGAAGCTCTGTGGCCATACTACGAGGGGCTCATCGACAAGTATATGCCTGGAGTCATCGAATTCTAACTCTTGAACCGAAGACCATGTGACTATAATATGAACATATCGTGATCGAAACTTCTATATACCAAATATCTTTCTTAAATTTTATATTTACTTAATAAAAGTTGTATTTTTCCTATACATTTTATTTTCAAATTTTGAACTTATTTATGTTGTCATTTCTTACGGCATTTCATAGTTACTGTTGTTTGACAGAAAGAACTTGAATAAGACTTTATAATTTTGAAATGTAGTGTTTCTTATAAAAGTTTGATAATTTGTGTAAGTACTCGTCTTATTAATCATATAATTATTTGTATATATTGAATGCGCATATTTATTTAAAAAAATCACAAATATAATTTACTTATTTGATATAATGTATGTTATTTTAAACCTAAGTACCTAATTAAGATTATTGTTTATTTCTCTTATACATTAAGAAAATAAAGTTAATTAATATCTATAGAGCACAAAACTGAAGAATTTTTAAAACCTATATGTAACGTCACAGTTATGGTTATCTATATAAATATGTTATATTAATAACTGTAGGTTAAGCAACTGTAATATAATGTAAATAAATATAAATGTTTAAAATCATGTGATTTTATTTTGCTCGTTTGACGTATCGCAAGTTTATCATTTTTAACCTTTTTAATCAAAACAAATTTACTATAAGAACAAATAACCGCGGCGCTCTGAATCGATTATCGATGACATAAAACTATAGCATTATCAATTCCACAACATTAATTAGCTGCGAAAAACTTAAATGTAACCTTTACGACCGAAACTAATACGTCAGTACACAAGTACACAGCTATTTGATAAAGATAATCGTAATCAATATTGTAGGTACGTCACAGATAACCCCCAATAGATACCGCATTACGGGATTTTTGTTCGGATTCTAGCTCACCAAAACTGGCGGAAGGCGCGGGTTGCGGGGACTGGAGCCAATGCGCTATTATTGGCTGTTTCGAGTGACGTCCTAATAATGAACACTAATAATTGGTCGAAACTAAGGCCGTGCTGCGAAGCGGCGATTTATATAAAACCATTTACGCCAATGCGTGGTGCGTGGTCGTCGGCTTTCATTCAGGTATCTATTGGGGGTTATCTGTGAGGTACGTACATACCGGAATTAAATGCGTTACGTTATCTAAACAGCTTGAAACCGAAAGCACCTAAGTAACAAAACTTTCTCACAGGACGACCGCCACGTTACTTCCATCCGGTGAATCACAGGCCAAGTATCATCAATACGTAAAGTACGCTCTTGCTACAACACAATAAAGTGTAATTCAGCTTCTGGCATACCGCTGCGGGCCTAAAATTATATTCACCTACTAGTCGCAAAGACTTCTATGTATACACCAGACAGGACATCTCTAACTTGCATTGTCAACCACTGCAAATATGCCAATGAGCATCTTCTCCCTCATACGATGCTCAGCTCTCAAAGCGACTGCACGTGCAGCAGTGAATAGCAGTAAAAATTATGATCCAAATGTGCCATGGCACTAACGCTGCGTGTTGTGATCGTTGGTTAGACGATTTAATCTCGTAAAGCGCTGTAGCGGATTTAAGTTTAGTTATACAAAAAATGACAACTATTTGTGCTTTGAATAGCTTCTCTAGTACGTAGTACATATACCTCTTTGACTAGTCGCCTTTCTAAAGTATATAGGTAACTGACGCGTAAGGTAGGTATCTGACGTGCAAGGTGAAAACTACCTACATTGTGTGTTGTGTGTAACTATTTTAAAATTTAAAATAATAAAAACAAAAGTTATTAATAAATTCAGGAACTTTATTTAAGCTATATTTACAAAAATACAAACATCTCAAAACATATAATAATTAATTACAGTTAATTAGATTACACAATTTCAACAACGGAAGATATACGAAACCATAATTCGTAACGTCTTAAATAACATACATCAATACAATCTCGGAAATAATTGTTTTAATAATGCCCCTGTTTCACCATCCCTGAATACGAACATGGTAAAAAAATTTCAACAAATCTGGCAACTCGATGTTACGCGTTATAAACTCTTTGTACATAACCCTAAAATATGCAATGTTGGATGATATTCCGCAACATTTTTACAGAGCTATGCAACATTCGGGATGCGTTTTTTTTTAATTTCGTGAATGGTTTTATAAAACGTAGGATAAAATTAATTTCGTCGTAGTGGCGAGTAATTGCTGCCACTGAGACATGGGAAACGAATATAACTCAAAAAAAAAAACACTAGCTATAAAAAAGTAGCAGTAGGAAGTATTAGTTTATTGTATTTTTGTTTCTAGCTAGTTAGTAAAATCACACTAATATTATAAAGCCGAAAGTTTGTATGTGTGTTTGTGTGTATGTTTGTTACTCCTTCACGCTCAAACGGCTGGACGGATTTGGATGAAACTTGGAATAAAGATAATATATGTACTGGATTAACACATAGGCTACTTTTTATCCGCGGGTGAAACCGCGGGGCGCAGCTAGTAATACTATAAATGTTACCTGTAGGTTCACTAAACAGTCTATTAATTTATCTAGGTAATTGGAAGCCAACTTATTTGTCGTATTCAGTTTTATTTTGATTACATGTTAAGTTGCATTCAGAAATTGAGAAACCGGCGGGGTAATTACGTAAAATTTGCAACAGCAATGCGACAGCAGTAGCAATGCGACAGCAGTAGCGAAGCATACATTCTCGACACCACTAATGATGTATGACAGCAATCACCGCGAGATTTACGCCTGTTGCAAACCTGTTGCGAGTTAGGTAATTAGGGGGCGGGTCTGAATCACAATAAATAACATTTATTTAAACAGAAATAGTTACATAAAACCATAAGACTCAAGTAAATGAACGTTACTGCCTATATTTTTGGTGTAGGTAAAAATATATAGAAAATTGAATTGAAATTTCAAAAATATATTTTCAAACGTTTGTTTGATTATAAATACAGATTTATATTTGGTTTTTCAATAAATTGAAAGCGTAATTATTAATTTAAATGACAGATGAATATTATGCAGACTAGATATAGACAACAAATATTATACGTACTTATATTATATTTTGAAAGTTATATTCAATTCCAAACGTATATAGCTACATATCACGGTACATTCAGACCTTATTTTCAATATAATAGTGCTCTAATTCGCTTAGCAAGCAATACTCGCGTCTAAACATATGATCGTGCCATACGTGGCGGTTTTCAGATGTACGGCCATTTTTGTACAATTACGACCAACGAATTCACAAATTCATCCGAAATCTACACCGTCTCCTTCATTCTGAATGTAAATGAAAGAGACAGAATACAGAGTGTAGATTTCGAGTCGGATTTGAATTATGAATCATGGTAGAAAAAATCTGAAAACAATATGGCAACACGCTACAACACTTTAATAAACCGATAACACATTGATACAACCGCTAATCTTTTTTATTATTTCAAACCTAAATTATCTCAAATTGCGACTTTTTACCTAGGTAAGTAAGTATGAAAATAATGTATTGGTCATTTACGAAAAGTATGTGTTTTACGTATCACTTCTTAGGCATATTTTAGACGTAATAAAACTAATTCTGGCCAAGTATTTAATGAAACAAACTACTCCCGTTAGCACAATTCTAAGTTGTTGCAATCTCCTAAAAACCTAAGTATCAGTCTTCATTGGAAAGACGGTTTTCACAATCACTCTTACCGTAGCTAAGGCCGTATATCAAGGCAGATCTTATAATATCAGCATCCACTGTGTTTTAGTAGAATTTTTGAACAAGACAAGTTTTTTATTACTATATATACAAACAACCTTACTTAAAAATTTTGGATAAATAATTATGTCCTGTCAACCTCTGCCTGACGTGAAATGTCACAAGCAAACAAGGGACAGGGCATTCAGGGCCAGCATTATTTTATAAGTAAGGTTCTTTATGTTTAAAAACGTTGTAAAGCTTTTGAAATGCAAATTTTTAACCTTAACCGGTTTTGCGGTGCAAGGTCGATATTGACCACAACTTAATTGAATTATATTGAGTCTACTAACCGCAACATTAGAACAATCAGTGTAAGCAAAACTTCTCTTATACCTCAAGGTGTTGCTACCTTAATCCTTTTAAAACACATTTAGGCAGCATTTAGTATTACCGATCATATTACTAAAACACGCATAAACTGGCGTTTAATTTTACACACAACGATACAAAATCCGAAAAATATTAAATATCACTAGCGTAACAAAAGCTACCATTTTAGTAGGAATGTGTTTTACAACCTTGTCAGTGACGTCATGTGGCACGCATGCCGTGGCGTTTATCATGTTACCTCGATCCTACACCTCGCTTGAGCATTGCTACAATATTGAAGATATTAATACTGACTTAATGACCAAAATTTACTTAAAGATTTTTCATTCTATTCTGCTTTTTAATATGACTTGTTTCAATTTATACCTACGATATAAATAGATCTGTTGAACATTAATTGTAATGGTTATTACAATTAATGTTCAACAGTTTCAATTAGTATTATTCTTGAGGGCCTAGTTGAGGCAGATTTTTCATAGGTAAGTAAATACAGTCATTTAATATTTTCAAAAAATTAGCAAGCCACGAGCGAAATTGAGGATCGCTATATAATATGACCCTTAAAAGGCATAGTTGGTTCGGTCATTCAGTATTTGTAATCATTATCAACTAAGTAGTAGAAAACATGCAATTTTCTAAAAACCACGCCACGTCGTTACATAATGCCTGTGAGGCGATCCCTTCTACCAGCTACAAAAATTTTATTATTTAAATCTTCATTGGCAATACCTAACTGCATTATAATTTGCATTTTCTACAACATACGCTTAACCATCAAAATTGTCTAATTTTCAAGTAACATATATATGAGGCATATAAAAACTAGATCAAATTCGTTTTATATATGAAAATACTAAAGCCAATTTCTAAGGAAGGACAGGCCAAAAATTTTTCCAAAGCACGATTGAAATTAGTCTCAATTCCTAAGGCAATAGGTACAAAATGTAACAATTAAATTTGCTTTGTGTGATAAGTCAGTCTACGTCTCAAAATGTTTGTAAATACTAGTGACGTAAGCCATCACTTGCTGCCAATCCGGCCTCTCTTGCTGGATCATGTCTTGGATGTTCTGTGGGTGGAAAAATCGTGTAAACCATTGTGTTATTGTCGATTTCGCCAAGGCACCAGTACCCAGTGGCTAAAAGGGCTACTAAGGGTGGGCTTATGATCCATAGTTAAGGTAACCAATGGTTAAAAACTCCCACAAATTCGACGATGAAAATTTGTTAGAGTTTTTAACCATTGGGTGAAAAAACCCACCCGAAGAGGTATGAAAGGGATGCGGGTTCAAATCTCGCCCGTTATTCTTTTTCATTTGGCAACACTGGCTGGCACGTGATTGGACAGGCGGTTGTATCAGACAGTTGAGGAAGAAAAGCGATCATTCTCTTGTGGTAGTGAAAAGTTACGTCATATTAAAGAATGAAGAACAAACAGAAGTGTAAGAGACGCTCGGTTTTATTTACCACAGTATTTTCCTAGAGAGCGGCTATCGGCTAGGTAGAATAAAGATACTTAGGTAAAACTCTTTATTGAAACACCACATAAAGCCGCAGTGACACGATCAGTCTTCCCGGACCGAGTGGACTCGGATAGCTACTCGGACGCAACTCGTATCGTTGACACCGATAATCCGAGCGCACTCGGACGATTGTATCCAAGCAGAGTAGACTCGGACCGCACTCTACTTGTGCGAGCTAGCTCGTACAGGAGTAGTGAAAGTCCAATACAAAATCCAAAAAAAATAACGACGTTGACTGTGAGCAACAATGAAAAGTATGAAGAAAACGATCCGAGTGAACTGTGATAATGTCAACAGATATTTTAGTACACTCATACGAAGCTTATTTCTCAGTCCGAGGAGACTCTGGTCGTGTCACACCGTCTTTACATGAACAAACGATAATCACAAACTTAAAACAAATCGTCACAACGGACGGTCTTATCGTTTAAGACGACGTCTTTCAGAGAACAGACAATCCGGCTAAAGATGTGACATGGGAAAAAAATATTGAACAGTAATTAAAGTAATCGAAGCGAGCATAAAAAAGTAGTCCATAAATAAATATAAAGCTAGAGACAGACCAGCGTGGTGGGTATCCCGACGGACTCCGCGGCCGCGAAGGCGACGGAGAAGTTGGTGCGCTTGTCGTGCGGAGCCAGCGTGGCGTACGGCACGCGCGCCGCGCCCAGGTACGAGTGCAGCAGCGCGCACACCGCCAGCCCGTCGTTCCACGACGAGCTGGGGGGCACTGGATCGTCACTACTTGTGCACAGGATATACAACCGGACAACTGTGACAGTCTGTTGTCCGCCGGTAATAATGCACATCGAGCCAAAGTGGAAGATTTTCGATTAGTGTCGGATTGGTAGAGCATCATCTCTGTCATCATCATCATAATCAACAGCCAGAAGACGTCCACTGCTGAACATAGGCCTCCCTCACAGAGCGCCACTTTGAGCAGTTGCCGACTGGTTTTTACCAGATCGTCGGTCCACCGACTCGACACGGAAGTCGCACCGTCGGTGCGTCTTCCGGTTCGTGCACTCGAGAACCTTTCTTCCCCATCGGTTGTCAGTTCTACGAGCGATGTGGCCTGCCCATTGCCATTCCAACTTGCTAATTGCAAGCTATATCGGTCTCGCGGATCTCATTATGGATCTTATCTCGCAGGGAAACACCGAGCATAGCTCTCTCCACTTACTCGTCTCACAGTTAATGTAACCAATGGTTAAAAATTCTAAAAGAAAAGAAAATAGCGAGAATTTTTTTTAAAGATTACCCATAATTATGTACTTACCTGAAGTTAGTGATATCAATGTTGTTATATCCTGCGGTCTTCTGCTGGCACCACTTCAGTAACGCGTTGCGTTTGGAACCACCGTTCTTCACTTGCAAGGCGTTTAGGGGATCTTTTCTTTCACCTGACAACCAAAAAGCTTTAGTTATTAGACATAGCAATAAGTTTGCACGTTGGGTTTTATCCAGCATGGATTTTCCACATAATGTGACTCCATTTTGAGTAATATCATGGAACAAGGAGGAAAGGAATGTCAATACACTAAGAAAACCGCGTAGACCAAAAATATGCCTAAAACTAGATGGCGTTGCAAAATGAGCGGGTTATAAGATGAGCGCAGATCAGAAATATGCCAAAAAACCGTTTTAAACCTGGATGGCACTGCAAAATGAGCGGGCTATACGGGTAGCTACGGCGGGCTAGGTTTAAAACGGTTTTTTGGCACATTTCTGATCGGCGCTCAACTTATAACCCGCTCATTTTGCAACGCCATCTAGTTTTAGGCATATTTTTGATCTACGCTGTTTCATTGGTGTATTAGCATTCCTCTCCTCCATGTGCCATGGTAATATTAATCAAATAATATTACATAAATGTTATAGGATATTTATTTTAGTAACGATGTGATGTGAATATTATTTTATAACATTTAAATTCATGCAAAACATTTAGATATTACCTGAAAATTTAAGAGATACAGGGAGCAGCTATTCAACCTTTTCCATGGTATCAATTCTGATGTACAAAAACACTAAGCTAAACCTTATTTGAATCGTAAATAAATCCTAAATCTACGTAATTACGGTATTCTTCATTTCGACCTATGAAAGGGGCAACATTCTCCAGCTGTCAAATTCATTTTAGTGGAGGGAATCCAAACCAATATCTCTTTCTACTCTCTTCTAAGAATAATAGAAATAACTGTTAATGCCTTTTGAATCCTGAATCACCGACTAAATTAGTCGAACAACATACCGTTTCGTAGCTTCCTCTAGCCATAAATAGAAATGTCTGCTCTTGTTCAGATATTGTCTTTAACGGCGCGTGGTACCATTGAGAGGGCGTAGGAGCTGCGATTCTCCATACAAACGTATTCCCTTATTTCCCGCCTGGATTAAGCCTTCTAGACAATTTTTTTTCGTAATATATAGGCTTAGGCTGTAGGCTTGTCCCGTCACTTCATTTTTTTTTTGGAAACTAATTATAAAAGGAAAATATGACCCTCCGAAAATCACAATAAATGCCTCGTTATTACCGCCATGATCAAAGAACTACCAGATAAAATTGAAAAGTTTTTAACATTTAAAAAATAAGAGGAACCTAATCATACTAATTCTTTAAATTGTAATGCAAAAAATAATTGTATCTGCTAGCTTATTGCGTAATTTTTTTTTTCTTATATTTTGGCTCTACACATAGTGTATTTAGCCAGTGTCAAGTTTTGTAATTTTTCATCGTATTATGGAAATTTTCACTTAAAGTCAAGTCATAGTCACAGTCAGAGTAGTCATAGTTTAGTCTAAGTCATAATCCAGTCTAAGGCATGCCCTAGTAAAGTGGTGGCAACTTTACTAGAGGCTTCTATGGAATTTTGGAAGCAACACGAAAAACCACGTTTCACTACATTATATCACTTGCCCATACTCATGCTCGTAATTCAGCACTTAATGCGTAAAACACCACCAATTTTAAACATTAACACTGGAAAAAGCATAAGTTTTGTAAAATAATACAATGCACCGACGTGAACTTTTCCGCGTTCCCGCCAAAACTCCCTACGTAAATTTTGCAACAGGCGTAAATTTCGCAATCATTGCTGTCAAAGCTGTCAAACGTCACTTTGGCAGAGCAGAAAGCGATCGAGCTCTAGATCACCCGACTGTCGGACAATCGATGAACTAAAACGTGCGTTATTTTGTTTCCGTCTATTGCTGTTTTGTTGCTAGTGGCCCCAAAATGCATTCAGCGACAGGTGAGCAACAGGCGGGCGACTGCGACCGATTGCTAAGTGTTTGCTGTCTCTTTGCTACTGCTGTCGCTTTGCTACTACAGTTGCTTTACTGTTGCAATTTTTACATAATACGGGGGCGGTTCAGTTTTGGTGAAGAAAACCTAGGGCAATACGAAACATCGATATCGACAAGATTTTTGTAGGTATTATCGATCTGAACTGCATCAGCTGTCCCTATCAGACTGGGCGCAGCGCGACAGCAATATGGTTTCTTCAAATACATATATCTTAAATTCCTTGTCGCTCGAGTAAGAGACTAGGTACTCCATCTTAAGACGACATACTCACATATATCCCCATAGCTGTTCCGCCTGACGAATGACTCCATCGCCTTTTGTTGGAGCGAAGCGAGCGCGCGCCGCTCGTCCGGAATGTTCCCGCTCGCCGCCGGCTCTGCTCGCGCACGTTAGACACAATGTAGCAAGCACAGTACGTGGGGTGAACGGAGGGTGGTTTTGTGGCAAAAATGTGGGTGCTTGTTAAAAATGCTAAGCAACGGGGCTAACTTTATGACAAAGTTGACTTTTTGTCAAACCAAGAAGCTATCATCTGTCTTTTAAGTTACATTTTGTAAAATGAAAACTGTTGCGCATTGTTTTTTTGTTCCGTTTTGGCAAGCGTTGGTTAAGTAGTAGAGGGTAGTTGGGAAATAGTTCAGGTTCTGCCGACTGCTGCAGAAGTTGGGGTCTGCCCAGTTTTAATACATGAATCATTGTTTAGATTAAAGTTATTTCTGTTATAAAATGTTACAAATTCATATTTTTATTGTTTCTCTTGAAATCAGACATAATGAGGGTAGTCTGCAAAAGTTTAGGCACAAAACCACCAACCAGGAAGGAGAAATGAAGAATACGTTCATTCCCGCTGAAGAGTGAATGATAATATTTTTTTAAATAGACATGTGATGGCCATTCCCAGTTACAATGAGAATGTTTTAGAATTTAGAGCAGAATGTGTACCCCTACCGATAGCAGAACACAGTTAATAAAATTAGCACAGTTGGAAACATAGAGTGGATCTCTAAACACTTCTAAATGAGGGGTTTTTAAGCTATTTTTATATATTATATATAGTTATGTTTTAGCTGACTTTTAATAGTAAAATTATGGATGCAATTGATAGTTAAATTAAACAGAATGGAACCGATGCACCCATTTGTATAGAACCATTAAACTAGAATCTAACAAGGCCACATAAATAATGTAATTTTACGTTAATTTAATAAATACATGGGTATAACTATCTCCCAGATAAATTAAATAAAGCGATTCAAAGAGCCCGTAAATAATGACTACTTTACAACTACAAACTACAAAATAAATTAATCATAAATTAACGGTTCCCATTCTCACAGCCAAATTAAGGCAAGAAAAACTTTCAAGTTAGGCTTCGATTCTCGGACATTCGATTAGTCTGTCCTTTTCATTCATATCGGTTACTGAATGCGAACGAAATGGACAAAAAAGAAGTTTGTACGAGAATTGTCTAGATTATGTTCTTGGTACCTACTGGATAGGGTAAGTATTAACTAATAAATAAACAGATAAACATGCATCTACGTTTAATGTACAGGTAAAATTAAATAAATTAGTGGAGAGGCACACAACACAGAGTTAGGTTATAGTATGCCAAGTCGGCTAAGCGCCTCTGTCATGCCGCCATGCTGTGAACAAGCAACGTACATGCAACTTGGGGGTGGTTTTTGAAGCTGTTTAATTAATTTTGTAGCTGGCAACTCTGTTTACGAATTGACAGTGACAGAGATGATAAAAATTTAATTTCCCTTACACCTAATTGTCCAAAAATAAGAAATCCGACAAGTAGTGGTAAACAACATAGTTAATAACTTTTAAATTCCACAATGAAATGGAAGTAAATCATTTATCACAAAAATTACTATTGTAAATAAAACTAAAAAAAAATATATTAAGGCAATGCAAAACAGAGGCCAGATGACAAAAGCACAGTTATTATTCGTAAAAATTGGCATAAAACATTTTTTTATCAAGATCAATATACATAATATAAGCTAAGTAGGTATAACTATTAATTTGTCATTAAATAAAGGAGCTAACTATAACGCTTATGAAAATAGACTTTAACGCTTACGTAGAACCAATTTAAAAAGATACGCGATTGCATAATAATAGTTTAATTGAACCGTGGCATCACTCAAATTCATAGACGTTTCAAGACATTCAAACTACAAGTTGATATGCGCATTTCCTTTTGAAGACTATAAAATAGAAACAGAATTTGAGTTGCAATCAAATGCTTATTTGGCACAATAAATCAGCATTGCAATTCAACAGGGCAATGCTGCCAGCATGTTGGGTACACTACCTAATATTGTAGTAGTTGGTTTACAGAAAAAGGCACTTTACCCGTTAAGGGCTTGTGCAAGGCCAGCGCGAATTCAAGCCAAAGCCACAGAATAGATGTATAGTACTAGGCCAAAGCGGGGATGAGCCAGGGGCCGAGCGGCAGGGGTGGTCTAAGTTAAACTGGTTCCAACGCGCAATAGTTTAGGTAATTTATTATTACACTGAATATAAAGGGTATTTTAAAAATCCGCTATACATAAGCCCTCCATTATATTTAGTTCAACTACTACACAAAGTTTCATGATCTTATTTAAAGTATTCATTGAATAATCGCTGTTTATTTGTACGGTTTGGAGGTAACTTTGTAATTTTTTTCTATCGAGAAAATTTTGTTAATTCGTGTTTTCACTATACATTTGCAGTAGCATTAATCCTGAACTTTACCATATATTAATTTCAAAGTCATTGTTGCAATATTGTTGACAGGACACTGCTTCAAGCTAAGCCGTTTTAAGCAATTTTGCGTTGTATTGGCTCTTAAGGCGACGGATAGGGCAAACAAGGTGTTTTTTGGCATGTTTTCTGGCGTAATTAGAGTATGTGGAGCTCTGAATTTAATATATCACGTAATACATTTTCATTAAGTCGTTTGTGTTGCCGCAAATACAAAATTAATAAACATAGCTCTATAGAAAAAGAATCACCAAACTCTCTCAAAAAATTTGAATGTTCTAATTTTACTGAGTTTCTATCGAAAATATTTTAACAAAAAAGAATTGTGTATTCGCAACGAACATGCAGATGTTGTATGACTTCATAATGTTGAAAAATACTATATAAACATAGATAAAAATCACTCATTTCGTGCATTGTCTTTGTCGTAAGCGCCGCGCTGAAGTGCAGACTGAAGGTCGATATTTCTTTGAACGGATTTTGACCTGCTGACCTGGCCCTACCCGTCGCCTTAAAAAATTGTAAAACAACGCACTCCGGCCTATAAATGTTGAGAGAAAAAGAATTCGTTAGTTGGTAAGACTTACCGGCTTGTATAGGTGAAGGGCGCGCCACCCGCGCCGCGGGGGGCTTCGACGAGAAGGTGGGGGGCATGCCATTCGAGGGGGGAGGGGACGCCTCGTGCATACCGTTCTTGGTGCCGCCGCCCGTCGGGGTCACGCATGCCGGCGTCGGTACCTACGACGGTGCAACGGTGGGAGGGTAGTGTGAGCGACAAGAGAAAAATATATATACTAAGGGAGGATTAAAATTCAAATCAAAAAATTAAATAATAATATCAATCAAATTTCAATTTTTTTTTAATTCAATGGCCAAAATTCGTTAGTTTTTAACCATTTGCTACCATGTGAAAAACCCATCCTAAGAAGCCGTCACATCTATAAAACTTGTGGTAGACAGGTAGGTAAACAATTCATCAGAAACTTGCAGGAGAACTAAAGTGACCGATAAAGCTCTTAGAATTAGCAAGTTGAAATGGCAATGGGCAGGCCACATCGCTCGTAGAACTGACAACCGATGGGAAAGAAAGGTTCTCGAGTGCACGAACCGGAAGGCGCAGCGTAGGCCCCACTAGGTGGACCGACGATCAGGTAAAAACCGCGGGGATCCGATGGATGCAGGAGTCGAGCAGCCACTCAAAATGGCCCTCTGTGGGGGAGGCCTATGTTCAGCAATGGACGTCTTCAGCCTGTCGATGGTAAATATGTAATATCTTTGTAAATATACCTTAACTGTGGTTTATACTTTAATACTTATTCTGGGACATGCTTTCTTTCTTACTAGGAGGGGTAGATTACCTGTGGCCACTCAGTGACAGGTGTGGTGGCGGGGGATTGTTTCGCAGCTTTGGCCGCGTTCTCGATGCTCTCGATCAACGACTTCACTGACAGACGGGAGTCTTGTCGGCTCACACCTATACACCAAAACAGAACTAATAACCGGCCAAGTGCGAGTCAGACTCGCGCACGAAGGGTTCCGTACCATTATCTACAAAAACTCATGCTGTTTTTTAGTATTTGTTGTTATAGCGCCAACAGAAATACTTACATCATTTGTGAAAATTTCGACTGTCTAACTATCATGGTTCACGAGATACAGCCTGGCGAGTTGGCGACAGACGGACAGACAGACAGACAGCGGAGCCTTAGTATAGGTCCGTTTTAGTTTTTTTATTAGGATTCCGTACCCAAAGGGGTACAGAACCCTAATAAAAAATCTGGTGACAACTAGTTACCGACAGCTGAAACGTTGCGTCCAAACGTTTGCCTATGTTGAGTAGTTAGACGAACGTGTGGTCCCAGCGGTGTGAGAATAGGACCACCCCATCTCTTCCCGCGGGTGCCGTAAGAGCCGGCTAAAAGAATATCCAGATAATGGACTGCAGCATTCACCTTGGTACCTTAAAATGTGCGATCATCAAACCGCTTGCAAAACGCGGGGATTATTGAAATTTAGTATATAGATAAGTTTTAAAGTCTTCCGGCTGTGGGTGGATGCGAGTAATAAGACGTCTTCCTAAGCTTCCAGCATATGATGATGAGTGACATAATAGCGGGCACGAAATGGCCTAGTAGGTGGATTCCCTGACCAATGGCAAAGAACTACGTAGATTCATATTGAACAAATTGAAATAAGTGGTGCGAAGAAGCGATTGTAATCCATAGTTTTACAACTTAGAATAAAGAACACGCAAATACCTTTCTGGTATCAAAGGGCCGTAATGTTAACCCAAAATATTCATCAGTAACATAATCAGCTGATACTTTCCACTGCTGGGCCACGGCCTTCTTTCACTGGGAGAGAGTGCGTGCCATAACCTACCACGCCAGCTATATGGATTGGTGAATGACACATGTCCGTCCTCGAATTTATTATGATTCTTGAACATGCCGGTGCCCTCACGATTTTTCCTTCACCGTTATTGTAAGTACCTACATTAATAATGATTGGAACCACAAATGACTTAGCAGACTACTAACCTTTGGTCCTTCTATGCGAAGCCGCAGTCGCCATGATGTCTTGCAAGGAGGCGCTGGTCAACAGAGGCGGCGGCGGAGGAGTCTCCTCGGTACGTGGTGGCATTGCTGTAACACCAGAACTAGTATTTAAAGACTTCGTGCCTTTCGCAACCTTGGTAAAAATTGGCAGCCTTGGTAAAGCTCGGTGACCTTGGTAAATCTTGGTACCTTGGTGGCTTTCGCAATGATAGTTAATTGGCGATTAGTTGGAAGGATTCAACTGTTCCAGAGTCTTTATTCTTCAAGTAGTTTTAGTGCATGTTCTTACAAGACGTGAGGATACTACGATTCAAGGATTAAGTTAAGACAAACTTGATTGGAATATCGTAAAGGCGTTTCCAAGAATGAGAAAGGAATAGTTTATTTATATTATTATCTACGTAGTTTACTACTGATTATTTTCATTAAAGTGTGAAGATTTATTGTGATAAATGAACTGTCTGTTGCTTTTTGACAGTTTTTGTGCCCGTGATACTAAAGCTTAAAAAACTTCAACCAGATATTCGGGTACACGGAGCACCGTGTTTTAATGTACAAAAAGTATTATTATTCACGTGACTGATATTTGAGAGATGGAAAAGGTTGAGCCATAAATAGATTACTGTAATTCCCATATAGGCCAAAATAAGTCTTGAAACTTATACCAATTTTACCTACACCTGCACCCAAAAACACCCACCAACTCCCAAACTTCACCCACGCTTGAAAACCTTTTTCAGAGTGGATTTCACACGTCTTCTTACGTCAGCCTCGTATGATTTTGAAAAACCTTACTTCCATATCTGATAACCATCGACAAGTTGTTTGCTGCATCAGATATTCCTAATCAAAATTTTAGTATGAGGGTAGTTAGCATTTACACAAAGCGAAAGCTATGGTTTGTCACATTGTTTAGCTAATGCTGCAAGAAAACGAATATGAAACATTTGGTACAATTTCAACATTGTATTTGAGATCTTAATCATGAGCACAAGTTACACCACCACCCGAAACCATCACCGAATGAGTACAAAAACACACGACAAACATTATGTTCCACACATTGGTACAAGTTATTTACATTTTCACACTGGACGTTTAGCTTCCGGACCACAAAAGCCATCCACTTACGTAGGGGCCGCGACGTGGTGTTCAAGGACCTTAAAGGGTGTGAAAGCCGTTTGTGCTCCAACGTCTTCCAATACGGCTTCTCTCGGGGCAAGGAGCTAGTGCTAGTTGCATTGTTGCCAGTAGCATCCACTGTTGGAGATTTAGGAGTTTGCAAGGACAGTTTTCTAGTTGGAACCAGAAAATCTGTCTTCTCTAAGTTGTGCACGATCGAACTGATAGCTCCCGCCTTCTTAGACGTGTCATTGCCACTCGGTGTTCGTGATAGTGATATGATAGATCTCGTGATTTTTGCAGCTTCTTTGGTAATTTCCTCTTCAGTTAACTTTGGGTTCTCAGTTTCTTTTTTAGGTTTCTTTGGTTTTCGAGGAACTTTTAGAAGCTCTTCTCTCGTCACTGCCGCGAATTCTTCCGTGACAGAATGTTTGTTGTTTTGAATGTTAGAAATCTTTTCGTCGTCAGCTATGTTCTTACGTATGGAAGGCAAAATTGGTTCTCCGATTTCTTCATAAAGGTTTTCTTGTTCTGATTGCCGTTTTCTCGAGGCGATTGGGGGTAAAAATGGGTTGGTATTAGCAAACTGAATGTCTTCTTTAATTTTGTTGCCACCTATATTTGGTTTAGTAAATGTTTGGGCCGTGTTTATAACAAAAGGAACATTGTCCATTGGCTGGTAGTACTGGTTATCTACCAACCATTCTGGTGTTTTAGATAACCTTGCTACGCTTGGTTTCGTCACATCTGATGGTCTTGGACTAGGATTTTTAGTGGAAAGTGGCGTTTTTGATTCCGAAATACTTTCATTAGAACTCGTTTTTAATGATATCAGCGGTATTGGTTTTGCTTTAGCGTTTTTTTGATAGATACCTTTTCTTTTAGCCCTATCATCTGTTCTATATTCTTCAGATTTATTAATTTTATTAGCATTCGATGCTACCTGATCGGTATCATCGTAGTAAACAGTCGATTTTTTTATTTCAGCTACTTCTGGAGGGTCACTATGCTCTTTAACTATAGGAGTATAAGGTTTGATTTCGAATACAGGACCTTGAGAACTTGTTACGTTTGTCACGGGTGTGATAAGGACAGGCTGAATTAGTACAGGGCTGATTATAATGGGAGCTGAAACGTCAATATTTATAGCACCTAATATATTTATAGGTGACAAAAACGTTTTAAGCCTCTTCCTTGGTTTTGGTATTACGACATCGGCATTATTATTTTGTACTGGTACAATTTCTGGTGTACTACCATATAAATCTCTATTGTTTATTTTTAAATGATAACTAACATCATCACTAACTGTTTCAGGTTTGATTTCATTTACCATTTCTGCGTTAATTTCACCTTTAGTTTCAGTTTCAAGTTCAATGCCCTGATGACTAGTCACTGGTACCTTAAACGGGTTAATAACTTGACTGGTATCTGTACTTGTTTCTATTTGAGGTGTGGGTGGATCTATATTAATCTGAACTATTCCTTTAGCTTCTGCTTGTTTATTAATTTCAGTCTTCTGTTCTTTATTTTCAGTACTATTGTTACTTTCTTCTTTTGCATGACTGGGAAATTCAATATTCTCATAATCACTATCAGATTTGTCATTACTGGTTTCAACAACGCCGGAAAATGTATCTATATTACTATAAACTTCAGGTTCTTTAAGTACTTTTGGAACAGAATCCTTTCTATCTGTTTTGTTGGTACCTATAATTCTTTCAATTGCTGCTGTGAATGTCAACTGGAGTTCATCGTGTACTTTCTTTAAATTTGTTTCAACTTCATCGTCTAAAATTTTATCATCTTTTCTCAATGGCTGAATGAAATCTATTTCGGATATGGTTCTTAAGTCATCTGGATAAGGAAACGGCAGCAACGATTCAGTTTTAACAACTGGTAATTCACACGTTTCTTTTTTAATTTTTAGTGTCATTTCAGCGTTTCTATTTGGATTGATTTCAACAGTAACTCTGCTGCCTTTTTCGCTAACAACTGAATCAACCGAATCGTTTTTAGAAATTGTATAAACGTCATTGTTATTTCTTTCAACGGGAGACAAGAAAACACTGTCCGAACCTTCAGTGAATAAAGATATTTGACTGTCATTATTAGCACCGTTGAAAAATTCAATACTAGTAGATTCCTTCAAGGCTTCTTTGTACTCGTTATTAGAATGTAAGTTTTCCATACTAAAAGCCTTGGGCTTTCCTTTGTAAATACCAGCGAAATCCCTACTGAATATAGTTCTATCTCTAGGCTTAACTGCGTAAGTGGACTCAGAATACGAAACCATCTTAGGGTTCAAATCGATAAAGTCATCAGTTAAGTCAGGTGAGCCATGTCTTTCATCATCCAAAGCGTCCTGTCTGCTTATCTTATCTTTCTCAAGATCGACAGCACCTTGCCTCGTAAGCACTTTGTTGTCAAAGGGAGGTAGGACAGTATCAGCTAGTATTTTGCTACCTGAATCAGGTGACAGAGCTTTTTGGCTAGCATCGTCATTCGTTTCATCTGTAGTCACTTGTTCAATGTTAAATTTGAATTCTGTTTCATTGTCTTTGATAGGGGGGCTATTTAGTTTGAAGAATGCTTGGTCAACGATGCTGTTGTTTAGTGGTGGATCTGAAACGCTGTTTACTCTAGAGAGATATCTAGTCCGAATGCTCCTGAACACTTCTTTGGAAGAGCTGTCGCTTTCAAACAGATCCGATTCTTTGGACCGCCTGATTTCATCGTCGGAATAATCTAGTACGCTATCCATAGAGTCTGATCTGTCAACACCTGTTACGATACATTAAACGTTTGATTAGAACATATTACCAATTTACAAAATGAGGGTAGTATAACATAGTTCTACTGTTAGTCTTGTGATGTTTCTACTAGGTTGCTGTAAGCGATTACACAGAATTAGTGCATGATGACTGCATGGTCTGCATGTTAACTCTGCTACTTGTGGAATGATCTACTGATATAGGAACCACATGCACGATTACGACATATTTTTGAGATTTGACGTTCCAACGTATCTCTCAAAATTTAGGAAATTAAATAAAAAAAATTCCAAAGTTAAATTTCAATTAGTTCATTTGAAAAAGATTCGAATCGTAGACAAGGAAGACTATTACGAAGAACTAGCTCGTGATTTACAAATAGATTAAAAGAAATACTATAGTATACAAGAAATCAAAAGATATACAGAACCAACTACATAGGCAATTTAACATGCAAATCAATCGAAAATCAAAGCGCAATTTACTATAGCTGTCTCCCTCTATCACACCCTTTTAAACTACCTCTGTCTCACCTTTGAGGGAATGCATCTGGTCTTCTAGCAGCCTGATGCGGTCTCGTGCGATCTTGTTCTCTGAGACGAGACGTTCGAGCTCGCGTTGAGCTTCGGTCTTGAAGTCGTTGGCCACGCGGACTGTCATTAGGAGATCGCTTTGGAACTGCTTCCATTCTGTCTCCTGGAATGGAGATTTTTTATTTTATTTATTAGTGTTTGTACTTACTAAAGAGTTCAGGTTATTACACACAACAACAGCCGGCAGACGTCCACTGCTAAAGAAAGGTGTTCCCCATTAAAAACCACTTTGGACGGTTATCATAGGGGAGATTGCAATAATCACCACGCTTAGCAGGCGGCTTGGGTGATCGCAGAAGATTTTAATGTACCGAGAAGAATGCTGTAAGTTATACATTATAGAGTGCGTAAACAGTTAAGTAAGTAAAAATATTTTTGAACAACCATTGTATTTGTGTTTCTATAACATTGACTGTATTTATACCATATCTATTAGCAAAAAAAAATATGGATACAAAATAAATTACCTATACTTACATACAGTAATTTCATAAATACAATCCATGGAAAGCCAAGTTTTAAGGAATTTCACTATAATTTTTCTCGAGCTCGGTGACGTCCGTAATAGCTATAAAGAAGGTAAGAGACAGATATAGGTACTCACATCTCTCTCCCTGTCTCGCGCGAGTTGCGCAGTTCTCGCTCGAGCGTCCTGTAGCTGCCGCTCGAGCTCCGCAGCTCGCGCCAACGCCTCGCCCGCGCGGGACATCACTGATAGCTTCTCGTCTGATGCCACTTGCACCTGCAATATGTTTTGATAACTCTTAACATTTTGAAAACATTTAAGGTGTGATAATGTGAAGTTGCTGAAGTGAAATAATTGTGAGGAGGGGTTATAGGATATAGGGTAGTGATGGGTTGTGGGAGTATAGTGGTGGGTTTTGAGTTGTGTGAATATAACAGTGGATTGTAGGTTGTGGGAGGATATTGGTGGGTTCGGGGCGAGATAGTGAATGCCAGCGCGACCCTATCTCGCCCCATCCCGGCGACGGACGGATCACGGGGTGTTTTAGTGGGTTCGAGTCCCACATACCCCTGCCATCACCCCCGTGGTAGCAGGGAAGTGCGAGGGCATTTAACCCCCTAAAAAAAGTTAGTGGTGGGTTGTGGTTTGTATGCTGTGGGTGTACCTACTAGTGGTGGGTAGTGGATTTTGAGAGTATAGTGGTGAGTTTTGGGACACTAGTGGCGAGTTATGAGTTGTTGGGGAATAGCGATAGTTATAGGAGTAAAGTGGTTCTTTATAGATTGTGGGAGTATAGTGGGGCGTTGTAGGTTGTATGCGTATAGTGGTGGGTTGTGGGTTATGGATTGCGGGAGTAAAGCGGTGGATTGTACGAGTAAAGTAATACTTCATCAATTCCCCAGTCTAACCACTCGTAAGCAATGAGTCGTTTTCTTCACCTGTATCTGCAGTTCCGATACGGTATCCTGGAGCGTCTTGAGATCTGCCTGCGCGGCTGCCTTCTCCTGGCGCAGCTGCTCCACCTGGAACTCCAGCTCTGAGATGGTTGACTTTGCATTGTTACGGGACACCTGCAAAAATGAAACATTATGGTTAGTTAGGTTCAATGAACTCTACTCCTTCTAGCAAAGTGTAGAATGTTGTTTCAACTAGCATTGTTCCGAAAGAGTTCGGCGAACGGCCTTATGGAGAAGAGATTCAAGAACCCACATTAAAAAAAAAATATTGTCAAGAAGTTTCTTACTCTGCAGCCCTATTCAAGTCTTCACAGGTAGAATGGGTCTTGCACCGCTGCCGACGGGACTTCAGGTTTAGGTTTTGGTGTTTTCGTTTATTCCAAAAATTACATTTATGATCAATAAATAAATGATAATGACAGCCTTTTGGTTTCCCAGCACACCAAAGCCACTACCTCCATACTATCCTGCGTAGAGGAACCACTGACCAGAGCATCATCATGCAGCTTCCTAGCGTCGGAGTGCGCCCGGTCGAGCTGGCGCTGCGCATGCGTGAGTCGCTCGGCAAGCGCATGCGCACGTGCGGTGGCGGACTCTGCCTCGCGCCGTGCTGCCGCTGCTGCTGCTTCCGCTTCCGCTGCACCTTCCGCCGCGCCTGCGCGCTCCGCCAACTGTTACACACAGTTAAGAATGACTTTGTGGTTCACAGTTAAGACAGATAGGTATCTCATTTTTGACAGATGTCTGTTTTTTTTACAAGTCTCTCATTTTGAACAAACTACTATGAACCACATTTATGAACCGCAATTACATTCTTAATTTATACCTTTTGTAGCTAGTTGTCACAACTACCCACAGACCCGGGGCCTTATCGCGTAAGTCTGGTGGAGATGGTATTCGTGTACTCTCTTGCTCGCACTCACGGACTTATAAATTGGCGCGAGCAGGATGGCAGAAGAAGTCCATGTTTAGAAAATTTACGTGATATGGGTGCTGGTCTGTGCAACTATCCAACCTAGTGGGAATTCTGTGTATCGTGTGTGTATCCAACTCATTACGTCCGTCAAAAATGACACTTAAAATGACATCTGTCATAGGAATGGGAAGATCTAGTCTATACTCTAAGGGAAGATCTATCAAAAAAGCGCCATCCAATAATCTCCTTCGTTTGATGGTCTACCTTAGTACACGACATTGGCGAAATTGTGGTGAATTTGTCGCAGAAGCCACTAAGGTTCAATTCAATTAAAACAAAAGATCTGAATAGGAGTTTTGGCGGGAACGCGGAAAAGTTCACGTCGTTGCATTGTATTATTTTACAAAACTTATGCTTTTCCAGTGTTAATATTTAAAATTGGTGGTGTTTTACGCATTAAGTGCTGAATTACGAGCATGAGTGTGGAAGTGATATAATGTAGTGAAACGTGGTTTTTCGTGTTGCTTCCAAAATTCCATAGAAGCCTCTAGTAAAGTTGCCACCACTTTACTAGGGCATGACTTAGACTAGACTATGACTACCCTGACCGTGACTAAGACTTGACTTTACGTGAAATATTCCATAATACGATGAAAAATTACAAAACTTGACACCGGCTAAATACACTATGTGTGGAGGCAAAATATAAGAAAAAAAATCTGAAAACAATAATCTTTTCTATTGCTGACTCATTGCAATTTTAGACAATGGTAGAAGTCGATACACAACATTTTCGCTTGCTTTCGACAGAATCAATTTTTCGATTATGTTGAACAAAAAAGATATTATCTCTCATTTCTCTTATCCCTCTCTCTTTATCTTACCTTAGCCTTGGCAGCATCTAGTAGATCAGTAAGCGTGGTGAGCTGATGCTGCCTCGCGGCCGCCAGTTCCCTCGCGGCGCCCGCCTCCTGTTCCCATTGGTTCCTCTCAGCTTCCGCGCGCTCCAGTGTGCCTTCTAGTGCTCTACAAAAAATGGATATTGATAGGTAACAGTTCTGTTGGGAAAATCTGTTTTACAACTAGCTATGTCCCACAACTTCACGCATATTTTTTCGTTTTCCTACGAGAGATGTTAGGTTCAGGTCTGTGGAAACCAGGTCGTCGGTCCACCTAGCAAAAACTGCACATAACTTACTAGATAAGTCATTGGTGCAGGGCCGAGAATCGAACCCGGTGCCGCGAGATTGCGAAGCGCACATGCTACCGATTGGCCACCATCGCTTCTATTATAGTTGTAAGATTAAATATATTATAAAATGGTGGATATAAACATACCGAACTCTCTCCGCAAGGGTTTCGTTTTCTTTGGTTTTCTCTTCGAGCGCAGTCTTCGTTTGAGCTATTTCTGCTTCTAGCTGCTCTTGCTTACTTATAAGATGCCTTCGTTCTTCCTGGGATAGCTGGATGAAACAGTCAATTAAACATTAAGCGATTTGTTAGAAATATTACAAAATTGGTCCTTCGAGCCGAATCGATAAAATTGACAGAAAGTTCAAATAATCTCCCCACGGCATTCTTTTATTTCGGTGCTTTTAAATAAATAGAATAAAATAAAATAAATATGTGTGAACATTACACACAGCGCCATCTAGCCCCAAACTAAGCATAGCTTGTACTATGGGAACCAGTCAGTTGACAGACATACTTATATACTTCTTGTTTGTAAATACGTACATAGAATACAATATAACACCCAGACACAAAACAAACACCTATGTTCATCACACAAATGTTTGTCATGAGTGGGAATCGAACCCACAACCTATAGTTCAGAAGGCAGAACTACTACCAACTGAGCTAATAGGGCTAATCAATAAGTAAACAGTAGTAGTAATAAGTCAGAAAAAAATATCAACTTAGTACAACTTTCCTAAACTATACTATTTTAACTTTATTTAACGTACTTTCATACAAAGCAATGCAAATAATTTACAAATATAGAATTCTTGGAGGTTACTTCACGACTTTTTTCTATAGAGAAAAGACGTAAACGTGTTTTGAAATTAATAGCCAACTAAGAAATACGATCGAGATTAACATGCATTTTTATTTAATGCTATAAACTGTGTAGATTTGAATAAATACATAAACATAATTCAAGCTTATTTCGATCGTATTTATGCCTCTTAATTAGAAGTTATGAATCCTTTGACCAGACTGGGAAAGAGAGACAGACCTGTCGGTCCGTCTGTCTCTCTTACAACCGGCGACATATTTACCTTGAGAACAGCAAACAGTTGCTGGTCCGTGTCTCCAGTGACGATGGTCTCCGGCTCCACATCCTCACGTAACAGCAGCTCTTGGAGTGTGTCCACCTGAAATATACACAGAACATAAATATTATGGTACAGTTATTTATTAATGATTGGATTTTCAATCTTATATATAACTAGCGGCTCGCCCCGGCTTCGCACGTGTAGTGGTGTACCTATGTTACTCAAGGTGAATGTAGCTTTCCAATGGTGAAAGAATTTTTGAAATCGGCACAGTAGTTTTTGAGTTTATTCATTACAAACATACACACAAAAATACAAATCATTCCTCTTTATAATAGTGGTGTAGATGACATAAAGGTCACATTAAAGACTTCAAAATCAGTAATACATTTTCTTTGGCTATGTCTGAAGACCACAAAATTATTATTGAGATATTCCGAAGCCAGTTTACTTATAAATTCCTACGAAACCACAGTTAAAAAAACCAGAAAGCTAAATTACGTCTACCGTCAAATTTTTTCAATAGTCTACCCACAATTTTTATTAACAGCCTCGCAGTACCTTAGTCCTGCTATCCTCGAGCTTCTCCGTCTGTCGGCACAGCGACTCAAGCAGCACTTGTTTCTCGTCGGCCAACCGTTCGTTGTCCGCGTGCGCGTCGGCCAACTGTGTCTGTAGGTCTGCCAACTCGGCCAAAGTTGCTTGGAGCTCTTCGCTTGTACTGAAAGAAAATGCTTAAATTCAATTTATTTTATTTTAAAAGCGGTTTTACTTAGCAGATCGAACCATCTTTTGTCAAAATCATAAGATAATTTGTTATATTATATAATGCATTATTTATATAAAATAGTTTATAACATGCCAAAATATAACAAGGAAATACTGTACATTATTATAAATATTTGTGGACATTTCACACAGCGCCATCTAGCCCCAAACTAAGCATATAGCTTGTACTATGGGAAGTAGATAACTGATACATCGTAGATACTTTTTGTTTGTAAATACATACATTGTATAGAATACAATGAAACACCCAGACACAGAACAAACACATAATATGCTCATCACACAAATGTTTGTCCTGGGTAGGAATCAAACCCACAACCTACAGCTCAGAAGGCTACTACTAACTAAGCTATAAAGCCAGTCTATTATTATTAAGTTACTATACACAATAATATAGATATTATGTATACCTAGAGTACTTAGGCGTTTTTTAGGGTTCCGTACCCATAGGGTAAAACGGACCCTATTAACTAAGACTCCGCTGTCCATCTGTCTGTGTGTCTGTCCGTCTGTCACCAGGCTGAATCTCATGAACCATGACAGACAGTTTTACAGATAATGTATTTCTGTTGCCGCTATAACAACAAATACTCAAAAACAGAATAAAATAAATATTTAAGGGGGCTCCCATACAACAAAAATGATTTTTCTACTCGTTTTTATAGATAATGGTGCGGAACCCTTTGTGCGCGAGTCCGACTCACACTTGGCCAGTTATTTATAAGTACATAACAGATATACATCTACACTACACTGACCTGTAATGATGCTCTTCCATCTGCAGTATCCGGTCCTGCAGACACGCGACGGAGACCTCGCTGAGTGATGAGGACGAGTGCTTATCCCATTCTGGAGTGCTGGCTTCGCCGCTATCACCTTCTCCCTGCAATTTTACAAAAACCAATCGAAATACAAATATTGGTCCTTCAAGCCCAACACATAGCAAAGATACATTATAGTACCACACAAATATTAGTACGTATTAGTGTTAGCTCGCCGCTATCACCTCCTCCTTGTAATTTTACAACTACCATTAGAAATACAAATGTTGGTCCTTCGATCTTGGTCCTTCGAGCCCAATACATATTTAAGTAATAGCATAGAATACACAATAGTATTCCGCAAATAGTAGTAAGTAGTAGTAAGTGTACGTGGAGATAAAATAAAGCATTTAAAATCGCCTTTAATACAAAATTTCGGACAAATATTAGAAAACTTCACGATGAAACTAAATTTCCGTTACTAAAACAATATATACTAAATCAAACAAAATCATTTTACCTATGTACAAATTAAAACCATAAAAATAGTTTAATTTCATCTATTGGCAAAACCAGGCTATCAACACTTTCATATTTCCATACTTACAAAATATCGCTTACCCCATCACTATGTGCTCTAAGACGATGACGATACTGAGTGAGGCCGGCCGGGCCGGTATCATTAGTAAATTAAGTGAGGGTACTTGTATTGCGTACGCCATCCTCATCTTCCGATTTTACTTAAATTTTTTTTTTCTTATATTTTGGCTCCACACATAGTGTATTTAGCCAGTGTCAAGTATTGTAGTTTTTCATCGTATTATGAAATATTTCATGTAAAGTCAAGTCTTAGTCACAGTCAGTCAGGGTAGTCATAGTCCAGTCTAAGTCAGGTAGTCATAATCCAGTCTAAGTCATGTCCTAGTAAAGTGGTGGCAACTTTACTAGAGGCTTCTATGGAATTTTGGAAGTAACACGAAAAACCACATTTCACTACATTATATCACTTGCCCACACTTATTATACTCGTAATTCAGCACTCAATGCGTAAAATGCCACTAATTTTAAACATTAACACTAGAAAAAGCATAAGTTTTGTGAAATAATACAATGCAACGACGTGAACTTTTTCACGTTCCCGCCAAAACTCTCTTTTACTTTAATTATGCTGTTTTAAACTTTATGTTTTACGTTATTTTATATAACGTATGTAATGTGAAGCTTATGTTATCATGTTGAATGAACAAATTAAGTGTTTGTGTATTAGCAATAAATGTGCCCTGATACAAAGGTGACATACAAAATTACTCAATACAAGGTAGGAGTATTAATAAATTTCTGACTTGTTACTTTTAGGTTTTACAAAGTGTTAAAGCATTAAAATATATTTTTTGTTAACAGACTTAATAAAGGCGTTTTTAGCCTGTCAAGTCACTTCATTAACTTTTTAGCTATTTGACTGTGTCTCGTAGTTATTATGTAAGTTATTATTATCTACTGATTAAATAAAGATCTTTTAAAACAGAAAAACAAAAAGTAAGTAGAGAACGTAACCGGCGGCGGTGAATAATGCTCATCAAGCTAATGAATGTCGGCTTCGTTGAGCGCCGTCGCTGTCACTCAGTACATTGTACCGTTTTGACGCTCTAGTGTTTCGTGTGACAGAGACGCTCTATGAAGTTGAAACTAGGCTTATTATTTCGTGCATTTTGTACCTGTACGACGGCAAGAGTTCAAGTTTAGTCCTTCGAGCCCAGTAGAATAGGTACATAAGGTATGCGCGAGTGCGATGGAAGCGTGCACGGAAGAATGAATGGGGCGCGAGCAGCAACGGAGTCCTTTATGTCTTTCGAGATTGATTCTTTGATCTTGGTCCTTCGAGCTTGAAGAACCAAACTCAAAAACTCAAGATCAAGGACGACGCGAGACCAGCTTGGTCCTTCGAGCTAAGTGGTTTAATTAAGTTTGGTCCTTCGAGCCCAGTACAGTACAACGTTTTGCGCAAGTCCGATAGAAGTGAGCGTGGAAGGGCAGTGACGTATGGAGTGCATGCGGCGCGGCGCGAGCTTGAGCAGCAGCCGAATCTTCAAGAGCCAGTACGTTAGAAACAACTTGGTCCTTCGCGTTTTGGTCCTTCAAGCCTAGTCTTTTGAGGTCATTACCAACATTAGCAACAAGTGTTGTACGTACATTATGTGCGAGTGCGATGGAAGCGGGTGCAGAGGAGTGCATGCGGCGCGGCGCGGGCGCGAGCAGCAGCTGCCGCTTCTCGCTGTCGGAGAGCGGCGAGTGCGCGACACCGCGCAGCCGCGCGCGCAACGCGCCGTTCTCGTCCGCCAGGTGCACCAGCGCCGCAGAACGCTCCGCTTCTTGGCTCTGCAGCACATAAACATACTGTAGTAACTAAGAGTCAAATTTAACTTGATTGGTACAAAAAAAAGGTCGTACACACAGAACTATGACATTTTTTGCAAACAGTTTTGGAATTTAAAATCCACACTTTGCACCATCAAAAGTCAGTAACAGGAAATTTTATTTTATTTTTATATCAAACATTTTATTTTAATTAAATAATACTAAATTATTACTATTTATTAAATAATACTCAGGCAAAAACGATGCATGAAAGTTTACTGCTGAATACTAGAATTTAACACATATATTTCAAAAAGAATATTGTAGCGGTTTTATGAAATTTAAAAAACGCTTGATTACAATAAGCGCCATGGTACCTAGACATACAGATGTTTAACTACTGCAAATAAAGAATTTACCTGACACCAAAGAGGTCTGTACTACGTACTAGAAGTCTTTGCCTGACACAGCGAGCTAGCTATATCAACATACCTTCAACCTCTCCAACTCAGCCCGCAGTCGGTCAGCCTCGGTAACCTTTTCCAGCAGTTCCTCGACCTTAGACTGCAGCTGCGCTCGCTCCATGACGCTCGCTTCCAGTTCCCGCCGCAAGGACTCTATCTCACGCACCCCTGATGCCAGTGATGCCTGGAAACATCGCGCATACTGGGTTTTAGTGTTAATATATTGTGTATTTTAGCAGTTTTGAGAAAGAGCTAAATACGTTTTAACACAATCTTTCGGGTTATTAGACTATCGCACTCAGAATTCGGAACTTCTTTTTTTATGTTACAGGTGCAAATAAGCGTCCGGCCCACCTGATGGGAAACCACCGTAGCCTATTTACATCTGCGTCACTGTTAGGTGTCACTAGTGCGTTTTAACTCTCATTTTAAAGTGCTCCAAGTTCTATCTCTACGGAAAGACCACGGGGGGGAGCTCAATGTGCACTGCAAGAAAGAGCGCATGAGTTGTGTGCTTGTGTGTGATTTTCATGACTCAATAATAATATGTGGATGAGCTTTTTCGAGGCTTTTCACAGAAAAGATCATAGGGTATTAACCCAGAAGCTCTCTGTAAAGGTGCGACAGTCTGAATAACTCTACTGAGTACCAATAGCAGAAATAACATGTCAACAAAGTCACACACACACACACACAGTGTTTGATTTACTATAAAGGGAAGGACACAATTCCGACACAACAACAACTTACAATCCGATTCACTATAAAAATCGCAGTCTGCTGCACAAATTTAGGGAGGTAATACACAAAAAACAGGAATTTAATAGTCCTCACCTCAGAAGGTATCCTCTGCCTGAGCTCAACCTCCTGGAAGCCGGGCATGTGTTCAGTGCTGAGCATCACCGGAAGGCTGACGCACTCCTGCGACCCCCGCTCGCCTATCGAGCCCAGCTCCTCAGCACTCCCATAATCGTGCAATCTGTCCGTGGCATCCTCGTACTCCCTCAGCTCAGGATCTTCAAGCACCGCATTATTATTTCCCAAATCCTTCTTCTTATGCGCTTTGTGAAGCTTCTCCTTCGACCCGAAGATCTTCAACGTTTTATCCCGGGCCGGCGCAACTTTGTGGTGCTTGGAATCTAAGCTTGATACGGACGGAGCTCCTTTCAAGGTAGACTCCTGCTTCCCCTGGCTTGGTCCTCTACGGAACAAGGATTTGAACTTCATCATCTTGACTGTTATATCATCGTTTTCGTATCACTGATCGAGTTCGTTTTGCATGTTCGTTTTGTCACTGAGTTTTGCGAGATACTGCGGTGGCTACCTACATCGTGATCGGAATTTTGTTATGTACTGTTACCGTTTTGACGTCACCACGCGTGATATTGAGCAAGGAAAGGAAGCTACCGTTCGCGGTGGCAGTAGCCGAAGCGTCTCAGTTGTTTACTACTTCCCGTTATCGAATGTCGAGATAAGAGCAATGAATCAAAGATAAGCGTTGAATAGTATTATAATTAAACACACATTGAACACTGAGGCATGACTGGTTAAGAAACCAGCTAGCCAGCAAGCTCTGAGCAGACTAATCTACCTAGTACTAGTAGATAGCTAACTGGGCAACTAATTACATTGTACGACTTAATTATCATAAGTGAGTAGAACAGCTGAGATGTTTTATGCATGAACAAGATGACAATGAATATCGGCCGTGGTTCCGACTGAGATTAGGCGTGGTTGTCATGTATAAATTAACGAGTTCAAGACATGCATCAGTTTTAATGGCTTCAACGGAGTGGTTTGCGATGTTTTGGTCCAGGGTAACCAGGTTCTTTGTACCGGTTTTTGTTGTTCTGTGTTCAGGTTGTTTGTACGACTAGCTCGTCACGTCATGCAATCGCATAATAAAAAAAAACCAATACTCGATTTTAGATATTGTAAAAGATATTTTCCTGTCTTTTTTATTTTAAAACCGTTCAACATACATCCAAAGCACAATTACATTTGACATTTCCATTGCATATTTCAGCGTAGGTACAGTAGGTACCTACATCGTTCAATCGAATAATCCGTACTAGCTGAGCCGACCGCCCCGCGCTCCCCCAGCTAATGCAAATAGATAGGGGACACAGGGGTTATTCTCATAGTACTCCAAGAAAAGGTTTCAAAATACTCCACGAAAAAACATCAAAATAATTAATAATAATTTTGGGTTTCAATCTGCTCCATGGCATTCTCAAAGTACTCCACGCTACTGGTTTCGTTAAATTGAATAAGCCATACATTCATTCTCAATCAACCCCACGCAATTTTTATTCAATGTACAATTATTATTTTTATGTTTCATTCTACTCCAAAACGCTGCCGTACAGTCAGATGCAAAAATTCTAGGTACCTATTACTTGTAATAAAACTGTGTGCTAGCTATGAGGAGAAGTTTAAATAAAATACAGTACTTGATTAGCAATATCTTTTATTAATAGATATGATTAGTTAATCATTGAGATTAATAGATATATTAAATTTATACCAATAATCATAAAATACCAAAATCAAACGAGATAACAAAAAGGAAACCTTAAAAATCAAATAATACAACGAAAAAAATTAAAAAACATATGAGAACTTACAAACCTTTCACACAACACTAAAAACAAACAGGTAATAAAATCAGCCAGCTCTCGTATTAATCAAGTAATAACCATCTGATATTAGATATGATTAATTAATCATGAAGATTAATAGATATATTTATACTAATAATTATAAAATACCAAAATCAATCGAGATAATTAAAAATGAAACCTTAAAAATCAAATAATACAACGAAAACAATTAAAAAACATATAAGAACTTACAAACCTAACACACAACACTAAAAATAATCAGGTAATAAAATCAGCCAGTATCCATCTCCAGTAGTGTGATGTAAATAAAACCGATACTGGTTACGAATGAGAATTCTTCCTTCTGAAAATAAATATTTCAATGAATATCATCACCCCGACAAACTTAATGTTTTGGTACAAAACTCTAAAAGTGAAAACAGTGCTATAACTAACCACCCATCCTAATTGTTTAGCACATACTTTTTTAAACAATTAAATCGCTAATAGTGGAGATAAGTTAACAGTAAACATTTTAATAAAAGTACTTGCTATGATCAGCTACAAATTTAAATTCCGGGACTCCGCTGCTTGGTCCTGGACCTTCACTGTCGTTAGAATCATTCATTTTTATTCACTTAACTGACCAACTAACCATAATGACGTGCAACTAGCAACTAACCCTGATAACACTTTTGTGAATTGCACTTTACGTAGATAATAAATAAGTCCCGACGCAAGTTCTAGTCTGAGTTCTTTTGTATAGTGAAATTAGCCACCAGGTGTTGAGCCCTCTAATTAATGTAACGGCTAATTTCAAAAGCAAAGCAATACATTATGTCTTTTACAATATTGCTGAAAATTGTAAGAACTGCAGCTGCGCGCATTCTTTTGTTTCTTCTATGTTCCTAGTAAATGTAAGATGGATGGCATTAACTTATATTTTTGTTATTCAGCATAATTTTAACTACAGAGCTATTACTTACGTGACTGACTGTACGCCTCAATATCTCATGGAGTAGAATGAAACGCGATGAAACCTTTTTTGGTTAAAATGAAATTTCTATTGTTTTCGATGGAGCAGTTTGAGAATAGATATCGGAGTACTTTGAGAATGGTCTCAGATGGCCGTGGAGTAAAATGAAACCGAAAAATAGTATTTTTAAATAACTTATTTATAATAATAATTCTGTGGAGCATTTTGCGAAATAATGTATGAGATTCTTATCTTTATTAAACAAAAGAATGGAGTAGTTTGGGAATAACCCGACACAGGGCACACCTCGATACGGGCCGGCCTTTGTTCTTTGTCTCTCTGGATGATTGATTCAATTCAAACTACTAGGACAATCGTTTAGTTTTATTTAAATTCTGGTCAAGAGAAAGGCAATAAAGAATCAAAACGATAAAACTGTATAGAAATAGGTACCTACCTACTATTTATCGTAATTTTAGGTACTAACTAGCAATTAGCTAATATTTATTTGAGCAGTAGGAATTAACATTTTTTTTTATTTTGTTAATTGCAATATAATATTATTATTCCTGGATAATGTAAGACATGTGAGTTTTAAAGTCGGCTAAGTGTTTATAAACTGTTTAATAAACGAAAAACAACAATAAAAATATAAATAACGCCCAACGATCACATACATAGGACCTAGACCCTAACTAGGAATCCCTGTATCTAGTGACCCATGGAACTACGAGAACCATGGTCCCACAACACCCAGACCCAGAACAAGTATTTGCGCTTTTTTTCCTGTGCACAAATACTTGTCGTGTCGCGGAAATCGAACCCGCCACCTCCTGGCTATGAGCCGACCTGCTCAACCACCACATCACAGAGGCTGTCAAACTGAATAAACCAACAAATAAAGTCAATTAAAACTACAAACTCAAAGGAAAACTAATTATAGTACCGGAAGTAAATAATACAATATCCGATTATGCAATAACACCTTGTTTGTAAAATTTTATTAGATAGGTACATATCAGACATGCAAATCAGATCATTATTGTGAAAGTAATTTACGATCGATGGTCACCAACGATCAAGTTTATTAATCGATTCTAAACCACTATTAATTAACCTCGTCTGATTTGGAACCGTTATGTAAATGCTCACAATCTCTGCAGAGATTTTGAATTGAAATATCTTGTCTAGAAATAGAAATCAAAAACTGTAGTTAACATTTGAAAGTCTTTCGGTTATTATCAACGAATATGATAACAATTTCGATTGCTATAAGGAATATCTACTAGTCAGATAATGCTCCTATTCTAATAGTTTTTATTATACCACGACTAAGGCCCGATTTCACCAAAGTTTATTCCAAGTATGCGGCTATTCGTTACTCTTGGATACAGCTAATTGACAAATGAAATCACATAAAAAAGACGCCATTTTGATTGTATCCAAGGAATAAGTCTTATTCCTTCACAAAATTGGTGGTATAAGGGCTATATTCGCGTAAATCGGTTGTTCTCGGAAAGTTATACCTGGAATAAAATTTATTCTAGTTTGGTGAAATCGGGCCTAAGGGTGGGTTTTTTGATCCGTAGTTAAGGTAACCAATGGTTAAAAACTCTAACAAAGTCTAACTAATGGTCAAAATTTGTTAGAGATTTTAACCATTGGTTACCTTAACTATGGATCAACATCCCACCCTAAGAGTAGGTACAGCTAACCGTTAACACATTTTATCCTGTAATTAAAATAGCACTTATCTATAACCTATAACATAACAATTTTATAAAGGGGAAAGATTTGATTGTTTGTTTGCTTATTTGTTTGTTTGGATTGAATAGGCTCCGAAGCTACTGAACCGATTTGAAAAATTCTTTCACTGTTAGAAAGCTACACTAATCCCGGATGACATAGCTTATATAATATTTTCAAAAAATTAGGGATCCTTACTAAAACTCCAATAATGTAACCCAAGGTGTACAAAAATTACCTAAAATATTCTTTACATCGCGTGCGCTGCGAAAACTATTATACCCGTGCGAAGCCGGGGCGGACCGCTAGTTACTTATATACTATACAATGTAGCCAAACTCTCGCAAGATTCATTAGATATACTTACAAATATCTAGAAAATTAGAAATAAAAGCGCGGACTCCTAAAAAAAAAACTTTTTTTTTTTATGTGATTGAATGACGTGACGAGCTAGTCGTTCACCTGATGTTAAGTGACACGGCCGCCCATAACAGTTGCAGTGTCACCCGGAACTTTAAAACAATAGTTTCGCGCGACACTGCACTGCGCACGTCATCCTGAGACATCACCCAGTCTAATAATCAGATTGCTAGACTGAGTGATCAGATCATAAAGTCTCATTTGCCCAGTAATTTCACCAGCTACAATGCCCTTCAAACCGAAACACAGTAGTGCTTGCACACTACTGCTTGGCGGCAGAATAACTGGCAAAGCGGTGGTACCTACCTAGACGAACTTTGCAGAAAAGTCCTACCACCTAGTGCCATGAAAACTGCCATGAAAAAGATAAATAACGTAACCAATACCGTTTAAATAAATAACTATAACTGGAATTTAATAGACGCCGTTATTCTACACGAAATCAATCAATTTGCTTTAACTGCGCGAGTTAAATGACGCAATCCATCGTCATCATTCCCAAATGATCAAATAACATGCAGCAACCCCATCGTGCATCGTTTCAATCCAGTTGTTTTATACTGACCCTAAACACGCCACTGCATCGAGTGTGGGAAGTTAGCCCCACACTTTTTGAAATAAAGTTTTTTTTTTGTAGTGCTGAATTGTTTTAAGTTTGTTCTAAAATAAAAAAATCGAGCGTGAAAATTGTGGGTGGATAACAAAAAATTCGAATTTTCACGGTATATAGCCCCTCTTGTTTTGAAAAACATTATTTTTCTTTGTCGTGCTGGATTGTTCTAGGTTTGTTCTCAATTATTGTTCCAAAATATAACGCACCTAGAATGAAATGAGTATTATATTTTGGGACAATTGAGACCATGCTGATTGAGACGTGATTGTTCAAAATATAACGCTACCTAGAATGAAGTTTAATTCTAAGAGCGTTATATTTTGGAACAATTGAGAACAAGTGGGACAAACCGAAGAACAATTCTGCACAACAAAGAAAAAGAAAAATAGAATATTTCAAAATAAAGGGGGCTATTTACCGTGAAAATTTGTTTGGATTGATATGATATTTTTGCTGAACATTTTTAATGTTATTTTGTAAGAACATAGTTTAGCCGGATTTTTCTTAAGTACATACAGTTATATTGAACAATCTTCAAAAATGTCGCATTGCGAGAGCGAGATAGAGAATCCGCGAACATGTCAGCCTTAAGGCGGCCCCATACACGTTCAATTTTATTGATCAATAAAATTGATGAGGACATTTCCGTCAATGTTTTCTCCACACAGTAAACCGAAAAACATTGCGCAATACTAACCCAACACAATCAATGAAATTGATAAATCACAAAGATTGATCAATAAAATAGAACGTGAATGGGCGGCCTAAGGTTTAACTACCGCTGTGCGCGTAGACTTTGCAGGGCCTCTTGTCTAGACAAATGTGTCGTATGTAAATATAAGGCTAATTTGTATGTGTAAGCAGTCTGTACAGCGGACATTGCACATCCAAGTTAGGTACTCCGTTGGCTTTAAGTAGAACGACTCATAGCAGTTACCTTTGAGAAAATTGTAACGTGGCATAGGGTACGGCTATGTAGATTCGGTTAGTTTGTCTGAAGAATCTGATGATCTTGCAATATAACCTTATTCTTCTTTTCTCTAAAAAGTTTCTGAACTTTAATATACAATGAAAGAAAGTTTATTATTAACAAAATGACTTATCAAAATCTACATGCAAGTGGTTTTTTCTCTAAAAGAGATGATATTGATGAAATGTATTACGACACAAGAATGCAAATAATAAATAAATAAATATTTGTGGACATTTCACACAGCGCCATCTAGCCCCAAACTAAGCATAGCTTGTACTATGGTAACCGGATAACTGATAGAATACTTAGATACCTTTTTTGTTTGTAAATACATACATAGAGTACGATATAACACTCAGACACAGAACAAACATCGATGTTCATCACATAAATGTTTTTCCCGGGTGGGAATCGAACCCACAATCAAAAAGGCAGAGCTACTACCAACTGAGCTATCACTCCAGTCAAAGTAAGATAAGCGGAAAGTTAACTTAAACAAAAGAACAATACAAAATAAACGTACTTAAACTAAATTTAAGACGAGAGAACATTTTAATCTTAATGCCAGGAGCGCCGATGTGTGAAAAATTACAATTTATCATAAAACAACGTTTTTGTCCACACTAATGAAACCAGTGTTTCTCAAGTAATTGTTAAGACGACAATAACTATGTACCAGAGACGAGACAATTATCTTGTAATACTCTATTCCATAAATAGAATTCATTAGGCACATACCCGTGGAAGCGTGAACTAAGTACGAGGAAAAATGAAACCGGTTTCATTTTAATTGGTTTTGAAACGAAGCATTACTAAAATGTAGTGTACTATGCAAAGGAAAGGTTCAAAGAAATTTAATTCCAGGCCAAGCAATAATAAGCCTTTTAAAAGCAATGATAAGCCCCAATTGAATTACATTCCAGAAAGGCAACGGTAACGAAAACCTAGATCTTTATTTTATGGTCATAATATTTAAAGGAGTCAAATCCCATCGTGTTATAAAAATAAAGGCAACAATTTAAAACCCAAAAATCGCAGTCAGTAATAGAATAACAAATACCAGACACACTTTCACCGAAACGTGGCTGCATTTTTAAGCGAATGCCTGCCTACATAATATCATCATATGTGTAATACCTATTACACAGGATATTATTACGGTAGATCAATCACATCTTGTTGTACCTACTTGATAACATAGATATAAAAATACCATACATTTCATCAAAAAATGGTAGAAGCCTAACAAGACCCAAGGTTAAATGTCATTTTGAGCGTGCGTAAAATCTACTTTCTATATTTGGTCATGAAGTCGTGGGAGGATTATTCAATGGATGAAGAATTGTGTACCTATACCTACCTACGAAATTTCGTGTCGTGAATTAGCGTAGAGGTTGGAATGAGCTGCCCTTCTATTTTGATCATTGATAAACGTCATATCGAGGTTGAATTTACGGCATTCTCATATCTTTTTGGATAGAAAATTGCGCGCATTCAACGTCGATGTACCGCAGTCAAACATCAACATAATCCCTGCTGATGCCGTTACAAGAAATGGTAACTGGTATTTGTCCTGTAGTCACTAGGGCAGTCCAACTATGACTTACACTGCTGTGGCCTGATTTACTAGGATTTTAAAACTGAATGTTCCTACACCTAGGCAGATCAACGAAAAATCTCACTCATAAATTGGTATGGTGACGCTACGCGCTGGATGAATCGTTTATGTTCCTAAGTGTGTTGATTGAACAGGAAAAACTAAAGCTTGCTGGTTGCTGCATTGCGTTGTCTACTTCGCTAAAAATTTGCGAACCTGTCCTGTTATTTCTACCTTCGATAAACGTTACCTCGACGTCTAATTTAAGCCATTTTCGCTTCTATTTGTACAGAATATTACGCGAATTTACCGTCGAGGTATCGAAGTTGAAAATCAGCATAGTCACCGACTACCTTTAAAAGTTTATACAAGTCTTAAAAGCTTACAAATTCCAATCTATGGAGCGACCAGACAAAATAGCGAATACAGCGTATCAAGTATCAACTGTAAACTTTATAGTGTGAAGTTATAAGTAAGATCTACAGTCTCGATTGAATTCCATGGCGTCGGGCTTGCTAGAAGCGGGTGAACGACCAGCCGTGGCCGCGGCGGCCTAGGGAGGTCGCTTGCAGCTCGCACCAGTAAGGCAGATGGTTCGTTTCTTGTCTTATTTGGTACAAGTTCTGTATTCATACTGTTGCGAAACTGTGTGGTGGTCAGGCCCACATCGCTTTAATTATTGGCACTTTTAGTTGCTTGCTAGGATAATACACCATGTGTTTATTCCCTATCTACTTGATTGTAAATCATATTAAACCTTTTCTAAGGAGCACCATAAAAGCATTTGCAATTGGCATTGGCATGGGTACGTACCGGTTCCTGATATAAATTATTTACACTCATACGTCTAACCAAATATTTAGTTTCCCAAGAAATTTTATAAGTCAATCTATCACTTCGAGGAAGCAGCAACAATATTGCCGACATTAACGTACCCATTAACAGCCAAAATATTAAAAGCCATTAACCTAATAACTGTAATGCCACAGGAAATGTAAACTTAACATCAATCAAAGAACTCCAGCCAAAGATTTACGATGTAGAGGAGGAGACCACAACGTCGCGCGCGACCTACAAAGGTCGCTTTCGTAGCTCTGGAAACCGGTTAGTATTACATTCAACAGGGTACACAACACACATATGGTATTTGAACAGAACATTTTGTACACACGTGTATGGATTCGTGGACTGTTTAAATACGCGTGCGACGGTATAAAACTCTCAGTACTTGCACCGGTAGATACTCTCTCAAGTGCGATGAAACAGGCAATAAAAACAAAGTTATCGCACGATACTTTGTTCTTATTTTGTCTGGATATAAATTCAGCTTCAATAGCATTCAAGTTCTCAACGCAAAGGCCTCTCGTTAGTTCTGTTGAAAGGAATTCCTTCCATCCTACAGGTTTAATAAACTCGTGAGCTTGTAGTTCTGGTTATTTTCGCGAAATCCAATATTAATTGCTCAAGGCAACTCATCAATATGTTGAATAAGTATTTGGCTCGCTGCACCGAATCTGTGCGGGAGATTTTAACATACCTAACGTAAAATTCGGTTTAACTACCAAAATTATAATCATCACAAAAAAGAAGTTAATAAGTCTACTACCAATACCAGATATCTCAAAGTAATCAAATGAAGCGCTAATGACCGAATAACAAATAGCACATCGCATGCCTCCGCGCCGTGAGATACCATCAAGATTCAAGATACTTTCTCTCCGTACGAAGAGCCAGAAACCAGTTCGCAATTATTGCTAAGTGCATTGATGGCTGTAAATTTCTAACCGAGAGTGTAAGAAACGACTAAACTGACGTGACGGCTGAACTAGTAGATTGAAAGCTCTCGGCAACGGAATATCTGGTTAGCCAACATTGGAAAGGCACATACCCTCAAGGGCCAATTCACATTCACCCAACATTACCTCAGTCATGCTGTGGAAATTAATCACGTATAAGAAAATGGAATTACTTTTCAAGTCATCAAATCTTTCAGAATGTGTAGTTATTATTTGGCACTTATTTCTTGCAACCATTTCAAACTGTTATTGTTCTGACCTATTTTTAACCAGACGGTTATCCTTCGACTAATCAGTACCAAGTATTTAACTAGATATGAGCAAGAATCCATTCTAAATGGCAGAAGACGTTAACAAATCTCCCAAACCATTTACTTGGACATTCTTAAACTCAATATTGTATTTCTAACACGTGTTCTTTATGCTAATGATGTCGTACATGTCGAAATGTAGATACTTAATTTAAAATTTATAAGCCTTCGGATGGAGCGGAATTTTTATAAATGGCCAAGTAACTGATTTTCACCAAACAAAACTTGGAACTATCATGGTTTGTGCACGTTTTAAAAGCGCAAGCGCCCCTAAAATTGAATCCAGATAACGAGCAGTGATGCCACAGGCACCCAGACAGACAAAGGCTTAATTTTTTGTAATAAGTACCTCTATCTACCCCTTTTTGCATCGAGGGAGAGTTAACTAAAAGAATTGCAGTGGTAAGGGAACCACCATTTTATAAATAATTAAGGCAAAATAGCTGGAAAGGAAAAAATACCGGAAGAGGTGTGCCTACAGCGGAGGCAGCACGAACACAACAATTAGGGACCCCAACATAATGCCAGTTCATTTTAAATAAATAACGATCTTCACATGTATTGCCTTGCAGTTAAAAATGACTTTTTGAAAATATTCTGAAGGAAGTGCGAAATACCTATATTAATTTTAAATGCTGGCCCAGGTTGTCTAACTTAATATGAGAATTGAATTAATTTGATGCTAATAGTAGATTAAATAGCATTTCATAGCGTGTACCTAAAGATAATGGAACTAAGACCACGCGCCCTGATGTTTCTTAGCCAATTCCAAATACCATACCAGCGTCAACGTTAAGCAAAACTTGACCGAAACAAATTTTTGGGATCAGATTTATGCTAAACTTCATAGCAAATACAACTGCAGTGATTTGCAGCGTTTTTACATGTTGTCGTGTTGATTGTTTTTGACGCTCACCGCTGACAATAGAAGAGTACGAAGAACTAGCTAGATTCGTTTTCTCGTTATTCTGATGTAAATCATATTTCCATCTTGCATCCTAGTTGCAATTTTTGCAATAACCAATAGTTTGAAAAGCAAAGGTGCCACTAAAGCTAAACTTGTAGTTAATAACTGCACAATGAAACTGGCAACTATAAATAGCCAGCATGTATTGCAAAACTGTGTGACACCGTTGCATTATCGGTATAATACGTTTTACACGTGCTTTTAATAACAACATGGCGCCAGCGATAATGCTCATTGAAGTAGGTATGACTTGAACAGTTAGGTGACATTTGGAATTTGCTTTCGTTTATTCGGTCGAAACAGAAACCTGCAATGAGATTATGCAGAGATTCAGAATCGAAAGATGCAAAAAATTACTTCATTGAAAATGAACATACCCAATAGGCCACGTGATTGACTCGGGATTATGGGAGGTTTATCTAGCAGTGGGCAGATATACGACTGACATAAATTCTAAAGAGATGCTCGAAAAAGATCATGCATAGTGTCTTAAAGATATAACGATAAATTAAACAGATTCGTTAGGTAGGTACAGTTAAAACGGTAAGGAAATATCTGACTCGAAAACGTGACACGCTAAAACTAAGACAATCTCAATTACGTAATAAATGCAGATGAGGAAAACGTCAACGGCAACAGTACCTACACGTAAAGTATACAACCTTTAGGACAACAGATGGTTTAGGAGGCTGACATATTAATAGTTACGGCACTAATATGACTATGACTAACGCCAACGCCAACTCTGCCGAATTGAATCGCTTTCAATAGCAAGAAGTCACATGAAACAATTGGCATTATACAAATGGTGGGATAACCTTGCCCACTGCCGTAACGCGACGAACAATGAGCGAAATCCTTGGTTAGCACTTGAGCAAATAGTTATCCAATCTAGCTCATTAGCAGTCCTGGGTATAACAATTAAATATAGTTTTAGAACTCGCCGTTCCTCTGAAGAACCGGAACATACATATCTGTAACATTCTTCAAATTATTCCTAACAGATGTAAAAAATGCGCTATTAAAAGTCAAAATATCTGAAAAATTTGATAATTTTACCTGTTTGAGACTGTATTAGAAACAAAGCAAGGATTTCCGTGTGAGCGGTTGAACAAATATCTGGTATTGTGATAAACATTGAAGAATGGCAATGTTTGGATAAACAATTAAGTACATATTTCACTGAAAAAGTTATGAATCCCATTGTCAAGTAGAAGTTAGTTACAATAGTGCTTGAGTCATAGGTACATACTCCCATGTTATACTCACACGGTATTTTTAAAGACAAAACAGATATTGAAAAGACAATACTTTATTTGCCAACAAACAACCCATACACAAAACAGTATTTCACGAGTAATTTTCATGCTAAATTCCAAATTTGAACCAACTTGATGCCACTATTTTTTCCGCTAATATCGAAGGTTGTCGTTTGACCTTGTTTGCACAGTTAAACCACATGTAATTTACATCTTTTCAACACTCCTATTGATGCAGATTAATATTGAGCAAACAATTCGTCATTTACGTATGTATTTTGATACTTTATTCGATAATTTTGTGATCCTTTCAAAGAATTTACGATTCAAAAAATACGATGTGAAAGCTAACCAATAGTTTTATCACAGTATTTGATTTTGGGTATAATATCATTATTTTATCGGTTTTTATGAGTCACATTGCATTCATTATCTTATCATCCCTTTTAACATCCTTTATCTGTAAACTTGGCATAACTGTCCTTGAAAGATTTAATCTTAATTGTTGATTGTTTCCGGCAGATTTTAGCTTATTCATGCTTTTCTACAATCGAGCCACCATCTTGCTGTCTAGCATAAACTTATGTTAATCCCATCGGCTATTTATATATGAACATTCCGTCCAGTAATACCACCAGCTTTAATATTTACCTCAATTATTGCAAATATAAATCTACATCGATTCATAACATATATAAGTAACTGAGTCATAGCAAGTTAATTTGTTGGACCTGTCTGTAAGTTCGTGGAACTCAGACCCGTCGGGCGAATGTCGGTGTATAACAATTTAGCACATTCTTGCAAGCAATTATCGGAATGAGATTAGGTAAGTTTAGTTCTGAGGAAAAGTTATGAAATTGGTCGTCTGTCATCTGTCAAGACGATCACGACCGTCGCACATTTGCTCGGAAGATGTAAGTAGGATAGGAATCACACAATGTGCGTATGTTTTAGTAGGACGTAGGTAGGTACCTACTTTATGAAATGTCATTGTTGACAATTTGAGTCTTGAAAATGTTTAATGTATGATCGATGTGCATGCAATATTTCAATTCAAAGCAATCGATCAATTTGATAAAAACGTGCACTCATCAGATTTAAAAATACAGTATCAACTTCGACCAATATCTGCCGAAAGGATCTGTTTTATCATGTTTTCTTAGGTCCTGTAAAATGATCACGCATTCACAAATCTTGTAGACTTGTAGATACTTAAGGAAATCTAACAGGTAAGTTTTAGGACACACCGTAAAAAAACCTGCCCTTTTTTTTCTTTTTTCATCCTTATTTTTTTAGACTTCTCTAACTACTTCAATATTTGATTTAGTGTCAAATAGAATATCATTGTATGGTTTCAGGAAGTTATAAGTCACATAATTATCTTTTGTTTGTCCATACTTTAGTTTTCATACTCGATTTTGCGTATCAGGCGTCAGGCGTGCTTTCTGTTGTTTAAACGGCATTGAGAATAGGTATGTTATTATTCTCGTTTAAATAGCAGACTGTTGTTGCGAAATGTCTTGTTTAAATAACTGAGCAAACAGTTGTATTATTGCAGTTATGGCCGCTAAATCGACGCTCCTTGTTTCAGCCATTACCAAGTTCATGTGAGTAAATAGGTGCCACAACCTCAAATTGTTTCAAGAACTCCTGCAATTCTTGTTTTGATTCCCAATGTTACTGTTTACGTATTGCAAGTTTCACGACACCTATGTTGAGCTTAGAATAAGAACGTCTTGGGGTTTACCAGAATTTATTTGGATTTTTGTTTTAAAGTTTTCAAGAATAGGTACTCAAGGATGGTATGCCCATTACGTACTTCATTTGACTCTTTATTGCTATTGGTTGGGTCACAGTTAATATAATACTATACTACGTTTGGTATTGTTATTTCTACGTACGCTGCTTATTTTACCAACATATTAAGCAATCTAGTTTGAAAAACATGTAGGTACCTATCCTAGGTATCTAATGCAGCAACATGCATTAAACTAGGATCTAGGCCAAGCGTACAAAAGTCATCCATTTCTGGCCTTCGTTTTAGTAAGTAATCCTAATCACAAATACCTCTTCGGGTAATCGTGACTACCTCTATATAGGCCTACCTATTCAAGACCAGCTTACTAGAATACCTAAGGGTAATATAACACAGAACAACTAATATTAGGTACTAGCATATGCCTACCCCTACATTATGAAGTACCTAGGTAAATAGGTAGGTACCTACTACAGAATCAGTTTTTACGAATCAATAATAAAACACCATGTCAAACGTAACGCCGCCGGCGCCATAGAGAGCTTCAATTCCGATAATTCAACGTCAGTCACATCACCAAGAGAAGGTGAATCAACAGTAAGACAATAAGTAATGTAATAAGTAAAATTTTTGTTGTCCCAGTACAAGGCGGCTATTCAACAAACTGAGAACCAACGCAGATGCTCCAATGAAAAAACTTTAATTCAATAACAAAATTCCGATCACATACTGCACTGCACACGTCACAAAAAAGCACTACACACCATAACCGAACTTCGTAAAAGTTCGTTTTCGTTTGTCACCAACACAAAAAGTTCGAAAAAAGCACGGCCACAACGGGACGACATCCGCCGTCGACCGAACCAAACAAACTTGTCGGTCGGCGACTCGCTCCGCTAGGCGACTCGAGGCAAAGCCGTCAACCGAACCGAGCTCGATTCCAACCAACCGCGTGTCCGCGAACCCTATTACACAACCGATTCAAAAACATATAACATACGATAGTGCAATGAACTTTAAACCATCTTTCCAACTTAGCCATTTCATAATTCGAGCAGTATCCGCGGGTAACAAGACTAAGTTGCCACCTCTTTCACTCATGGGGTAAAGCCCGATAAAAACAAAAGGTAGAAAAGGACAGGTACAAAACCCATGTCATCATGTGAGTGTTAAGTCAAATTTGTTAAATCCTGATTTCAATTTGTTATGAACCTTATCACAAAGTTAATAGCATTCATTATGCCTAAATATAAATGTTTCGAGTTAAGATGTTTTGTAGTATAATACACGCGCATATTTGGCTTTGGCGCGTATTTTAAAAGTTAACAATCCGATCAGTGATACGAAGCCAATTTAAGACAATATTCAATTGTTCATTATCAATAACGTCAGTTAATTCCAAATGTGATTTAATTTTAAGGTATAATAGATTTAAAATATCTTACCTCAAAGGAACAACCGGTAGCGAAGTAATCCTCTTTCGATAACTCCTGACCTCATTAGCGTTAGGCCACCCGTCATTATTGTTTATGTTCTTCGTTGGCTTCTTCTCTATTGACTTCTGTCTCAGAGTTGGCGGCAAAAGGGACGCCACTTGTTTAGGCTGCAAAACTGACTCGATAGGTTTTTGCGCTGAAACTTTTGGCGCTAGTGGTTTGGCGGGAGCGTGCGACTTTTTCACAATTTGCAAGACTACATTAGAAGCTCTTGATTCTTGCTTTTTTAGAGGGGGCTTGGGTCCTCCCGGTTCGGGTGTGGGAGGTTTACTCCTGGTAGGTCGTTCAGGGTCGGTGCTCGGCTTATCAAGGCGTTTAACGGATGGCTTGAGCAGTTCGACAGTACGTCGGACCTTCGATTTAGCGGAAGATTCTGGGGGGACTGGAATAGAACGAATAAACTTCATCTTAGACTTACCTAGAGGTACAATAACAAAACTGTTATCGGGTTTGAAGTGGGTTTTTTCACAGGGTGATTCCTATGAAGAAAGTCCCTACGGGTTACACTAGTATACATATACTAGTCTATACTTAGCTAGATATTAATTTAATCCGACTGTCATCATCATCCGCCTAAAGAGGTCCACTGCTGAGCACCACTTTGTTGACTCCACCATCGAACAGCACCCCGTGGTTTTTGCCAGGTCATCTGTGTGATGTACTCAATTTGGTATTCGAAAAAATTTTATTTCATTTTACGTGTTTTTAAATAAAGCTAAGTTACCTGTCCTCGGCCTAGTTCTGGTAACAGGCTTGGTCTCTGCCTGGCCTATCTTGGTGGTTTCCTCGACGTAGGTCGATGTGCTGGACGGTGACGGCGGTACCGCCTTGCTTCTAGAACTGAAAGTCGCCTTGAAGAAGTTTGCTGTGAAAGCCTTGCTTCGGGTTAGTCGCCCGGAGGTTTGCGGTGGTCTAAAAGAGAAAAAAAATGTTTATACGGGATACCCACTTGCTCATAAGTTGTTATAAATTTATTTGAATCTAATGCTACAAATAAACTTGATAAAACCCACCCAAATACTTCCATAAGTTATCAAAGCAAAACTTTTATTACCTACTAGCTTTTGCCCGCGGCTTCGCACGCTTGTATTGTGTTATTTCTACGTTTAGGTAGTCTAATAATAACTTAGTTCATGCATTTTCTATATACCAAACAACAAAATCCACTAAATCTTTTCGAAGCTCAGCAAGTATTAGCAGATTAGGTAGCACACGTGTAAAAATGTTGTTTGGGTAGTAGGTAAGTATGGCTTTTCACGTGTCATCAGATCACCTACACATTGATAAAATAGTGGATTAGAAACTGCAAATCATAGGTACAATATTTAATTAAATATGTACCTACTTAGACCTACGTTATACTTAGACGTTAGTTTTTTTAAATATACGATAGGTCTAGGCATCTAACTAATAAAAGTTCTATAATATGGTATACCTACATACCAGTGATACGGTCGATCTTTTCCTTGTCATTTTCACTTCAACAGATGTTCTTGTGTTTTCACCATAAAAACCGTTCAAGTCTTCTTAAGAGGTTCCAGTAAATTTTTTTTTAGGTAGTAAGTATACCTACCTAAATAATAGGTAGGTAATCTATTATTTAGGCAGTTTAGAAAAATACAAAATAATCACTGTTTTCGTCAGCTTTTCATATCCGCGCGCTTTTCGTTTCAAAACCAAAGAGTATCTTTGTTGCATTCACCCACAGATTAGAGAAAATAACAATTTACTCTGTGCATTCACCACATAATTTTTTTTTACTTTCTGAAGTTTGGGTCGATACGAATTGAGTATTTAGCCAGTGTCAATAATAAGTTTATAAAATACATACTTTACAGCTGGAGTATTTATTGCATTTACCTATACGATGCGTACGTAATTAATTTTGTTAATACTAATTAGAAATCACAAGTACTTACGTACGCCACTGTAAAAAGAGTCGACATTTATATTAAGTCCGCTATTTTTCAGATTGTTTCATTCCCACTGCACTTTCAACATAGTGGGAGTGAGAAAATAACATGTGTACAAAGCTCTAATCAGATTCGCTTTTGCAAAGAATGTTTCGTTTTTAGGGTTCCGTAACAGTTTTAAAATAAAGGAACCCTTATATGTAAAATCACTTTCTTGTCCGTCTGTTTGTCTTTCATAATTTATTGCTCTAACCTGTGGTTTGTCCTAAAGAGAATATAACCGCTCAGTTTGTTTAGTTCATTGAAAAGCCCACAGACCTAAAATATTTTAACTATTAAAACTCATTTACCTACGTGAAAGAAGAAGAAGAAATCAAAACCGAAAGTTTTTTTTTTATATTGACTACTGTTTCTGCCAAATACGGCACAATTTTGCCACTAACCATGTGTCACAGACCTACCACTTCTTCGTTAATGGCTTTCTTTCGCTTTTAAGCAATAATGAGGCTTTTTATTTAAAAAAAAAACGCTGGTTCCGCTTCTTTTCTAGATGGCGCTGTAAGTACATAGTTTAAACCTTTCAAACCATAGAGTAGTTCAAACATAAGAAAATGCTTAGACTACCTACAAAGAAATGTCAAATTCAGTTGAGTGGACCACGAGTACATTGTCTGTAGTATCTTCTAAGTAGTCTGTGGTGCATTCTTCTTAAGTAAATTTAAGTACAGCAGAACTGCGAGACAGATAAACGTTAATATTATGATCCAAAATTAAGCCGAGCTATCGCGCAACGAAAATAGAATAAACGAAACAGTTTAGAGTTGTCAGTCAGTATCGTGACACATTTCCTATAACCTGTGGTCTATGCTGGAAACAGTGACAGTGACAGATTTTGGTAAAACCACAACTGGCGCCATCTATTGGGTCATACATAAAACACCATTTCTTTTTTTAAATAAAACTTCTCATTCTGCCAATGTCAAGTGAGTAAAAATTTGTACGGTTATGCCATGTCAAAGTCCTATTTTGTCAGTCAAAATGCCATCAGTAAAATGGTGGATATTTTATGAAAGCTCTTACTCTTATTTTACTCTAAAAAGCCGTTGAAGAGAAAACGAAAATGGATGGTTATAAAAACGTGGAACCATTTGCCAACACTCGTGCACGTTTACGAACACTTAAAGAATAATAATCCACCCTTATTAAACATTGAAATTCAAAAATACACAGGTTTTGGTAAATAAATCAAAATTCACAACCACCATCGTCAGATTTTCTTCAAAGAGCTCCAACCGAACATTACACGGCCATGTTGCTAATTCGAGGATGTTACCCTAATGTATAATTATATTTACCTACATCTATGTACCCTTTTAAAACATTTTTCATAAAATATGTCGTAGGTATCATTGACAAATACAAATGTCGTCTAAAGCCAAAATAAAAAAAAACATCTTCTTTCACAGTATTTAATATTTGTTGGTATATGTATCTATTTAACTTCTAAAATGCTAAACAACCGGTAAAAATATAAATAGGAAACCTATAAATTGTTTTGATTCTCTTAGAGTAGCGGTTGGTACTAATATTACTCTTTGGTCATTGTGGCACAGAGTGTAGTCGATTGTTTTTTTTCTAATCTGTGACAATATGTGGTAACTTACAACTTACCGTTAGTAGCAAAAAAAAAACATGAGTCGGCCATGTTGTTTAAAACCGATTCGTTTCGTAATGAAATCTCAATAATTGTCATCAATTTTTTTAACGATATATCAATTTTAATATATCCTATGTTAAGCGCCGGTTATTTCTAAGCATACCAGTGAAAACCGCATGAAAATCCATTCAGTATTTTAGGAGTTCAGTCATAACAAACAAACAAACAAACAAACAAACAAACAAACAAACAAACAGACAAAGTATTTAAAAAGTGGCTTAACGTGATCAGCGGCTAATTTTAAGCCAACCTGTGTCATTTTTTTCTTGATATCTTGCAATTACAGACTTTTTTATCTCTACAGTTTTATTATATGTATAGACTAAAAAGGTTTTAGATATTTATTTTCATTTAATTAAATAATATAAAATCAAAGTTATGTAGGTTTGCAAAACAAAAAGGAGATTGCCAGGGGACACCCGGGTTTGAACCGGGGACCTCTCGATCTGCAGTCGAATGCTCTACCACTGAGCTATATCCCCGTTGAATGGTTTGTTGAAATTACAAACCAGTTGGCATACTTTTTTGAGCGCCATCTACGAAAACACCCTGAACTAAGTAGTTCTACGTATCCTCAATAGATTGCGCTAGTAGCCACTCATATAAAACGTGATAGAACTGTTCTTTGCAAGTTTTTTGTGTGTTTTGTGTTATAAATTATAAAAGTAATCAAGATACTTACTGTAGGAGTTTTGAATTACTAGGCACCCCTGGCGCCCTCTGCTGCATAACCTCCTCTATCTGCAAAGAAAGAAACGAATAAGTACATTGTGAAACACATAATTATTATTTATCTATGTACGTTATAGTCTTACGTCTCTAAGTGGTCAAGCGCAAGCCTATCGAACAATAAAAAAAAACGTTACAATTTAGTAGACATAGCTAGGTACGACTTTATCATTGGTAAGGTACATAATGAAATACGAGAGGCTCAAAAACACAACTCAAAAATATAGGTAGCACACAATCAATCTATAGATTTAATTCAACAATCTATAATTTTGCGCGTTTGAAGCTTTTGCTTTGTAGCAAAACATTTATACTGTAGTTAATTGAAATGCTCAAAAGATCACTTACATCACTGCAGTTCATTATTTGGGCACTGAATTAGCTCGACTAATGCAACACGTTTTAGCTTATCTTTGAAATATTTTATCAAAAAGATAATGATTGATTGGTTACCATAATAAACCTGTATTCCCTCGATCTTCTAACGTTGTAATACATGTTGGCGGAATAATTAATATTAAACCAGTTGTTAAAATTAATTCCGAGTTTATTTGATTTTTTTGCGGTTGTAAATAAAACTTGACGTTTTGTCATGATGACTTTGGCAATCACATGATATCAACATGATAATATGACGGTACGTTTTATTTTTGGACCGCATGTCAAACGAGTTCTTAATTCAATTAAAAATACCTACTATTTACGCAGGGAGCTGATGGATGTAGGAGGCAAGCAGCCGCTCACAGTGGCGGTCTGTGGGGCAGGTCTATGTTTAGCAGTGGACGTCTTGATGATGACCACTTATTGGAGCAACACGGGAAAATAAACATCCCCGTGAACCAGCGGCCCGAAGTTCCGCGGGTTCCCCGGATTTACGGGTACCTAACTCTAAGGGCCCTGTATAGTAAACATCCTTGCAACACTTTTTTTTAGCCTTTTCAACATCCTGACAGCTTCTGAGCATGGTGTGTTGGTTGAACAGGTTGTTGTTGGTTGGCTCTCATAAAAAAAGAATAGTACGGGTTTGAACCCGCAAATTTCACAAATTCGTATTTGAGAACACAAGTAATTAAGTGATTTGTAAACACAAAAAAAGCTCAAATATTTGTTCTATGTCTGGGTGTTGTAGGGTATGGCATGGTCCTCGCAGTTCATGTGTCCTATAGAGAGAATCTTTATTAAGGTCCAGGCTAGACCCTAACTAGGATTCTGTTCATCTAGAACCAGGCTAGCCAGTGTTACATGATCGTATGGCGTTCCTTGTAGGAGCTCCGTACGATCCATCATTTTAACATTGTCACATAACCTTGCTCTCATACATTGTATCTATCTTATCGTGTCATAACGTCAGGATTAGTACGCTTCTATCTGGCATTAGAGTTGAGGTAATATTAGGTTTGCTTTGGTTAATAGGCACGATTAGATTTATCTGAAGGCTGCAGGTAAAAATGAGGTTTTCGGCCCCTGACATAATTCTATTAGATATAGTGAACTAATGATGAGTGCCGCGGCTTCACTCGCATTTTCCCCGTATATTATATATCCTGCAAAAACTGTTTATTTTCCCGGGATAAATATTATCCTATTGGCGCTGGCAAGTTCTACCTAGTTGTCTGGAGAGTTGTGCTTCAGGAGCCAGCTCTAAAGGTGGTGCTAGTTCTGGTGATGACTGGGTGAAAGATTGTTGTTGGTAGAACTGGAGTAGGTATATTTGAGGCGTCTACCTACATGGTGGAAAGCATGAGCTTTTATAGTGAAGGTTGTTCTGATTTTTTAAAACGGGTACGTACCTACGTAATTATATGTACGAAACGAAACTATCTACTTACTTACCATATGATTTACACTATAAATATACGGACGTACTTTTAGGTGTGATATAGCCACATAAGATAAACAAATTACAATCCTTAAAATTAGTTGAAGACGAAAAAACAGTCGTACGTTTTATTTTATTTTATTTTTGGTGTGCAAAAACCCAAATTGTTTTCAAGAAGCAATTTGTAAGTAAACATCGGGTCGAGATAATTCCAAATCTCTTAATGCGGCCCTGCCTTGTTTGGAAAATGTATAAAACGCGGTGAATAAACTTAATGATTTGGAACTCTGGCAATCATTTCGGTTTAAGTAGTCTAATTAGTTTTAGGTACCTACTACCTACAGAAACTTCATCTGCTAACGGTACTTTTAAGCTAAACTTATTTTTAATTGAGTTTATCAAGATTAAAATAAATCGTGGTCCTCCGGGACGGGGCGGCCTCGGGGATCGGGGTATTGCGGGAGTGACCCGACAAAACTGTATTTCGATGAGACCGGCTAAGTTTCAACAAATTAAACTGAAAATTGGTATCTCGAAGAGGATTTGAACATGCATCCGTCTATAGCCGGGACATGTTTAGTAGCGATCTCTTGTCCATTTTTCACCTTTTACGACCTACTTACCGCTTGCGGGATTGTCAAAGTTTTAGTATCTCGGTTTTTATGACACGGTTCTTATAAGTATTAGTATCTTTGTATATTATTCTCTTTTTCGTGAATGGGAAAGTCCGATGTCCCAAACGGTACGATTAGGTATCGTATTCTGTTCCTTAGCAAACCCATAACACATAAGGTACGTAGCGATAGGTAGCACAGACATTGTTCAGTATAAAATTATACTAATAAACAGTATAAAATACAAGATCAGCCTATTCAAGAATGCAAGGAGTGCTTGAGCCATTGGACACAGCTGGAGCTGAAGGCTTGTCAATGTCACCTCGAGATGTATCGTTGCGAGATCGATATCTAGAACGAAGTATTGCAACAGCAACCCACGCGGGACGGTGCAATTTTAACGGCTTGTTTGAAGTAGTTTACTTTGTAATTTACCATCATTTACAACTGATCATGATGTACACAGCCATAGAATGGGGTGGAGTCATGCTATTTTTTGCACAAATTAATAATATTTCTCAAAAAATAAACAGTCGTAAAAACAAAAATAAAATATCTCCAAAAATTACAAAGTCACAGGAATACAAAGAGATAGTTTCTAACGCGCAGTGACGTCAGTTCTTGCTCCTTCATAGTATCTCATTACTAAGCTGTTGTAGCTTCACATACTATTTACCTTTGGCATGTTACGTCACTAACGTGCGTTTTCATAGTAACTGTGGGGAAGCTCTGTTTTGCGAGAAAGGAACAGGCGATGCGCAGAAACTTAGAAGCTGCATTCATTTTTAACTTACTTTATGAAAATAATATATATATTATGTTGTTAATTTTTAATAGGACACTATCCTATCTATTATCGCTAAGTTGTCCATTCATTTTTGAAAAAGAAACCAAGAGGTGATAGAGTATCAGGAAGACTGGAAAAGAGTTAATTCTATAAGAAAGTCGCGCGACCGCTATTTAGATGGCTTATCGTATCTAAAAGAAATGCAGATTACAATAACGCAAACATGCTTATCGGGATGTTGTTTTTAATTCCCAAAACAACACCAATCGTTTTTTGTAAAGTAGGTCCACTTTTGGGAACATTTTTGTGTATTTGTGATCTTAAAATTGGTGCTGTTTTGGGAATACCTAAGTTTGGTCATCGAGGAAATATATTCATTCGGTGGACAGGCCACATCGCTGGTAGAACTGACAACCGATGGAAAAGAAAGGTTCTCGAGTGGCGACCACGAACCGGAAGACGCAGCGTAGGCCAGCACCCACTAGGTGGACCGACGACCAGATGTTCAGAACCGCGGGGAGCCGATGGATCCAGAAGGCAAGCAGCCGTTCAAAGTTGCACTTTTTGTGGGAGGCCTTACATGTTCAGCAGTGGACGTCTTCAGTCTGATGATGATGATGATGATGGTTTGGTGGAGCAGACCAGAGTGGAAAGAGCCATTGCAATTTTCCTCGCTTTTAATGAAGGCTTTTGTTTTAGTAACAATTTATGGTGTTGTTATCTTGAGAACGTATTAGGATAAGAAAAGGGTGATATTTGCCTCTACTTAGATGCATATGGTTATTACTTATAGTGATTCCAATTCCTTCATTGTCTATCGACAAATTAATTAATTCTGTAGATACTATTAAGTCATTTGTGTTTATAGGAACGAGTTGCAGTACCCGAACACAATGTTATCAGATCAGGTATTACGTAGCTTTCAATACTTATCTGGGCGTATAGTATACTTTACGCATTGAAAGACACAATCGTTGATCTGTGTCATTGCGTTTACTCAGAATTGCAATGTGACTGAATGGTATAGACACAAAGTAAATAGTGGATGACGAATGGACAATTAGACAAATTTCTTCTTATTCTGTATCTAAAATACTGACGAAGTTATAGGAAACATCAGTATCTAATGAATGTACTCAAGATTTCTTCTTTATAAGGTACTAGCAGCGCCCCGCGGTTCCACCCGCGTTCCTACAGGAACCGTTCCCGTTATTGGGATAAAAAGCCTATGTTTTAATCTAGGGTATAAGCTACCTCCATACCAAATTTCATCCAAATCCGTCCAGCTGTTAGAGCGTGAAAGAGTAACAAACATACACACATACACATAAACTTTCGCCTTTATAATATTATATATATATATATGTAATAAACAATCTCTATATTAAACTATACCGTAGTACTTACTAATATATTCTGTGACTCTTAGATTTACGCGTCTTTTTTTTTTGCTTTTTTTTTGTTTGTCGGCCCCGCGGCTGTTGTCGAAAACAGCTATGTCAGAAGCGTTTGGGCGACCTAAAAATTCTGAGACCTCACACCAGGGCTGACCACTTGAAGAAAAACGACCACACGAGTAGAAAAACGTAAAGAAAAACTGGAGGTATACTATAAAATAAACGCCTTTGTTTGTCTATTCAATTCCGTGCCGAGTCAAGGACGATAAAAGTACCATTAGAATAATTTGTCTGGGGCAATGCGATACATAAAAAAGGGGATATGGGGTTCCCCTTTCCTCCCCAGTATGTTATTATAGCAATCCAGTATTTTGAAGACGGGGCTTTTCTAACAATTAATAATAGTTAAATAGGTCATGTCAAATCTATAAAATGGGTCATATTGTTATATCTACCTACTTTTATAAAACGTGTAATTTCCTGCTATCGAAACATATTGTTTGTAAGACTCAGTTTTTAATGGGGTTTTCTATCTTCTTACTTTCAGAAATAATTAAATTCATCAGGTAACACCGTGGCCTCCTTTCAAAACTAAAAAAAAAACTAACGTTATAATCTCTCGGCTTAGCTTTTCAATGTAAAACTCCTCGGTCTCAGCTAAAGGATTAACATTACCTAGGTTTTTCTCAATGAGGTTCTTCTGTATATTTACCTGCTATATGCAGGGAAGGTGTGAGAATAATACGAAATCTAGTGTAACCTCGATCTCCTTATTAGGATAATCGACTAACCTTTTTGATAGTAAATTAATTAGTTTGTAAAAACAATGGGGCGCCGTGAGTTAACAGGGGGTTAAATGTAAAATGTAGAACAAGGAAGTTTAAGAAAATGTATGAATGACCCGATTTAAAAATGCGTCAGGTACGGGGTTTTCCCGTGATCCATGCAAATCATGGTGATGCAAATAAGTTTTTTTTTCATGGAGTACCTACGGGTCAAAAAAACCACCCTTAGTCCTTAAAGCAAGTTTAGTATTGTTTAAGAAAGCAAACTATCTATTTAAACTCCTGACGTGAAAGTTGTATAAACAGACGGACAGTTTTTCCACTTTTATTGTATTGGGTTATTGCAGTAGGTAGTATGGGCTCTTGGATCGATTGGATGACACCATTTGAACGTGTTTTCATTACATGAATGACATCCCTACATTGCACATATCTAAATAATATAGAGGAATGCCAATTGTGTATGCCAAAAGTGTATTAGCATTCCTCATTTTTTTTTTTTTAACTGATAATTGATTCCCAGGATGAAAAGTATTCCTATGATGATCTATCTATAGAGGCTCTGTAAGCAATCAGTATCCAAAATATCACACAAATGAAGGCTACTTAAATGAAAAAATGAATACTAGCTCGCTGAAACCGAGATCATGTTGGGTACAAAAAATACTATCCTAGAAAATTGGAAAATTCCGCGGAAAACGCGAAAATTACAAACAAAATAGGCTCTAGAAAGATGTTTTTTCTTTTTTTATGTTAAAAGGAGCAAACAAGCATACGGCCCACCTGATGGGAAGTGGTCACCGTAGCCTATGGACATCTGTAACACCCGAGGAGGCGTCACCAATGCGTTGCTAACCCTGTAGGACTCTTTTAACCCTCCTCTTAAAGTACTCCATGTTATAACTCTGCGGAAAGACCGCTCATTCCACATTTTGCAGGTGTTATACCCAAATAGACAAAATGTTCAATAATATGTCTCCAAAGTCACAGTCATGGTATTCAAGAGTGTTATACCTTTTGCTGTTTGATAAGGATTAGTTAGATAAGATTTTTTCATTACCACATGGAGGTACCTATTTAGATATGTCTACTATTTATCTTAGTACTTATTCGGCACAACGAATCAGCATTGCAATTCAACGTGGCAATGCTGCCAGCATGCTCGTTACGCTGCCTGAGGGGGTAGATAGTAGATATTGTGCAACTGCAGAGCAGGAAAAAACTACGCTTCTAGATGCGAAGCATCATTTCTTTTAATGGTCTGTGTTATTATGGAATTTGATTTTGTAGATTCGGTTTTGGATATTCAAGATAACAGAGCAAGATAATGATGAATATTGAATATTGAAACATATTGAAACCCTTGAATATTCAAGGGTTTGAAAACATAAGAAATAGTTTTTCAGTTTTAAGCTATGTAAAGTCAGAATGGCGAGGTCACAGCCACTAGTAAGTAGGTACTTATAGGTCAATGATTTTATTTCAAGGCACTGTTAAGTATAGATCGCGTAAAAGTAGAATGATTATTGAGTTAGGTATAAATAAGTACTAGTGTAGTATTAAACATGTAATGAAATTATAAGTAAAGCAAACACTACACGCATTCATCATTATCGGTCATGTTACAAGTCTCAACTTACTGGATTCCTTGTGACTGACCAATGGCATTCCAAACTGCAATTACTGAAGGAAATGTTAATTTTATTTACGTTCAGAATTGAATTTTATTCGCAGCCTTTTGGGAAAAAATCTTCATTTGAAGGTAGGTATTAGCGGTATATAATTAATCTCGATAAAACGTCTAAATGCTCCTTAGGTGGCGTACCCAACATGCTGGCAACACTGCCCCTTTAAACTGCAATGCTGATTCGTTGTGCCAAATTTAATAAGTGCCAGAACTTTTCATCACGCGTCGCTTCGACCAGGCGCCCCCTGATAAACTTTGGAAAACACGATGAGCTCCCGGTTCCCACGGATCGAGGGTCTTAACACCAAACAGCTTCAAGCCGTCACAACTCACAACAACAACACAGCAAAACCACAAAACGTGGTTTTGAATAGACGGCTTCCTATTCATAAAAATGTCCCAGGCACTACGTCATTCTTACCTATAACAAGACAACCTAATATCAGAGAATAAACAATAGTACCTACACATATACCTGAAAGCAAATGATCTCAAATCTAAAATCACCAACCTGTAAGTGCCTTTATGGCACTTGATTGAAAGCTCAAAATCCAATCCCAATAATCGAACAGAACACAAAACTCACTGAACAAAAAATAACCGTTACAACTGAAAACACCGTCACAGACGACTAGCTGTTATCACTTCCACTCATACACTGATAACGACTTTTTAAGTATTAAAATCACGTGTTTTTTTCTAACGTTGTTTCGTTCCGACCTGTGTGATGCGTCGCGACTCACTAACCAAAACATGCGCAAGAGTGGCCGGCGCGGTTGCGTCAAGAGGTGGGTGTCACTGTGATAAGGTTTCGCGATGCATTACTCATCTTTGGCTGTAAGAAGGGCGTCTTTAACATAACGTAAGACAGTATTCTGCTTAACAAAACATTGACCTAGGCTGGGGTGCTTTGTATTCTATGCGTCTAGCAACAAATTCAAGCTAGAAATTGTGAAAACAAAAAAAAACAAGTTCTTCAATTTGCACTTGCTTGCAACATCTTTGTTACACATATTATTGGCAGAAGGTCAGTATAATAATTTATACATACATGCGTACAGTTTTCTGTTCGTAGATCCTGTACATCTTCTGTGGAAGTACCAGATTTTCAACTGACAATAAGAACTTCATATATTCATGTAAATCAAGACTAGTTACGGCGGACAGACTCAATGGGTATTCAAGATTTGTTATAGGTAATATCACGCCTTAAAGTTTATTACTTGGACCGAAAATCTATTTCTAGGTCACAAACTTTGCTAGGCTAATTGGAGCCTAATGCTGGAGCAGGTTTCAAGCAATCCGCCTACAAGGTGCAGGTCGGTTCATGCAAGTTGCGCAATGCACCCAAACTGGCATCGACAGGATACCGTTTCGCAACACACCCACTGATGAATGGTGAATGCCGTCCATCGGATGAATGGCTCGTTGGTACTGGGAGGTGGGAGCACTAGATTATAAAACGTGATAGGTACCTACACCTAGTACCTACAGCGAATCGTAATACAGTGCAATACGATATCCACCTCGCGCTAGCACCCTTAGGGTGGGTTTTTTGATCCGTGGTTAAGGTATGGTTAAAAACTCTAACAAAATAAAATTTTGACCATTGGTTAAAAATTTTTAGCATTTTTGACCATTAGTTACTTTAACCACGGATCAAAAAGCCCATGTTTAGTCTAGTACTATTATAAGTATATTGTATGAGTTTTACGCGTCTACCCGTGCTCGGGTTTTCCGCGCAGTTTATAAGGCGGTTGCTGTTGTTTTGTTTTCAGTTTATTCAACACATACGTATACCTAAGCCCAACACGCGGGTTTGGTATTGTGTATATCATATGGGAGGGTTATCATCACCCGTGGACGTCGGCACCAACGTATTTACAAAAAAGTGTACACAATTAATGATTGTGCCAGCTATGGTTTTCATAGCCTCGCGTAGTCAAGCATTTTTATTACCTGTGGTTTTGGGTTAGAGACGCTAACTCTGATTTATTATATATGTATTTATAATAGTTTTATCCTGTTACTTAGATGTGATAGGTTATTGAAACCTCTGCGTTTACGGAAAATATCTGAGTTTTTTCGTTTTTTTTGAAAGTAAAATATCAATTGTTGGTCCACGTCTGTCTCTGTGTAGATATAGTACATTGCTATTGCTACTTCATAGATCATGTATTATTACACTGCCCACGTGCTCCGCATTAAATTCAATTACAATATTATCTGATACTATTACGATATGATTAATTGATTTATTATTTTCATACGACACATAAAAGACTAACTGAGAAATTCAAGACTGTTGCAAAAGAAAATAAACTTTAGTTAGTTCGAATAAAAGTTTATAATAAAGCTGGAAGATTTGTGGTAAAGAACGTCGAAAACGTTGCTGATTGATGTTGCTAATAGATTTATAGCATTGGTCCAGATGTTAGACTAGATGACAGAAGCTTAATTATGCACATAGTGATACCACATATAGCTATGTATTCAGTTTAGGTAGGCGTTAGTGATAAACATTCTCCAAATCTCGAATTATGATCCTTTTAATTTCATACTGAGAAATACTATGATGATGTGATCATTATCAGCTAGGTATATATTTTTTCCAGCTATTTTGATTTAAAAAGAATACTACTGACCCCATTTTGATGAAAATTTCTACGGGATCTATCTGAAATTAAATTAAATTCCTTTCAAATAAAAATGGAATTTTCGAATTCAAAGACTTAGTCAGTTTTTTTTTACACCTAAATAGGCCCGCATTTGACTGCAATCTCACCTGATGGGAAGTGACGATGCGATCTACGATGGCACATGCTTGCCTAGAAGATACATATTCACTCGCGACTTGAAGAGCTCCAGATTGTTGTCGGGAAACAAAGACGCTGGAAAAGTATTCCATTCCTTGGCTGCTCCGATTATAAATGTCGAGTCAAACCGCTTTGTGCGAATTGAAAGTATAGATTTATATGAGACGTAACAAACATAAAAAAATGTAAGAACCTATTGCTTTAACTAAATGTTCTTCCAATAAAATTATCCTAGTTCTATGGCTAGAGACCATCAATAACGCCGACTGGGTCTTTTTTGGTGTCAAAACTATTTTTGTCTACACTAATGTGACGTTATTATCGGAACCAGTAGGTGTCTAGATGCTAATTTATGATCCCATGTACAGACGTTTGATGACGGTGTGTGGGAGCACTAAAATACGTTACAGAAAAAAATAAAAAAATATTTTAAATACATACAAATAAGATTCAATTTCGAATGTTAACATTTGAAGAAGATCAATGAACTGTTATTTCAACGCCTTCTGTCTTCTTATACACTGAAATATTTTTCTTCGGATACCCGCAATAACTTGAGTTTGACAAGCAATGGTTGCGAAGTTTGGATAAAGAATTGCTTAATGCTATATGATGATTCCGATGTAATTAAATTGTTTTTATAGGTGTGTCCGATGGTGACATAAACTAATAATCATGATGCCGAATTGCTGGTGTTGAATGGCATAATTATTCACAATCAACATTACATTTGTCATACCTAATAATAGATGTAGTTTTAGCACGTTTTATTGCACTCAAGATATTGTTTTTTTGCGTAGATTTCGATTGATTTGTTATTATAATTATGTTGTGTACTTATTGAATGGCCCCCCATTTATCACCATAAAGGCCTGCTTACGTCCTTCTTGGAGTGTTTTGTTGTACATTTCCCCGGCAGGTCAGTTATCCTTGCCAACCTGACTCCTTGAGTTATGATTCATATCGGTAAGTTGTGCACTTATAGTGTGAATTAGTGTGGTAGCTTGTAAATACAGTTAGTTACAAAAAGTCCGTCTCTATTTACTTACTTTATAATCAATTTAATTTAATAATAATAAATATGTGTGGACATTTCCCAAACTAAGCATAGCTTGTACTATGGGAACTAGATAACAGATAGAATCCTTAGATACTTTTTGTTTATAAATACATACATAGAATACAATATAACAAACAACCCAACACATAACAAACATTGATGTTCATCACACAAATGTTTGTCTTGGGTGGGAATCGAATCCACAACCTATAGTGCAGAAGGCAGAGCTACTACCAACTGAGCTAACAGGCTTAGTAACTTACGTAATATTTCAAACTATCCATCGGAAATTTTTAACTAATAGTACTTAATTTAAGCGTTATCATCAAACCGTGCGAGAAAAGTTAGAATTAGATGTGTTTTTAGCAAAGTAGCTGACTGTTATGATTTACTCTGTGTGAGCTGCGTCGGCGCAACATTCGGGTCACCGGTCACCGCACGTGGTGGGTTTAAGAAAGAAGTATTCTGAATTCAGTGTCTATTGAACTACTACAATTCAGTAACAGATTGTGAAAATTGGTAATTTGAATTTTCTCATTTTTACCACGAAAATAAGCTCTAATATATCTATATACCGAATATAAATGTCCAAAATTTCCGTGGCTTTTGATGAAGCTTTTTACAATTGGTATACTCAATAATGGTATATCGAACCTACAATTTTAGTAGACGTAAATATAAATATTGTGGAATTAGATTAATTACTGACATTCGTTGTATCATAAAGGCATTATAAGGCACTGGAGGGTAAAAGTTCATGCTGCAAGTGCGGTATATCGGCAATCTCTGGTTTCCAGAATAGGTACGTCACCCGTCCAGTCATATTTCAGTCAGGCTGACAGAGCACGGTGGAGCACGGAGATATCTTTTACTTTTGACACTTAGGATTTTACTAGGTGGCAGGACTTGTCTGCAAAGTACGTCTAGGTAGGTACCACCGCTTTGCCAGTTATTCTGCCGCCAAGCAGTGGTGTGCAAGCACTACTGTGTTCCGGTTTGAAGGGCATTGTAGCTAGTGAAATTACTGGGCAAATGAGACTTTATGATCTGATCATACAGTCTAGTAATTTATTACTAGATTGTGTGAAGTCTCAGAATGACGTGCGCTGTGCAGTGTCACGCAAAACTATATTAATTTAGCGTTCCACGTGATACTGCAATCTGTTATGGGCAGCCGTGACGCTTAACATCAGGCGAACGAATAGCCTCGTCATGTCATTCATTTACATAAAAAATAAAAATATTAACCTCGGGAGGTTCGTCAAGTACATTGAAGAAGGGCAGCAACTTCAAAAAGATGTATTAAGTATATAGTTTTATATATATACTAGTATTTTGCCCCGTGCGCGGGCCGCGAGCGGCCCGCGTGTGTGTTTTCGTGGCGTTCCATTTGTTCAAAACGCTATACTTGGAGCTAAACTTTAAATTTTGCAAGTACTTGTACAAAACTGCCGTATTTATCAAAGAAAATGATAATGCGCGTGACTTTGCATGGCGGCCATTTTGTTTGACTTGACAGCGTCATTTGCACCATGAGTAGGATGCAACCGGCACACATGCACCGTGCGCGGTGCAAGTGCTGATCGTGACCGTCCACTTATACCAAACTACAATAAACTAACTCGCTTCGCTCGTCGTCGCATTGGGTATGTCGGAAAAAATTTGACGTTTGACACCTGTCAAAAATTGACATTTGACAACTGTCCTAAAAATTGACATTTGACATCTGTCAAAAAAATTGACATTTGATATTTGTCAATAAATTTGACATCTGTCAAAAAATTTGACAATTGACATCTGTCAAAAGTTTGACATTTGACATCAATCAAACTGACATCTGTCTACACTTGACAGCGGTATTAGAACAGTGCGCAGGTTGCAAGCGGCACACTTGCACCGTGCGCGGGCCGCACGCGGCCCGCACACGGTGCATGTGTGCAGGTGCAAGTGTTAGTTGTGACTGTCCAATTATACCAATGAGAGACAATAAACTAACTCACTCATCGCCGCATTTGGTAGGTTGGAAAAAAAAATTGACGTTTGACATCTGTCCAAAAAATTGACATTTGACATTGGCAATAAATTTGACATCTGTCATCAAATTTGACATTTGACATCTGTCAAAAGTTTGACATTTAAAATCAATCAAACTGACATCTGTCTACACTTGACAGCGGTATTAGAACAGTGCGCAGGTCGCAAGCGGCACACTTGCACCGTGCGCGGGCCGCACGCGGCCCGCACACGGTGCAAGTGTGCAGGTGCAAGTGTTGGTCGTGACCGTCCACTTATACCAAACTACAGTATACTTGGTGCTTGCTTCGCTCGTCGTTGCATTTGGTAGGTTGGAAAAAAATTGACATTTGACATCTATCAAAAAATTTGACATCTGTCAAAATTTTGACGTTTGACATCTGTCACACTGACATCTGTCAAAATTACAACTATCTCCTTCCAAAACTGTACCATAGGCAATAAAACGGAAAACAGCAATTTTGATAATAGTATATACGGCGGCCATATTAAAAAATGACAGATGTCAAAATTTGACCAAACCATGTTGATCAGCATCCTTTGGGGCCCCCAGATATCGATTTACATCCCGATCGGAGCTTCTTTATTTTCGGACGCGGACCAATGGACCGCCATTTTGAAAAACATTCTTTTTCACTGTATGCCCCTCTCAAAACTGTACAATATTAGAACAAACCCTCCCTACAAAAGTCTCACAGTTTCGGTGTTATTTGCGAATTAAAAATCCTAAAAAAGTGAAATTGCATGTTCGCAATATTTCAAAATGGCGGAATCAAAAAAGTTTTTACACATTCCTACCAAGTGTACCGTGGGATTTTCAGATATCGATTTTCATTCGGATCGGACAACTTTTACTATGAGTCGGTACGTCTACAGCCGCCATCTTGAAAAAAATTGATTTCACTGATATTGCATTCTTACCCTTATAATATCTATACTTGATCCCCAGGAACGACTTTTCTAAATCACTCGCAACGGAGGCGCAAAAAAGCAAAGTTGATATTTCAATAAAAGCACCTTTGTATGGCAGCCCCATTGAAAGTTGACACATGTCAAAATTTGATTACAGAATGTTGATCATCATCCTTGGGGACCCCCAGATATCGATTTTCATCCGGATCGGTGAAACTTTTTTTTCCGCCGCGGCCAAAATTTCCGCCATTTTGAAAAAAAAAATTTTTCGCAATCTTCCCCTCTGACCTCCAACTAATATTAGTTCGAGCTCTTTATACTAAAGTGTCATAGTTTCGCCGTCATTTATGGTTAAAATTTGTATGGCGGATTTTTTTTTCCGCCATTTTGAATTTTTTTTGACATCTCCAAAATCGTCCCAGGGTTTGCTATGACATTCCTTAAAACGCACATGATCTATCTTTTATGGTTTGGCCAGGCCGTTGACCGTCCGAGTGACCGAAGTTCGGAAGACCAGGTCGCGAATTTTTTTGAAGACACCTCGATCATCTGGACACAAAACACAACAAAGACATTCAAAATTTTCCATAGGTGTCGAGAAACAATGCGTCAAAAATGAAAAAAAAAATTTGTATGGCAGCCATCTTTAAAAATGGCGGAATCCAAAATTTTTTTTGAAATATCGAATCTGCGGCCCCGAAAACCCCCCAATGCAAAAAATCACCCCGATCGGACCAACTTTCAAAATGGCCGCCATTTTGAATCCGCCATCTTGGATTTTCATGACAACCATCTGACAGCCCCCGTCATCCTCTATGACATTTGGTCGAGCACCACCCACATACCTCTTACCGTTGCCGAATTATGAGCGTTTCAATTTTGTATGGGGGCCACCGTTTTTTGTTCGGGGGCCCCCATTTTTTTCATTTCTCTGGAAACATCCCAGGGTCTACTCCAACATTAGTTAAAACTGGACCCCCATATCTCTTGTCGTTTTCGAGATCCGTTGACCTGTTCCATCTCAGAGACGATTTTCTGGTAATGTCAGATTTTTCCTGGGGTGACATGACCCATCACTATACAGCCTCATACTCAGTTTTGACTGACCACTTCTGAGAGCTGAGATCAATTATGTCAATCATCAGTCAGTCAGTCACTCATGGGTATCCAATTTTATAGTAATAGTAAGTAAGTAAGTAAAGTAATATATGTTTTAGCCATAACGAAAATATTCTAGGTCTGTGGTTTTAGCAGATATTTGTCATCATCATCATCATCATCATCAACAGCCTGAAGACGTCTAATGCTGAACATACGACTCCCTCAAAGAGCGCCACTGTGAGCGACCGCTCGCCTTCTGCATCCATCGGCTCCCCGCGGTTTAGCCAAATCGTCGGTCCAGCTAGTGGGGGGCCGGCCTGTACTGCGTCTTCAGGTTCGTGGTCGCCACTCGAGAACCTTTCTTCCCCACCGGTTGCCAGTTCTACGAGCGATGTGGCCTGCCCATTGCCATTTCAACTTGCTAATTCTAAGCTAGCTATATCGGTCACTTTAGTTCTAGATATTTATGTAGTTAGATATTAAGGGGTACTGAATATTGAACTTACCCATGATTGTTACTGATCTGATAGCTTAAAAACCACAAGTCCACTAAGCACTATTATCACTTAGTTTATGTATCACAGTTATTCTTTGGATTCTATTTTTCAGTAATTTACTCAGTTGTCTCTGGTGTGACCTGAAACAAAAATAACTTGATGAAAACTAGCACTGATTTTTCATTCCGAAATCTTTGTTTTATACTAATCGTATTTTAAGGAGACGGCCCCGAATATTTGTGACCTAGCCTTTATGGACACCATCAAGGTGGACTCAGACTGGTGCGGCCTACCACGCAGTCTGTGATGTGATCTACGGTAACCCCCTGTCCGCGTCATTGGCCGTGCCACAACCCGCGCCAGCTCGTTGTAACTTTCCAATTGACTGCCTCTGTGGTGTGTTGGTTGAGCAGGTCGGCTCATAACCCGGAGGTGGCAAGTTCGATTCCTACGATAGGAGAAGTATTTCTGCACAGAAACAAAAAGCGGACTTGTTCTGTGTCTGGCTGGGTGTTATGGGAACATGGTCATCGTAGTTCCTGGGACCCTAGATACAGGGGGTCCTAGTTCGGCTCAGGCTCTATGTAAGTGCTCGTTAGGTGTTATTTGTTTATTTATTTAAGTTACGATAAAATTAACAATATACTTATTACAAAACTAATCTAACAAACCACTACCAGATACATAGGGGTCGAGACGTTTGGGCCGTGGGGCCAAGTGCACACCAAATTTTGAAAGATCTCTGCAAACTTCTGGTCAAAGCAATGCGTGACCAAAATGCTGGCCTCTATTTGGGCCAAAGGTTGAGCATTGCCATTCAACGTGGTAATGCTGCCAGCATTTTGGTCAGTTTGTCCACTGGTAGTGGTTTGTTAGATTAGTTTTGTATTATATTTTTAATTTTATACTTTTAGTTTTGCGATGGTTTAGTTTTAGATAATATATCTAGTTTTATAGAATAATTTGGTTTTTAGGTTTAGTTACGATAGTAAACCTTTTTGTTTAATTCGAATATCTAATATGAAAGATCACATCATTACTGTAACTCAATATCTTTTGTTACCTACTCCAACTTCAACTGCTCAGACAGCACCAGTAAACATGGAAATGGATGGAAAAAGTGCTATTGGCCCGGGTAGCATCAACAATGGCCCTCACCGGTGCTGACGGCACAGATAGTTCCATTGATCCCGTTATGGTCAAATCGATTATTCTTCTCCTTGACCGGAGCCATAGCAGCCGGAAATTAGAGTCTTTTGTCATCTTCTTTTTATGAGCTGCATAGCTAATTTCACGGGAATTTCGATATTAAGTTAAGTCTCAAAGTCCATGTGTTGCGATCCAGAATTTAGACACTTATAATATAGTATTATATTATCTGTGCCTATAATAATCATAACTACAACTACAACAACTCACTCGAAGCACCTCGAAGTTAGACGGAGGAGGCACCAACTTACAACCATGTGCAAAATCTTGCGAGGTAGCATAGACGCACCGAAGCCGCATGATGCGCTTTGTCGATTGATTGTGCCAGATAATTATCATCGTGCCAGAAAGCACAGGCTTTTTGCTGTGCCATCGTTTCGCACCGTAGCGCGCGCTAACACGCCCATCCCGCGCAGCCTATCCGCGCTCAACGCTCTGCTGGATGCCAGTCCTGAATGTGACATATTTGTGGATGAATGGCCGAAGTTATTGTTAGAGTGTTTGCGATTTTGTGAGAGGGATGTATAATTTGATTGATATTGTGATTAGTGTTATTTTATTTTATTTTTATGAAATTGTTATTATTTTTGAATTGTAATTGATTGATAATTATTTAACCTATCTTTAATTAATGTAATTGGTAATGCCGTGTTAATTAAATAAATAAATAAACTAGTAAAAAAAATAGTTATAAATAGTTATATAATATAATAATTAAAACGTTTATGTATTACTTATAGGTACTTGGTAATATGTAGTAGTTAGTATCTGGGTATTTTAATGAATATTTTGTTCCTTTATGTTTCTTTTTTACTTATATGGTGTATTTTTAGATTGATTTGTTTGTCTTATGCTCGTTATTATTTTCTATTTTTAATTAACTGTTGTTGTACTTTTAGTGAATATTATTTGTATATGCGTCCGTGATGTCATGTCGGTAGGCGCCGACTGAAAACCAGTAACTAAGGTTGTATTTTGCAGCCTCAGTTGTATGCTGAGTCGGAGCCTATTCCTGGCCTCATACAATGTCTGTTGCTTTTATTTTTATTTTTAATTACATATATAATTTGTTTAGTTTTATGACATTGTGTGTGTGTTTTCGGAATAAATGTATTTTCTTTCTTCTTTTCTTTCTTTTCTTTCTAAACGGCAAGCTAACGTAATGTGTAGTTATGAATAATACTCACGTTAGTTTCTATAATATTATACCTATAATAATCGTCAAAAAGTACACTAATGATGTCTAATCGAACCTTATAGATTTACTTTATAGTAACGTGGGGCATATTCGCTAATAATTATAATTAAAATACTTACAATCCAATTCTTTCTAGCAAACCTTTAGGTACATGCCCACTTCCCAGAATTTCCGCTTTTAATTTTTATGTCCGTTAATCGAATTCTCATTATGACAACTTTTTATAAAGACTTTTTTTTTTTTTTTTTTTTTTTTTTTTATGTGATTGAATGACGTGACGAGCTAGTCGTTCACCTGATGTTAAGTGACACGGCCGCCCATAACAGTTGCAGTGTCACCCGGAACTTTAAAACAATAGTTTCGCGCGACACTGCACTGCGCACGTCATCCTGAGACATCACCCAGTCTAATAATCAGATTACTAGACTGAGTGATCAGATCATAAAGTCTCATTTGCCCAGTAATTTCACTAGCTACAATGCCCTTCAAACCGAAACACAGTAGTGCTTGCACACTACTGCTTGGCGGCAGAATAACTGGCAAAGCGGTGGTACCTACCTAGACGAACTTTGCAGAAAACTTCTTCTTATATTGACTACTTCCCAGAATGACTACAATTTAAAATACCTTCGACTTCCCAAAAAATGCTACGATATATGCTACGCCGTAAACCGTAGAAGGCGCGCGTTGATGTCTTTTTAAAGAGACCTCAACCCGTTCAGAATACAAATTGTGTACTTAATTATTTAAAAGTAATTTTGTAGGTTACAAGTTTTTGGTATTAAAGATATTTAGGTATTTAGGCAATCAATATTTAAAACCTAATAACAAAGTCCATTAGTAAGTATCCAAGACGATTTTCTAAAACAAAATTAGGACCATTAATAAGTCTTGTATAAGACGCGCAATGCAATATCGTCGCTTGTTTGACTAAGTGACGTATCTGACATTTTGACGTATTTGACATTTTGAATGTAGCTTTTATCTACTTTCAAAGAAGCGTCGAACTGTCTAATAAACGTATTTGTAGCCTTCTCCATTGCTGAGATCTACCTGCGACGTATCTGCAGTTTGTAGAAAAATGAATCCCACTTATGGGACGTAAGTGGCCACGTTAGTCCGACACTATACCGAAGATATCCCGGAAATCAGCCTGTACGAGATTAGAATGGCCCTCGACCAGCTTAAAAACAACAAGGCGCCAGGCGAGGATGGAATTATGACTGAACTTCTGAGAGCGGGCGGTAGACCGGTACTTATAGTCCTCCAGAAGTTATTTAATTCTGTCATCCTTGAAGGTACAACGCCAGAAGCGTGGAACAAGAGCGTGGTGGTGCTCTCTTTCAAAAAAGACGATAGCACCTTATTGCAGAACTATAGGCCCATCTCGCTCTTGATTCATGTGTATAAGCTGTTTTCGAGAGTCATTATGAATCGTCTCGCACGCATGTTTGATGAATTCCAGCCTTCCGAACAAGCCGGTTTCCGGAAAGGCTTTAGCACCATAGACTACATACATCCATACGCTGCGCCAGATTATACAAAAGACCGAAAAGTATAACCGGCCGTTATGCTTAGCGTTTGTGGACTATGGGAAAGCCTTCGATTTAATCACTTGGGCGGTGCTGCAGTCCTTACAGCGATGCCAAATGAACTATCGAATACCGACTATCGATTGTAAATCGAAGTGTTGAAGTTTTTGTACAGCAAGGCCACTATGTCAGTCCGACTGCAGGATCAGAGCACGGAACAAATCTCATTGCAGAGAGGCCTGGGACAGGGAGACGTTAATTCTCCGAAACTGTTCACAAATGCATTAATGGAAGACGTTTTCAAGCTCTTTTCAATGGTCAAAACCGTCAGGAGCCGATGGATGCAGGAGGCAAGCAGTCGCTCAAAGTGGCGCTCTTTAAGGGAGGCCTATGTTCAGCAGTGGGCGTCTTTAGGCTGATGATGATGATGATGACTACTTATTTACGACTGCTCTCAGTACGAAAGGATGACGCTGGAGATCAGCTTAAATAATATTAATATGTAAAAGTAAAAATGTTAGTGTCATGCTTGTGAGACTTTGCTGTAATTATTTTTGTCGTTACTTTGTGTTTATTTTAATAACAGTTGATTTTGTTATTTTATGATCCCACATTGAAAGAATTTGATCTCATTTAGATTTTTACTACTTCTTGTAACAAAGTAAATAAATACTTTTCCTGTGAATTAGATGTATCAGACTGATAGTTAAATTAACATACTATTAGTATAGGGGAAACCCGGGTAAAGTGAATACGTTAAGATGTTTCTTATTATTGTCGTTTAGTTGTAACTAGGCAAATTGAAACAATTATTTATTATAACCAATCTTCATTTATTGAATTGACGGTGTAATATAACATTTGCCATTAATATTGATTAAATTATGAGTTATAAGGCAAGTTTATAAAAGTGGCTAACTATCCACTTTGCCCGAGACCCCGGGTAAAGTGGATATGGTACCAGGGCAATGCGAAAACAATATTATTTGGCATGAAATGAAACTTACAAACAAAATAAACATTGAAAATTAGAAGAACATATTTATAACAACACTTTTGGTTATACGTCTAATGGTTGCAGTTATCTATCACTCTTCATGATACCAGTGAGTACAAACGTTGCAAAGTAACCAGTTTTCCGTTGGCTGATCACCTTCTTCAATGTAACCACATTTCACCACGGAAAATGCACCTGATTACCAATTTCATCACGTTGTTTACCTTGCATGGCCCTATCTGACAACTCCTACACCTAATATTGCTAAAAATAGTTCTCACTAACTGTCGTATCTGTTTTAAATTAATTAATTTAATAAACTAATTATTATAAATAAACATAAAGGTGTCCACAGAACGGTCAAAGCTTAACAAATATAAATCTACAGTTTAGTCATATGTGTAAATAATATTTATTACACATATGGTTTAGTTTTAATCGGGCTCTTTATGCCAGTGCTACGGTCAATCCCAGTCAGTCCAAAGCTAAAAAATCCTTGAAAAAGTTTCTCCTGTAAAATTACTGTCATGTCAGTTACGTCACAGTCAAACAAGCGACGATATAGTAAATCGTAAGTAAGTACCTTCTCACACAAATCATTATAGTAGGTAAGTCCAAGAGGGAAATTTGGGGATATGGTGGTAAAACACATAAGTATACGATGCAAGACCAATTTGGGCTCTTTTCTTATGTATATTATATCCATTAAATGAGAATATTGAGTACACAGTACAGTGCAACACGTAAGCAAAGCTACAGGAACTGGTTATTTCGTCTACGATTCTGCAACAAGCTTTTTGATAAAAAAAGCAAAAACATGTGACCAATCGCAGTAACCGATTTTTACCGAAAAATCTTAAATTGCCGAACCGTGGTGAAATGCTGTTGTTTTATTTAGTTTTATTGACTACTTGTGCCGTTGGGGGAAAAGAAATCTATACTCAAAATTGAAAAAAATGTACGACCGGTACAAAGGTACTGGGTGGCGCAAAAGTAAAGACCCTATTTGGTTCAGCTATAACATTTTTTCTAAATTAGAAAACTAGATTTAGGTTTTTTTAAATGTATATTTGTGCCATTAAATTTCGTACCATTAGGATTTAAAGATGATGTCTTTTAAATGGTGACCTCCAGAGTTGATACACATTTGAGCCCTATTTATGACATTTTGCATAACTTGCCGTAACACTTCCTGCGATATGTTCGTTATTTCTTGACGAATGTTTTCTTTTAGAGCTGCGAGAGTCTGTGGCTTGTTCACATACACCCGAGATTTCAAAAAACCCCAAAGAAAGAAGTCTGGACTGGTCAGATCGGGTGATCTTGCAGGCCAAGGCAAATCGCCAAAACGAGAGATAACTCGGCTTGGAAAAGCGTCCCTCACTAAGTCCATAGTGTCGCGCGCTGTGTGTGCCGTAGCGCCGTCTTGTTGAAACCAGATGTGCTCCAGCCCCAATTCGTCCAAACTGGGTATCAAAAACTCACGTAACATGGTTCTGTAGCGTTCTCCAGTGACAGTTATCGCATTGCCTCCAGCGTCTTCGAAAAAATAGGGTCCGATCACTCTGTCAACACAGATGCCACACCATACAGTAACTTTTAGTGGGTGTAGAGGTGTTTCTTGAATAATGCGCGGATTATCAGTGCCCCAGAACCGAGTATTCTGCTTATTGACATGCCCTGAGAGATGGAAATGCGCTTCGTCACTCATAACCAATTTTGAAGGAAAATCATCTTGCAAAATGTCATAAATAGGGCTCAAATGTGTATCAACTCTGGAGGTCACCATTTAAAAGACATCATCTTTAAATCCTAATGGTACGAAATTTAATGGCACAAATATACATTTAAAAAAACCTAAATCTAGTTTTCTAATTTAGAAAAAATGTTATAGCTGAACCAAATAGGGTCTTTACTTTTGCGCCACCCAGTATAAAGAGTGGGTGTCAATTTGTAAAAATGGCCAGTAAATGCGTTAGGGCATCTTTTATAGGACAAAATTAACGACCATCATTTATTTATAAATAACTAAATAACACAATCGCAGGGAGCTGATAGATGCAGGGGCAGCCGCTCAAGGTGGCGCTCTCTGGGGGAGGCCTATGTTCAGCAGTGGACGTCTTCAGGTTGTTATTGATGATGATAATGAAATAACACAATTCTTAGATATCTAGAGAAAATGACTGTTTGTTGAGTGCTTATGTTTGTTTGTGCATATTTAAAATATTTATTATATTTTACTAACTTTGACTTTTTGGTAAGAATTAGTAACATTTTTAACTAAGGATCAAAAAACCCACTCTAAGTAAGGGTGGTTAGTCCAAGTTTTATTAAGTTCGTGTCTCATTTTGTCCATGAATTAATTGGTCCAAGTCTCATTTTGTCGAAGTCTAATTTTGTCCAAGTGCTATATTGTGCTATTTTGTCCAAGCGGCTGTCGTGCCAGTACGTCGCCCAACCTCTATTCTCTAGTGTTTTATAGTATTTATATAATCTATAGTATATTTCTGGTCATGGATCTCCAAATCCGTACAGAAGCCCATTGTGGCTGCTCAGCGTAAGGTTTCACTTGTGTATCTGGACCGTGACCGCAGCCGCCGTGACCGATGTTTTGTTGCCTTTCAGCTCTGGAGCCTTGACTACTGGTTCGCACACAATGTACCTACTCAACTACCTAGTTATTCTAAATTTTTACGATTTTAAGTACGAGGTAATATCTATGTATGTACCTACTTAGTACTAAAAGTTTAAAAAGGCGTTCTTTAACCGGCAAAACGTAAACATGTAATATTTATTTAAATAAAATTTAATTGAAATCGGGCTCAGATTCATCATAAAAAAATTATTTACCTACATTAAAATTAAAATAAAGTCCTTTTTAGAAAGGGTTTTAGAATACAATAGATTAATATAATATTTTATTTCACACCGAATTACACATCAAATATACTACACAAGAACCTAACGAACAAACTTTGTTTACAAAAGGTAGTACAATGGGTTTTATTACTTTCATCTCATATTACGAGTATGTATGACGTAGCAGACACGTACATAATGGAAGCTATTAGGTAGGTATAGCGTCAACAGTGAATGACAGTAGAAGTAGAGTCGACCAACGTAAAGGAAAAGTACTAAGTAGGAATACCTACATTACGATAAAAGAAACAGTAGTAGTTTGTTTGTTCGTTAATTCACCAATCAGCAGCGGGTTTTATGTCTGTGGCTGTCAGTATTTCCCATGAACAATAATGAATAATATGTAAAAATCCTACACATGTAACATGCGTAGTAGTAAGTAGGTAAGCTAATGACACAATACTGTCCAAACTATCTATCTATGTAAATTCATAATAATAGCTTATTAGCAGTAACGTTATCATAAAGGTGAAAGCCTGGATCACGTATCACGCAATATGCAGAGTTTCGCAACAAAAAGCTTTCAATTGGAAAAAAAGGAAGCCCTAGAAAAGGATGAAGATACATTTTATCATGTCAAGCATTAAAACAGGATGTACCTAATCGTGAGCATAAGCACAGAATAAATATAATATTAAGTACAAAACTTAACTTCACTGAAGAAAATTATCCTGAATTATGTTTTTGTGTTTTAGGCTGTTTGATCCCGCGGGGTAATTACGTAAAATTTGCAACAGCAATGCGACAGCAGTAGCAATACGACAGCAGTAGCGAAGCATACATTCTCGACACCACTAATGATGTATGACAGCAATCACCGCGAGATTTACGCCTGTCGCAAACCTGTTGCGAGTTAGGTAATTAGGGGGCCGGTTTGCGAATAGGACCACCCCATCTCTTCCCGTGGTTGCCGTAAGAGTCGGCTAAGGGAACATCCAGGGAATAGGCAGCAGCATGCTTCTCAGTACATTAAAATCTTCTGCGATCCCAACCTGCCTGCCAAGCGTGGGGATTATGGCAAATCCTCCCTATGATAAGCGTCCAAAGTGGCGTTTTATGGGGGAGGCCTATGTTCAGTAGTGACGTATTTTGGGCTGATGATGATGATGATGAATGTTTTTTTGTGTAGGCATATTAATCTAGGGAAATACTAATATAAGGTGTTACTTAGGTATCAGTGGATGAACGAGGATACCCCAGGAATATGGGACTCCAGCTCTACAGTAGGTAGTTATATCATCATCACCCCGAAATACGTCCACTGCTGAACACAGGCCTCCCCCGTAAAACGCCACTTAGGACGCTTACCATAGGGAGGATTTGCCATAATCACCACGCTTGGCAGGCGGCTTCGTGATCGCAGAAGGTAGAGTAATATTCCATGAACTCCCTTAAAAAGTAGTTACTTACATGTTATTAAAACTACAGATTCCAGTATCGGGAAACACGTACTTAGGTAAACTAATATGGCTTCAAGCAATTCGGCCACCGATATCTCAAATTCTAATCGATCCTTCTAGCACGTGTAGCTAATAAAAAGCATTGAAATAATTTCGATTTTGATGTCGAAGTTAGAACAAATCAGATGGGGTCTCAAATCGTAATTGTACGGTACACACCGACCGACGCCAAGCAATGTAATGTACCCGATACGAAGTAGATATATACCTATAACATAGGTACCAACCTCACATCACCCTCACCTATTATTATAAATGCAATATAGTTTGTATATTTTACACCTGTCTCTACAGATGAATGAATTCGAATTAAATTTCAGACAGAAACAGAAAATACTGCACACGAAAAAAACAAGTACGGCGAACTTAATGCTAACAAGGATTTTATTCCAGTTTACCACACAGCATAAAGGTTTTGTGTACTGTGTAGTGTTGATGTGGTAGTGGGTAATATAGTAAAACTTACCTACCCCTGAAAATTAAAGCTAGGTACTCTCTTTTAGAGTAGTTTCGATAACTACAGCCCAACTTATGTAGGTATACTGAAAATTAAAGCTAGGTACTCTCTTTTAGAGTAGTTTTGATAACTACAGCCCAACCCATGTAGTATACTCTTCTAGTTTCTATATTCTATACTAACAATAACAAGTAATATAATAACCAAAAATTGGATAGGGGCAAAAAAACTCGTAGATCTAGTTGGGCCGCATGAGGAATGCGTAGCATCGAGTTTTGGCTAAATAACAATGTAATGTTTTGTGTCCATTCGGTTGCGAGAGAAGATATGTAAGGAGGTGATTTAAATAATTGGTAAGCAAGTCTAGCCTCTAGGCGCGTGGTTGTAATACATTTCAATATTTTTAAACGTAATTTATTGATAATGCCATTTTAGTTCACTGTGTCACGTAACGTAACAGTCAATTGCAAACATTTTAAAAATATTAAGTAAATTAAAGGTTTAGCAAGTTTTCAGATTTAAAAATGTTAGTATTTAATTAGATAGGTATCTAAGTAATATAACGCGTAATCTGACGCAAACAAGAAACTATTGTTTTCCCTCTTCCCCTATTGTGTTTAAGTGCAGAGGGAGTGAGACATCAAAAGAAATGTTTGCTCTTTTCAGGTCTTTTCTTTATTGAATCGCGTTGTTATACCTACCCACATTACCCATCTAGCTATCATTTACTTGTCGTAATTCACGTAGCGCTAGCTAGCTACACGTAAAAGCGTAACCTTTTACGTGTCTACTCTACGGTCGACACAAAAGGTTCTGGAAAAATTCGCATTTTCTTATTTTCCTTTTTACACCATCTATCAATCTACCTATCTCTCTATTTTACACTGTAGTAAATCAATAAAGATAATTTACCAGTTTTTTTAAATAAAAATACTTACCTACCTATTTTGTTATACATTTACTCGACTCTACCATCATCATGTGAAATGTAGTCGTTGAAGAATATTCTATAACGTACCGTAGTATAGTAGATATAACTATAGATCTAAGCTAAGATCAAAATGTGTGTTTAGCTACCACTTTAGACCTAATATCCCAATTTTTTTTCTATAAAAGGGATGTATGGTTGTATGGGCAGTTTGGGCAAACCTGTAAATAGAATACCTAACTAATATTCCATAATAGAGTTATTTAATTACAATTTGTATATGATAGGAGCCATAGTATTAAATCGGTAATTATAATTATAAGAATAGGCAACCAAGCTTATCTAACTTACTATACCATAGGTGGGTAAGTAGGTACCTATTTGTGGTTATGACGCTGCATCCTAGGTTTTACCTTACAAAGATCTCGCGCAATGTAACAAGCCATGAGCACAAAATACAAAATTCAGAAGAACATCTCTTGCCTTCAACATAGTATATACCACCTTAGTAGAGTAGGTAAGTACATAACAGGCAATCGTATTTACGCTAATAATAGTTGTTTTTAATTCTATGATGCCCAGCCTACAGATCTAAGCTCACCTAACTTAACAAGTGATGTGAAACGTTTTGTCGCCAGTTACCAGTCACCGATCGATAACTATTTAGCCCCGATCTATTAATAGTACGGATGCGTCGCCACATAACGTAAGACGAGAAAGCTCGTTCCGACGTAAACAACCGCATGCAACATTATCTCTGCACTGCACCAAATGGATCGATAAATAGAACCTACTTGTCATTATTCCCGCGTTTTTTCACTGTGTTTTTTATTCCCGCAGTTGCGTTCGAAAATCTTTTTCTCACTGTAAATTTCAGTCACTTTTGAGTAGTCACTGCACTTTTTCACTAGTAAACAGTTTGTGTAGTACAAAATACGGCCAGATGCGGCGTTTACTAGTCTACGATCGTGGCGTAACTGGCGGCCGGCTAGGGAGCGCGGTCACGCGGTGGGACGCAACGCGCACCCAAACTACGCTATATTATTATAACCTAGCCAGATGAAATAGAAGGGTGGACGGGAGAAGCGTTGGTGCGACAGATGGTAATAGTATTAGGGCGGGTTGTGACCATTCATGATAGGGGCGACGGTCGCCGGCTTCCGCATTCACGTGATGTTTACCTGGGGGAGGTCGGGTGGTCGATTCCCGTTGATAATACCCAATAATACCGTACGCCGCCGCCGTGGCATGGTGTTTACGCACTAATGACTTGATTTTATCGAGTGGGTAATATAGGTAGGTATGATTTGTCAGTGACCCACATTATCCTATTCCTTATGATATTAGTTACTATGGTTTGTGTTCAATTCATTTTGTGTCCTAATATTACATAGACTTGTCACCGAAAGGATGCCTTAGGGAAGGTGCTGTTTTGAGAATTATTCCTTAGTAAATTACCGCGGCTAACCATACTGTGCGATGCAGGAGGCAAGCACCCGCTCAAAGTGGCGCCCTGTGAAGGAGGCCTAAGTTCACCAGTGGACGTCTCCAGGATGTTGATGATGATGAGCGTCACTGTAGGCAGATTAGTCAATTTTTTTTTTCTCTAATCTGTGAGGCAATATTAATAATAATAAATAGGTAACCTAACTATCATGTCATGTTTACTCATAGGTAAGATTTTAATGTTGCAAACTATTTTCAGCTTTGTCTAAACGGAATAAGGTTGATATTCCAATAGCACTTAAAAAGTGCTCAAGCATTTTGCCGCTCTGTGTGAATTGACCCTAATGGTATTAATTAATTAAATTTATTAATAAAAATCCTTCAATTATTTCATACAAACTTTATTTAAATCAAAAAATAAAATCTACAATAAACCTCTTTACTCTCAGTATGTATAGTAAAATTTGTTTTAGCTTCTCAATATTACGTTACAGAATTGCATGCTGTATCATCCCATCCCGCACATTCACCATCAAGGCAGAAATACCCTCAATCGTTAGAAATCGTTACCACAACATTCCATCACTTACATCGAAACGCAAAAAGGAAAATAAACAGGATTAACGAAACATGAGATGTAGCACTCCCACATAAGTGATAGACATGCTTACACAACAAGCTTAACATATATTAAATCTTCTTTTACAGCTAAATTACAATGCAATAAATTTTTATTCTCAATAAAAAATACATATTATCTCAAATATCAAAGAACACTTTTTATCTATTTATTTGTTGTTAAATCGGTAACGAATGAGGCACATTATTATTATATAATATTTCACCTAATATTAAGTTTATTTACAAGATATATTGGACTCACTTAATTACATGGTTTCTATAAGAATCATCAGTCCATCCATTCTTAGGTAATGAAGAAGCATCACATACCTATTGAATAATAACATCACAGGATGAGCATAATCTGTGGTTCTTGTGAATACTATCAGCTGACCTGACTTGCTTCTGTATAAAATTCAAGTTGACTATGTCGGCATCAAAATATTACATAAACAGTAACAGCCTTAATAAAAGTTAAAATGTCTTTGAAACCTTCATAACTAAAACGGTAGTCAGTAGTCGCACTGACGAAAAATATCACGTGCGAAAACGAAAAAAAAAAACATATTTTAATTAAAGTTTTCGAAGAATTTTTAACTTTTTATGAACAAGGTGGTACCTCTATCTCCTCCGAAATAGTTTCAAGATGACAATGCATTCTAACAGGTATGTGATAGTTCTTGGTCAAATCTTAGTTGTAAATTGTAAATATGTTTAGCCGTAGGTATAGATCTATCACAACTTTGATATCTTACCCTCAATTTAAAATACACTGGTAATTAATAACAATATTTTTTTAATGTAAAACCACTTTATAACTGTGTTTTTATTCAGTGAAATATAATAAATGATTAATTTTTTAATGAAAAGCAATAAAAAAGACTGGTTTTACTTTTTATTTGAATGGATGAAGTTATTGAGCAAAGTCCTAAGTACCTCGTTAAGACTTATTTCAGACAGGTAAATAATTAAAAATGCAGGACATGTAAAAACATTAATAGTACATTATGATACGAGTGTGCAAAGTCTATCATTACAGTCAAGGCGGTAATATGCGTTATGCGGTCCGAGTGTGTAATGATCAATGTACACGCATGTCATACGACGTTTTTCATCACAGTTGCGAGGAAAAGACAGAGTTGTGTTGTTAATTAAATTTGTGAAAAATGTCGTGCAGGCTTATTTTCACGCACCGTCAGAGATAAACCGTGTTAATGACGCGAACAAAATCGACAGCGACCAAAACGAAACGAAAACTGAAACTGGAACTAGAACAAAACGGAACAACAAAAATGTACGTATAACTTGCAGTGAGATACAAACTTAACTGAATCGGGTTATCATATTATAACGTGTGTGGTAATTTAGAGTAAAAAGCACACGTCTGAAATTTGTTGGATTTAGGTTCTAAAAGCGGTGGCAGAAGAGCCACTTTACAAGCAACTGTTATGAAAAGATTGCGGTCCTTGTCATTTCAACCTTCATGAAATGGACAGCACCATTTTGTTTAGATTTTGCACAACTGAATCAACACTCCCAATTCAGTTAGCCTCTGTCTCTTTCATCATGTAAATAGAAGGAGACAGAATGATTTATTTTATAGAATTTATAGTAAAATCCAGATACCAAAGCCATAGACAATCTATACACACCACCACGACAAACAAGTTCCTCAACATGTTTAAAATTATTAACACTAAATCAATTTTAAATTATGCTAAAAACTTGTTATCCTACATGATACGGCAGTATTTCATAAATCACTTTACAGTATTAACGTAACCAACCTACTTGGTTCTCGCAACATAACATCAATGGTATTAAAATCACATTGTTTTAACAGAACAATTTTAAGTAATGGTGAAGTCAGCTTTAACAAATAGTAGCAAAAATCTATAACTATGTATAAGAAAGAAAGGAGCCTTGCACCAAGTGAAATCTATCTTTATGCGATACTGTGAGTCAAGCAATATTTTTGTGTGTAGAAATGTCCAGAGGTATGCATCTCAGAATCAAATCAACAATAACTAGCTTTTTTTTACTCAATCAATAAACTCAATAAGGAAGAACGTAAAACAATTCTTTTCCCAAAAGAATAACATATCTTTTGTCCTATAAATAATATTAGTATAGGAAAATGTATAGTACAATTCAAAACGAAAATTTTGGTGATTCCTAACTGTACAAATTGCTTCTACACCTTATCTACCATAATAAAATCTGATTTATTAGCACTATTACTTAATTTTAATGAAAAAGCACTCTCGGTTGATAACTATTACTAGTGTTTCATATAGATTTCTTTAAAATATTCGTTATACTATTAACAAGGTATCAAAATGTTATAGAACTCTAAAATTTCTTTAACTTCAAATCTGGAATCACTGCATCGGGAAGTTACCATGTAGCCTCTGATAAGATTAACTACGATGAAAATCAGATTTTCATATCTGTCTAGTTAAATGCAATGCAATATAGAAGCTATAAATATAGAGAAAATAAATATCTACTACGGCTAGTTAAATCCTCCTGGTCCACGCGTTAAACTTACGAGTAAACATTTAATCGTTTGTACTATCGTTCGCCCGGAGGCGCCGCGCCGCCCCGGGGGAAATAAAATATAACATCAACAGAAACTCAACCGTATACAACGCAGTCATCTTTGGATCCGCGACGGAGCTAGCGCCGTACCGCACTTCTAGAGAAGGCACGTCGCTCACAGGTAACCATTACACATCGACACTATCGCGCACTACTTGGCGAGCCGGCGGCGCAGGCGGTTGCGGAGCGCTAGCGCCGGCGCCCACGGGCCCGACGCTCGCTTGCCGATGGCACGCGCACAGCGCTCGCTGCTCCCGCTCGCCAGCCGCGCGGCCTTGCCGCCCGCGCCCGGCCCCGGCTCCTCGCAGCGCGCCCGCTTGGCCGCGGGGGCGGGCGCGGCGTCGTTCCGGGAGCGCAGCGCGCGCAGCGGGAGGTCAGTGGTCGAGTGGACCTCGGAGTCCGCGGTCTCGCGGCGCGTGCAGGGGCGCTGCGGGGAGGGCGCGGCGGGCGCGGCGCGGGCGCGCGCGCGGCCCCTCGCGCCGCCGAGGTTCTCCTTGGACCGGCGCGCCGCCGGGGCCCGCCGCGCCGGCCCCGGGGCGCGCGCCGAGTTTCCCGCCGTCGCCGCACTCGCCGCGCCGCGCAGCTCTCGCGCGTACGTTCCTATGCTGCGCGTTATTTTCGTCAGCGGCGTTATCGGCGCCGCGGTGGACCGGGTCGCGCGAACCGTTCGCTCTTCCGCAGGCGGCTCCGCGGGAGCTTTCTTCGGTAAGGGTGGTGGTGGGGGCGCGCGGCGGGTGAGGATGACGACGCGGTCCGCGGCCGGGTCGGCGGGCCGGGCGCGCGTGGCGGCGCGCGTGTGCGGCCGCGGCGGCCCGGGGTCGGGCTCCGGCGGGTCGTGGTGCGAGCGCAGCACGCGGTCGGCGGCGGCGGGGCGCGCGCGCCGCCCGCGGCCCTTCCCCGGGCCCTCCGTGGGCGAGCTGGAGGAGACCTCGTTGATCTGGATGCCGCCGTCGTCGGGCGGCGCCGGCTCCGGCTCCGGCTCGGGCGCGGGCGGCGGGGGCTCCGGCACCGAGGTTGCGGGGAGGGAGTCGCGCGGGGCGGGGGGCGGGGCTATAGCCGCGGGAGGCGGATCCGCCAGCTCTCCGGGCACGTCCGCGAGTGTATTCAACACGCGGGTGCGGTTCAACAACCGCGCCATGAAGTAAGACTCGGCGGGGTTCCCGTAGTTGTGTATAGCGTCGGCGTCGTCCTCGCGGGGGGGCGCGTCCCCGGCGGGCGCGAGGGCGGGTGCGGGGGCGGGGGGCGGCACGTCCGGCGGCTCCGAGTACCGCGTCATGATGGTGAGTCCGTTCTGCGGGAGGGGGCGCGGCTCGGGGTCCGCTGGCGGGGCCGGCGCGGGGGCGGGGGCGGGGGCGGCGGGGGCGCGGGCGGCGGTCGACCGCGACCGGAGCACCGTGGCGCGCGGGGGACCCGGCGGGTCCAGCATTAACGTCACTACGGACGTGTTATCCGCCCGCATGCGAGTGTTAGACCATCTGTGGAACAAAACGATTTTGTAATTGATTTTATTTTTCCGCACGATCTTACATGTTTTTCTTTCTAATCATAGACTAACATTTGACCACGGTCTCGCCTGATAGTAAGTGACGACGCGGTCAACGATGGAGCATACTTGTCTAAAAGATACCGGTTCACTCTAGCCTTAAAAACTTCCAGATTATATTGCAGTAGAATGCTCGCCTAAATAGTCACTGCAGTACCCACCAATTTATGGGATAGCTCACGTCAGAAAGGGACAAAAAGTGAACTGACTCAAATATTACATTATAAAGAAAAAAATCGTACATACCTTTCCAAAGCATGGTCTACTAAGCTCTTAGATGGATTCAGCCAGTCCCTCGGCTGAGTCCCGCTGCCTCCCACTAAGGCCGCCTCATTGTGGCGCTCTGTAGCTTGCACCAGACTCACCGCACCCTCTGGTGATATCATGTTCCATAGACCGTCCGTGCCGAATATTAGACACCTGTAATAAATAAATAAAATAAATAATAACGCCCAACAATCACATACATAGATCCAGGACCCTAAGTAGGATTCCCTGTAAGGACCCTGAAAGTATGAGGACCATGATCCCACAGCACCCAGACACACACATACATATACAGAAAATAATAAAACGGCATTATTTATCCGCTTTTAAGTTGTTTGTATGTTATTAAAGCAATTACTGGAAAAATGTAAGGCTTTACATAGCTGGATATTAAGATATTCATTTTACTTCAGTGTTAAATTAAATATAACATTTATTACCGAAACTTCGCAGGTTCAATAACCAGCACACCAACATCTGGGTCTGGACTGACGATGAACTCATCATTATTGGGGTTATAGCTCCAAAGGTCCCCGAGGGACCTTGCAACAGCCAAGAACGGAATCTCATCCATTGGGGTATTCTTCTTTATGGGTCCCTTGTGGCCGAGCCGGGGTCTGTTCCACACTACTCGTGGAACACCAGCTTTTGACACCACTTTGCCACCACACTTCTGTATCCGTTCTATTTCTGCTGTAGATTCCGGCTTGTGATCCAGTGTTAATGGCTTTGCAGCCCACTCTTCGGATCCTGGAATATGAATTATGGTTTATTTTCTTAAGAATACCTTATTTATAAGCACTTCTGGGAATAAACAGCATTCTAAACTTAACCAAACGAAATATTTTATCTATATGCATTTTCTTCCGTTTACCCACCCACTGCATAACAGTGAAATAGCTACTCAGTGTTTTGTCTTGTTTTATCTTTGCCCATTTCAAACTCAACAGAGAAAGACAAGACACTATATAACTATTCTTCTGCTATACAATGTTGATCTTTAACACCCTAACTATTAGGGCCTATAGGTTCAACAATCTTTCCTGTGTACACAACTATGCCATAGAAGAAATCTAGACTCTCTCCAACTCCAGATATAAAGTCTCTATGTTGAGGCTGCAAAGTTTTCGGCTGTATGTTATCTGCAAACCTTTTATTTTTGGATTCTATTACTAATATTGCCTAACAAACATATACCTTTGTAAAATGCTGTAGACAAACATTGTTTAAATAATTTTACAGAATAATTACACTAATATCATTAACATTTGAGAAACTAATGTTTCTTTATGGAGACAACAACAAAGTATATCAAACAAAGTATATCCTGAAATTAAAGCTTAATAAGTTGAAATTCATACCGAGGTTATCATTTAAACAGTAGTAGAAATAAACTTTATGGCTAGCAACACTACTTGTATGCAAATACCAACTTAAAGATTTAAAAAAAAACAAAGAATCATAACTACTTACAATGCTACTCATTTCAAATCAAGATATTTCTAGGGTCTAGATATTTCTGACAGTGTTTTGTTTTATTAACTTTTTCATTGATGATGCTGAAAGGGGTCAGTGATGAAAGACCCTTCATGTGTTGCTGGACCCATTTGGGCATAGATTATCTTTTATAATTCCTTGTCTATGGTTAATGTTTTAAAATTAGATTTTAGTTATTTATACTTTAGCACAAAACAATGTACAAGGATGACTTAATGCTATGAAGCATTATCTACAGTCAACCTGGATGTGCAAAAAAAGTGGTAGTGGTTTAGTAAAAATTCCAGTAAATGCATTGTGTGTTTGCAGTAAATTTCTCCTAATTATAATAATTACAGTTTTTAATAATTAGCTCTATAGTGAATTACAAAGATATGTGGAATACATAACCCTTGTACACAAGGGCATTTTAATTACAAATTACAATGTCATGGTCAAGTTAAATGTTTGAGAGTAGCATGTGCATTGTACATACAAGGTCAAACTAAAATTTTACATAAAGCAGTGAAAGAATTAGTGTTTCATAATCATACTAATGAGTAACACATTCCCTTTATTTATTATCCCTTTAATTATACTTCTTGTTGTATTGTATATAAACATTTAAGGTAAGGATGGTATGAAAGAAGATGAACAAAACACATCATTAAATGGTGGCAGCACAAAGAGAAAGCAGCCTTAAGAGATGAATCTCTCTCACTAACTCACTGAACACAATGAATGAAATGTATGACCTTCATACACGTTTAGACTGTTCATTTATTGTTATATGCAAAAATAAAAAGTGTTAAAGCATAGGTAACACTGACCTCTATTATACTAGTACACTGGACATCATAGAGACCAATATTGACTGAAGGTATTTGACTTACACCGTTTTGGTGCTGATTGCCAAGAGTGACATGGTGAGCATCCTCAGGACTAACTAAAGCAACCAATCAACGTGATAGATTTTCAAAAAATTGTTCTCAGGACACTTAAGAGTGGTGCTTCAAATCGGCACTAGAAATTCTCAATTTTTGTATGATATTGTCTATCCAGCATGCTTGTATAAAAGAGATCAGTGATGGGTAAAGATATAAATGGCAGCCTAAGGCAGCATAGATGTGGCTACGTAAGCCAAAAAAAATCATGAAAAAACAAAATTGGAGTTCAACTTTTCATTTTGTACTCACAAGGAAGACAAAGGCTAAGAAGAAGGTTTCTGCAAATCTTTAAATGTCTATGTACACATAAAATTTGATTTATGACATTTCTGGGTTGCAAACACCTAGCCTTTTAACAGTTTTACATGTTTCACAAAGAAAGATCTGATACAACTTTTCTATGTAATCTATGCAATACTAACCATCCTTCTGATAGCCCAAGACTATAGCAGAGTCTCCTACATGGCCAATGTATATCTTCCCTCGGCGAATGAATGCAACACTTGCCGTTGTACCAGCTGTGCTCGGCAATCCTGTCACTGTCTTTGGCCATTTTTCTGAAACAATATTGCTATAGATTAATGTTGTTATAGATTACATATAGCAACACCTAGTAGAATTAATTTGAATGGATAGGCAGCGGGTGGCTGGATTGTGCCAATAATTTCATTCTTGGAAATCTACAGATTAACTACCAATTTTAGAGGACTTTACTTTGAAATACCTTTATAGAAAAATACAACTTACTGTTTTGCAAATATATTTTGTCCAGCTAGGGGTATATTATGAGCTAGTAAATAAATGTAGGAAAAGCTCCTAAGTTTATTCTCTGATTAATTGAACATCATATCAGTATTGTCATGAAAAATATGACTGGTTGTCATCAAACCAGTTATCTCTTACATTCCTTGCTATAGTGACTTTGAAAAGTGTATTTTACAAAGTTAAGAATCATGATAATTTATATTAATAATCCCTTAATGAGTCATCTCTATGGCTTTATGTTAGGCATTTATTCAATATTTATTTTAAACAGGATTTAAGTTAGCAACCCTACAGGAGCATTTAATTGTTATCTAGGTTGTTATCCCACCTCTTTTAATTAATGTTCATGTAAGATTGTTGTAAAAGTGAATTTTATTAATTTCATTGTGTTTGTACAAAAAATGTATGGTGGAAAATATTTTTTAGTAACATAGAGGAACCCAGTTTTAGTAACTAGTAGGAAACCTGATCTCATATAAACATTCTGGAATAACATTTATGACCACAATAACAGAGAAGCATATATTGAAGGTTTAATAACTTTCAACGTTCCCACATAAGTTGCCAAAATTGTATAACAATGTGACCTCACTATCAACATTTTCGTAAGGCGAAACTTGAGGCAATATAAAAACAAACTGGAATAACAGCTTTCACTTTATCAAGTTAGTGGGATTACCCAAAACTGATCGAAGAACTTGAGAACCAATGTGGTTACCTTGCTATTTAACAAAACAGATTTAATCATCAAACAAACACAATGTACCTCACGTAAAACTTCAGTTATCTCAATGTCAAACCAGTCAAGAAAAAATAAGTAGCATAACAAGGTCAAACCAAAACCAACCAGTTACTTAGAAATCTCCTTGACTTCAGCACACCATATCTGATGACTTAAATGAAACAAAGCATGCTTCTAGAAATGAGAAACTCGATGTTTACCTAACTCTTTCCACATGTTCAAGTGGGTCAACATATAACCATTTCTGATGGCTTTCAGAACATCCTCATCGTTGTCAGACCAAAACTGTCTTTGCTTGACAATGGAATCCATAAGGTGCTCTTTAGCAAAAGCGGCTGCTTCGCTGCCACCGTGGCCGTCGTAAATCCCGAAGAAAGCGTACTCCAAATCCCTCTCATCTTCAGTTTGTTGATAAGCAACGGAAAACAAGTCTTCCATATACTTTCTCCCGCCTTGGCTGCAGTGGCCAGTCACACGCAAATTGACACCAATTGATGCAGGCATTTTACTACTAATATCACTACGTCTTAGAATAACAAATTAACTATGATTTCATTGTAACACAAATGCTTCTTTTCTGTACATTTTGCATTGGCAAGGCAAGCAATTACAATTACGCGAGTCCGCGACTGACGGGTGAGTTGACGATAGATCACGTGGACATATCGATCACTACGCGTGCTCAATAGCAATGGGGAATATACATTAGTGGGAAAGAAACGAGCATAGTTATGTCAAGTCGTTACGAAAAAAGACAGACGCCATAATTCTATCCGCCATTTTGTTTATAAGACAACATAAATGCTTTTATGTTAATGAGCGTCAACGAAATATGCACTTAATACTTAATTTCAAAACTTATTTGACAAAATAAAACTACAATTATTTTCAAGTATTTTTTTATCAAATTAATACCATAAAGCATTAAAGACCAAGTATTATTTAGGAAACGACTAATAAAAAATTGATGGCAAATGTTTCGTTCATAAATATGTTCGTATTTCATTTTCGTCCATGTATTTCATAGACAGATTAGGAAAAAAAATTCACCACAGGCTTAGAATATTTTCTAGGTCTGTTTTCAATGTTATCTACCACTTTTTCTTGCATATCCAGGTTGACTGGTAGATAATGCTTCATATCATTAAGTCCGTGTATTTTTTGTTGCTAAAGCTTTAGCACAAGAAAGTACCGGCGAGGGAATACAGGCTGCGTAACCGGCCTTCCTTCCATCTTTGTTTTTTTCTCTAATCTGTGCCTCCATCGCATCCGGACAGCCAGCGCGTTGTGATCACAACTGGCGCCGTCTATTGGGTAATACATAAAATACATTTTTTTTAACAAAAGGCATCATTATTTTGTTTTAAACACTTCAAAGGTTTTAAAGTAACAACAGGTAACTTTTTATTAGCCAGCAACTTATTCACAATAATACTAGTCCTTAAAAATGTGATTCATGGCCACTTACTTTCATGGTCTACTCTTTCATGAAATTTTGCCTGGTTAAATAAATTAAACACACAACTATTACATTATCTTAGTTTATCCATGAAATATACACTAAAGTCTAACACCTACTACTAAATTACAATTTAACTTTAACAATAACAATCACTCATGAACTTCCCATGGTTTTTCCGGTCTCAACATATCCCACGGATTTGGCTTCTTGTAAGTTTCTGGTTCTTCTAGTTTGATGCCTCCATTGGTTACTTCATGAAGCAATTTTTCGATTTTCCCCCCTTCAGTTGCTTCTATGTCACAGTATACCTCCATAATACCAAACTCTAGGCATCTTTGAGCTAGTACTCGGCCTAAGGAGATGTATGCACAAGTATCTGTGACACTGTATAGCTGTTTACGGAGGGCCCATTCAGATGTTTTTGCTTCAACAACTGTGCCATTCAAATAGTGAACCACTTCAACCTTGACAGTTCTGCTGCTAGGAGTTATAACTAATCTGAAATTAAAAAATATGGATTTCACAGAGACCTTTGGGTACAATGAATGAAGCTTATATATTACTTGCAGTTTGGGCACATCATGGTGTTTGTAGTTTTTACTACCTATAATAAAATACTAGATTCCGTTATGCTAGACTAGGATGACCAGAATACAGTAAGAGCATAGTCATATAAGCATTTGGGCAAAACGGTCTTGCTTACTTATGCCAAAACTTTCTTCCTGGCTTTTCTAGATGATATCCATCAGGTTTTCGCGCTATTCGAATTTTCTCTAAGTTTCGAGGGTTCCTATTTACAAAATGTGCTCCAGCAGTGGAGCTCAAACGTAACCCTACGGTCTGCGGTAGTAAAAGTGATCTACGTAATGTGTGCATCTTTAAAAATCAAAAATCACTGATAGTTCTAACTACTTTACTGTCTCGAATATATGTGCATTTGCGCTGAAAAAGTATTACAAGATACTGGTACACTTTTACAAATAAAATCACAAAATAAACAAAACTACCAGTTAACTTGTTATATTAACTATAATCACAGACTACTATCTATAATAAAATAACCTCAAATCAAACTCTCCACTCCATATATAACAAGGTACTCTGTGATATAAGACAGACCAACACATAAAAAGTTACTTTATGACCAACACTGACTGACGAAGTGTGGGTTCCAGTAGCTGCTAAAAACGCCAAGAACGCTACGAAATTATGCCGCTTTTTACCCAGAGAAGACCAAATCACATATGATCGTTCCAGTCAATGTGAACGAAAATAACGATAATTTTGTTCAAGTGGAACCCGCTATTCTAAAAACGCCTAGAACGCTACGAAATTATGCCGCTTTTTACCCAGACAAGACCAAATCACATATGATCGTTCCAGTCAATGTGAACGAAAAAAACGAAAATAACGATAATTTTGTTCAAGTGGAACCCGCTAGAAGTAACGATAACGACAGTCAATTGTATTTTTCTCTAATCTGTGGACTGCAGTTATGCAGTAGGAATGTGCGATTCAAGATTGATTCTTATTGAAATCAATCTTTTCAAGTCATCGATTCAATTTTTTGAAACGATTAATTTTAGCATGACAAAGAGGTTTTCAGGCAACCAAATAAATATAAAATTAGTTCGTTAATATCCGTAAGATAGCGTTGAGGTGACATGGCCGTGAATCACAGACCTAAACTTTTTTCTTGGCGTAAATAATTATCACTACCATGTCTGTGGTTCTGAAGATTTATGCCACAGATTAGATAAAAAACAATACTGTTATTTATGCATAGATCATAAACAGCTACTCTCTGCATCTATGTCCACGCTGTGAAGCAAAAGCAGGGAAGGCTGTGATAGTGTGACCATCTGTACATTGCAGAGCCTGCCCTAAATAGGCTAAAAATCTGCCCACACTTTGAATTCTCCCAGAAATATGCTTCATCTTGTAATAGTTATAATACAAGGGAAATAATAGAAATATGTTTCGTTAGTACTTACTTATATTTATTTTAAAATATCAAGGAATTATTAAATATGAACCCAAAATCCATGTAAAAATGATGAAAAATTGGAGGCAAATTATCGTTAATCACCTAATCAACGTTATTTTTATTCCTCTTTATTTCATCATACATGGATTTTACATTCATATTTTTTCTAATCGTGTCTTGCGTGAGGGTGCAACCAGCTTGTAATTTGCTAGTAAATTAAATAAACCCTTTAATCATACAGTTCAACGAATCCCAGAATAAGGACTAAGGACCTACCTACCAGAGGCCGGCCTTCGCTGCGTCTTCCGGTTCGTGATCGCCATTCGAGAACCTTTCTAACCCATCGGTTGCCAGTTCTATGAGCGATGAGGCCTGCCCATTGCTAATTCTAAGAGCTATATTGGTCACATTAGTTCTCCTGTGGATCTGTGTCATAACAACGATTCCCACCAAGTATCGAAGTCAATGACCAAATATCAAGATTTCGTAGCTATATTTCTAGATTTTACTTCAAAATAATAAAAACTCCTAAATCTGTCAACATTTTTGTGAAGCGCAAATCTGCCAAAATGGCAGAAATCTGCAACAAATGGTCACACTGGTGAGTGAATTGAAAGTGACACTGCGTTATGAGAGAGGGCAAAGTCACCTCACAAAAAAAACAAGCCATATCCCGCCAGCGCCATCTACCTTTAGATGTAGAACTACGTGCCGTCCAGCTGTCAGAAAATCCCTTATTCGAGAGATTGATTCTTCAGGGAGAAAATTGATCGACTGAAAACAATATGGCGAAAGTAACGGGAATTTTAAAAAAGACCAACAATAAAAAAAACAAATATATATTAAAAAATTGATTTATAAATAAAAAGTCAATTATTTATAGAACATTTAATTAATATATAAAAAAAAACACTGATAACCTTTCAACACCCTAAACCACTCACATCATGATCGCATTCACATTGTGATCGAATCTCAAAAGCAATACACAACATTAGACCGAAAACTATTATTGAAATACCAAATTAAAACAATAATAATAATAATGGTGGTGAAGATGATGATAATAATGATGGTCAGGCTAATGTGTTAATACTGTAAACAAATGAAACTGAAACACTTTACAATGTATAATTTTTTATATAAGCACAAGTGACTTCTGTGGACACTGTTCACCTAACGCTCCTCCTCGCTTCGCTCGTCGTCGCACCTATTTATGACGTTGCTCTAGACTAGTATCTTTAAGGTATACATGCATGATGATGATGAGGATGATGGCGATGATGGTTATGATGATGATGATGATGCATAGGTATGTGATGATTAAACTTCCGGTCTTCCAATTCGTGATCGCCACTCGAGAACCTTTCGTGGCGTGAATAATCATCGGTTGCCAGTTCTATGAGCGATGTGGCCTGCCCATTGCTAATTCTAAGAGCTATATCGGTCACTTTAGTTCTCCTGTGGATCTGTGTGGTAACAACGATTCCCACCAAATATTGAAGTCAATGAATTAAGATTTCGTAGCTATATTTCTGAATTTTACTTCAAAATAATAAAAACTCCTAAACCTGTCAAAATGTTTAACTAGCCACTGCCCTGTGAAGGGCAAATCAGGTTGAAGTGAAAGTGACACTGCGCTATGAGAGGGCAAAGCCACCTCACAAAAATAAAACAAGCCATGTGTCGTCAGCGCCATCTACCTTTGGATGTGAACTACGTGCCGTCCAGCTGTCAGAAAATCCCCTAGTAGGTAGAAGGTACCGATACTTTAAGGATGTTCATATGAGAGAGTAGTATCGAATAAAGATTCATTCGAGTAACTTATTTTAATATGACGGTGTAAATATAAAATGTGCAAGATAAATTACTCTATAGAGCTAACAAAATCGCTGACTATCTACCTAAAACTCTGGGAGACGCTTTTATTTAGGCAGCACCTCGTGTGGAAGCAAGAAACAACTAGGCGTAGCCGGCAGCTGTGTCGATTCTGTGGGTTACATACTCTTTGCTGTAAAGGTTGGTTGAGGCCAATAGGAATAGCACTCATTAGCATTAGCACATAAAAAAAATATATAAAGTTTAATCGATTTTGATACTCTGTCCGGCATCGACGAATTTGTATGATGCGCAAGTTCAACACTAAAAAATGACGTATGAATGTGTTCATTTCGCCCACCCACACGTTGAGTTTTGATAAGAAAAATATTTAGTTTGTATTCATTCTGAGCACGTTTCCTTGCCTTATTTATCGCCTACGACTATGTGGTGGTGTTTGCGGCATGTGTGCAGTGAACATTTCTCCGTGCCAATTGTTATGCGAACCTGTTAGACATTACCATATCGTTTGTAGACTTACGGAACAGTTACATGTTTTTTAATAAATTCGTACGCCCACTGAGTATATTCAGCTTTGAGGTGATGGTTTTTAGTGCGTGATGGTGCAAGCTGGTGACTAGGAAGTGTAGTTTTGTTTACAAAATGTCCCTGCAAAAGAGTGTAAGGAGCGCAGGTGGCGACCGCAGCGAACAGGCCGATACGACGTCGATTTGCTCGTCGGTGACCACGCAGCCGGACCGACACGGGTTTTTCGGAGGTGCTCAATATAGTCCAGAACCGTGAGTGACATTTATATAAAGTTATTTATTGCAGAATAAGCTCATATTCCTGTTTAAGTATGTGACAATAGTTGTGAATTGTTATATACAAATGGACTTTCATATTTCTGAATTGTCTTGAAAATGCGTTACATTTATTTGTCAAAACAGATGGTTTAATGTACTTATGATAAATATATTTTTAGAGCAATCTCTAATTACAAACATTCACACATACTCTCTTCTAACAAGGTTCTTTCACTCACTTCTAACTCTTTTGTCACATTTCTCTCTTCTAACTTAATCTTCTCTCTTCTGACACCTCTTAAAACCAGATGTATTAGATTAGGTTAATTTCGCTAGTTACCGAGCATGTGGAGTTGTTAAGTTTAGAATGCATAACAAAAATGTTCTAGTATCATTTTTTGACTTTAAACTTCTAATCTATGTTTCAAATATACCCTATTAAAATATCAAAAATTTTGTAAATTAACTTAGCCTTTTTTAAATATCTTGACCAAAACTTAAAAGTACCGGTTTTGCTAGTTTTTAACTACAAAATCACCTTTTTGCTATTTTCTAACCACTATAAGTTGAAGGGTGTAGGTGCCTGTGATAAATAAAATGATAGACACAATAATTAGAAACGCTTCTTTAGATCATCAGCCTTGTAAATTCGTGATTTCTTTGGCTTTGAAGCACCTACTCATATAAAAAAGGACATGTTTTTTTTACTGAAGCCGCCAAAAATAATGTAATGGATCTGGCTGAAAACTTCGGCTCAAACAAAAAATAATTAATAGGCTATGCTATGTTGAACTAAATATGTTACTTTTTTCTTGCAATAAAGCCAGCGCGCATGACACTCTGTAGGGTTAGCATGGCTGGTAGACAAAACTGTCTTTCCCCTGTTTTACTCCAAGCAAGTATGAAGAAAGTGACATAAAACGGGGAAAGACAATTTTGTCTACCATCCGTGCTAACCCAGCTGGTTGGAAAACATTCAAGGGTGTTTCTGACACGCCTATTTTGAGACCACCAGCATTAAACTACATTTTCGAAGAAAGTGCTTCGCCTGTTTTCAACCACCCATATTTTAATAGTCACCAGAAATCTTGTTAAAAATGATTAAACATATTTAGCAGTTCCTGAAGTTCTTTAAACAACAGTCAAACCTGCTAATGATAATAAAGTAACCAATACTTACAATGAGAGTTGCAGCGCTGCACTTTTTTTTTTAGGAAATGCTGCGTCTTGGCCTTTCAAATGATTGCCCCTATTTGATATTTTTTGTTGAGAGTGAACAGGTATCTTCTAGGCAAGTGCGTTACATACATTCTAGACTGCATCATCACTTACCATCAGGTGAGATAATGGTCAAGCGCAACCCTATCCATCAACTAAAAAAACACCTTTTCCACCTTAGACAACTTCGTCACTTACCATCAGGGCCATAATTCTGTATGAAAACACAGATTCCACACGATATAGAAACCACGTCGTTATCGTGTCTTGTTCAAATCGTGTCACACCAAGGAATCGTCAATTTTTGTATTCTGTATAATCTAGAAAAATTATCTATGACAGGTTTTGGATCCCTCAAGTGTGTTCCGAATTAGAACTAAAGGATTTCTCATCCCAAAACCGATAAAAAATTAAAATAAAGGAATGGCTTATATTTATGTTGTGATATAACGAAGCCATGGGTAATTATTAAAAATTGACAGAAAACCTTTAGAAATAGCTTCACTCTACATTTTAGTTTTATTTTGAATATTTAATATCGACATAAGTGGTGGTAACTATTGATGGGTTGATGTTTCGGAACGCGCCTCAGTGGAACATATGATTTTTGACAGTTCAAATCGCGCCAATTCCACATTCATTTCGCGCGGTTTCGTTCTTATTTCATAGAGAATAGATTTTTGTAGATTTCTTATGTAAGACAAGGAATTCGCGTGGTTTCGAAGCAAGGAATCGTAAATTGGTCATACAGAATTAGGGTCATGTATGTGGAATTAACTGGAGTTGGCGCGATTTGAACTGTCAAAAATCATATGTTCGACTAAGACGCGTTGCGAAACATCAACACGTCAAAAGTTACCATAATTATTCAAAATAAAAATACCTAATTTTAATGTAACGTGAAGGTATTTCTAAAGGTTTTCTGTTAATTATTAAGAATCACCCATAGCTTCGTTATATCACAACATAAATATAAGCCATTCCTTTATTTTAATTTTTGCCGGTTTTAGGATGAGAAATCCTTGAGTTCTAATTCGGAATGCACTCGAGGGATCCAAAACCTGTCATAGATAATTTTTCTAGATTATACAGAATACAAAAATTGACGATTCCTTGGTGTGACACGATTTGAACAAGACACGATAACGACGTGGTTTCTGTATCGTGTGGAATCTGTGTTTTCACACAGAATTATGGCCCTGTTGAGTTGTTGTCAAACATATGCCCATTTTAACATTAAAAAAACCATATTATTGAAGTGGCTGAATGGGTTTAGGTTTTTATTTTATTGAAAGTGAATCATGTGACGAGCTAGTCGTTTGACTGATAGTAAGTGTCACAGCGGCCCATAACAATTGTAGTAGCGCTGAATAATGAATACCTGGACTACTTGAACTAAGCATGCTCTTGACATCCTTCGTGAGTTGTGAGTAATCCTATCAGATGATTCATGCAAAACAAAACCAATAGTTTTTAAATGATGCATAACAGACAAATATTAATACAGTTGCTGCAATACAGACTTTTTAAAATTATTTAGTTTGAATTTGTATAGGGTAGGCAAGAGACTAACTTTACCATGTTATAATATTGTGACCTGCCTAATAAAAGTCTAGAAGTGCTAAAAACTGGTTGCTAAGCTACAAAGCCCTTTTTTCATTATAACTTCAATTTAAAAAAAGGGCTTCAAGATGTCCTTTTTCTTTTCTACCCAGGGTAGGGGGAATCTTCATGGACTCTGCAGAGCACAGGCCTTACGGGTATGTCCGACTCCGCCACTTCCACCATGGCGACCGACGGACCTAACCCCCTCACTTTCCTATACTACTCCGATTTTCTTCGTAGACTTTACGCTTCAAGATGTTTCCACTGAGAATAAAACAACAGCCTCATCATTCTCAATCATTAAGGCTGCTGTATACGCAGATACACCATCTCGCTCGCGGTTTGAGCTATTTTTGAAAATATTAAATTACTGAATTTACTTATCAAAAATCTAAACTATACTAAACTATGTTCTCATGAATAACATTACAAATGTTCAACAAAAATATCATATTAAACAAGTTTTTTTTTTCATACATAAAAACGGTTACGAAAGAAAAAATACTTTGATACCTATGTTATTCATGAGAACATAGTCTAGCCAGATTTTTCGTAAGTAAATTCAGTAATTTAATATCTTCAAAAAAGTAGCAATGCGCGAGCGAGATAGTGGATCCGCGTATATAGCAGCCTCAACCATCGATAAAGTGTTAATATGTACTCAAAGGAAAGAACTGTAAAACCAACTTCCCAGACATTGTGTCGGTGCGACGTGTCGTAACACCGCCGGCTGCCAATATCTCAAGTTCTTACCGAGACACTCGTAATCCATTGCATATTTTGTTTTTTGCCGTAATACTCCCACGGTATGGTAATAGATTAGAGATAGCAATTCCTGAGAATAATTGTATCAACATACAGACAGGCAGAGCGAGAACTAAGTGATCTACACATATATAATTATTTAAATACTGGATGTATATGAATTCATTAGCATCCTTTGAAACTAGGTACCTACTCCTGACACCGGTCACGTACCTATGGTCCAAATTTTTTGAAATGTAACGCATTGATTTGGTGTTGATAGTAACTCCAAAAAAATGTGATAACTAACTTAACCAACTGCTACACAGTACAAAATTAAATTCAAATAATGAAGTACTGTTTTTAATTATTGCATACAAGGTAAAAAAACTTTCAACAGTATCAAAACCATGCGTGCCAACTAACGTTGTTACGTTAGGCGCCGCGGCAATCTTCATAATTTTCAGTAAAAAATATGTTCATTTGCACTCTTTACCCTTTAATAAAATCATCAATAAATGATGGTACTATCATGCACTCAATTTATGCTAGTGAATTGTAATATAATAGGTTTCAAATTGTTTAAACGTGTACGCTGTAAAAACTTATTCACTACTAAGTGCGCCAATTAAAACCAAACAAGTTTTCTACCTTATGAAAGTCTGTGATAATTCCAACATTTTTAAAACTCCTTTTCTGATGGTGGAAATAGAAATCTTAACGGAAACGAGTCTCACCGCATCAATCATTATAAAAAGCGTATTTTATTTGAAATCGCCATCCTCTGGCGGATCCATTAGCGCAGAAACGATCATGACTTGCACAAACATTGGACGAATTCCATCGGGCCTAGGGCTACCAACAGCAGAAAAGCTCTCAAAAGATCCGAAATACTTCAATTATGAAAACCAGTACAAGCTCCTGAGCTCGTGTGATGTTAGACATCACACACACCTCGAGACATCCTGTCACCTCTTCCGCGATCTACTACCTACACCGATAGCTCGTTTAATTTAAAGAAGATTCGGGCTCCACTTTGTGCCAATTTCAGCTCAAAGCACTTCCGGCATTAGACAGAGTAAATACTTCAATATGACCAACCCTAACTCAATAGTTCATGTAGATGACGAGCTGACTTTACTTGGCTTAACATTAACACCATAGATTATAGCAATACGCGTCAATAAGAAGACTTAGTTACCTACCAACATCAAAATAGCGCGACACAGGGCTAAGTTTTGACTAAGCACTAAGCGATCTCATCTTCCCGTTTCATTACACCCATGATTGCCTGACATTAGTATTTTGAACGTTCTTAGTGACTCCTTTGAATACCATTCATAAGCTATTTATACGCGGACGTTCACCACGATCCTCAAGCCCCTGATGCTATTGTGAAGTCCCCTACGGAAGTCCCTAAAGCTATATGAAACCAGGCCACTATCCGCAGTTAACTCCACAACTGGGACACCTTGCGTGCGTCGCATTCGAAACCTCGTGCTGTGAAAATAGCTGTTGTAGCGATCTTAATTAATTAGTGAACGGGACATTTTCTTTGTTATGCTGTATTTGAGTATACATCTATCTACGATTAGAATTTCCCATACCAGTTGTTTTGTGGTCTGAAGCATACCGGGGGCACAGATTAGAGATAATAGTTTTTATTTTTTTATCAACGATAGGCTAACATTTGACCACGGTCTCACCTGATGGTAAGTGACGACGCTGTAGTTACTGCGTGCCTAGCCGGACATGTGTACACCGTGGAGTTGAGTTCGATGTTTTCCTGAAATGTACTCAGTCCATGCTATAGAACAAATTTACAGCGTTAAATTAAAAAATAAAAATAAAATAAATGCCTCAAAAATTAATTCGCCGTTAGCCAAAATGGGTAATTCACGCTACACGCAGCGGGAAAATGTTTCATATGTAGCTCTAAAACACCTGCACCGCCCTGCCGGCTCTCCCGGAGTGCCAAAGTATAGCACGTCGCAGGACTTTTGTTAAGAATTTGAATTTGGACTAATTTTATAATACCTAGTTTTACGTTTTATATATGGACTGAGTACATACATTCCAGAAATATATCGAATTAAATTCAATGGTGTATAGTGATCTAGACATGATGGATGATAGATTTTACGATATGCCGTCGGTGTTTGGCTCGATACAGCCTTCGGTCTTTTTAAGAATTATCCGCTAAAATCCCACTTTTCTGGATATTTTTCATCACGATCGAACACATCAATTGGGCTACTGTCTGAAAACTTGAGCTATTTTAGAGAGAGTCGTTTCCTTGGTTGCCTGTTGAATGAAGTGATAATATCATTGGTTGAAATAAATGCACTTCCGTTAACGTCATCGATCTTCCTCGGCGCCGTTCTATTTCAAGATCTGGGTTATCCTTAGTAAAAGATTTATTAAATGGACCAAGGGTGTGTGTGACACCGTTTTATAGCACTTTCTGCTCAATTCTGACACTGAATTCATCAGTCTTTTAGACGCCACCGCTACCGTATCTGTAATTTTAATCCCAATAGTTCATGGTCACAAATAGGTATAAAAGCCACTTTAAATTCCACCAGAACTGTGAACTTTGAGCGGTAACAGTTCCAGCATCAAGTGATCCGCTGTAACTGTCTCTAACAGCTTCGTGTTCTCATTTTGGCACAGTATTATTATAGTTTTAGATCTTAACAATTTCCAAGTCAGCGTGTAAGTAGTTCAGTTATATGCTGAAACGATGCAAATATAGAGGTCCCGGTAGTGGTTACATATTTGAGCAGTTTGGTGTTAAGGCTCTGGGTCCGTAATGACCGGGAGCTCGACGTGTTTTCGAAAATTTAACAAAGCAAAGAGCATTATTATGGTCGGAAGGTCGGATGCGGCCCGCAGGTTCTGTATTGACATGGCTGGCTTAGTCGATGTGACGCGAGCCCAGAACACTGACATATAATTATTAGGTAGGCACTTGGGACAGTGAAGCATTGCAATTTAATGGGGCAATGATGCCAGCATGTTGGATGCGCTATCTACTGGTAGTGGACTTGAGCATTTTGGCTGTCTATAAGTCAGCGCAATCGGTGACAGCCCTTCTCTAGTAGTTAGTGTAGCTAGATGCATTCAGATTGATGGTGTTAGTTTAGAGTAGAGACTAAAAGGCCTATTACACTACACGATATTCAGGGCCCGGTTGTAAGGGCGATTAGAGCAAGGCTTGCCGGGACCGCCCGGTCGCCCTAGTTAGGGACCCTTACGCTCTAACTCTTATTACACCACCCTTAGTTAGGGTAAGGGTCCCTTATAAAATTGGGTAGTGTAATAAGCCTTTAAAGGAGACTCCGAAAAACACATAAAAGAACTGCATGACTGTGTGTATGATATTGGTACTGGAAGTGAAAGTAAAATTTTGATCTACAGAAAATCTCAGTCAAAGCGAAAAAGAGCCATTTTGTATTTTGTTTGTAAGTTCCAAAACTTCCTAAGTAAATCAAAATATTTCAATGGTAAGTTTAAATTGGACTCGTTGCTTCTTCTACCATTTAACACCTTCGACCGTTCCGCGCTCCCATTCGTGCGAACAGTGCATTAGTTGTGATAGAGTATGTGAAGGTTACGTTCGTAATTGTCTGTGTAACGGCACTTTCTGTTTACGCGATTTTCTCTTTCCTCCAGCGTCGTGTCTTGGGCGCATACTAACTAACTAGCCACTTACCAGCACAGCAGCGTCGTTGGAATGGTCTGGCCTTGTCTTATTTGACACCAAGTATGCCGATTAAGAAGAACCGATGCTTGGAATGTTGTTTTGATAATTACTCATCATCCTCTTTGCCTTTTCCCATTTGTTATTGGGGTCGGCTCCCAATCTAACCCGTAACGGCGAGCTACCAGAATTACATGAGCGACTGCTACTGCTGACCTCGCAACCCATAAAGGACCAGTAAAAGGGATGGTTAGATGTCAGATTCTATCAGGCTTCTGACTTCCCGTAACGATTGTCGTAGATGTTCTTATGACACCCGGGATCGACGGCTTAACGTGCTCTCCGAGGCACGGAGCGATGGCATCGAAAACTGCACATACATAACTTACTAGACAAGTCATTGTTTTGCTAATTACTATCTAAGGAAAACGTATGAGAATTTGAGGGAAGCGTGCGAAGTCCCGTGGCAGCGGTTATATTTTTTATTGCAGCGGGAACCATGCCACCTCTTCTAATATAGCGATACTATGGACAATTTTAACACAATATGAAATGTATTTATTTTTCTTTAAACAACTATTGTATTTGTTTGTAAACATCCTCTTTCTTTTAGAATACACGTACAAATACAAACTAACCAATTGGATATAGTCTACCTTAGATATATTAAATATAGATTAAAGTCATATCGCGCGTGTGTATCGATTTTGAAAACGTGACTCGACGTTGTCACCTGAACAAACACATGCACAGAATAGGCTGTATTGTACTCGAGCTAGGAATGAAAACCTAAAATGTTTCTCCATTTTAACATAATAATTTATTGCATACATATTTCAAAAATTGAAAACTAGTGTCCCTGTTATTCAGGGATTGGGCAGCAGCATTCTCCTCGGTACAGTAAAATCTTGTGCGATCACTTACACGCCTGCCAAGAGTGGTGATTATGGCCCTATGATAAGCGTCCAAAGTGGTGTTTATGCGGGAAGCCTACATTCAGCAGTGAACGTCTTCCGGCTGATGGTGTTTTTTTTTTTTTAATGTGATTGAATAACGTGACGAGCTAGTCGTTTACCTGATGTTAAGTGACACGGCCGCCCATAACAGTTGCAGTGTCACCCGGATCTTTAAAACAATAAAGTTTCGCGTGACACTGCACTGCGCACGTCATCCTGAGACATCACCCAGTCTAGTAATCAGATTACTAGACTGAGTGATCAGATCATAAAGTTTCATTTGCCCAGTGGTGTGATCAGTTTCCGGTTTTTATCTATTACTCCATCACCAGATCCTTACCAAATTTAAATATGCGACCACATTAAAGACACAATACTAAAGGATGAAAATTTTGAAAATAAAACAAAATTGGTTCTCAACATACGAAACATACAGGTGATCTGAGACCCCTCGGAGTGGACGAATTAGGAAATGGACAAGTTAAGAAGTGGCCCAAGTCGACCGGAGGGTATGAGACCTGCATGAGTTGAAATAAATATCATTGATGAGACCCCATCTTTTTTTTCAAGTTACGTCCAAGTCCTACATTGCCCTTTTGCCTACTATTAATTATTAGGGTTACACACGTACACCAATCTGCAGGCATTACGTAGTTTCACTTATTCAATTAGTGCCGTTAACGTGGCTACTTCTACTAACGCTGGACTGGTGCTCAAACTGGAAGTATTATGTAGACGCCTACACGGCATTGAGCTGTAGAAACTGAACTAAAAATGTTTATAAGGAATTAGAAATGTGTAATGGATCTGCTAGCTACTAGGCAGCGCTTTTAAAATAAATAATATAATATGATCGAAGAAATTTATCATTTTTTCTTGAGGGTGGAAATACCCTCGCACTGTCCTGCCACCACTGAAGGAGACAGAATCTGTGAATCTGGCTGCAGTACAAGACAACTTAAAATTTTCGCACACGTGACATGGTTCAAGTTTAAACTAAGCACGAGACCTCTGTTCCAATCCAAGCAGCAGTCAGCATCCAAAATAAGGATTGATTTAATGATACCCATAATATAGTTAACCTCGTGTAGGAGGAGATTGCATCCAAAGCAGAAATTACTGTCATCCCACTGTTGTGTGGGAGGCAATTAGTTCAAGGGCGCACCTGGAGTACAAGCCTCGCCGGGAGAAGAGGATCAAAAAGACCTCCAGCGTAATGGAAGAGGACCCTAGAACTAGAAGGCAGCTAATCCTATATTTAGCTGTCGAGTCCAGGAACATTTACTAACACATTACAGTTTGAGCTCGGTAGCTGGCGAAAAAGTAACCAAATTGATTCATCATGAATATCCGCCACTCGACATCAATCAAAACGATCCCGTCTGGTTCCATGGCACAAGTAGCTCCCTAGCACTAATAATGATTACGCGAGTCAGTGACTCACTCGTATTCTCGTATTAGCATCTACTATGCTGGTTTACTTGGTACATCCCCTTGGATGGAGAGAATCATTAGAAAATATTGCTGTTTTAAGATTTTGTAAGACGTTGTTACAAAAACATTGCAAACATCTCATCTAATTAAAAGTGAAACGTAGTAAGTTTGTAACGGCTGAACAGATTTGGAAGGAATTTTGCGCATAATGGTGGTGTAATGTATTTTTTACAAAATATATTAAACTCCATTCGGAGAATCTAAACTGAAGGCAAAAAATAATAAGACTCGCCTGTAGAAAAAGTACCTATCTCGACATTCTAGTCGTAATTAAATAAATAAATTATGATAATCAGAATGTTAATACAGATGTTGAAAGGCGCTGTAAAGAAAAGCTGCTGGTTCCATTGCCCAAATCACAGACTGGGTACTTAACTGGGTAAATAAATTACTATATGGATTGAATTGGGTATTTTGTACGAAATGTCAACTAAACAAGTTAAATAGTACCTACCGACACGATGATTATTATTAGCAATATTTTCTAATGATGATTTCTTCGCAGACTCACATGTCTGTGCATCGGCCATAGGTCTATTCTATATGTATTCTGTGCTTGGTGCAGCTTTCGCCGAGGACATCAAGTTCCATCCAACAAGCAGTTGCATTGTACCCGTTGGAACAGTGGAGGAGCCCACCAATTTTATGCACCAAGGCCTTCCTAAACCGCTGGCACTGCTTTGTCATGAATGGTCTAAAAAATTCCTTCTACTTTCATGCTATATTTTCTACTTCTCCAATAGTAAACAATGATGTCATAGCACATAAGTGATAGTATTTGGTCATAGCCACGCCTTTGTTACAAGCTGTCTTCGCAGCGACTCCGACATGTACAACTGGAAATGGTACAATCAGCATCAAAAATAGATAACCAATTAAACTTCCACTGCATAACTTTTGTGACCTAACCGCGTATAAATAGAAAGTTATATTATGCTTACCATTTAGTTTGCTGACAGTACTTTAGGAGCCCCGGTATTGGCGTGGCGAAATGGCTTTAAGACCTGCCTTCGGCACTCCATTTGCATAATTGAACGATTGAACCCTGTTGTTACTTTTGTTACATTGTGTCGCAGTTTAAAACAGTAGTCTAGCTAGCTCAATACAGGAATAATTCTGACATAGAGGGGTGAGGTCCAAGCTTACGCTTCGCGCTTGTTTGTCGTAAAATCGTCTAAATGTCTACTGTCTTTTCTTCCAGAGTTTCAATTGTACCGTGCCAGCGGTGCGAGCACCGATCTTCCGATCGATATATTTAACGAATTTTAATGTCAAATTTGACATAAATATTCGATAAAACGTAATCGGTAGCACGGAATGTATTTTATCGATGTCGACATAAATTCGATAAATCTTAACGATTGAGCCGACCGACATCGACAAAACCACGCATGGATCTAATTTTTGACATTTGTCATCGGTTTAATCTTGTCGATTTTATCGAATATACCGAATTTTTATCGGGTTTCCATAGTTGGTCGATAACAAATTTATAATATTTTAAAAGTGGATTTTGGCTATATTTTAATATTGTAAGCCGAAAGGAGAACGCGTCGGGATGTCTTGATGTCTTAAGAATCAACAGGCTGCGTATAAGAGATTCCAATTCCAATGATTCTTTCGACCTACCTAACGAACACTTTTGGGGTTATTTTTAGAATTCTTGAAGAAATAGCCCTTGCCCTTATTGACGGTGTCCAGAGTGATCTAAGAAGGAGCCGATCAAATGGACTGGCAGTGAATGTTATAGTAATTAGTAAGTACTTCCCGAAGTGGTACTTATTTGCTTAAATTATATTCTAGTTATTGTATTTTATTTTACTTATACTTGGAAATTCATTGTTGTAGATCTTACGGTACGCTTTTACGCCCGCGCCGTTGGCAGTTACCAAAAGTGCATCGGTCAAGAACACAATATCGCACTGGGTCAAAGGACTGTAAGCAAGCTTGTACAGGATTCGTCGCAAGCAGTTCTACAAAATCTCATGAGCAGTTACATCAAGTTTTTTTGCACTGCAGGGGACAGGAGGGTTGCTGGTGGTCAAATCCATACAGTAGTTTTTGCATGAAGGAGTAGTAAACACCCATACATGAATATATCCTCACAAACTTGCATGTTTATAATATTAGTAGGAAGTAGGATAAATATCACTGAAAAGCAACCTCTGACAACCTTTGGATGGAGAAGAAACAAAATGTACAGTAAGTAATAGATAAAGAGTATCATAAATGTAGGCAACAGTTAAAATATAGGTATAAAATGTATAAAATAAAATGGTTTTTCAAGTTTCATATGTGTTTACTTCTACGTTTAGGTAGTGCATAAGTAATTTATGCACTACCTAACTGTATTTGATATAATAATACAGTTACTGTAATATCTTACAGCTGAATAATTAGGTAGGTACCTAATCTATTCCTTTCGGACAGTAGGTATATTATTTCTATCCTCTTCAATAACATTTCACATGAAAATAATGAATTCTCTGTAATATTTCATAAAAATGTATTAGAATAATAGGTTATAAGGCAGACAAATTAAAAAAAAATTAGTTCTTAAAAATCCGTTAGATGGCGTTGAGGAGACATGGCCGTGAATCACAGACCTAGCATGTCCGTGTTAGATTAGATTAGAAAAAAACAATCCTGTGATTTATGCATAGACCATAAACAGCTACTCTCTGCATATCTATGTCCACGCTGTGAAGCAAAAGCAGGGAAGGCTGTGAGTGACAGTGTGACCATTGCAATGTATAGAACATTGCAGAGTCTGCCCTAAATAGGCTAGAAATATTCCCATACTTTGAAATCTTCCAGAAATATGCCTCGTCTTTTATAATAGTAATAATGCAAGGGAAATGATAGAAATATTTTTCGTTAGTGTTTACTTATATTAATTTTAAAATATCAAGCAATTATTAAACAGGAACCCAAAGTTCATGTAGAAATTATGAAAAAGAAGGAAAATTATCATCAATCATCTATTCAACGTTAGATATATATACTCCTCTTTATTCATCATACATGGATTTTACATTCATATTTTTTCTAATCATGTCTTTACTTGGCGTGAGGGTGAAACCAGCTTGTAATTTGCTAGAAAATAAAATAAACCCTTTAATCATAGAGTTCAACGAATCCCAGAATAAGGACTAAGGTAAGTAGATACCTACCTACCAGAAGCCGGCCTTCGCTGCGTCTTCCGGCTCGTGATCGCCACTCGAGACCTTTCGAGTGGTCGACCTTTCTACCCCATCGGTTGTCAGTTCTACGAGTGATGTGGTCTGCCCATTGCCATTTGAACTTGCTAATTCTAAGAGCTTTATCGGTCACTTAAGTTCTCCTGCGGATCTTGGTGGTAACAATGATTCCCACCAAACATCGAAGTCAATGGATTAATATTTCGTGACTATATTTCTGTTTACTTTAAAATAATAAAAACTTCAAAATCTGCCACAAATTTTGAATGTTTTTATACTAAACTTGTAGACATAATGTATAATACTGAATAATTAACTATGATAAATTAAAATATTTACAAATAGGTATAAACTAAGTGTTAGCAAATCGATCTTTGGTGCAAGGGGAAGTGCCCAGAACGCTGGCTACATTTGAATAGCAATGCCGATTTCTTCGGAAAAAAACATATTTATATAGCTATATTTCTGAATTTTACTTCAAAATAATAAAAACTTGAATGAAATGAAAGTGACACTGCGCTATGACAGAGGGCAAAGCCACCTCACAAAAACAAGCCATGTCTCTAGCAGCGCCATCTACCTTCGGTTGTAGAACTACGTGCCGTCCTTGAGGTCATATCTCTTAGTCGTCTGTGGTTTAGGTGTTTTTTTTTATTAATACAGGTGAATGAATGACACAATTCTATTTTTTACCTAATCTGTGGATTTTTCCGTGATATCTAGTTACTCTGTGAGAATTAAGAACGAATGATCGATATGATGTCGACTCAATAAAGCTCTCGAAAGACGTCGACAAAAATTACCGATCTTAGATCCATGCTACAGGTTACCGATAAGATCGATAAATAAAATCGGTTTATCGACTCGATAAACTTGTCGAACCGAAGATCCATGCTCGCACTGCAGTTTCTATATAAATTGCTTATGCCTGTCTCCGAATGCATGTTAAACGATTGCAAAGTCAAGTTAATCGTGATTATGACTACGCATTGCATATCTATCGGGCAGTCCCTTAGGCTGGGTTTTTTCACCAATAGTTAAGGTAACCAATGGTTAAAAACTCTAACAAATGTTGACCATTGGTTAGAATTTGTTAGAGTTTTTAACCATTCGTCAACGATCGCATACTAGATCCTGGATCCTAATTTGGAATTCCCTGTATCTGGGGACCCAGGAATTACGAGAACCATGGTCCTACAACACCCAAACACAGAACAAGTATTTGCGCTGTTTTTCCTGTTGATAAATACATGTCCTGTTGCGTGAATCGAACTCGCCGCCTCCGGTTTATGAGCCGACTTCTCAACCACCAAACCATAGAGCAAACGTGGTACGGTACTACTACGGGCAATAAACGGCAATAATATTTTACCTAACCACGGGCCAAAGAAAATTGTCCCCTACTTATCAAAGTACGCAGTAGGACCACCGGAAAAGAATAGCTCATTTTCGTTAGTGCTTCCGTAGCTGCTCTAGTGGCTATAGCAAAGCTTACATAGTAGTTTTAGCCTTTTTTGTAGCAATACATTTATCATGCATTTTATGGTCTATTCCGGTTTCATACCCTCATTATTCAAATGAAATTCCTGGTTGATCTCCCAATCATTTTCGGTTCCGGTTTGATCCCCTACGGGTAGTTTTTGAACTGTAGGGAATTGAGGATGACAAAAAATGCAAATGTGACCTAAATTCACACACAATTCAGACAGTTCACCACTTTAAGACCATTTTAGTATTTCTTAAACAGATGGGGTTTTTGAGATAGAAGAAGAATGTACTAAGGTATGATGTACCAGGAGACCAGAAACACTCAGGAGGTAAAGGTGGAATAATAATTATGTAAAATAAAGATGTTTTAATAAGATAACCCGTCGCAAGCCACGTTATGTTATTAACACTGCTAAAGTTAATTACATAAAATTGCCGAAAATTAATGTAATCCGGCAGATTTCATAACCTTTAAGGTTGAAGCTAATAGAACGTCATATCCTCCGTGCGCAGGCGCACATATTAGAAGTAATTATTTCCACTGCGATGATAAGGTCGAATAACATTGGTTTACTGACCTTAGCGGCAAGGTTGCCGATCAATTAGATCTAGTGCTTAGGTCATACTCCTGTTACTGTATGGCTGGTAGGTACATGGTATGTGGTAGGAATTTGCTACAAAAATTCGCTTTAAGACGCCTGACAACACCCAATGCGAGCGTGTCTATTACAGCAGTCAAACATCTAACGTATACTGTTTTATATATGGGGTCGCTTTTTGCGTAGCAAAAATATAGTGATTATGTTGCGCTGCGCATCGAATTTTCCGTTTTGCGGTACAAAAAATTAATTATAAAAAAAATACATGTTATCAACAAATAAGCTTACAGTTGGATGAATTGAAACATAACTTATCACTATGATTTATTTAAATGGGGTATCTTAATACAATGTAAAAATTTTTTGCATTTGAATAATTTTTTTGAGGTCTCTTCACGATTTTTTTTGTCGAGAAAACTTTTCGAAGCGAGAAGTCATAGCGAGTTAAACGGACTCCGTAATGACTCCGCTTCGCTCCCTAAAACTGAACGTGTTCATTTCAACTCTTTCTGCTCGCTCATTCCTTTCCGCTCTGCTATTTGCTGATGGAAATACAAGTATGTATGCAGTTTACTCCTGCGAGTTAAACAGAGCCCTTAATAGGTCCGCTCCGCTTGCGGTGTAAACCGGGCTTAGGGTCCATGTTACCTGAGATCTCTATCTCACTCGCGCATTTCGACATTTTTAAAGATATTACATACAGTAAAATATATTTATTTACGAATAATGACTAACATTGGCCCCCGAGAATGTCATCACAAACGTTCAACAATAATATTATCAAATTATCCAAACAAGTTTTCGTACATAATCACAAAATAGAGAAAGAAAAAAAACGTCGATTCTGTTTTTATGTTTGCAAACTTGTTATACCTTGTGGAAACGGACTATAGTGAATAGGTAATCGTTCATGGATGCTGTTGCGGATGCTGCAATTAATAAAATAACAACGCTTGAGACTTCATAACACAATAAACCTATATTTGCTCAAAAAATTTGTAATATATTCTTGTAAAAATCCTGCCTGAAAAACAAAAGATAATTTTCTACATTGAAGTATTCTCAATTTAGGATGCTCTTTTCCACCTGATATATTTGTCTATTTATTTTTACAATAAAAGTTAATGTTCACCAAAATCCCATGGTCAATAATTAATAACATAAATAATGGTATGGACATTATTAGGTAATGAAATTTACGGGGTGTTCGGGATGGTTTTCCCAAATCAAAACCAGCAGAGTTCCGGTCTACAACTTCTACAAGTGAGTTTATTACGATGATTGATTATGAAACAATAAGGGCATACGGCCGCTGTGAAAAGCAGGATGCATACATGGTGCGTAGTTTACAGTTGCTTTACATTAAATAAACAATTACCAATTCAATTCAATTCAATTCATTTATTAATAAGCGATTCACTTACATGTCAATAAATTGTTAACCGTTTAATGTTTAGTTGAATAGCCAAAGTTGCTGTACCATCAGGGTGCAGGCTTCCGTGAATAGCTTTTTTAAATCCGGAATAGGCCAAGGATATTGTTAATCTTATTTCAGTCATACCAAGAAGTAACTGAATATAATATGATGACATATTTTTACATAAAACCTATTAACAAAAGGTTGAATGACCCACTTCTTTATCGGATACAGCTCTTGATAACGCTTAACTGGAAGTAACTTACTGATAAATCAGGTTTATGAGTTTTGCGATTAGAAACGTGAATCAATTTTACATAATTTATAGATGGTTTGATTATATTGTATAAATTTATTTGTTGTGCCTGATCGTCCGACCCACTGTCTGTGAGCCGGAAGACCTCTACTGCTGAACGTATGCCTCCCCCATGAAACGCCACTTTAGACGCTTATCATAGCAGGCTGTGCCATAATCATCATGCTTGGCAGACGTCTTGGTGATCGCAGATTTTAATGTACCGAAGAGAATCACATGAACAGCCTGAAGACGTTCACTGCTGAACATAGACCTCCCTATAAAACGCCCTATGGACGCTTTAGGGGGTTTGCCATAATCACCATGCTTGGCAGGCGTCTTGGTGAAGATTTTAATGAACCGAGGAGAGTGCTACTGCCCATTCTATACACATTTCCATCACATTCGTTCCCAACACGCCTCAAGTCTGACTGTCTCTCGATGCCAAACATGTAGGTAGAAGAAATGTGGATTCACAGAAGAGTTATTACATGCTACAGCTGCTAGTAGAAGCAACATCCATTTTACATTGGATTTCGGTTCAATATCGGACGCGCAAACAATGTAAATATGCTAATTTCCCTAAGGGAAAAACATGCTGACGTCGAATATTTAGCGTGCTCGTTGTCGTACCACCGGTAGGTATGTAAACTAACACTCCAATATGGGGTTTTTAAATAAATTGCAGATAACCTTCTCCAAACTTCGCTGAGGATGATGAAATGCTTTGTCTTTTCAGAAATCGACAGAAAACAGACATTGGAAAACAAAGACCTTCGTCTCGTTGTCGATTGGGACTATAGGAATAACCTATGGAATTGTGCCGTTTATCCCATTAGTTCCATGACATGATGGACCAAACGAAACTAATCCCGTCCCAATTTGGTGTTATTTGTTATTAGTTATTTTTTATTAATTTCACTAAGTATTCGAGAATAAATCACGATTTATTTTTCCTTCTCGTATAGACCATATTATATTACAGCCAGCTCTGCTTGGGTAAATTTTTAAGCCGCTCCAAGCCTTACCGAAGCAGTAGCGATCTGTTTGAATTCCAAGCTACGAACCACAGAGCATTAAAAAAAAATACGGAGCGCTACTAAAAACAAATCGCGTCTTTGGCCCGTATTTTAGAATGACGATGGCACCACGGATTATGTGGTTAGGTATAGTCGAATCCATCCTAGATTTTTAATTAATTCAAGGTTTTTTTCTTACACATTTTCTCCTCTCTTCCAGCAAAAGGACCGTATCTCCGAGTACGATACTGAAGCGGGAACAGAAATGGCTACGGATGCTCAACAACTGGGAGGCGTTCATGAGCAAGAATTACAAGAAGGTTCGCGAGCGGTGCCGGAAAGGTGAGCCAGTAAAGAGCAGACTACGGAATAGCACTGCAATGGACAAGAGACAGGCGATACATATTACTAATATTGCTAAGTAACTATAGCAGGCAAAATTTATATGATAGAGTAACATGTGGCCTTTTTCCCGGCAACCTCTTAACCGCGTGATCAGCGCGCATCAGTCAGCACTCAGCATTCATCAGATCAGATGAGTGCTGACTACGTGCTGCCCAATGAAAGTGTTTTCCATTACAGTAAAATAAAATTAGATTTTAAAAACGTCAGTGAAAAGAGCACCAAAAGTATCCCCAAAATCTGCACCTACCAGAAAATAATGTGATATAATAGACTAGATACTTTCCTCGTCCCTACAGACACATTTAGAAATAGGGTCTAGCAGGATAAGCTAAGTAGAGTGACAATACTCCACCAATAAGGATTATCAAGTCCCTCGACTTGATAATCCTTATTGGTGGAGTATTGTCAGACCCTGAGTACGCTATATGTGATTAAATTTGAAGATTTTATTGGGTTGCATATTATTCTGCTATATTTCATATATTCTGCGTTGCATAGTTTAGCAGAAATAGCAGTTTTTAAAATAACTTGCCTTTTTGACACTATCCTTTATACTTTGAAAATAAAAGAAGTTCAAGATCTGATATTATGCACATAGCGTACTCAGGTTCTGACAATACTCCACCAATAAGGATTATCAGATCACTCGCGGGGGCCACTCCACTTAGCTTGTCCTGCTAGACCCTTTATGCCTGTAAGATACGCTTATTGAAATTCTTGACATTTCCTTAGATACAGATTTTTGGGTGAAGTTGTGCACAAATAATTATTTTGATGATGAATTGAAAGCATAATAAGTACATTTCGCCTCATACTATACTTAGGCACATAATATATGCCGAGCAAAGCAAACAAGTAATTCTTTTTACTAAGTTCATTAAACTGTATACGTATTTGCCGCGGTGAAAAACCGTAACGAATAAAGATAAAAAAAAACTGGAGTGACTCAATAAAAGTAGGTTTTCACATTTCGCATACTTTCACTTGCCCGTTTTAATTTCAGTAATCTAGCATTTTGGTCAATGGAAAGTGGCATTGTAAGACGTAGATGAGTTAGATAAACTATAATTTTTTCAGTGTTTTTCGTTTTTAATGGACCTTGTATGTATTGTAGGACTAATACCTTCTCAAATCGTATACTTAGTTGATGGCCGTGTGGTCCCCGGTTTGTGAATAGAACCACAGAGCGGGAGGGAATATCCAGGGAATGGGCAGCAGCATTCTTCTATATTAAAATCTTCTGCGATCACCAAGCCGCCTGCCAAGCGTGGTGATTGTGGCAAACCGCCCTATGATAAGCGTTCCAAGTGGCGTTTTATGGGGGATGCCTGTGTTCAGCAGTGGGTTATGTGATTTTTCATCCATGACATTGAAAATTCTACTACACCCATACCTCGCTTGGAGAGTATTGTGAATTTTCGCCTTGCTAGCCTCTCTTCATACAAAAGACGATATCGGAATATTGTCCTTCTATATCTACCTAAAGCCAGCCAATTTTATGCAATAGAATCATTGAGCTATGATACACAGTGGAAGTACCTGTCTTCGGTGTGGTAAATGTCGGTAGTGTCGGTGTCGCTATCACTGTTGTTTCAGTGAATGTGGATTTCCTGTAGGTGTTATCTTTGACGCTATCTCTCCGCTAGTTTTAAATAAATAAAAACTGTCAGGCATGCGTGTGGTTGACGACCGGTGATTAATACATCACTTTCACAGTTTCACCTGCTATTATAAGTTATGGAAATACTAGAGGCGTCCTCCGGTACTATTCGTTCGGTGGTTCACTCAATTTGGGACTCTATAGCTTGGAATCAAAAATTATAAAGCCCGTTGATAGCTCGTAAACATAATTTCTCGTACGAACAAGACTCACCTGCGCAGGAAGGGGGCGAGGTAACAAAACGAGACAAAGCCATACGGAATTACAAAGAACAGAACTGGATGGAACAAATGACATCAACGGGTTCCCGTGATTTATTAGGAATTCATAGTATTTATTAGAAATCAGTGGTTGAAATACACCACTAATTTTCGTATGAGGGGAAGTTGTATCATTGGTCAACTGGATTAATACTCAATGCTTGGAATATATCACAAGTCCATCCAGGATCTTGCGCTAGCACCTCAATGGCTAGCTGCTAATAATTCCTAATAAACAATCAACTTTTTATCATTAGTAACAGTACCGTTTTGATTTATGATAGCTTAACATGGAACCGGATTCTCGACCACCTCGCGTTTTCCCGGAAACTTTTCGTCTTTAGGATACTTTTCCCGGAAACTCCAAATTTTCCGGGAAAAGTATATATGTTGATCTTGATAGCAGTGTGCAAAAATGTATTCAAATCGGTACAACCGTTTTAGCTTCAATAAACCACACGAATTGATTACGTTTCACTTTTATTTATTAGTAAGGATGTATCTAACTTTTATTACTTAATAAACGCGATGAGCATGTCTAACACGTGATGGTAAGCGCCATTATGTCTGCTCCTAATGGCAGTACATTTCGTTATCCAGGAATCCCAGCGTCAGTTCGTCCCAAAGCGTGGTTATACCTGTGTGGAGGCCAGCTTCTCCTTGAGAAGCATCCGAACGAGTACGAGGAGCTGCTGCAAGCTCCAGGAGATCCCAAATGCATGGATGACATCAGGAAGGATCTGCACAGGCAGTTCCCGTACCATGAGATGTTTATCAGAGAAGAGGGTATAGGGTAAGTTTTGCAGTCTGTTTTTATTTATTGAGGATTTTTTCCTGGACTGGTCAGATGGTTCTGCCACATGCTATACATAGTCGAAGACTTTTGGTAGTTACAATATCGTCGTATTGCTGAGACTTAGGCTTTCTCTTTCTAGCTTGGGAGAGGACAGATTAAGGCCCAAACTCTGCCTCTCTTTTTTTTCTAAATAAAGAGCTTTGCCTTGGACAATATGCTACGCAGGCATAGTGCTCAATGCAGGTGGATCGATGTTGCATAGCGTTTGATTTTCTTGATATGGTATATGGTCAGTAAAATCCTGGTAAATTACGGTGTTCATTCACCGTGTTTTAGGTGGGTAATTCATACATTTTTATCAGGCATGAGTAAATAGTATAGCCGAAAGTGTTCTGCGCTTTAAGGTTAAGTAACTAGTAGGGTTAAGGAACTAGCTCTCAAGTGAATCTGAACTGCACACACTGTTAGCGACAGATTCTTATGAATAAAATTTCAGAACAGATTATACCGCGCGGCACCGTACATTACAGCTAAAATCGCGACTATTCAAAATAACATGTCCTTTCCTTCAGTGCATTTTATGAGTTTATATAATAAAATAAGATGACATAATTATGGATGCAAGAGGCAAGCAGCTGCTCCAAGTGGCGCTCTGTTGGGGAAGCCTGTGTTTGCAGTGGACGTATTCCAGGCTGATGATGAAATAAGTTCATGTCTAGTTTAAGTTTGACGTAATGTCTAGGTATTTATTGTATTGTTCACGATCATTAAAACTTGCTTCTTCTTCATTATCAGCGTACAATACGCGCTAACCGCAGCGCAACTACCCTGAATCATCCATTCCACGTCATCCATACAAGCAACACTGTTTGCGTCATCAACTCTTAGGTAACTTGGTATATATACAAAAATAAAATATAGTTTATGATTATTGGGGGGTAAAACCACTACACCCTGATTTTTTCCCCTGAATTTGAGGATAAATAACACGTTGGTTATTATTTAATTATTACAAATATATACAAATATTACCTCGATCGATTTTGATTCGGATTTCTGTGATATCATTGGTGCTTGGTAGTCTCTTCCAAGAGCCTAGCCAGTGTGGCTCAGGGTAGGCGCATCTTGGTTCGAACCCCGCTCAACCAATGACTTCTCAAGGTATGTGCGGAATTTACACTTTCTATTATGCTTTTTTTACAACGCTGAAAGAAAAAAATCGTGTCGAAACCATCACGTTCAGGAATCATGAAATTCGAGGACACGTGTCATCCACTAACCTACACTAGACCAGCGTGGTGATCCTGAATCATGCAATCGAGGACACGTGACATACGGCAACTGGTAAAGATATTGGAGGATTTGTTGATGGCCTACACTACACTCTCTCCCTTGGAAAGAGGGCTTCTAGTCTCAGCAGTGTGAATGTACTATGGGCTGATAACATTAGGACAGTTATAAATAAATATAATTATGTGTGGACATTTCACACAGCGCCATCTAGCCCCAAACTAAGCATAGCTTGTACTATGGGAACCACATAACTGATTTTTTTTGTTTTGTAAATACATAGGTACATAGAATACAATATAACACCCAGACACAGAGCAACATCGATGTTCATCAAACAAATGTTTGTCCCGGGTGGAAATCGAACCCACAATAGTTTAGAAGGCAGACCTACTACCAACTGAGCCTATCAGGCCAGTCAGTTATTTAGAAGCTTATATTCACATACATAAGGCGCAGAATTATTGCAGAATGATAGTCCAAATTCCAGTCCAGTCGAGTGGCGACCACGAACCGGAAGACGCAGCGTAGGCCGGCCCCCCACTCGGTCGACCGACGACCTGGTGAAAGCCGCGGGGAGCCGATGGATGCAGGAGGCGAGCAGCCGCTCAAGGTGGCGTGCTCTGGGGGAGGCCTATGTTCAGCAGTGGACGTCTTCAGGCTGTTAATGATGAATGATGATAGTCCAAAAAATTGTCCGCATTGATGTAATGAAGAAAAAATGCGGCAGGAAATGTCTTATTGGTTTATATTATTTGGCATGACGCTTGCATATTCGAAGCCGAATCGCCTAATACCGTTGGAATCGATTCGATGCCGCGAAACGATACCGGTCCATCTAGTGATTGGAAATTGACAGCATTCTTGGTAGACGAAAACAATATCAAGCGAACCAGAAATTCAGGTTTTCTGCTTGATAATAAATTCTGGTGAAGAAAATCTTGTTTTCTATAAAAATAATCATTTCTTTACCTCGCTCACCGAATGAAAATGTACTAAAACTACCTGCCACCTGTCGTTGTCCCGGCCGACTCGGATGATCTACCGCAGCCATAGTATCGGACCAGTCTAGCCCTTCTGGCTCAAATACTGTTTACGGCACCGGCATAGGATACGAGTGTATCAGAACCCTATCTCGCTAGCAAGAGTGACGTATCCTCCATGGGTTTGCTAGAACGGTCGCGACTTTCCATATGGTCCACTCTTCAGTGGACGTAGTCTTTTCGCTCCTCTTCTCCCGGCTACAGGCTTGAAGCGCTGTGCGAGCTACGAGAGAAAGACATTTCTTTTCGGAGGTAAAATTCTATTCTATTCTGTGCTTCTATTACTACAAGGTATACGAAAAAGATCCCAATTATTCTATATTATGTAGCTAGATTAAAAACACAGTATTTGTATTCCTTTGCAGACAACAAGAGCTGTTCTCAGTCTTGAAAGCGTATTCGGTGCTGAATCCTAAAGTGGGGTACTTCCAAGCGCAGGCGCCTGTAGCCGCCTTTCTGCTGATGCACATGCCTGCGGTGCAAGCCTTCTGGTGCCTCGTCAGCATCAGCGATAAGTATCTCAGCGGGTACTACAACCCAGGGTTGGAGGTGAGGGACTTTATCTTATGTAATTCTACCCTACATTGTACTATTATGTCGTACATAACCCGAAAATATTACTATAGTCTCATGAGGATAAAAAAAATACAATGTTTTAACTACTAGGTGGTAGGACTTTTCTGCAAAGTTCGTCTAGGTAGGTACCACCGCTTTGCCAGTTATTCTGCCGCCAAACAGTAGTGTGCAAGCACTACTGTGTTCCGGTTTGAAGGGCATTGTAGCTAGTGAAATTACTGGGCAAATTAGACTTCATGATCTGATCTCACAGTCTAGTAATCTTATTACTAGACTGTGACTTTGTAATCTTATTACCATACTGTGTGAGGTCTCAGGATGACGTGCTCAGTGCAGTCTTACGCAAAACTATATTAATTTAGAGTTCCGAGTGATAGTGCAATCTGTTATGGGCAGCCGTGACGCTTAACATCAGGCGAACGACTAGCTCGTCACGTCATTCATCTATATAAAAAAATGTAATTTATTAACAGTATAGAATTAGCGACATTACGTTTGTTTTTCAATAATTTGTTTTCGCAAGATAACAACAATGTCATCTGGCAAAACCACATGCCTAATAACGCCCCTAAAATAAAACGTAACAATAGTCTACGTTAGGATAATTTGATCTGTGATCCGTTTGGCGAAGAGCGAAAATTATTTATTTCCATAAGTAGTAGTAGTGTAGGTGTCGCAAATCTCCTGTATGGACTCGCTCATAAGTTATGCCACCAAGGTACAAGCCTACAAGGTAGCCGGGGTTCTTAAGCCGCCTGAAAGCTTCTGGCATGGCTTAACGGCTGTTGTTTTATGACAACAACCGGGTCCGACGGCTGAACCTCTCCGCAGTACGAAGAATTTCTACTTGTATATGAACAAGATTTTCTAAGCTATTGAAATCCTTACAGTCTTTATCTATATCTTGAAACGGAACAATCTGCCATCTTCTATGTTTTTTGGGACTTATAACCTAGGTGTCTTCAAGGCGAGAGTGCGATGTTAATAGTAACTTTTGTAACTAGGTTTACGAGCTCCATCTTCGGCCACACCATCCATCAGGTCAAACGTAAAACTATCATGATTAAAAAAGTCTTATTTACGTAAATTTTAGGTCTTACAACGCGATGGCGACATTCTCCACGCGTTGCTCCGAAGAACGGCGCCGGCGGTCCACCGCCACCTGGTGAAGCACAAAGTGGAGCCAGTCCTGTACGCTACTGAGTGGTTCCTCTGCGCTTTGACTCGCACACTGCCGTGGGACAGCTTACTGCGGGTCTGGGATTGCTTCCTGTGCGAAGGAGTCAAGGTGGGTTGAGTTGGGTGAGGTGAGTTGAGCGAAGCGAGCGGAAAATTTTTGCAGCTGTTTTACGCGACAATGTTGATAATATAACCTTTAGTACTAGGTATTATATTATCTGTGCCTATAGTAAGATGTATATATAGTAGTACCATGGGCATGGGATACATTTTTTCAGTGTGAATGTATTATTGTCTCATGCTGCGAGCTTAGTATATTTGGGTGAATGACAAAGTAAGATGGCGGGAGCGAAGCGAGTGGAAATTGTTTTGTAGAGTTTATTTTAAGTGACAGTATCAAATCTCTGCGATTTCGCGTGTTCCCCGTTCAACATGCTGCATGTCCAGGACTAGTTGTCTGTGAGCGAAGCGAACAAGCATGTTAAAAATGCATTCTTCTGACTCCAGGTGCTATTCAAGGCTGCACTAGTGATCCTATCAGGTGCACTCGGCCCTGGAAAAGTGCGTAAAGCCGCAGCAGGTCTGTGCGAAACGCTCGAAGTACTGCGACACCCGCCACCAGAAATGCTTGCTGAGGAATATTTGGTGTACCACATGGGGCGACTTGGTCTCACCGAAGAGGACTTTGAGTTCGAGCACCAGCGGCAAACCGCGCGACGGCGCGCCATCGCGGATAGAAGGTACTCGTAAGTAAAAAAACCTTTTCATATTCATTCATTGTGCTTCTGTTTCCACTTTTTGTTAATTACTTTATTAGGTACATTTCGGATAATTATTTTCTGTAAATCTATTAGATTTGCTATTCGGGCTAAGGAAGTTGGAAGTGCTGAATGCTGTGCTGATGATTTAGTCGGATTTTTGTAAATAATATCCCAATTTTTTTTTTTCAAAATAAATGATTTACACCGTTTCTCGTACGTTTTTCAAACTCTTAAATGTTATACGCTCATTGATTGAAGACAGCTGATGATCGACAGGCAACCAATGAGCGGTCAGTATTCGGTGTGTTATGTTGACACGAGTTTAACATTCGTACGTGAATTTGAGGGTATGTCTGATATTTGCAAATAATTTATTTTTTCTGAAAATTTATATGAGATCCGTTATTTGTTCCAGTGGCAGCTGATTCAGCGATTGTTCCTTCAAGCGTTATTCAAAAAATAACGCAAGGGACATATTCAACACTTTGTAAACGGACTGCGAGTGCGGAATGCAACTCTAGTGCTATGTGATAATGACTATATTGCTACAGCGGCCAAACCACGGAACGACCAATCGATCGAATAGGATTTGTTATGAGGGAAAATGTGGGATACGACTTCTATTCTAGTTAAACGATAAAGTATTCCATTCAAATAAAATGCACTTAATTTCAACACTTAATTTTAAAATATCAGGTGAAAGTTTGGTAATACCTTTTTCGGTGCTACAAAGTATTTTTGAGCTTGACCATATCGCTTCAGAGCATGTCTTCCTAGCTCTAAAATGACGTTTCTCAATGAAGCTGAAAAATAGACTCTTTCTCACTTCCACTATTCCGTCGAAAGTGCAGTGGGAGAGAGAAAACAATATGACTTGTACATCTTACTTTTTTGAACTTTAACGTCGCGAGTTACGTAATGAACTTATAGTAAAGTCGAATCGCACATTTTTCTCATAAGTTCTAGTTTTTATAGGCAGCTTTTCTTCGTGGGTCTTTCCGAAGTACCCCAGTTTTCGCGAATTAAAACTGTAGATTTAAAGAACTTTGGATCCTTTACTTTCCACTGTGCGTGCAAAATAGGTTAAGCACAATTCGAAAGAAGTGCCTTGCGTGAATAATTGATAGGTATCGTAGGTGGACATTAGTAAGGCACTCTTTCTTCTAGGTGTAAAGAATTCTAAAAATATAAAGACATTTATTATGCTTTAGGTTTTGTTCTCAAATTTCTAGTACGCTCACATCCATTACTATTCCAAATCATCATCATCATCATTAACCATCCTTCTTTTATACACTCTGTATTTATACCTCTTTTCACAGCTGTACCTATACTATCTGAGTTTGAATTGGAGTATTATCCCACACGTTGTGAGAGCCTTACTTGAAACTGCGTGTTTCCAAACCTCCATACTAAAAAATAAATCCACTCACAAAATTGCACGTGCAATCGCTACGAGAGTTAACAAGATACTATAAATTCATTTCTAAACACAGGTCGTTTAAACTCATTTAAGTGCATTCGGTCAAGGACGAAGTAAAACCACCCAGCTGCGCTAGGGCTATCTTCGAACGTAAACTTTACATGGCGTTTCTTCAATGAAAATCTATTAATTTAGAAAAGTCGTAGAAGAAACATTGCCTACCTTGTGGAGTAGATTTACCCCCTTTCGGGATAATATACCAATTTAAACTCACCTTGTATAAAATAGAATGAAAAGAAAAAGCGTTTTGGTGACAGAGATGATTTGGTGATGATGATGATTTGGAATGGTGGTGGTAAAACTTAGTGATTACATGCTCTTCGGGTGGTGGAAGTGAGCGTACCAGAAACTTCGGTCTCGAATTTCTTGCTTTTATGGTACTTTGTCAAAATAAATTACGTCTTTGTCTTTGCACTTCGCAGTGCCCTTGTTTTGGTATTTAGAGGTGAAACAATATTTTACTGTGTCTTGGGAAATTGTAGATAAATATTTTCAGGCTGCTTGTTTTTATTAAAACTAAACATATTTTTAAAGATATAAGTACTTTGATAGTAATAGTTCTACACCAAAACATTTGCAATAACATGAATGAAACAATTAAACATTACTTTATCACAATAAAACGTGCCCTTGCGGACTAAAAATAATAAAACAAACAGTAATTTTAATGAAAACTAAAATATTTTATCGGGCCCATTTAAAAACCTAGTTTTTTAAAAGTTTGTTAAGGACTAGAATTTTATTAAATTGATACCTGTAAAAATTATTTTTTCACCTCCATCATTTGAAAGGTTAAATGCTTAATATAGTTTCATGCAGTATTTTGTCTGGCCTCATGCATAAATAAATAGATAATTTTATGTGAGTGTAGGTTATGTCTAGTATAACATAATAATCCTTGTCATACATATCTATTTTATAATAATTTATTTAAGCTTTATTTCCTTTAAGGGCGGTTTTTTTAATAATCACATAAATAATGTTATTCATTGGTTAAATAACAAAAGAACAGAATATTTCTCCGATAAAATTTTGAAACAATCGCCCTCTAAGGCTGCGTTTCCACCAAAGATGTGCGAGGCAGCTGGGCGGTGCGAGGATGCGAAGCGAGGCTGTGAAACGGTGTGAGTTCCACCGGAGATGTGCTAGGCCACTGAGCGGTGCGAGGATTCGTAGCGGCGCTGTGAAACGGTGCGCGGATGTGTAGCGGGCTCGTACCTGACGCGCGCGGGGTGGGGGGCGGTGGGAGCGGAGCGCGCGCGCCTCTGCCCGCAGCATACCTCTCAGCACATCCGTAGCACACATTTTTCCCTTGTTTTGCATGTACAAAAATATCGCTCCACTGAGCCGTATCCACTAGAGCTGCGCTGAGTGAGGCTAAGTAAATTGATTCTATTGGTTCTTGACAAACATCCCTCGGTACCCAGCCTCGCACATCTCTGATGGAAACGCAGCCTAAATGTATACTTTCGTATTCAAAGTGAATGAGCATAAATAAGTCGGTCGCATAAGTTTAGATGTATGTTTGTAATAACTATAACTGTAAAAAAACGTGCAAAAGTATGTTATAATACATTGTGATAAGAGGTGTAGTTGCAACATTATTACATATCTCATGTGTATGGTAATAATTGATTGCATACGTTAGGTATGTGGTTCAATGCGTTTTTTTCTAGATCAGATGTAAATTCTTCCATGAGTCCACTTAAAGTTGTACATATAACGTACCGCAAAGTCAAGAACCTGAGTGCCTGTACGAAAAGTGATGCAACTTTTAGGAAGCTTGGCGTAAACTGTAACCCCCTTACCAATTACCAATAAACACTGCATAACAGTGGAATAGCTGTACGTACTCAGTGTTTTGTCTTGTTTTATCTTTGCCCATTTCAAACCCAACAGAGAAAGACAAAACACTAAATAACTATACATCCGCTACACAATGTTTATTAGTATCTAAGAGGGTAAAGCAACAAAGTTTTTTTTATTTGGTCAGAAACAAAATTTAAGTAAAATACAATTTAGCTGTGTATTGTAACTTTAAGAGGTTAATGAATATAAAGGTATTTTACCTTATTATTTCTACCTTGTTCAAAATGTATTCCAATATTGATTATAGAAAATAAAAAAATGTAACGCAACCTAACAATGTACAGGTTTATTTTCAATACGCTTAAAAAAAATGCAGGTTATAAATAACTCGTATTCACATAAACAACATTAATTTGTTTAATTTCGGTTTATTTTATTTGTGGTTATAATTATCATGATAAATATGTAATATGTAAAGATAATGATAAACTCAACATAACTGAAATAATAATTTTGATTGACAAAACAATAACTTCTGTTGCAGTGTATTATTACAAAAAACAAAACAAAGCAAAGTTTTATGTAAATTACAAAATATCCCTGTTTAATTGTTGAAAAGACATGATTATAAACATTTCCAGAAATTTCTTACAGATCCAATAAAAGTAAGATGCTAATATTTATGTATATGTTACACATTTAACATTCCTTTTTGTTCACAAAATAGTATAAGATAATGCTCTATTTGAACCTAATTTCTACATTTTATATGTAAGACAAAAATTATTTTGTATCGTTTTAAAATATTGAAATTTCAAGAAAATAATCAACTTGATTATTTGAGCATTGAGAACAACCCGATAGAAATGAAATGTGAGCTTATATTGGCAAATTCTATTGTGTTTATTGACTGACACTGGATGTTCACTGGTTACTGAATACTGAATCGGTTTAAAAATGTTGAAATGAAGAACCATACTGCTTATTCATTCCGTTAGAAGGTGCAACAATTATTGTACTAACTCCATTTAAAACAGTTCTGAAAAATTCTGAACTTCATCACCTGACGTTTGACTATGAACTGACTCATCCAACGATGATGCCACCATCTGAAATTAGCTTTTTCAGTGCCTTCCCATTAGTTAACTATCGACATGCTGGTCGGGTACTACAGTATTTCGAATGATCTATTTACCTTAACCTTTGATAAGGGAGTAAAATGATCGGAAACATGTCACGTGACTTGCGGCACTTTCTCACCACAATATGGCGGCGGTACCGCCCACTATGCATACAAACTTTATCTTGATGACACTAAAAAAACGAGAAATCATAAATACTCTTTGGTGCTCGCCATATCAGCATAACAAGGCGGTTGTGCCGGAAGGCGGTCTCAAGTGACGTCAGCAACACAATATTACCAAAAACGAAAGCTGAAACGAAATACTTGTCTCTTTTTAGCACATTCAAATTGCTAAAATGAAAGACAACTATTTTTGTTTCTTCTATAGCGAAGTTGACCACATGACATGTTTTGTATAGATAACTTTGTGCCGGATCCTTATTACTCCCTTATCAAAGACCTTAATCTACTTAATATGTGGTGTTTCACTTATGTGTAGGCTGAATTTGGCAGGTGCGTTATGTCTCTACACATTTTTTCTCAGTGACTGTATTATAGCATAGATCTAGGTACTCTGCATTTGGTTACCACTTGTGCAATTACTGTGCAGAGGTCCCCACGGCCCGTTTTCGAATGTAGGCTATGACGAGTAGTTTTAAGATATCTTGTATTGGTGCATAATGTTTTAATTCTTATAATTTTATTTATATTGTTTTTCTGCTATGGTAGCTTTCGATGGATTTTACCGTATTATTTAGTTTTATAAGGAGTATAATTTAAAGCCAGTATTTTTACCCTTTTTCGGTGTTTCACGAAAGTTCGTATGTAGTTACTAGAAAAATCATTTTTTAAATTTGATTTTTTTAAATGAAGAGTTGTATTTTAAAAAACTAGTTCCGCTTCGTTCACTAGATGGCGCAGTAAGTACATAGTTTAAACATAAGAAAATGCTTAGACTACCTTCAAAGAAATGTCAAATTCAGTTAGTGAACCACAAGTACATTGTCTGTAGTATCTCCTAAGTAGTCTTCTTAGTCAGTCTTCTTCTTCGTCTTCCCGTGGTGCATTCTTCTTAAGTAAATTGAAGTACAGTAGAACTGCGAGATAGATAAACGTTAATATTATGATCCAAAATAAAGCCAAGCTATCGCGCAACGGAAATAAAAAAACGAAAGAGTTTAGAGCTGTCAGTCAGTATCGTTACACATTTCCTCTAACCTGTAGTCTATGCTTGAAACAGTGACAGATTTTAGTATAACCACAGCTGGCGCCATCTATTGGGTCATACATAAAATAAAATTTCTTTTTTCTAATGAAACGCCTCATTGAAAATGAAAATACATCGAAAAGGGAAAGAGTACAAGTACGTATGAGTTGTATTTCTAAATGATTTGATTGTCGTGTGTTTTTTTTTTTTTAAGATGTTTAATTCCACGTTATTTAAATAAATGTTCCCTCTTTATTGTTTCTTGTTCTCTATTAGGTACTTTTGGTACTTTTCAACGATTAGAATTTAAGTTGATGTTAGTCCGCTACATTTTATTTGTACGTTACACATTTTTTTTTCTAATGAATCATTCAATCTGATCTTGATTTTAAATGTTCAGCAGTTTTAGTGGTAAAGTAAAAGTGATGCGAAAGTGAATGTGTATAGTTAACTACATAAATACCGACATAAGTACAGAGACGCAAGAATTCTATTCGAAAATGTTGTAAATCGTGAAAATAATTTTTGCTTTGAATTCTACGAAAAGGTTTAAAAACCAAATTGAATTATATGCGAGTAATATTAAAAAGCGAATAAAATAAACAACCTTTGTAACAGTTGTAAATCCAAAACAGCAGGGTTACTCTTGACACTCGATTTCAATCGTAATTTGGGATTTGGAACGAAATCGTAGCATTTGGTACTCTTGAATCCGATACTAGCGCACGATTGGAATCTTTGTCCGTGGAATTTTACGGAACTAAATGGAATCGACTCATTTCTACACCATCCGCTTTTTCGGTACTCTTGACGCGATTTGACATTGGCAAATTGAGTTTGAAGTAGAGTTTGCGATAGAATTTTCAGACCTTTCAAAAGTTAACTTTTTTGCGTTCGAGTGTGTTGTGTTAAGTGGTTTCGGAAGCAATTCGGAAGTAAAATGGCACGTTTAGCTCTTATTTTTGATATTTTGGACAATGCACATAGAGAAGATCTAAGGCAACGTCGAAACCTAAGAAGAATGGCGCGATACACTGAGAAAGCTTTTGCCATGAACGACAACGAGTTTAAGAAATGTTACAGAGTGACGAAAGACCTTTTTGAGGTCATATGTGGCGATTTAGAGCCTCTGATGGCAAAGCCTACTCGTCGTAGTGACATGTCCTCGAGATACGAGGTTTGTAAATATAGGTGGTAGTTCTTTCATGCGTGGTGTTTTTACGAGAACTCTCTCTCCTCCAAATTTTTGAACTTGTAGGCCTGTTTTAATAGTTGCCTTACATAGCATCACAGAATTGGTAATTTCTGTCGTCCCATTTCTTTTTTGTCTCGTATTTGCCATGGGTGGACCGCAACAGACCTTTTGCTATCCCTGGATTGTCCCCAAGGAAATCCGCTAGAGCCTCCAGCTGCTGGTAGATTGGCCTACTCATAATCTTTCCTGTTAGAACGGACGAATATCTCCAACCAAATACTTCAAATCTTGAAAACAAAACCGCTAAACAACAGCTGGAGCGGAGTTTTGGCGGGAACGCGGAAAAGTTCACGTCGGTGCATTGTATTATTTTACAAAACTTATGCTTTTTCCAGTGTTAATGTTTAAAATTGGTGGTGTTTTACGCATTAAGTGCTGAATTACGAGCATGAGTGTGGGCAAGTGATATAATGTAGTGAAACGTGGTTTTTCGTATTGCTTCCAAAATTCCATAGAAGCCTCTAGTAAAGTTGCCACCACTTTACTAGGGCATGCCTTAGACTGGATTATGACTTAGACTAGACTATGACTACTCTGACTGTGACTATGACTTGACTTTAAGTGAAAATTTCCATAATACGATGAAAAATTACAAAACTTGACACTGGCTAAATACACTATGTGTGGAGCCAAAATATAAAAAAAAAACAGCTGGAGCACACAGAACATTGATACTAGTTTTTTTTTCTAGACAACCATGATGTCAATAATGACATTATTCATTCAGCCGTTCTTGATATTATTCGTCGGTAAATAACCGCTTTTATTTCTTTGAAAGTGACTAAATATCATCAAAAGTGAAGGTTTTATGGTAATATATTTTTTATCACTGTTATTAATAAGGTTTTTACACGTTTTCCACAAATTTTGGTATTAATATTTTCTATTATGTGTGCATGGCAACACTTACATAGTGTTGTACTTTTATGGGTCACAATATTAAGTCGATTGCATTTCCGATTTCAATTTCGATCTCGATTTTGTTGAAGAGTACCAAATTGTTTAACATTGGAATTGAGATTGGTTCGGATTAGAATTAGAGTGAAATTGGGATTGGATTCAAGAGTAACCCTGCAGATGTAGTTGCAAAGATAAAGATGTGCATTTAAGTGAATAAACTGTGGGAAAGTTTTAGATTATCTCGACATTTCATATATAGTGCAATATGTCTAAAGTTGACTTTTCCCGTTCTATGCATTTTTGTGTGTATTAACCTCAGTCTTACAATCATAAACATTGTTTATGTAGTTAACTACCAGAACAGGATCCTAATTCTGTATGACCACTTTACGATTCCTTGCTTCGAAACCACGCGAATTCCTTGTCTTACATAAGAAATCTGCAAAAATCTATTCTCTATGAAATGAGAACGAAACCGCGCGAAATGAATGTGGAATTAACTGGAATTGGCGCGATTTGAACTGTCAAAAATCATATGTTCCACTGAGGCGCGTTCCGAAACATCAACCCGTCCAAAGTTACCACCACTTATATCAATATTAATTATTCAGAATAAAACTAATTTTAATGTATGGTGAAGGTATTTCTAAAGGTTTTCTGACACATTTGATAATCAACCTTTGTTATATCACAACATAAATATAAGCCATTACTTTATTTTAAATTTTTACTTTTTTTGGTTTTGGGTAGAAAAATCATTTAGTTCTAATTCGGAACGCACTCGAGGGATTCTTAGATTATACAGAATACAAAAATTGACGATTCCTTGCTGTGACACGATTTGAACAAGACACGATAACGACGTGGTTTCTGTATCGTGTGGAATCTGTGTTTTCATATAGAATTATGGCCCAGTATAAACCTATAGCTAGAATAATCAAAGTAAATTCCAATATTTTCATGTTCAAATGTATAAACAATAAAAAAACTATAGTTCCACAATAAACATTCCGCGTTACAGACTGTTCTATTAAATAGTTGATTGATATCATATTTTTGTAATGTGGCCGAGATTTTCATATTGCTGCAATATTTGTGTTGTAAATAAATAAAATATCGTGATAATATTATCTTTTATTTCAATGCTAGTTGCGATAGCAGACCGCAGTGTGTTAGGCCCCCCATACACGTTCAAATTTATTGATCAATAAAATTGACGAGACCACTACCGTCAATGTTTTCTCCATACTGTAGAACGAAAAATATTGACCAATACTTAACCCTACACGATCAATTGATCAATCACAAAGATTGATCAATAAGATTGAACGTGCATGGGGGGCCTTAGTCAAAGCTTCTGTAACATGTCTGTAACCCTCTTATACACTACAACGAAATCTGATCCATAAACGCTCCATGTACCATCGTAGACCGCGTCGTCACTTACCATCAGGTAAGAACTGCGGTCAAATGCTATTTAGTTATAAAATCAGTTGTTTTTTTTTGAATGCTAAAATGGGCATACGTTTGACAACAACTCACCTGAAGTGAGAAGTTGTCCAAGGTGGAGCACGTTTCCCCATGAGATGCCCATTCACTCTCGACTTGAAAAGACCCAGGTTATACCCAGGAGGAAACACTGTTGGCCGTTCGGACTATGAATGACTCAGCAAAACGCTTAGTGCGGGCTTGAGGTACACTAACGGCGTAAGGGTGTGACGAATCACCAAGCCTTGTAGTTCTATGATGCAAAGGGGATGACGGAATGAGCTGATGGGAGGGCATGCGCACTCCAAATTGTAACCGGTAGAAGACCGCCAGACCGGCGACCTTGGGTCTGTGTTCAAGACTGAATTCTCCCTTTAACTAGTATCTTATCGTTGATCATTGTCACTGATTCTGCTAACTTGAGTAGCCGCGCGTGAAAGCGAGACAAAAAATAGAAGATAAAGAAATCTTGATAGTGTTCTCAGCTGTATTCATGAGACGGGAGTTTTTAAGTCGTTTGTGTCTCCATTTCTTAGACTACGTATTGAAGATACTGTAATATTACTGGACAAAATAAAACACCAGATTAACTGATAAATTATAATTAAAACCAGAATTGATTAGGTACTTCATATTATGTAACTAAGGCCCTTTGAAACTTCAATGTTAAGAGCTAGTACAGATGAGATTGTTTTCTAAATTGTTCTACCAAATACATTTTTTAAATCATTTAATGACACTATTAAGCACCAAACTTATAAAACGACAGAGAATTCATTTAACAGCAGAGAAGTAGGTACTTATTAGCCTGTGTAAAAAATACAATAGGAAAGTTGTAAACAGTTTTTACTTAGCACAATAAAATTGCAGTTCGAAAATGAACAGAAAAACTAAAAATTATACTGAAAAATAAATATTAATTAGTTGCCGCCACCAGTGGTGGCCGTTTTGAAATAATTATTAGATTTCGGAAGTAACAAAATTACTCAGGCTAATCAAAACCGCTCCAAAAATACATATTGATTTGGATCATCGCGTCGGTCAGATTCAACTCCTCTTTCGTCATTCATCATTTTTCACTTGCGTCATGAATTTATTGATTTACGCCCAGACTACTATCGAAATTGGGATATAATCAATTTAAAAAAAACCCCTATTAAATATATTTGCTACCACCTATTTCATTACTATCTACACGCCAAAGCTGCGGCCACACCGGCGCGTCCAGGTGGCGTCAAAATCGGCTATTCGGCACCCATCGCTGTCCGTCTTCGTAGGCGGCCGCGCCGCGATCCTCGCGGGCAGCAATGGGTACCGAATAGTTTCGCGTCGCTGACGCTGCCGCTCCGCAGACGCGCCGGTAGGGTCGGAGCTTTATACATAGTTGTATTTTAAAGCTCATTACAGGCTTTAGGGAGATTTTATTTTCTCCTACTTCATTATTAAAATGCACAAATAAAAGGAAATCATTGTAACTACTTCACTGCTACGTTTCGAATTAACGGATTGGCTGCCGTCTCATTCTGGAAACAGGAATGGCCTATGAAAGAAAGAGATGGGCGAAGAATTCAAGTGCACAGATACTGGAACTGCATAGAATGAAATTAGAAATAAAAATCTTAGTATAAATAAGTTTAGCTCGCGTTTACAGAGACAATAGAGTCGACAGTTTAAAAATCCTAAAATTCTCAACTTTATCTTGATAATTCTAAAACTATCGCGGTCCTTGTTATTTCCATCTGGTTGAAAGGGACGGTATTATTTTAGCGCTGTCAAGTTAGATTTAGTTCAGGATTTTGGATTTTCATACTTTGTCCATACAAATACAACAAACTATTTTTTTGGTCTCAAATGAGCTCTATTACAATGCATTGAGAACTGAAGAAAGAAAACGGTCAATCCTAACTTGTGAAAAGTGTATTTGTATGCGCGGCTTTCACTTCAAAATGGTTGAGCCGATTTCGATTAACCTTCCCATTTATTTCTATCCTTGGCGATCTCTACACACGGATCGGAAGGCACTTAAATCGTCGCGTCACCTTTCCCGGGATTAAAGGTACTTATTATTCCAGAAAATTAAGAGATCCAGCGGGAAAAGGGTTAATTTGAGCAGACCGCCACTAGTTAAACATAAATATGTTTGGTGCTTGGACGAAGTATATACAATATGTAACAAAAACCCTGTTATATTCGCGGGCTGCGTCCCCGGTGTCAACTGCAGGTTGTAATGGTTCTAATAAAATAAGAGAGATATACAATTTACAAATGCTTTTTACTAAATACTTTTATGCCGTTACAATAAATGCCAAAAGCTGCAGTCGTTGCCCTCAACATTTTTGTAAAACGGCCCCCTAATTACCTAACTCGCAACAGGTTTGCGACAGGCGTAAATCTCGCGGTGATTGCTGTCATACATCATTAGTGGTGTCGAGCATGTATGCTTCGCTACTGCTGTCGCTTTGCTACTGCTGTCGCATTGCTGTTGCAAATTTTACGTAATTACCCCGCCGTATTATTATCTTGTTTTGATACTCCTCGTAACTTATAATACAATACATACAATAATAATAATCTATATATATATAAATCAATTGCTGTTCGTTAGTCTCGCTAAAACTCGAGAACGGCTGAACGGATTTATCTTATCTTCGTTCGCGGAGGTCTAGGGAAGGTTTAAAAGGTGAGAAAAATTCGAATAATTGCCGGGGAAACCCTAAAAACAGCCCTTTTCTTTTTCCCATATAAAGGCAGTACGAAGTCTGCCGGGTCAGCTAGTAATAAATAAATAGATATGCGTGGACATTTCACACAGCGCCATCTAGCCCTAAACTAAGCATAGCTTGTACTATGGGAACCAGATAACTGATACAACACTTAGATACTTTTTGTTTGTAAATACATACATAGAATACAATATAACACCCAGACACAGAACAAACACCTATGTTCATCACACAAATGTTATGTTTGTCCCGGGTAGGAATCGAACCCACAACCTATAGTTCAGAAGGCAGAGCTACTACCAGCTGAGCTATCAGGCCAGGCCAGTATAACTTTATAGGTACTGTTTGACATTTTTATAGGAATACTTGCGATGGGCCACATCCTCCATTTATTTAACAGGGTTTTTGTCACATACTGTATAGGTTGTCAAAACCAAATTTCGTGATTTTTACAGATAGGTATATAAATTACATTTATGCTGGTACTTATTGACTTGAATATAAAACGCGCTAGCTTATATATTATGTACACTGCGGATTTAGCCATACTAGTAAATTATTTACAGGATATGTATAACACATATTATTTATAGATATCGCGTTGGGCAACTTGGAAATACTTTGCAGACTACAAGACTTCTATACCGTTTACGTAATCTTAAAACTGATTTTAGTGTATTTCTATCTCTTTTTGTCGTATATGAACGTTGGTCGCTAGAGCGAGATAGTGCCTCCAAACTTTCAAACACTTGTCAATATTAAGGGTCCCCGAGACGGTCAATTGCGATTGACAGTCTTTATGTGATTGATCGTTTGGAATGAAGCTTCGATTGAAGGCGTATCATACGTGCATCATGCTTCAGTAGTTTGTTGGACTATCATTCGGAGTCGTGTTCACAGGTCGTGTTGCTCTTTGAGAGCGCGATCAAGAATAAAGAAAACGATTGTCATTCGCTATCACTGACCGTCAATCAACCCACAATGCACGACGCTTCATTCGTTCTCAATCAAATTATTCATCATTCGCCGTCAATACCGTAGTAGTAGGGACAATCGCTTCAATCACCAAAGCAAACGATCATTTTTTGCATCATCATCATCAACAGCCTGAAGACGTCCACTGCTGAACATAGGCCTCCCCAGAGATCGCCACCTTGAACGGCTGCTCGCCTCCTGCATCCATCGGCTCGCTACGGCTTTCAACAGGTCGTCGGTCCACCGAGTGGAGGGCCTACGCTGCGTCTTCCGGTTAGTGGTCGCCACTCGAGAACCTTTCTATCGGTTGTCAGCTCTACGAACGATGCGGCCTGCCCATTGCCATTTCAACTTGATAATTCTAAGAGCTATATCGGTCACTTTAATTCTCCTGCGGATCTCTTCGTTCGTTTTGCATCAATGGGTATCAATCACGTAAAGATTGTCAATCTCGATTGACCGTCTCGGGGACCCTAGCGGGTAGCGGCGTGATTGCGAGACATCAACCCTTCTCGCTCTGGCGAACGGCGTTTCTAATCCGAAAAGTGAAAGCACACGAGTCTATTAATTCATGTACTGTCAATTAATTAATGAATCTATTAACTCGTATTAGAGCAGTCTTGCACATTTTATCACTAAATTCTGTCTATAAATTAGAAAATTCCCAAACTACCCACAAATTCTACAAACGCTTAAGGCCACGTCACTGTATCAGACTTTTCAAATATTTGGCTTTGTTCTTAAGCACATTCTTAACGTCATTCACCATTTCTTCTCTACCGTTCTTGAGCTTACTTTCTACCGGATCTTGATATCCACCATTTATATTTAACTTTGAAAAATCATCTTCTAACGTTGAAGGGAAATTGTATTGCGGTAACTCGTCGAAAATCTTCTCTAGCGATGTTATATTATTTTGTACGGTTTCGTTGAGTGTTTTCAGTAGTTCTACGGTTTTGAGTTCGTCTGGCGATTGGTTGGTTTTCTTTTTAGACTTTTTGGTGCTCGCTGGAGTTATGAGCTCGTTGCAAACGCCGAGTAGGAAGGTAACTATGCCGATGAACTGTAAACAAAAAAAAAACAAAGGCTATTTGACTGCTATTAAGAAGTTTCAGCGGGAACGCGAAAAAGTTCACGTCGTTGCATTGTATTATTTTTCAAAAACCGTGCTTTTTCCAGTTTTAATGTTTAAAATTGGTGGCGTTTTACGCATTAAACCAATTTCAAAATATCTTTATTACAACAAGTTATACAATTAATACGCATTAAGTGCCAAATTACAAGCATGAGTGTGGGCAAGTGATATAATGTGGTGAAACGTGGTTTTTCGTGTTGCTTCCAAAATTCAACCCCCACCCCACCTAAACACATCACATAATTAATTCACGCCCCCTTGAAAACATTACTCTCTTACCTCTAAATAATTAGCCAAGTCTTCCAACCTATCCCGTACGGTCCACTCCGGGTCCGCTCCCGCTTCCGCTCCCGCCCCCGCTGCCGCCTGTCGCTCCGCGTCCGCCACTAGCGTGTTGACTGCGGTGCAGAGCGTGTGAGCGGTGGTCACGTGACCGACGCACAACTCGCCCACCATTAGTAAGATCGTCGAATATAATTTCCGGTACGGTACCGGAGAATTTACGAACGCTGGAAAGTTAATTTTTATTGATTACTTTAGGCACAGAAGATTTAATAGGTACAGATGATTTACTCCGTCCAAAAATTTAAATAGCGACTCTTGCTACAACGCATTAAAGTGCAATCCAGCTTGCACAGCGCTTTGAAATTAATCCATTCCAAGAACACCGATTCATTTCAATATTGGCCTAGGTCACATAGAATAGAAACACATAAATCTATACATACATATAGGTAACTACTAATTAACTACGAACAAACAGTTGAAAGCAGTTGAAAACACATTACATGTGTTTTTGGGCAGTCGGGTAACAGTTTTAGTGTATTCATTCAAAAATTAATATAATGAGTTAATAAGTAATCGCTTTCACGTTCTCCAGAAACACACACAAACCATGTATGTGTCTCACCCTACACTCACACACCCTCACTCACCCACTCTCACACCCACACACTTACTAACTTACTCACCGACCCACACTGACATCACACTACTTCAATACTCTCACACACACACACAAGGGCACTTACAATAAACCAGCATTTTTCTTTTCTTTTTATTGTTTATTTTAAAGTTAAAATAAAACTATAAATTTTGTAATATATTAGTATAATATAACATAATAATAAAAGTCAAAGAATGGGAGAAGCCTTGGCTCCAGCTGGGTTAGCATGGACGGTAGACAAAATTGTCTTTCCCCGTTTTACGTCACTTTCTTCATACTTACTTGGGAGTAAACAGGGGAAAGACAATTTTGTCTACCGGCCGTGCTAGGGCAGCTGAAATACAGTGTTCTCACTAGTTCGGCCCCCTAATTACCTAATTTGCGACAGGCGTAAATCTCGCGGTGATTGCTGTCACACATCATTAGTGGTGTCGAGCATGTATGCTACGCTACACCACTAATGATGTATGACAGCAATCACCGCGAGATTTACGCCTGTCGCAAATTAGGTAATTAGGGGGCGGGAGTCTTTGGACTCAATAAGATGTATAAACCCTTTTATGTCAATAAATGATTATTTGATTGATTTTTTATCAAACTGTGTATAACTATGGTCCATTACATTTGCTAATTAGACGATGTAAAATGACATTAAGAACGAAGCCGCTTTAAAATGGAAATGTAAAGCTATGGTAAAAAGATTCAGTTTACATTTAATCGTTTTTATTTTATAAAGTCTTCCTAAAAGTCGTGATCTCTGCCTATTTTCTCATTTGCTTTCCCAACGATAAAAAATGCAATAAACATATTTAAATAAAAAGGCATTATTAACCAAATAAAAATAAAAATTCAGTATCGAAAGAATTATCATTAAGGGCTTGTGCAAGGCCAGCACGAATTCAAGCCAAACCCACAGAATAGATATATAGTACTAGGCCAAAGCGGGGATGAGCCAGGGGCCGAGCGGCAGGGGCGGTCTAAGTTAGAATGGTTCCACGCGCAATAGTTTAGGTAATTTATTATTACACTGAATATAAAGGGTATTTTAAAAATCCACTATACATAAGCCCTCCATTATATTTAGTTCAACTACTACACAAAGTTTCATGATCTTATTTAAAGTATTCATTGAATAATCGCTATTTATTTGTACGGTTTGGAGGTAACTTTGTAATTTTTTTCTATCGAGAAATTTTTATTAATTCGTGTTTTCACTATACATTTGCAGTAGCATTATTCCTGAGGCCATATTCTCAGCCATTCGACTTATCTTCCGTCCCTTTCGAACCTATAACAAAATCGACTGTAACGATAAGGACTACAGAAAAGTCGAATTGGTGGGAATCGGGTCTCTGAACTTTACCATATATTAATTTCAAAGTCATTGTTGCAATATTGTTGACAGGACACTGCCTCAAGCTAAGCCATTTTAAGCATTTTGGCGTTGTATTGGCTCTTAACTTAATATTCATCACTAGTTTTTCGAATCTAACATGTACATTATGACGTTTCGAAGGTTACCAAACTAGAGCTTTCCCTAAATATTGAGATGAAAAGTGGAATGTGGTTTTTAGGGGGTTAATATTTTTTGAGGGTTTTTAAAGAGTTAGGATGGATTTCCAACACTAAAGAAGAATCACACTATCAGACTAATATTATAAATGCAAAAGTTTGTGTGTGTGTGTTTGTTTGTTCCCTCTTCACGCTGCTGATTTGGATGAAAGGACATTGACAGTCTTAGTATGGGTTTTGGTCCAAATACTGCCCAGAGAAACGAGTATCATTTTTAAACTCCTGACATAAATAAATACTTGTACACAAAATATTTTCAAAATCTGCCCATGGAGTAAAAAAAAGTTAGGTTTATACAGGATGGATTTTTGAAACGGGTCAGCAAGGGCAGTTACCTTAACCGCTGTAGCTAGTGTAGTTATAAATGGATGTAAGGAACGCAATGTAGGCACTCTCATCAATGGGCAGTATTTGGACCGGATCCTGTCAATGTCCTTTGGAATTGAGATAGCTAATATACTCCATCTTTTTAGCATATAGACTATAAGTATTATGCAAGTTTCCTAAACTAATATTAAGTATACACTAATCAAGTAAATACTTACCAATAATCCTACTAGGGAATGGCGCAGCTATGCTAATCTTTTCTCTCTCGCAGTACAGTTCCTTGCATTTGTCCATCGCAGTGCCGAATGCTTCCACGCAAGTAGTCAGCTCGTCATATTGCGGCATTTTTTCTTTAGCAGGTCTACCGTCTGACGCTTCTATACATAGCGCCACCGCAGACACTAGGCCATCCTAGGTAAATAGCCAGGTGTTATATTGTATTCTATGTATGTATTGACAAATAGTATCTAAGTGTTGTATCAGTTATCTGGTTCCCATAGTAAAAGCTATGCTTAGTTTGGGGCTAGATGGGCGCTGTGTGGAATGTCCACAAATATTTATTTACTTATTATTTAAATACCGATGTTATGGCGAGTGATGGTGGCCGAGCGGTAGCATGTGCGCTTCGCAATCTTACGACACCGGGTTCGATCCTCGGCCCTGCACCTATCTTGTAAGTTATGTGCAGTTTTCGATACCATCGCTCCGTGCCTCGGAGAGCACGTTAAGCCGTCGGTCCCGGTTGTCATAAGAACATCTATGGTAATCGCTACGGGGTAGTCAGACGCCTGATAGAATCTGACGCCTGATCTAACCATCCATGTTACTGGTTCCTTATGGGTTGCGAGGTCAGATGGCAGTCACTCGTGTAATTCTGGTAGCTTGCCGCTAAAGGTTAAACTGGGAGTCGACCCCAATAACAAATGGTAAAAAGCAAAGAGGATGATGATATTTAAATACAGATGTCAATTTTTTTATTGGCTTTACGCAGAGAGTATTTAGTCAGTGCCAGTATCAAAACCTTAGATTCTACATAGAGTTATTTAAGAATTCCAAAATCAGTCAAAGTCACGTCCGAGTCTAGTCTAGTCACCGTCCGAGTCTAGTCTAGTCACCGTCAAAGTCAAGCTCCAGTCAACTGCTAGATTCTGTACCGAATGCTTCTATAGAGTTTCAGGGCCTCTCACAAAGATACGTTTTCTGTCTTTATATTATTTGCTTTTCACTTTAGCACATTCAGTCGTGAAGGTTATTGATTTTCATTACTATTTCCAATTAAAATACAAAAATTGATTACCTTTAAACGTAAGTAAGCGACGTCTTGTTCGAAGGTTCTTTCCTTTAGAGTCGGGTCTTGAAATTGCGGCGGTTCGTAGTTCACTATCACGTCCAGATCTCGATTGTCTCTAGGGGAATAAAACACCTTTAAAAAATTATCTTAGTAGTAAAGGCGCTTCCTATGGTAGGTAGGTGGGATAGTAGGAGGGTGGAATGGTAGGTAGGCGGGATGGTAGGTGGGTGGGAGTATAGTAGGCGGGATGGTAGGTGGGTGTAATAGGTGGGTGGTATAGTAGGAGGGTGGAATGGTAGGTAGGCGGGATGGTAGGTGGGTGGGATAGTAGGTAGGCGGAATGGTAGGTGGGTGGGATGGTAGGTGGGTGGGATAGTAGGAGGGTGGAATGGTAGGATGGTGGGCCCAGGCCGACGCTTGTGTGTAGTACGTACGTAGGGTGGGGATGAAGGCGAGGCGGCGCATGCAGGGGCGCCGGAGGCCCGGCGAGCAGCGCGAGAGATGCGCGCGCGCGTGCAGCAGCCCCGCACCACGCGCATGCGCCAATCCGCGCGCCCCACGCCACTAGCTCGACTAGCTTCTCGAACGTTCCGTACTTATACGCGTACGTTAGGTGCTCCACGCTCTATGGACACAACGGGGGCAATCGTCAGTGGGCGTCCTTTAATTACGCGAGGTTTAGGCACGAGCAGCAAGGTAGGGCCGAATCTCACACAACCTCACATACGTAAGTATAACGGTTTTTTTATTTCCGCAAAAAACAGTGTAAATAAGGATTAAAATAAGTAATATAATTATGTTTCTTCACCGAAATATGGCTAAATTCTACACAATAACATTTATCGGTTATGATTTTTCGACACTTCTTTAGGGGGATGTGTGAACAGCCAAGTCAAATACCTACCTATAAAGCATCTTAGTTTTATTTACTTTTTTATAATGCTTGATCCGCCGTGGCTTCGCACGAGTTAATTAACTTTAAGCAAGCGTAGCCGTGGGCGGTAGCTTGTATTAAAATAAAACATATCCCATGTCACTCGGGGATAGTTTAACTATGTATCAGTGAAAGAATTATTTAAATCGGAGCACTTTACTAGGTGGTAGGACTTTTCTGCAAAGTTCGTCTAGGTAGGTACCACCGCTTTGCCAGTTATTCTGCCGCCAAGCAGTAGTGTGCAAGCACTACTGTGTTCCGGTTTGAAGGGCATTGTAGCTAGTGAAATTACTGGGCAAATGAGACTTTACGAACTGATCTCACAGTCTAGAAATCTTTTTTAGCCTGTGTGATGTCTTAGGATGACGTGCGCAGTGTCACACGAAACTTTAATTTAGATTTCCGAGTGACACTGCAATCTGTAATGGGCGGCCGTGACGCTTAACACCAGGCGAACGACTAGCTCGTCACGTCATTAGTTTACATAAAAAAAACAATGGTTCAAGAGATTAGCGAGTTCATATAAACTCACAAACTTTAACTTTTTCTAACATTAGATAAATAGATATTTTACTTACATCTTTAGCATGATGCGAGTGAAACGTCCTCGTATCGGCCAGCAGTTGCAGCGCTTTACTAGACGCACAAGCCGGCGCCAACCGCGCTGCATGAAGCCATCCCAGCGAGACTAGCTGTATGTGCTTCACTTCTAACCTCTGGTATATCGTATCCGCTGCTAACGCATTACCTGTGGAATACAGACTTGTGAGATTATTAAAGCACAGAACAAATACCAGGATAGAATAGAATAAAACAGAATAGAACAAAATAGGATGACACTTTATTGCACATCATCATCAACAGCCTGAAGACATCCATTGCTGAACATAAGCCTCCAACACAGAGCGCCACTTAGAGCGGCTGCTCGCCTCCTGCATCCATCGGCTCCCCACGGTCTGACCAGCACCCCTATCGCGTAACTGTTCTGGTAATGGACATCGCCTGCCATCCTGCACGCGCCAATTTACAAGTCCGTGAGTGCGAGCAAGGGTCAATTCAGACAGAGCAGCAAAATGCTCGAGCACTTATTAAGTGCTATTGGAATATCAACCTTATTTCATTTAGACAAAGCTGAAAATAGTATGAAACATTAAAAATTTTATCTACTTTAATGTTGCATACTATTTTCAACCTTGTCTAAATGGACTAAGGTTGATATTCTAATAGCACTTGAAAAGTGCTTGAGCATTTTGCTGCTCTGTCTGAATTCCCCAAGACAGCATACGATCACCATCTCCATCAGACTTACGCAATGAGGCCTCAGATCGTCGGTCCACCTAGTGGGGGGCCTACGCTGCGTCTTCCGGTGCGTGGTCGCCACTCGAGAACCTTATTGCACATCAAAGTACAGGACCCTAATTCTGTATGACCAATTTACGATTCCTTGCTTCGAAACCACGCGAATTCATTGTCTTACATAAGAAATCTGCAAAAATCTATTCTCTATGAAATGAGAACGAAACCGCGCGAAATGAATGTGGAATTAACTGGGATTGGCGCGATTTGAACTGTCAAAAATCATATGTTCCACTTAGGCGCGTTCCGAAACATCGACCCGTTAAAAGTTACCACCACTTATGCCAATATTAATTATTCAAAATAAAACTAATTTTAATGTAAAGTGAAGGTATTTCTAAAGTTTTTCTGTCAACTTTTAATAATTACCCATGGCTTCGTTATATCGCATAAATATAAGCCATTCCTTTATTTTATTTTTTTAATGGTTTTGGGATGAGAAATCCTTTAGTTCTAATTCGGAACGCACTCGAGGTATCCAAAACCTGTCATAGATAATTTGCCTTAGATTATACAGAATATAAAAATTGACGATTCCTTGCTGTGACACGATTTGAACAAGACACGATAACGACGTGGTTTCTATATCGTGTGGAATCTGTGTTTTCATACAGAATTATGGCCCAGAAAAGGATACATAACTATAATGAAACATTCGAAGAAAAGCTAGTACAATGGGCGGTCTTATCGCTTAGAGCGATCTTTACCAGACAACCTTTGGATGGACGGAAATAGATTAATAGTAAAAGTTTAAAAAAAATATATTTCCCTGTTTATTTTTAGTCAAATAGATCATTATAACGGTGAACTCTATGGAATAGCTAATTAATTTGCCAGAAGATTCAAACTCAAAATTGTTTATTTCATTTTAAGTACATCACTGACAGTACGGCTCCAAACCACACCAAGCTGGGTTATAAAAACCGTATCTTGGGGGTAGCTCCTTCCCTTTTTGAGGCACTATTTATGTACAACTCATAGACCATACAAAAATATTTATATCTAGTATACAGAGAAAAAAATCTATACATATAAAACTCAATTGCTGTTCGTTAGTCTCGCTAAAACTCGAGAACGGCTGAACGGATATATCTTATTTCGGTCTTGAAATGTTCGTGGAGGTCTAGGGAAGGTTTAAAAGGTAACACTTGACGTGTTGATGTTTCGGAAAGCGTCTTAGTCGAACATATGATTTTTGACAGTTCAAATCGCGCTAATTCCAGTTAATTCCGTATTCGTTTCGCGCGGTTTCGTTCTCATTCCAAATCTATATAAATAAAAATCAATTGCTGATTTAACCCGTGCGAAGCCGGGGCGGGTCAGCTAGTAGGTAATAACAAACTTCTAATAAATAATTAATATTGGAATCAAGAATCTCACCTAGAACATGGTACAGCTTCACCAGCAGTAGTTTAGCGTGGAAGTTAGATGCGGAGTGATGCAGCACCAGCTCTAACAAGCTGAGCGCTTCAAAAATCGGCACCGAGGTCTTCTTCTGGGAAGCTGAAATTAAAATATACTGCTTTCAAACAATGGGGAATGTCCAAAATTTTTTGGCCTCCATTTTTATTTTAGTGAAGTATTAGAAATGTAAAAAATTTTTTCGCTCTAGCCGCGGTACTTTATACAAAATACCCGGCGGGATCCCTGGCGCTATTTACCGCTACCCACAGCGGGAGCGAATAACGCGGCGGTTTGAATGGGCCTTAAGTCTATTAATAGAACCATACCAGCATAAAAATAATGATGCGCCGCCAATATTCCATAACCATCAGCTGCACCAAATTCAGTAGCAGTTGCTGTCACCAAGCCATCCTTGAGACACCGCAAGTAGTGTCCTCTCAGTGTGACAGCTAGGGCTTCGGAGCCTTCGGGGGGCAGCGGGGGCGCCGTCAGACGCCACGCAGACACGCACGAGATGTGGCGCTGGATGTCATCACACTGAAAAATGTGTTATTAAAATAATGAATTGCTTGACGCTGCCTGCATCTTCACATGATAAATTATAATACATTTCTATCATTCATGCATGATTTGGTTTACTCTTTGTTGTGATAACATCTTAGAGTATAGACTAAAAGCATAGAGAGAACGTCAAGGGTACCACTTTTTTGGACACTTTTTATATGAAGTGGACACTTTCATGTGAATGAGTCTGACAGATTTGTATAGAAAAAACAGTTGACTCGAGTCGAAAAAATGGTACGGTGACTTTTCGCAAGCGTAGCTAATTACTACATGTTTATTTCTTTCCTTCGCCACTGACAGCAATACGTGTGAGCAGTACAAATGTAATATCGTTTTGATGATCCCTCTTTGCTTTTAGTCTATACTCTAAGGATATATTGTACAGGATACTAATTGACAGAAGACAGACAGAGTTTGAAATTATAATATTAAATTATTCGCTGAGTAGACACAGAATGACAGTTAGATAACTCAAACATTAATTATATTAAGTTAAGTGTTTTGAGGAAGATATTTTTATTATTTTTCAGTAGGTATATCTGTACTTTAATGTACAAGGTTACAGTAAATACTTACATTATCCGGTTTACTATTCTCATCAAATCCTAAACAAGTCAAGAAATCCATGCACTTTTCTTCCCTTTCCTTCTGCGGTATCATTGCTAAGTACTGCCTTAAGTCTGGTACAGCACATGGCTTATGAGCAAACACCCTCAAATATTGCACACATAACGCTATCCCATCACCGAGTAATGATGTTGGGTCGCCATCAACTGACAACCGTCTCCACAACTCTAACCTTGCTAAGTACGGGCCTCGTAATGTCCGTCCAGCAGACATACTCTCAACTATCTGACAGATGAACTCATGACACTTCTCTGCAGTATCATCAGCTGTATCTTCAGTACTATCCGAGTTTTCGTCAGTCTTTTTCATTAATTGGAAGACAGAGTCAAAGTAAGGCATGTAGTAGTCCCACCGATCTTGGTTATCATACAATAACTCTTTGCAGAGTAAGTTTAGCCTTCGCCAATGTCCCATTTTCATTAAGTATGGTATGCAGGCTTGGGCGTTAGAACCAGGGACAAGTTGGGCATATAAAGGACTGTCCAGGAACTTGAGTATGTCTTCCCATTTCTCTTGCAGTTCGAGGATCATAATGTATAAACGGACCTCCTGTTCCGCTTCCAACTTGTTTTCGGTGATGAAGAACTCAACCATTCTTTGAGCAAGTGCTAAAAGTATGCCTCTTTGCTTCGGGTCATTAGCTGATTTAGCCTGAAAGCACAATAGAATAAACATTAATTGATGTCCTAAACAATAGTTTTAAATGAATTTTATGTGTACTTATTGATTATTGTTGTAAATACAAGCCAGTGTACATATTATTCTTTACTTTATCTATGAATTCTTCATATGTACGAATTTGATGTAAGCCTACATTACAGATCAAGAACAAGGCAAAAAAAACTGTCTCATCAATAACAAAGCCAACGTACCTACAAGACAATGCAAGTATTTTAGTTTGGCAAAGATAGCTGCATCAGAAGGAGTACCCATTGAATCTTTACCTTATTATACAAATCATATACCAACTATTCAAAATCAATGTGCTGATTTATTCAAAGAGTATTTTGATCTCAGATCACGTGAAAAAGGAATCTGGTATCATACGATTCAACCACAACCCCTGCATTATCCTTGGATAGACAACAGTGTTTTTAACAGACAATACACAGTTTTAGCATTAAGACTTCGGACCGGACACATTCCATGCAAAAAGTTTTCATTTTTAATGCAAAAAAGTAGTTCTCCAAATTGTCTAGAATGCAATTCAGTTGATGATCTCTATCATATTCTTATGGAATGTGTCCGGAACAAAGACAAGAGAGACAGATTATTTGGTTCTCGTCCACTACACCTGGGAGATTGTAATATCATTCTTGCTGAGCCTCTCTCGGACTCAGCAAGAATGATAAACAAGCTAATAGAGAGAGACTGATTCACATCATTAAATTACGATTGTATTAGTTTAGGTATAAGTATTAGTTGAGATAACCAGGGCGGCATAATCGCAAATGGCGATAAAGCCCTTAACCTTTGATTAAAAAAAAAAAAAAGGAGCATTTTATATGTACTTATTGATTATTGTTGTAAATACAAGCCAGTGTACATATTATTCTTTACATTATCTATGAATTCTTCATATGTACGAATTTGATGTAAGCCTACATTACAGATCAAGAACAAGGCAAAAAAAACTGTCTCATCAATAACAAAGCCAACGTACCTGCAAGACAATGCTCATCACCGCCCAAAAGTAATACGGGTTCTTGGGGACAAACTTGTACAGAGCCATAGCAGCCCTCTGCTGGGCTTTGTAGTCCCCTACTCTTACATATGACATGAATAAGTGAGAGTGGAGCTCCTCGCTTGTTGGATCTGACTTTACTGCTGCCTCATAGAGGGTGCACACTTTATGTACTGAAAAAATATTTAATAAAAATATATTATAATTATGCATTTTTAAAGGTGTTTTTAGCATTTTTTTCAATTAAACACTCTGTTATGCATATCAAACATGACTTGACTTTATAATAAGTGATACATAAATAAAAAATAATTTTAATAAAATAGATATATTCTTACACTGCTGAGACTCCCGGTAGGATATCGTCATCGCTTGCAACGTGGAGTCATCGCAAGGCTTCTCTTCGGCTAGGGCGTCAAGAACCGCTTGAGCCTCTGGAGACTTTCCTAACCTAAAAAGAGCAAGAGCTTTCAAAGCCCTAGCCGCTTGTAACGATGGTGCCTTCTTTAACACCTTCTCCGCCTCTTGCAGCGCCTTCTTATTATTCCCGTTGTCTAACCAGTCTGGAAAACGCATTTTTTCATTGAAAATTACCCGGATCCCCTGGAGCGTTTGATCGAATTGTTACATTACTAACGTGCCGCATATTTACCGTAAATAGGACGTAAACGTCGCTCCACAATACCTCCGTCGTGCATGTGCAGTGGCCGCACTGCCATTTTTCATTTATAAAGATTAATTTGCAAAATAAAGCGCGATTTCGGTATTTTTCAGCACTGCTTTTCAGGATTTTTCACACAGCCATAGCATGACAGTGACAGCTGACAGTGGAGTTGACAAGTTGACATTGATAAAACATAACTGTAGTCTGTGTCATTGACAGTATGTATTTGACATTGGCAGCACGTTTGTTTTGCGATTTTTAACCTGTGGTGACTAAGTGACATTGACGTTTATGTGTAAAAGCTTTTTTATTAATTTATTTTGGCTCCACAGTGTATTTGTATTTAGCCAGTGTCAAGTATTGTAATTTTTAATCGTGTTATGGAATATTTCACGTAAAGTCAAGTCTTACGTAAGTCACAGTCTGGGTAGTCATAGTCCAGTCTAAGTCACCTGACTTAGACTGGACTATGACTACCCAGACTGTGACTAAGTCCAGGCGTGGATCGGATCAACGGGGGGCGCTTAAAAACCAATGGTCAAATGTTAGAAATTTTAACCATTGGTTACCTTAACTTCGGATCAAAAAATCCACCCTTAGAGCCACAAGAAGACTTATTAGGAGAACGGGTACGTACAAAATATGCGAAATAGCTTCGGAGAGCGACTGTGGCTCAGCGGTAGCCCGTACAACTTTAAAACTGAAGCACCCTGGTTCGATTCCCGCTCGGCACTGCACCTATGACTTTAACTTATGTGCGCAATTTGCACTCACTCTTAGAACGGTGAAGGAAAACATCGTGAAGAAAACCAACTTATGCAAGAGCCACATTCATTCGAGAACATGTGTCATCCATTAACCTGGCAGCGTGGTGTATTATGGCCTACACTCCTTCCCTGTAAGCCTTAACATATAAGGGAAGGCCCGCGTTCCATCCAGCACCATGGGAACGGTATTAGGATGATGGCAAGATAAAATAACCAGCCAAGTGCCAGTCGGACTCGCGCACGAAGGGTTCCGTACCATTACGATTCTATCCCTGCCATCTAGTGTTGAGTAGCAGTACTATTTAAGGCAGCGTCATCTATGGCTCGTCTAGTAAACGAACAACATTATCTATCCCTGCCATCTAGTGTTGAGTAGCAGTACTATTTAAAGCAGCGCCATCTATGACTCAAAACGAACAAAAAAGCAAAAAAAAACACGGGTGTTGTATGGGAGGCCCCTTAAGTATTTATTTTATTCTGTTTTTTAGTATTTGTTGTATAGCGGCAACAGAAATACATCATCTGTGAAAATGTCAACTGTTTAACTATCACGGTTCATGAGACCGCGGGGAGCCGATTGGATGCAGGAGGCGAGCTGCCGCTCATGGTGGCGCTCCCGCTCCGTGGGGGAGGCCTACGTTTAGCAGTGGACGTCTTCACTCTTTAGGCTGTTGACGATGATGGTGATGAAGATAAAAAATGGGGCTTTCGATGGAATGTGACAAGCCGACTCTAGCCGAAGATATAAAAATGTGAAGACCTTGCCATTTCCATGTAGATTAAAAATAAAATGGCGTAGGCTAAGTAAGTAGGTAATAACGTTAGTAGGTATACATAGTCTATTTTGAAGGGCAATACATTATGAAAACTTAATAATTTTGTAACGTTTAATTTACTAACATAAATATAATTTACATATGTCACAGTTATTACTAACAATCCAACACAATGGATTCGTTTAATTCATTACATATTCACAATCAATCACGTTTACTATCACTCACTCACAACAATCAACTCGTTATTATCACTATTTTAAGGGCAGTAAAAGTTATTTTTGGAATTATTATAGCCTCCCAATTTATTTTGCTCTGAGATCTACAGTTTCGAAGCCAGAGTCGGGGATCGTGGCAACTTTGGAAGGGTACAGTTCTGGAGGGTGTTCCCTCGAGAGAGACGATCTCTTGTGTCTCGGAGGAGGAACCGGTGCCAGCGGAGGAACTTTGGACTTGAGCAAGCTCTTGATCTTCATGCCACCTCTGTAGTAGTACAGGTAGATGGCCGCGAGGGCTGCGAGGGTGACCAGCAGTGCGACGATAGCGATGACAACACCGTACCAGGCGCTGCCGGACTGTTCCTCCGCTGGAGCAGGAGTGGCGGGCCGTCTGCCCGGAGCCACGTACGTTGGCCTCGGTCGTCTTGTAGTCGTCGCGAATCGGTCCCCAATAGCTATATCAGCGCACGCTCTAAATTCTTCCTGTGGTCCGCAACCCACAGCCTCCGTCCCATTCTCGCAAGAACCCCAGTTGTTACCTGCGATATATCTCCACTGCAGCACGCAATGAAGACACTCCAGGCCCTCGGGCAGTTGGTACTTCATCTCGTAAACTTTGTTTCCGTCTCGGGGGAAGAACTTTGTTCCGTCCCGTCCTTCAACCTTCAGCACGTTCTTGTCGAGACACTCCTGCGTGGTTCCCTTCGGTTCATCACAGACTCGGAACTCGAAGAAGCCGTTGTGGTTGGCTGTTAATTCCACTTTTATCGTGATGGGGTCTTTGGGTCCGTATTTGCGGACGATGACCCCCTTGCCGAACCGTCCGCCCAGTTCGTGCGCGCGCGGCGCGGGCGCATCCCATGCGTCTCCGCAGACGCCGCACTTGCCGCCGTTCTTGTTCCACTGACGGGAGAAGCCCCCGCAGTAGAGCTCGTGGTCGTTGTAGTTGTGCGGGGTGTCGAAGCCGAAGCGCCACGCGGAGGCGCGCGACGGCGGCTCTATCAGCCTACCGTGCCCGCTGGCGCCGCTCCATACCGCCGCTAGCACTGCTATGCAGCACCATATCACCTGGAACAATAGACGTGAAATATATGAATAACACGATATAATACAAAGGTGCAAACTATATGCTGTATGATAACATGTGGGTAGATTAAACAAATATGAGTTGGGTTTGGTAAGATATATAGGTAAACGGGTAGCTATTAGGTGGATAAGGTTACCTACGTATAGGTATACATGTAGTCTACCCACGATAATGGGTAGTGAATCGGCCTTCGTGTTTAGCAATGGAGTATGAGAGTCTAGGTAAAGGTAACGTAAAATGTGAGTAACCTACAAAGAAGTGGTTGAAACTGTTGCATCACACCCTAACTCTATAACTGTTGATTTTGTAGGTGATTAACCTGACCTAGAGCCATTTTAATTTACATCGATTCGTCACAAATCGTCAACATTACGATTATTACGTGGCGTTACATAAATTTCGTTATTTAGTTTACTTCAGTTACTTTCGCTAAGCTTTGCAGATTGGTTCGACTTCACGGAGGATCAGACTTTAATTTTAGATTATGTATAGATCGTAAAAATAATACTTACCTACCAGAAATAAACAATAACATAGGTAGGTACTTAGGGCTGATCTAATTCAATCGCTGGATAAAAGTAGCCGAGTTACAGATTAGGTAAATGACTAAAGGAAGCGAACCACAGTTAGAAAGAAATCAGCTATCTTTTATGTTTGTGAGCGCAAGTTAATATTGCCTTAAAGGTTTTTTTATCGTCAACCAGCCTGTCATTATGAGAGTCCAAAGACCTATACTTATGTAATGGACTCTTACCTATCTACTACGTACTAGGTGAGAGTTAAAATACCAACGGCTATAGCGAGAAAGTTACTTCAACGCGCAAAAATTTGCATATCTGAATGGATATCAGCCTATCCAATAATGTTACATACGCTTCAATAGAGTATTGATAGTGTATGGTTCTATCTTAGAATACGTATCTACCTATAGAACCCCAGTATATTCGTGAAATGTAAGCCATTTAATTGGTGCCATATATGGCACCGTACGGACTTTCGCGCGGTCATATCTGTATGAAGAGCTAGCTTCCAGAAAATTATTTAGAATGACAATTGCGCGGTGAAATCGTGCCACAACACGTCAGAACAGCAGCATAAGAGTTCTAGTGTGACTTTCCACTGGCAATCTATTAATTTTCTTGCTTAATTCGTCTAAAATACCGAAAAAAGTAGCGTGCGTTTTGAGAAGGCATTGTTTGGAAACTTACCTTCTATAGGTACTTATTCTAAGGATTCTGTTTTGGTACCTATTCTGCTAATTATTAAGTCCAGTGGTATTTCTAAGTATACCTACTTAAGCACTAAGTACTTAAGTATTACAAATAGATAAATAATCAGAAAACATATAACAACGTAAACCGTTCCCGTTCCGTTCTGTTCCCTTCCGTTCCGTTCCGTGGTAAACTATTTTCTAAGAAACTTGCAGTGCTATGCTTTAGATACCCTATTTGTCATAATGGTAATTTAGTCTTAACCCTCGATGTAGTGTTTCGTTGAGAGTTTATTTAAATTGGCAGATTACTTAATACTTAATGCACATGCACTTAAAGCATAATATTGTACTTAGTTATGCATCATGATATCAGCATCTCTTAAGGCAATAATATATGTAAGGAATGTACAAAATAGACTATGGTAATGACCATTCCATCCAGGTTAATGATATCATGTAATCTGCAACTACCTGTATAATATCTAACTGCATCTTAATTCTGCATACAACACGTAGTACTATGTCCCGGTTCTTTCGGTACTGGGTATTTTTGTTTTTTAATTGTATAACACTTAATGTAACACGGATTAATAGTTCATTTTGAACAAACTAAACGAGTTAGGAACCAAAATTTAAAAAAGGTGAACATTTTGTACAACATTTTAATTGCAAAAATGTCTTAGATGGAGCAAATAACTTGACTTATGCTTACTTGAAATGAAATAAAATTCATATGAACTATTCTGTGATACAATGTAAAAATTGCTATCATAAAATGCTGTGATAAAATGCATAAAATTATCATAGATCGTGACAGTCGCGGTAATGACATTGGATCGAGATTGTAAAGAGGATTCGTTACAAACATTCCGTGTGCAAGCGATGCGAATTTTAAATTATGCTAAACACTATACGATTTTAGATGACTAATCGTGGGAAAGCTAAGAAGCGGAAATGTTATTTGCATAACGCGCTTAAAAATTATGTTCTGTGATAAGAATTTTGTGTTGTTTGATTATTATAAAGAGGTGAGTAAATAATTAAATTGGGTACATCAAAGGAGATTAAAAATGTTGAAATATTAACGATACTAAACTTATTGTTGTAAGTACATTACTACAACAATAAAACTAGATATTAGGTATATAAAACTAAACTAAAACTATAAAATTAACAATATAATACAAAACTAATCTAACAAACCACTACCAGTGGGCAAAGTGCCCAAAATTCTGGCAGCATTGCCACGTTGAATGGCAATGCCCAACCTTAGTACATCTACACCACTATTATAAAGAGGAAAGATTTGTATTTTTGTATGTTTGTAATGATAAAATCAAAAACTACTGTGCCGATTTCAAATTTCTTTCACCATTGGAAAGCTACATTCACTTTGAGTAACATAGGCTATACCACTACACGTGCGAAGCCGGGACGAGCCGCTACTTATAAGGAAATAACTACGAAGAAATACCCTAATTTACAGTTTTGGTTATTATTTTTTAAAACTGATGAAACAACGGTTTTTCAAAATATACATATAAACCGATCTTGCTGAGTTCAGACTTATTTGGCAGGACTGCGATGTCGCATCGTATCACATCGTCACAGGAAGTCGTCCACTGCTGAGCATGGGCTTTAGAATGCGACAGAATTGACATATCATGAAAGTTTTATCGTAGCCTGTATTTAGCCATGAGACCATGACCCAAGCATGTGCTAGCTTCAACAAACGCGTTGATTACATTTTTCTCACACCTGTTGAATGTACTTCTAGTGGCGTAACAAGTATTCGCTTGAGAAAGTATACACTGTCAGACTTCTTGCTCACTTCAATTAACTAGTTTAATTACGGCTTTAATAAAAGATTATAGAGAGTATATAGCGAAATCTATCTTAATAAAAGTTATAGTCTTGACTTACAGACAGAGATGCGATTTTTAATGTAACCGACGATATTGAAATCGCCGATGAGTAAATATTTCCGACCTATTCATGATGTAGGTACATTAATATGAATTATAGCTGGGCATATTATGATATATTTTAAATACTAATATATCGTAATATGCGCAGCTAATAATTTATATGAATATAATGTTTAAACAAAACAATGCCAATCTATAACAATATTATAAAGAGGAAAGATTTGATTGTTTGTTTGTTTGCATTGCAATGAATAGGCTCCGAAACTACTGAACCGATTTTAAAAATTCTTTCACTGTTGGGAAGTTACACTATCCCCAGATGACATAGGCTATATTTTATTTTCAAAAAAATTAGGGATCCTTACTAAAACTCTAATAATGTAACCCAAGGTGTTAATAAATTACCTAAAATATTCTTTTCACCTCACTAGCTCGGAAAGATTCTCTTTGTCATTCAAAATCTGGGCGCAAAAACGCATTTTTTTTCTTTGTATTTTGGCTCCACACATAGTGTATTTAGCCAGTGTCAAGTATTGTAATTTTCATCGTGCTATAGAATATTTCATGTCAAGTCTTAGTCACAGTCATAGTCGAATCTAGGTCAGTAGTCATAGTCCAGTCTAAGTCATGCCCCAGTAAAGTGGTGGCAACTTTACTAGAAGCTTCTATGGAGTTTTGGAAGTTTTTCTGCGTCTCGTACCTTTGAAACCTTCGCTACGCTCAGGATTGTTCAGGAATCCTAGAATCCTTCGCTTGCTCAGGTTTCAATTCAAGTACTCGCGCCAAAAACCAACTTCGCAGCCTAGTATAACAAATAACTATTACATCGCGTCCGCTGCGAAAACTATTATACCCGTGCGAAGCCGGGGCGAGCCGCTAATAATCGATATAGGTGTTAGTCTTAGAGTAGGTATACATAAGCAAGCTATATATACTCTAAGGGTGTAGTTCTCCAATTCGCCACCGCCTACTTTACTAACTACGACGTCAGACTGTATTTTAATAGTATGGTTCCATGTTAGTTATATATTTTGTTAATTAATTTAACTAGATCTTACCTTAACAACCTACCTTAACAAAGTATAAAAATGCCGAAATTATACGTGTAGGTACAAAACTGGGTTACCTCCAAATGTTTTAGCAGATACGTTACCTTCGTTGCCACATGCATGAAACAATCGACTCGGTGTAGTAACCTGCAGGTCAGTTTGTACGTGACAAGTATACAGACAGATACCCTGTCCTGTCCTATCCTATCAAGAATCATATTAACAGTAAGTCAATTCATAAATACGCTGATTATAAAAAATCATACAACAAAGTGCTACATCTAACACCTTAGCACAGACGGTAGACAAAATTGTCTTTCCCCTGTTTTACTCCACTTGACGAAGTAAGCAGGTTTGAAGAAAGTGACATAAAACGGGGGATCTACTCTCTATCTTCTACCGATTTAAGTCAATGGGGAGTGGACACTAAGAAGTGGACGAATTAGGATTTGAAGGATGGATGGAGGAGCTATGCTCGGTGTTTCCCTGCGAGATAAGATCCGAAAGGAGGAGATCTGCAGGAGAACTAAAGTGACTGATATGATATATTCTATAGAAGTAGCAAGTTGAAATGACAATGGGCATGCCACATCGCTCGTAGAACTGACAACCGATGGGGAAGAAAGGTTCTCGAGTGGCGACCACGAACTGGAAGACGCAGCGCAGTGTTAAATAAAAATACATATTTTAATGATTATTTCATTTATCTTTAAATCCGGGTAATGGCTCCCTTACTCCCTACTTGGGGAGTCAAGTCTCCCACCCAGGCAGGAGAAGTTAGAAGTTAAGATGTACAAGAAAATGTTATGAGCATTTTAGTAGACGGCGGGTATACTCTCCCGGACTAATTACTTCAGTAGGTATTATTTGTATTGTACTACAGAAGCAATTATTTCTACTGTGCTTTTGGCTTAACTGCGCTTCAAAAGCTTTAAATGATGGATTTGTCAAATTTACGTTTTGCCCGTGGCGTGGACGAGATTTTGAGGGGGCGAGACTTGGAGTAGAGCAAACACCTTACTGCTTGTTGTGTCATGTACTTATGTTTATTTTTGTTCATCATCATTAACAGCCTGAAGACGTCCACTGCTGAACATAGGCCTCCCCCAGAGCACGCCACCTTGAGCGGCTGCTCGCCTCCTGCATCCATCGGCTCCCCGCGGCTTTCACCAGGTCGTCGGTCCACCGAGTGGGGGGCCGGTTATTTTTGTTATCGTAGAGCATATTGAGTCGGCAGAGGCTTACAATAATCGCAACAATAAATCCGAGTATATCGTTGGGTTGACGTTCAGCGTTAGTTTCGACTATGCAATTTTTAAAACACTGTTTTAAACTTTCACGGTAGTTCACTACATTTTTAAATATTTTCTACATTTTTTAGCTTACTAAGTACCTAGATATTTATTAAAAATCTATGCAATTTTTATGTTTGTTAAATACAAAGGGTCCGGCTTTGAGTCATTGTTTGTGACGGAGTAATAGTATTCTGTGATTGTGACTCAAACATGATAGCCATCGAAATAGGCGTTCAATAGGGGATTTTCTGACAGCTGGACGGAACGTAGTTCTACAGCCAAAGATAGATGGCGCTGACGAGACATGGTTGGCACAATATTGTTTTTTTTCTCTAATCTGTGGCATAAATCTTCAGAACCACAGAGATGGTAGTGATAATTGTTCACGTTATGTCTCGTCAACGCCATCTAACGGATTTTATGAACTATTTTTTTTAAATTGGGCTGTCAGTAAACCACCTATTGGATAGTATGACACGACCGTACAGAATAACCACAACAATAAGTTATTTCTGTGATAACATAAGTCGGTGTGAAATCATATAGAACTGAGCTCTAGGTAGGTACTTACTGATTGGGTATAAGTAAGTATAGGATGTAGTGGAGTTATATGTACACCTACAAAGTCTTTGTCTTTGTCCTATAGGTACCTAACTTCTAATCAGTAACCTATTTACGAACCGAACAATAAGTAACTACTTATCGTCATTATTTGTGAGCTACTTACTGTAATATTTTAAGATGTATTTAACTTATAAAATGTCACTACATCTAGATAAGTAGCAACCATACATAAGCGGAACTACACTTTTTTAAATTAGTTCTCCCAAGAAAACAACGAAATTTTGAAGTTTTCTAGAGTTCTATAAGTTAGGTCGATTTGGGAGCCTTCACCACCTTAAGCTATGAAATTTTAGCTCATTAGCTTTATTACTAAATGTATTTTATAATTCAAAATATAGTTAGTAGTGTAAACATACATCTAAATTATACTACACTCTATCTATGTAAACTAAGCCTAATAAACAAAATTAAATAAATATATAAAAAAGATATGCAATTTAAAGTAATCTATTCTGTGTCTATACTTGGATACATGGTCATGTTGTAAGGGGAAGGCTCGACCTAAGCCGGTTATTCATCATTCACAAAACGTAGCGACCAGTTCGTGATACGAATCAACACGGAAAGTGAAAACTAATCGAGAACGGAACTTTCAGACCATTGTCCAGTTTTTATTATTACCCATTTCTCTGTAACTAATTGAGGTTTGACGCGTTGGTCGTGCGCGTGCGATTTTTTCCTTGATGCGGTAATCTGTGTCGTCGGCGGCGTCGTGACATGTAGTCGTGATGTGTAAATGGATCTTAAAATTGATCGTTAATTTTGGTGGGTCTGTTAATTTTCGCAAAGGTGGGAATCGAACCCGCAACCTATATAGTTCAGAAGGCAGAGTTACTACCAACTGAGCTATCAGGCCAGCCTAATTTGCAATCCCTAAATATTTTACACTACAATAATTTTCATTTCGGTCCCTTGTCCTATATAAATCGGTATACATAATGCGCTTTCCCAGTCAGCTCGTCTTATTTCAAAGGTTTAGAAAATATATCAACGATTCGGATCACAGAGCATTAAAAAATATGACGCTTCGAGCGAAGCGTATTTTTTTTCTTGCTCTGTGATTTGGACGGAACTCATTCGATCCGTATAATAGAAATGTATAAACCCTCGTGAAAGCGAACCGATTTACATTGAAGTCTTTGGAGACTAATGGATACATCACATTTGAAAGAAAGCCGTTTGTACGCCGGCTTACCATTGTGTGCTGTAGTACATTGTATGAGTACAAATCGAACGTTCACTTAGGTCATGGGGCGTTTCACACCGCGCTTGGTTCGCACCGCGGGATGAATCGCCCAAGTACTCTAAATTAATAGGCTTTGGGGGCTATCTATGGCTCTTTCGCACCGCGGTGTGAATCGCCCTCTGCTATTAGAACACTTGAGGTTTAAGATTTAAGATATCTACTGTTACGGTGTCAGCGATTACGTGTTCGCTACAAAAGCAAAAAAAACCGTAATCTCCACGGGCAGCGGTGGGTACCAAATAGTTTCGCTGACGCTGCCGCTTCGCAGACGCTCCGGTGGGGCCGAAGCTCCTATATATACTAAGCTCTAATGAAAGTATTCTTGCCAACTGCTGCATGGCCTCTATAGTACCATTCTAATGTTCAACCTTTGTTCAAGATCTATAATAAACCAGTTGACGAGAGAACCACCGCGGTTAGAGTAGGATTTCTCCACTTATTTATGAAGGAATATATTTATGAAGGAATTTAATAAGGAAAAATTTGAATTTGATTTTTTTTTTTTTTTTTCCGGCTTTAGGGACGGATGGATGCGGGTTCAAGTCCCGCTCGTGATTCAAATTTTTCCTTTACAAATTAATCTGTAGATTACGCTGAGCAGGCGATACTGCTATAAAAATCATAAATATTGATTTGGGAGGCGTTATCTTTACAGCATTTGTGTTGATGTAACTTGACCGTGCTGGTTGGGATAATTCTTAAGAATTTCTCAATAGATGGCGCTGCCAACCCCGTAAGTTGGTTGTAAAAAGGTGAAGGATAAATTCGGACACGAGACCACTTGTCACGGTAGCTTAAGTAAAGCATGTCCCGGCTTTAGGGACGGATGGATGCGGGTTCAAGTCCCGCTCGTGATTCAAATTTTTCCTTTACAAATTAATCTGTAGATTACGCTGAGCAGGCGATACTGCTATAAAAATCATAAATATTGATTTGGGAGGCGTTATCTTTACAGCATTTGTGTTGATGTAACTTGACCGTGCTGGTTGGGATAATTCTTAAGAATTTCTCAATAGATGGCGCTGCCAACCCCGTAAGTTGGTTGTAAAAAGGTGAAGGATAAATTCGGACACGAGACCACTTGTCACGGTAGCTTAAGTAAAGCATGTCCCGGCTTTAGGGACGGATGGATGCGGGTTCAAGTCCCGCTCGTGATTCAAATTTTTCCTTTACAAATTAATCTGTAGATTACGCTGAGCAGGCGATACTGCTATAAAAATCATAAATATTGATTTGGGAGGCGTTATCTTTACAGCATTTGTGTTGATGTAACTTGACCGTGCTGGTTGGGATAATTCTTAAGAATTTCTCAATAGATGGCGCTGCCAACCCCGTAAGTTGGTTGTAAAAAGGTGAAGGATAAATTCGGACACGAGACCACTTGTCACGGTAGCTTAAGTAAAGCATGTCCCGGCTTTAGGGACGGATGGATGCGGGTTCAAGTCCCGCTCGTGTTTCAAATTTTTCCTTTACAAATTAATTTCTCCACTTTTCAATGTTAGAAAGACTGTCATTTAATACTTTAGGTTATGCCTCATAAAGTATACACTTAGTTTAGTTTTCTACTCTATCAAGAAATGATTAGGCAACTAACTAATCATTTCGTGGTGGAGAAGAAAACAGTTATCAGTGGGGTATGAAAGTGAAAGATTAATGGGTATCTACCTACTTTTATCTGATGGAAATCTTTGGTTTGTATGTTCCGATGGCTAAAGTAACTTTAAGTAGATATACGTCTATCACTAATCAATGTACTGTGTTCCGGTTTGAAGGGCATTGTAGCTAGTGAAATTACTGGGCAAATGAAACTTTATGATCTGATGACTCCGTCTAGTAATCTGATTACTAGACTGTGTGATGTCTCAGGATGACGTGCGCAGTGCAGTGTCACGCGAAACATTATTGTTTTAAAGTTCCGAGTGACACTGCAACTGTTATGGGCGGCCGTGTCGCTTAACATCAGGTGAACGACTAGCTCGTCACGTCATTCAATCGCATAAAAATAAAGTGTGTCGTATCATACTACTCAATTAAAGTAGTTAGGTACATTCGGAATGTTGATCCTAAATCAGTTTACTCTGAATATAAACATCTATTTTTTTTGACAAAAACATAAACTTTCCAGAGAACAAACGCGCAATATCTTAGAAAGAGTAAGTGATTACCCCTAGCATCATAGACCACGGGTTTTAGGGTGTGCCCTCGCATTTCCCTGTATGTGAGACTTGAATTCACTAAAACCCCCCATGAGCAATCGTCCTTAGCATTTTACCACCTCGCCTTTTTGCGCCTGTGGATGGGTGACCTTTCTCACCAAGGTCCACCCACCAGATGGGGCCGTGCAATCTAGGGAAGAGTCCTCCAACTCGATCTCGCAGTGGCCCCACTAGAGAGGAGGGAGGAAGTAGGTTTGACTGTGCCCGACTGCTTGTAAAGTACTCTACGCACGATGCAATCTGCCACGGATTCGTTGACTCAATGGGTCAAACAAAGAGGTATATGAATGTATACATAGAAGCAAAGATTATAAAGCCCGTTGATAGCTCGTGAACATAATTTCTTGTACAAACAGGACTCACCTGCGCGGGCAGGGGACGAGGTAACAAAACGAGACAAAGCTATACGAAATTACAAAGGACAGAGCAGGATGGAACAAAAGACATCAACGGGTTTCCGTGATTTGTATGAAAATAGTAGTTGAAATACACTTTTAATTTTCGTATGAGGGGAAGTTGTATCATTGGTCAACTGGATTTATAGTCAATGCATAGAAGTCTTTGGGGTCAAATCGCATCGTGCGTGTGGAGGTGCCTATTTCGTGCTCGACCATCCAGCGAATTGTATCGTGAGGAGGCGTGTTGCGGCTGCCATCCAGTCGAGTCAGCAAATCGCGTGACGGATTTAATGGTGCGTAGAGTAGGTACTTTTAAACTGGAACGTTTCGCATTTCATATCAAGTAAACCTGTAGAAAGTTTAAAATGCTCGGTTACCCAATTCAAGTTCTGATTACACTGTCAAGCGCTATTACGTGTGAGAAAAATCTCTCGGTGTAATCATCGAGATTATATCACTTCCTAACATTGTTTAGATGAGCGGTTAACCTCCGGTTCCTCCCAAATTACGAGAAACTAGCGATTTCAACTGTGGCCGGTGCGTGATTCACGCGATGCCATGATGCTTAGCATTTAGCTTTAGCATCTCAAAATGTTTGTAGTAAATTGTTTATGTCGTAATAATGTCGCTTTTTTGATATATTTTATTAGGATAGGAGATAGTTAATGGGCACCCAAATCGTGAAGTGGGCTGAGAGCTGAAACTCTAAAAGGTATTTTTTTATAATATCGGTTGCAATATTTGCAATCAAGGAAATCTGAGGGTAAGTGATCACTGTCGCTTATGGTCATCGTCCACCTGCAACACCAGGGGCGCTGATGAGTGGCCTATCCTTATAACAGCTGTACCAATGTTGACAACTTCTATATTTTAAAGTAGGTTTAGTATTTTTTTACAGTGATTTCACAAATGGAGCCTGTATACAATTCGTCTCTATGTTTCTTTTTGATTTATTTTTGGTCCCGGTTGCCATAGATGTTCTTATGACAATAGGACCGACGGCTTAACGTGCTCTCCGAGGCACGGAGCGATGACATCGAAAACTGCACATAATTTACTAGATAAGTCAATTGGTGGGGCAGGGCCTAGGATCGAACCTGGTGACGTAAGATTGCGAAGCGCACATGCTGTCGCCCAGGATATTTATGATTTTATCATCCTATATTTTTCAGTTTTTCTTTAAACCAATGTTTTACGTCGACAAAACTCATATAGGTACCTACTCTTCCAATGAAGAGATTAGCGAATTGCACAAATTACTGATTCCACGGTTGAACAGCCCGCACTGCAACGTTGCACGCGTGTTGCGCAACGCAATGTCGACTCTATGTCTTCGTGATTAGGGAGTTGTCAATTGCACAATGACACACTTAGTGTTGCCAGTGTTTTTAGGATTACGACGTGGTTAATATTCAGCCTGCAGGCTCAATTTATAATATTTTCTACTTTTATTAACTACTCTGTCACTTGTTTTCTACCTTTCTGACAAGCATGTATGATGTGGACGACTTCAAACTGAAATGAACTATTTTCTTACTAAATGTGATAGGTCTGTGAGAGAGCATGTTTAGTTTAGTTTTCTGATGGTTCTATTATTGATATTCCGTTTCTACCCACCAGTGAGGTGGATGGGAATAATTTCTGCCAGTTTATATCACATGTCACACTCGCATACCCGTGGGTGCCGTGTACCCAGGGAATAGGCAGCAGTATTCTCCTCGCATTATAATCTACTGCGATCACCAAGACGCCTGCCAAGCGTTGTGATCACTGATCACACTAATATTTTTTAGGCGAAAGTTTGTATGTATGTATGTTTGTTACTCCTTCACGCTCAATCGGCTTGACAGATTAGGAAAAAACGGAAAAAAAGAGGACAATATGAAAAAACAAAAAAAAGAAAAAAGGATGAAATTTGGAAGTTCCAAATTTCATCCAAATCTGTCCTCTATCCTATCCGCTATCTATAGCTTATACACAGGATTAACACATAGGCTACTTTTTATCCGCGGTTATGGGGGAGGCCTATGTTCAATAGTAAAAAGGCTGATGATGATGTGATGTAATCTCAATAACAAATAAAGTATGCCTACAATCTGCCCTAGCAATACCTGATTGAAACCTATAGAAAATCTTTACGGGGTTTAACAGTTTCAATATGCAGTTACTTTATAACATTTCGCCAAGTTAGGTACTTAATAAATCCCCACCATTGAGGTACTGCCCCCCACACGTGGCAACCCTAATGCTCCATGTGCAATAGTGCATAGTAAACCGTATCGTCATTATTTGCCGTTTCCTTGTATAATGCACTCTAACTATATTCACAGAATAGCATACCTATAGGTATTAGGGACTATATAAGTCATTTTATACGCATATGTTTAAGATAGGTAGCGTTTTGATGTTTGTAAACCATTACTGTCACTTTATAAGTAGATAGTGTAGTACTGTTATGTAATCTATAGTCTGCTACCGTGGAAACGGTTGGCACTGTTGCGCTTGACGCCCTACCAATTAGATGATAATGGATGGAATAATAAGACTGGTTGTGTAAATGTGTAAGCAATTATCTTCCTTATTGTCTCGTAAATATGTAATCAGTGGAGTATCTACATATAGTCATGTGAATCATCGTCAACAGTTTGAAGACATCCGCTGTTGTTGTTGTCGTTGGCCTCCCCATAGAGCGCCACTATGAGCGGCTGCTTGCCTCCTGCATTCATCGGCGCACCGCAGTGTTAGTCCACCTACCACCTACCACCTGGGGGGCGGCCTATGCTGCGTCATCAGGTTTCCTTTCTTGTTGTTAGTTGTACGAGCGATGTGGCCTGCCCATTGCTATTTCAACTTGCTTAGTCATGTGAAATAGTAGTAGATAAGTAGGATAAGGCTGTACGCCAAAACTACTTAGGGTGGGTTTTTTGGTCCGTAGTTAAGGTAACCAATGGTTACAAAGTTGTTTAACAAATTTTGACTATTGGTTAGGATTTGTTAGCATTTTTAACCGTTGGTTACCTTAACTAGGGAACAAAAAACTAAAGTAACCCGTTAGAGAATCCTTGGTGGCCGACATTTTAATTTCAATAACTTTCTGTAATTTTAGGAGTACGACTATTAGAACTTTAGTCGTATTAGGTGTTCTGAGCTTAGGTTCTAACGAACCGGACAAATGTCAACGAGCACTGCCAGCATCAATCCGCGGGGTAATTACGTAAAATTTGCAACAGCAATGCGACAGCAGTAGCAATGCGACAGCAGTAGCAATGCGACAGCAGTGGCGAAGCATACATTCTCGACACCACTAATTAATTAAATTGTTAATAATTATTAACAATTATTAAAATTGTTAACAATTATTAATAAAATTGGTAATTAGGGGGCGGCCCCCTAATTACCTAACTCGCAACAGGTTTGCGACAGGCGTAAATCTCGCGGTGATTGCTGTCATACATCATTAGTGGTGTCGAGAATGTATGCTTCGCTACTGCTGTCGCATTGCTACTGCTGTCGCATTGCTGTTGCAAATTTTACGTAATTACCCCGCCGGGTCGATTGCCAGCCGAGAAGAAAACGCGCGGGTTTGGTTACTCAGCAACCTGGACCTATAAGTGATCCAGAGTCAGCAATGGCGTTCCTACACAAACCAACTCAATTATGGATCAACAGTTGTACGATTAAGGAGAGAAGCTATGGAGAACCGGAGAAGTTACAAATGGCAGTTTGTTTGCATTGTATATCTATGCTAGGTACGAGTATAACCTGTAAGTATATAAGTTCCTTAGTAAATACCTACCCATATACTAATTTTGATAAGCAATAGGTACTTTTGTTACGGAAGAGAAAAACAAGTTTTATGGCTTAGGCTTTAGATATCACTTTGCCAAATGGTTATCATTATCACTACATAAATATTGCCTAACCTGTTTAAAGATAGTGGACGCCATATGGACGCAATGGTGTGCATCATGCGGGCGGGGTTGGTTGGGTTCGGTTGCCCAGACATTATGATAACACGAATGTGGCGCGCCGGAAGATACGGCGCCCCTCACGCTGGAGGTGTGCGCTACTTGGAATTCTGACCGGCGCACACTTTCAGCGGTCGTTGGCCGGCACCTCTCGTTGCCGAGCGTGGTAAACGCCATGCTCGACAGCGAGAGAGCGTGGCAGGCAACCTTCTTGCTCCTTCTGCGTGGTGGTGATGACGCAGAACGAGACTGCGGAGCGGGTCAGAGAGGATGATGCCAACTCTGACCCCCTCCGGCGCAGACGGACCGGGGGACGGAGGAGGCGTTTCGCGCGCCTTCTCCATCCTCCATAGTGGGGTCGGCGGCGGAGAGTCGGGGGACTAGCTAGCGCGATGGGGGGGGTTTAGTGGGTTTGAGTCTCACATACCCCCTGCCATCACCCCCGTGGTGGCAGGGAAGTGCGAAGGCATTTCCCCCCTTCAAAAAAACACATTTACAATGAAATTTAAATCATGCGCTTCGATGACACTAACCGTAGGCATCCCCTGCTATGATGACTACGAACCGTAGGCATCCTCTTGCTACGATGACTACGAACCGTAGGCATTCCCGTGCTACAATGTCGTACAAATCGTAGGCATTCCCTTGCTACGAACCGTAGGTTTCCTCTTGCTACGAACAGTAGGCATCCCCTTGCTACGAACAGTAGGCATCCCCTTGCTACGAACCGTACACCATTTATACTACTATGTAATAATTTTATTGTAGATCATATACATAACGAAAACTAAATGTTTTGTTATGGTTTTTTTTGCTTTAGAGAGCGTGCTTGCCATGTCTTCTAAGTGCGTAACCACAGACTACTAAGAGATATGTGCGTAGAGTAACTATTGTGATCTGACTGATGATGTGATGATGCATGACGTTAATAATGATGATGTGTACGATAGACGAGTAGAATTTGCGATCAAAGAAGATCACGCACGATATTGTAATACATTTGCCGACATCGAGGCGCAGGTAGTTCCTGTTCACAATGACACAAATGATACATTTATCAATCACAAATAGAATTAGTGTCATTTTTTAAAGCGACGAGGGTCTTCATGTACTTAAATGTATTCGGTAAGGTCACCCTTGATCGCTTCCGAGTTTACAAACGCGTGACCTGCATTGCCTTCCGATTCCGACGGCTATTGTTTCGCTACACGTTAACTAAAGGTTCTACAATAACTGTTGCTAATTGGAGTCGTTTATCATTCGTTAATTGTTTGATACAATCCCTTCTCTTGTTTATTCTCTTTGTTTTGGGGATGTACCCTTTAACGGTACCTGTTTCATGGTCCCAGCACTTGTGGTTACGACAGTCTCTGTGGTGTGGCAGGTCGGCTCAAACTCATAGCCCGGAGGTGGCGGTTTCGATTCTCGCGACAGGAATAGCAAGTATTTGTGCACAGAAAGTAGGAACGCAAATTTTTCTGGGTCTAGGTGTTGGAGGGACCATATTGGTCTTCGTAGTTCCTGGGTCATCATCATCATCAACAGCCTGAAGACGTCCACTGCTGAACATAAGCCTCCCCCAGAGACCACGACTTTGAGTTGCTGCTCGCCTCCTGCATCCATCGGCTCCCTGTGGCTTTCACCAGATCGTCAGTCCACTGACTGGGGGGCCGGCCTACGCTACGTCTTCCGGTTCGTGGTCGTCACTCAAAAATGTGGATCGCCTGTGGATCTCCTCGTTCCTGGGTGGGTCCCTTATAAACACAGGGAATAGTATAGTTAGGGTCCCCAGGGATTCAAACGTTCTTTAGACGTAAGACTTTAACCAACATAAAGGTATTGAAATCCTTGTCAAGTGGCGATCGCGACCGGAAGAAATTGTTATGCCTTTTAATTCTAATATTAGCACACGAGGAATTCCACAGAGGCCATATTACTCAAGTCGGTGTGATAAGGGACTACTCTCTAGACCACCTAGCGTCTACCTGGCTGCACATTACCACATTACAATAAGGGTTGCTGTTGGTTGCACCGCGCCTTGAACGATCACGGTTGGCAGATATGATAATGACTTCACAATGAAGTCTCTTCTCGGCTGATCACCACAACCCGCAGACGGCTAAAAAGAACCTATTTCCAAGCTCTACATAAAGATATTTTGATTGTTATTCATGAGTAGAACCTACCTCATGAATAACAATAGATAGCAGGTGCAGATTTTTGAAAACTTTATCTTCGTTTTTATAAGAATCTCCTTTTTTGATTTAGCTTATAAAAAAAATATATCACTTATTTTTTGTCCCCTTTTTGATTGAAATTTTCCTCTACATTAAAAATTAATTATCAATCAATCAACATGTATTTGTTTCAGACAAACATTATCCATTTTTTTTTTAGTAGTAACCTTAACCTATTATCAAATTATGAAACAACTAAAATATAGTCGCTATTGCAGAGTACTTAGCCAATGTTTTGCACACTATTAATAGAAACTATTTACACCGAATCTATGCTGCTAATTCGTGGGAACGAGTGCGACTGAATGCATCTAGATTAGATCTTTCTGGTCTAAAAACTGATGTGAAACCAAAACACCGCGTAACCACGTTTCAGACTATTGTATGGATTATTTGACCTAGATTAGTATTGATTTAATACTTGTGGATAACTAAGGGTTATACAGAAACATTAAAGTATATGGAAGTATGGAAGTTTTTGAACATATAATGCATACCTATAGAAGCTGATTAAATAGTAATAGTTAATTAAGTAGTTAAAAATGGTAGAACAAAAGTTTTTTGTATAAACAATGTGAGTGCGCCCCAAAAGGTTTCTGGTAAATTAAAAATAACCCTGTATAGGTACTGATTACTATAATACTGCACGCAGAAGCACAGAATTACTTATTAGGTAATTGTACAAGTATAGACTGTTTGCAAAAACTTAGTAGAACTTAGAACTTGGAAGTAATTGCGGAAATATTTTCTATGGGTTTTCAATTACGATAAAACTTAAACTAGGTAATTAGTTCTTTGCGTCTTGGATGAGTTAAATGAAATAGATGAAAACGAATAGAGCCACAATTAAACGCTTAAAATTTCTTAGAAAATACTTTCGCGCGCTCTTTATTCTACACAATACCTATTACCTATGACCGACATCATGGCAACCTATCACCTAAATCTACCCTATGTCTATACAATAATGATGCACTGACCGTTCACCGTAACATGCCCCCTGATGTACCTACTTATATTATTTAAAAATATGCAAGTAAAACGTATTAATCTGTGGTGGGTACATACAAGTTTCGATAATGCTTACATATTTGTTTACAATTATGTAAATAGTACTATCGTAAATGTAAAGTAATATGTAAGCGTTAGCTTAATATCTACATATTAATTTACAATAACGATAATACTTGCATATCTTTAAATAATATAAATACATCAGGAAACAACTTATGGTGAACGGTCTGTAATATGATCAACCTCATCATCCTTGACAACTTTTGTATTCTTTTCCCCACAGATTAGAGAAAAAACAATAAACAATCGACTCTTTTCCCTTACAAAATCATTCAATGTTGAACGTTTTTAAAATGGTATTGCAGCTATTTAAGTGGGTCTAAGAGGTTGTTCACCGGATGTTTTCACGGACGGGGCTGGTTACAACGCTTTTATAGCTTAGTTTTTTTACCAGCTTATCAGTGAAAAACGAGAAATGTAGTTTACGCTCTTGATTTGTTATTTTCTCTCTCTTGTTTTGTGGTTTGTTACGGTATCTACCATCGGTGACTGAAGCAAAGCGCAATATCGCCTTTATAGTCCTTTCTGCCCCTAAGTACGTTTTTGTCGAATATACATTATACCTACTCTACCTACTCGGTACCGAGTATACCTAGTCTTCTTCTTCTTCTCGTGTAGGCAAGTGGTCAGCCCTGGTGTCAGAAAGTTAAGGCCGCCCAGAGACTCGGCTTAACGACCATTGTCTTACGGCAACAGCCGGGACCGACGGCTTTAACGTGCCCTCCGCGCTAAGTAGCCACCGTCTTCTAAAAACACGCCAGAGTAAAATTTACATCCTCTTATTAGGTTGCTTCTTCCATAGAAGTTACCTTAACGGGATTTTAATAACACGTCCCCTCCCCTTCCCTTCATTCCCACCTTCCCTTCACTCCTACTCCCATCCACCTTCCATGCGGTGGGGGAAAGAAGTATACAATAGCATCGGACCCCCACACTTCGCATACTCCTAACCCTCCCAAAAAAAAAACATGCCCTCCGAAGCACGGTAGCGCTCGGTTTTAAATATCACTTTTTGCTGTAGCGGTCACCCCTCAAAGTAGTATAGTATAGTAGTAGATTATTTAAATGAAAGCCAGCAACAAACATAAAAAAAAATCCAACCTAATTGAGAACCTGCGATTTAAAAGTCAGTGGAAAAATACAGGACGTTGTCACTGGCTGAACAAATGAATTCTGTAAAGAAAGCCAGTCACGACTTCAGTTCGACCTTCTACGCGTTTAGAACATTGTCGAATGTTGCCCAACTTTTTTGTACTAACCGCTGCCGTGCAAAATTCATGTTTTGGCCAAATATAACCTTTAGATTATGCAAGAATTTATGGAAGATTGTCTTTGGAGCTTTGTTGAGGTATTGTCCAATGCTGTGATCATAAATATTGCGGTTGGCATTTCTATGTGGTCCACCCACCCAAAATGCAATGACAAGTCGTATAGCCATCACAGCCGCTGACGACAAATTATCAGCTATAGCTGCCTACTTACCTATGATAGGGTGGTATACGAGTACCAAAGAATGGTTGACTTGTTTTTAGGGTTCCGTACCCAAAGAGTAAATAAAATAAATAAATAACGCCCAATGATCACATACTTACCCAATCCCATCTCATCTTGATCTTGGACCCAATTAGGATTCCCTGTATCTAGGGACCCAATATATACGAGGACCATGTTCCCATAACACCCAGACCCAGAACAATGCACTTTTTTCAAATCAAACCCGCTACCTGAGGGTTATGAGCCAAAAACCCAGGGAAAAAGGGACCCTTTGCTAAGCCCCCGGTGTCTTTCTGCCTATCGGACCTGGATTTTTGAACCGACGGTCGCTTAATCAAGTGAGATCAAATAACAGTACAGACCGTTCACCGTAAGATGTCCCCTGATGTACTTATATTCTTTTAAAAAATGCAAGTACTATCGTATATGTAAAGTAATATGTAAGCATAATGTAAAGTAATAGTTATATAGGCATTATATAAACTTGTATGTACCCACCGCAGATTAATATGTTTTACTTGCATATTTTTAAATAGGATACAAACACACGTACATTAGGGGACATCTTACGGTGAACGGTCTATAAATAGGAGAACCTAGTTCAGTGGTTGTCAAGGGACTTAGCCCTATGTCTGCAGTAGGTTCTATGAGTAAGGCTATAATATATGTACCTAAATATAGTGTTACTTTATGTTGTTGGTCCAGTTTGCGAATCGAGTTCAAGAATAGATTAAACTGGAGTTAGCAGCTGTTTGTCAGCTGCCACTGGAATGCCCTTTTGCAACCGTTTAGCTATACCTAACTGCACCAATACTTAGGTATACCACTTACTTACTTAGGTACTGTCCTAGCTGCCTGCGACTTCGCACTCATGGATAATCTTACAAATAAATACATTTATTATATAGAATAGAATTTATTAAGATAAAAATAGCATAAGCAGTGGTTTTATTAACCTCGGAATGACTTAGGGTGGGTTTTTTGAGCTAAGGTAACCAATGGTTAAAACCTCTAACGAATTTTGACCATTGGTTAGAATTTGTAGGAGTTTGTAACCATTGGTTACCTTAAGTACAGTACGTAGTAGGGTGGGTTTATGATTGGGTTATATGGGTTACCTTAACTATAGGTCAAAAAACCCACCCATATCCAAAATAACACATTATTCTTCGCCAGGCTTCAAACTATTTCCACAACAAAATTAAATCGGTCCGTGTTTTTTGCGATATGATAACAAATACCTAGACCTAAAGTTACTTTTCCAATTTATAAAACGACTAGCTGCGCCCGCGGTTTCACCCGCAGATAACAGTAGCCTATGTGTTAATCCAGTATATAAGCTATCTACATTCCAAATTTCATCCAAATCCGTCCAGCCGTTTGAGCGTGAAAGAGTAACAAACATACACACATACAAACTTTCGCCTTTATAATAATTATTAGTGTGATACCTTTCATGTTTGCATAAATTATTCTTGCAGAAAGTTAAGTTATTCTACTTACCATACCTACTGTCTTCTATTATTTATTCTGTGTTACCAGTTTGAAGAATTTTGCTTTCATGTCCTGCGGTTATCAAGTAAAACGTGCCTATAATAAATTGTGAAAGGTTTTTATCGGTGTTATGTAACACGCCCACGGTAGGTTTATGGATAACTCTATACGTTACGTAAAATAAAAATACGTGATAGATTTAATATGAATTTAGAGACACGTGTTTATTACCAAATAGCTAGCTAGTGTCGTAAATTTATTATAATACTTGTTCGTTTTTTCGAAATGAGATGTTTTATTAAAAAAAAAGAAATTGTATTTTATGCATGACTCAATAGATGGCGCCAGTTGTGGCTTTTGCTAAAATCTGTCACTGTCACTGTTTCAAGCATATACCACAGGTTAAAGGAAATGTGTCACGACACTGACTGACAACTCTACACTCTTTTGTTTTTTTTTAGCTTCATTGCAGGATACCTTGGCTTTATTTTAGATCATAATACTAACGTTTATCTATCTCGCAGACCTACTGTACATCAATTTACTTAATAAAAATGCTCCACAGACTACTTAGGAGATACTACAGACCCCTACAGACAATGTACTCGTGGTCCACTCAACTGAATTTGACATTTCTTTGTAGGTAGTCTAAGCATTTTCTTATGTTTAAACTACTCTGTGGTTTGAAAGGTTTAAACTATGTACTTACAGCGCCATCTAGAAATGAAGCGGAACTAGTGTTTTTTTAAATAATATGCCTCATTGAATTTTGTTCTTGGATCTTCTGGAAGGACAACACTGAGTTGCTTTTCTATAAAAATAATACTGTTTGTTTAGCCGAAGAAAAACTCTTTGTTGGTAAACTAATAAGTGTAATATCCGGGGAAGTTAAGAATTCCTCGTCTACATACATATCGGGATATAAAAGTATATCATCATAAAACACAAGCGCATTAATATACCTACCTAAATACGTGATCCTCTGCCTAAACTCCATGAGCCATCAGTTCAACCACTTCACAATAAACGCGCGTAATTGATCTCTGACTCATGAACTAAGAATTTAATGTTACATAGTATAGGAACATGAAGTTATGTAATTTAAAGTAAAAAATGGCTTAAACATAAATAAATTTAAAAATAAAGAAACGATCAATTCAATATTAAACTGCTGAGCGTATTCCTGTTGCCAGCTAAAAATAATGTACTTATTAAAAATTGGCGTGAGTTAGTTATTTATTTATTACTAGCTGCGCCCCGCGGTTTCACCCACGGATAAAAAGGAGCCTATGTGTTAATCCAGTACATAAGCTATCTATATTCCAAGTTTCATCCAAATCCGTCCAGCCGTTTGAGCGTGAAGGAGTAACAAACATACACACATACACACAAACAAACTTTCAGCTGTATAATATTAGTGTGATTCACTCATTTATTATTTTTTCTTAAGTTTATGTGTATTTACAATATTTTTATAAAAATACGTTACGAAAATACTATAAAAAACCTAAACCTAGAGTGCCGCCGGCAGGACCCAAGCTACCGGTGGTTAGGGCTGCAGAGTGAGGAACCTCCTGACAATACGTGCCGTGTCAAGGAGTACTGCCTTCTGAATCTAACCCTTAATCCAACCGTCTAGCGAGAGCCTCTCGAGGTGTTGGTCGAGGCTCTTCGCTATATATAAGGCGAACGGCCTTATAGCGAAGAGCCTCGACCAACACCTCGAGAGGCTCTTCGCTATAAGGCCGTTCGCCTTATAGCCTTATTCGCCTTATTTATTATTATAATTTCATGATGATTTTTAAATTAAATATATATGCCCTAGCCTAGTTATCGGTTTTACGAAACCGTTAAAATCAAATTAATCGAAGGACCATGACTGCGAAAGACCATGATTCGTAATATCCGGTTTAGTCAATCGAATTGTAAACTATGAATAGACATTTGTAATCATTCTATCCAAACAATGACAATAGTTATTATAGATAACAATGTGAACGTTATACTACATTATAGTGTACTATAACATATCTTATTATGCTAAATAGGTACCTTTTGTGGTTAGTCTCGGTTGCTATCGTTTTGCGAGCCCTTTTATGACATCCTAACGGTTTAATTATATAGCCTATGACACGCAAAGTGTTAAGGTCTATCGATTGACACCTTGTTGATTGAAATAGGATAAGTAGTTTAGGAGATTCGAGCGAATTTATGAAAACGGTCAAACTCATAACTCTCCTTTTTGCAGTAGTAAAAATGGCACCACTTGGCAATGGCTGACCTCTTGCCTATGACAAGACTAGATGAATTAAAAACAAAGATAAAGTAATGTACATAGCTCAACTCAAACACCTTGAAGCAGGTCGATATTCATAAGGTATTGGCGTGTGAAAGTGGAACCAAGCAAGGCAAGGCATGAAGGCGAAGTTATTGTGCACATCAGTGGTCAAACGTAAGTACCAATCCTTGGCGGAGGTTGGTGAACTTTAATGATAGGAAATAGAGCTTAAAATCGGATGTGGTTGCGTCAAGATAATAAGCGTCAACTTTTTTCTGTCTTGAGGAATGAATGGTGTCGCACGGTCGTTTGGTTTCTAGGTATTGTCGCGCCGGTTTGTACATTACGCCAAAGCATCATATTTATTTATGCGACAAAATTCAGATGTATGTAGTTACTTAATTTACTTAAGAAAACAAAATTAATAATATCAAAAGCGTTTCTAAACTTAATAGTAATAAAAAAAATAAAAAAAAATATTTTTGAACGGGCTAATGTTGTCTCTATCGACCGTTACAGCGTCACCGGGCGGGAGGGCAGGCGCTTAAGGCGCCCAGTTGTCAAAAGTGGGAGGCAACTAGCTGGCGGTCACCCCTGCTGGGTTAGCACGGACGGTAGACAAAATTGTCTTTCCCCGTTTTACGTCACTTTCTTCATACTTGCTTGGAGTAAAACAAGGGAAAGACAGTTTTGTCTACCGGCCGTGCTAACCCTACTGGGGTGCGAGCCTCGGCTTAGGCCGTTGCCGGGATAAGAGGATCGAGAAGGCTACCTCCACTGGAAGAGTGGACCCTATGGAAAGTAATAATAATAATTCTATGATCATGACATGAGAGGTAAGTACGAGCCCAAAAATATATATAAGCAAAAAAACTAACTCAATTTGAAATCTTTACATAATATGTTTCTTTACAGCTGATCACCTATGGTCGGGTACCTAATTACAAAATTTTTTGGACAACCAAAGATCTCAATCGAGCAACTAATAAAATATACCTAAGTACTATTTTTATAATTTAGATTGAATATGTTCAATATTTACCGCCCAACGATCACATACATAGATCCTGGACCCTAACTAGGATCCCCTGTATCTAGGGACCCAGGAACTACGAGGACCATACTCCCATAAACACCCAGACACAGAACAAGTATTTGCGCCTTTTTTTCCTGTGCACAAATACTTGTCCTGTAGCGGGAATCGAACCCGCCGCCTCCAGGTTATGAGCCGACCAGCTCAACCACCACACCACGGGGGCTGTGTGTGGATTGAATATACTTTGTTATAAGTGTCGTAAAATGAACTCTATCGAGAGCAAAATAAACTGCACAGATATCTAAAAGTTATCATTTTTCAAAGCAATTAGTTTTGACGTTCTGACAGTTCCTAGTCACCGTTACCTAAGTTTCACTTGGATTACGGAAGTAAAAGTTTATTGAAAAATGAGCCTAATCAACTAACAATTAGAAGGTAATACGAAGCGGTAACATATGTGTAAGGGTGGGCTTTTTGACCCATAGTTAAGGAAACCAATGGTTAAAAACTGTAACAAATTCTAACCAATGGTCAAAGTTTGTTAGTTTTTAACCAACTACAGATAAAAAAACCCACCCTTAGGGTGCCCTTATTCGCCCTTAGGGTGGGTTTTTTGACCCGTCCAATGGTTAAAAAACGGTTTCTAACCAATGCAATGGTCAAGAACTTAACGGATTAAAAAACCTACCCCTAGTTAGGTCCTCTTGTTGAAAGAAACACTTCAAAATTCAAAACACTGGTTTTCTTTGTCCCTTTACTACAGCCAGCCATACTTTCGTCCCTTTCTTGCAGTTAAAAAAGTATGGAACGTTAAGCAACAACGTTGGTTCACTTTCAAATTAGAAATTATGCGTGCGAAATGCTAAGTACTCACGTTCATATTCCGCAACCTTCGGTCAATCCTCAGTTAGACATCAAAACACTGATCACAACTTTCTTCAATGGAATTCTGTTTGATAATATATCTGAAACAGTTTCGGACCGGTTCGGCGAGGGCGAGGGGAACGGACGTGGTATCGCGGCGATCGTACGTCGGTGACTGTTGACTGTCTTCGAGTTTCTTTATTAACGCCATTGGCTGCTGTTAGTAGGCTGTTTATTGACTATAGTGTAGAGAAGACGCAGTGTAGTCGTATGCTGGAAACTAACTGTTGCCTTTGGCTATCCCTGCGGATATTCCAAGCTGCTCTGCTGCTAGATGCTCTAATTATCGTTGTCGATATGCGTTGTAGACTTACTTAAAGGACACTACACCACAGTTGTTGAAATAAGCTCTAATTTTTATTTAACATCCTGAAAGGAGCGGTTCCAAGACGGGCGTGTTTTTCTGTAATGCTAATGCAATAATTCGTCAACATGATACTTACCTATTCTTCTTTTCCTTAAGTGTAACTGTTAACTAACATAGATAGGCACAGTGATAAAATACAAGTCATCTTTTAGAGTGGGTTTTTGATCCTTCTCTCTTCCTTTAGACTGAGATAAGGCGTAAAACTAATTAACCCGTGCGAAGCCGGGGCGGGTCAGCTAGATACCATACAGAAAAAAAATAACATACGAAAAAGAAGAATTAAAAAAAAAAATAAAGAAAATTATGAAGGAATTTATTAAGATAAAAATAGCATACGTAGTGGTTTTATTAACCTCAAAATGACCAGTGTGGGTTTTTTCATCCGTAGTTAAGGTAACCAATGGTTAAAACCCTAACAAATTTTGACTATTGGTTAGAATTTGTTAGTTTTAACCATTGGTTACCTTAACTAAGGATCAAGAAACCCACCTTTAGTAGTAACAGGAAAGAAAATTCTAACTATGTTATCGTTTTCGTTACAACTCGATTCGCAACAAATTTTACCCCAATGGTTTTTTTTTATTGTTGACTAGGCTAGCGTTTGACCACAATCTCACCTGATGGGAACCGATGATGCGGTCGAAGGTGTAGCGCGCTTGTCTAGTCATCACAAAGAGAAAGAAGGTTAGAATTTACAAAGACTTCTATGTAGGTATACACCAGACAGGACATCTCTAACTTGCACTGTCAACCACTGCAAATATGCCTATGAGCATCTTCTCGCTCACACGATGCTCAGCACTCAAAGCGACTGCAGCAGTGAATAGCAGTAAAAATGATGATCCGAATGTGCCATGGCACTAGCGCTGCGTGTTGTGATCGTTGGTTAGACGATTTAATCTCGTAAAGCGCTGTAGCGGATTTTTGTTTAATTATACAAAAAATGACAACTATTTGTGCTTTGAATAGCTTCTCTAGTACGTAGTACATATACCTCTTTGAGAATTTATTAGAATTTTTGACTATTAGTTACCTTCACTATTGATCAAAACCCCATAAGGGTGGGTTTTTTGATCGGTAGTTATAGTAACTAATGGTTAAAAACTCTAATAAATTTTGACCATTGGTTAAAATATGTTAGCATTTTTAACCATTGGTTACCTTAACTACGAATCAAAAAACCCACAAACACCAGGTTAAGGTAACCTACATAACTATAAATAGTAGATGCCTAGTACGGTAGTTTAAAAGTATCCGGATTCCAAACCCAAATCTACGTACCTAATCTTTCATTACTGTGCATTCCGCAGCCACTAAAAATAATGCTCTTAATAGTTAAGGCTGCTATTTTAATATTTCCTATTCCGAATTCCAAGAATACCTATATTTTATGTAGAGTTTAGTTTTTCCGCTAAAAATATAACAAAGTTACTCATCAACTTATTCGTAAGTAGGTTAGGTAAAGTACTTAGGCTGAGGTCATGAACTTTAACTTATATATATAAAAATGAAAAAATGAAATGAAATGAAATTAACTTTATTCCTAACATAAAACACACAATATCGCATAAGTAACATTAATACAAGGACAAGAGAAACTTTCAATACACACTCCTATGCGATACTGCGCGATGTCAGGAATAGGTCCCGGCTCAGCATACAACTAAGGGTCAATTCACATAGAGCGGCAAAATGCTCGAGCAGTTTTTAAGTGCTATTGGAATATAAACCTTTTTCCATTTTGACAAAGCTGAAAACAGTATGCAACATTAAAATCTTAGTTATTTTAATGTTGCATACTATTTTCAGCTTTGTCTAAATAGATTAAGGTTGATATTCGTATAGCACTTAAAAACTGCTCGAGCATTTTGCTGCTCTGTCTGAATTGAGCCTAAGGCTGCAAATAACAGCCTCAGTCACTGATTTTCAGCCGGAACCCATGCCATGACATCATGGACGCAACACACATTATACGACTACAAAGTGCAAAATTACAATTTACAAACATAATAGAAAAATAAATAAAACTTAAAACACACAGCAAAGAGTACACAAGAACAAAGAAGAAAAAAAAATGTAATGAGTTTAATACATAATAATAAAGATAATAAAGATGTGCGTTTAATATAGATGTGTATTTGTGTATAAATATATGTCATGCTCCTGAATCACGTTGGAAACAGGGCGTTTAGTAGACACCTGCCCATTAGCGTTAACGCCAAACGATAGCTCCAAAATGTATGAGAATGACATTACCTGTGGACGCTTTTCCGCGGGGCGTTTACGCTAAATTCTAATTTGAGTTGGGGGCCTGCACTTACGTCCCGCTTGGGGTGTATTGTGCAGTTCCCTCCGCCAGCTTCTACCCAAGCCATCCCAGCTCCTTGAAGTAACGGAGGGCGGCTTTGGGGTGCTGGCACAACTGCTCCAGTGTTGGCGTTTACGCTAACGGAAAGGGATCTTTGCGAGACCGCCAGGGCCCGCTAGCCCGCTACGTTAGCGTTTTAAGTAGTAAGGGTTGAATCTTGGCGCACCACGTGAACACGTGAACCCATATTGCACACGTTGCAGTAGCGTAGGTGTAGGTCATAGGGAAAAGTGCGAACTTAGAAGCTTCAAACTTTAGTGCAGACGGGCATAAGTGTTAGCGATGGTGGCCGAGCGGTAGCATGTGCGCTTCGCAATCTTACGGCACCGGGTTTGATCCTCGGCCCTTCACCAGACTTTACTAGTAAGTTATGTACAGTTTTCGATGCCACCGCTCTGTGCCTCGGAGAGCACGTTATATAAGCCGTCGGTCCTGGTTGTCATAAGAACATCTATGGCAATCGTTACGGGTAGTCAGACACCTCATAGAATCTGACGCCTGGTCTAACCATCCCTGTTACTGGTTCCATATGGGTTGCAAGATCAGATGGCAGTCACTCGTGTAATTCTGGTAGCTCGCCGCTACAGGTTAGATTGGGAGCCGACCCTAATAACAAATGGGAAAAGGCAAAGAAGATGACGATGGGCATAAGTATTGTATAGCATCTCAAACTCATCATTTTAAGATACTAAGGAGTAGGACTTTTTTGCATAAGAGTTATTTAAGTGGGTACCTACCAATACCAACGCTTTGTCAGATAATCAGCCGCTAGCAGTATCGTGTGTAAGCACTAACTGGTTCCAGTTTGAAAAGCATTCATCATCCCCAACAGCCTGAAGACGTCCACTGCTAAACATAGGCCTCCCCCAGAGAGCACCACTTTAAGCGGCTGCTCGCCTCCTGCTCACTGGTTGCCTGTTGATCATCGGCTATATTCAACCAATGAGAGATCAGTATTTTTAAGTTGACATTTTTTTTTTATCTAAACGAATGACGTGACGAGCTAGTCGTTCGCCTGGTGTAAAGCAACACGGCCGCCCATAATAGATTGCAGTGTCACTCAGAACTCCAAACTCAAGTTTCGCGTGACATTGCGCACTGCGCACGTCATCCTAAGACATAACACAGTCTAAAAAAGTTTTCCAGACTGTGAGATCAGTTCGTAAAGTCTCATTTGACCAGTAATTTCACTAGCTACAATGCCCTTCAAACTGGAACACGGTAGTGCTTGCACACTACTGCTTGGCGGCAGAATAACTGGTAAAGCGGTGGTACCTACCTAGGCGAACTTTGCAGAAAAGTCCTACCACCTAGTAAAACTTTGAAAGTTAAAAAGTTAAAGTTAAACATGAGTTTAACTTTAACACACGTACGAGAAACTGGGGGTAACGTCATTCTCATTTGTTTTTAACCATCTTTAGATCTGCACCACTTTAAAAACCAGATGGTCTTTAATTCCATAATTACCTACATCAAAGTACTTATATAGGTACCTATTTGGATGGAACGGCCCGTAGAACTCCTGTAATCTTTTCTGTTTGCAGTTTTAGCGGAAATGCAAACATCAACATTTTCAAAGAACGCTTTGTTGCACGTAAGTAGGTACTTCTCCATCGTTTTCTCGAGATCGATGTTTTGAATACCCCATTGATATGAATTCTTATTATACTAGGCATTCAGGCGAATTCCAAAACATTCAATAGGTACTTAGAATAACTTCGAGAAAACCTACTAGAATATCTATCCAATTTTGTTGGAATTACTCGCGCCTTTGCAAAAGCGATTCTGACGAAAGCTAATAAGTATAGAATATTATTTTGTTCACTCCCACCATTACGTCGAAAATGTAGTAGGAGTGAGACAGCAATAGAAACAATGTTTTCAAAACTTTCTTTAAATAGCGTCTGTAGTAGTAAGTCAGGCTGTTTTTAAAGTATTTTGAGGCCGTGAACAATTCGCGTGTTAACCAAAATTACTTGTTAACAAAAAGTAGGGCAAATCATCTTGCTTTATGCGGAGTATGCCGTGACTAATCCTTGAAGTAACCCTGCTAATAACTAAGTTTTAAACCAGTCGGAGAACTAAAGTGAGCGATATAGCTCTTAGAATTAGCAAGTTGAAATTGCAATGGTCAGGCCACATCGCTCGTAGAACTGACACCCGATGGGGATGAAAGGTTCTCGTGTGGCGACCACGAACCGGACCGCAACGCGCAGCGTGGGCCGGCCCCACACTAGGTGGACCGACGATCTAGTGTAAGCCGCGCGAGCCGATGGATGCGGGAGGCGAGCAGCCGCTCATAGTGGCGCTCTCTGGGCAGGCCTACGTTCAGCAGTGGACGTCTTCAGGATGTTGATGATTATGATGATGATGAAACTAGTAGTACACTCTACTACTGGTTTAAACCGTACCGGCACAGAGTACCTATAAAAAGGTACCGGTTTCCGTTTGTATTATTATAGAGAAGTCTTTTGATGGTCCTGTTATTTAAATAGTTCGCTAATGATATTAACTTTTTCACTGACATGAGTGAGTTGACTATACTGGCCTATTTATAGTATTGTTTTATTGTAATGTAGTCGAATAACGTGACGAGCTGGTCGTTCGCCTGGTGTTAAGCGACACGGCCGCCCATAACAGATTGTAGTGTCACTCGGAACTCTAAATTAAAGTTTCGTGTGACACTGCGAACTGCGCACGTCATCCTAAGACATCACACAGTCTAAAAAAGATTTCTAGACTGTGAGATCAGTTCGTAAAGTCTCATTTGCCCAGTAATTTCACTAGCTACAATGCCCTTCAAACCGGAACACAGTAGTGCTTGCACACTACTGCTTGGCGGCAGAATAACTGGCAAAGCGGTGGTACCTACATAGACGAACTTTGCAAAAAAGTCCTACCACCCAGTAATTTATCTCGAATTAATCTGCTTGACGACAAATATAACTTAAAGGAATGAATTGTAATGATAGGTAAAGATCCGAGCACGTGAGCAAGCATATAAAAGGACAATAGAAGGGTGGAAGAGCATAGCGGGTCGGGTTCAATTAAAGCCTAGAGCCGGAGGTGGAGGCAGCGGGTTCGGTTCCCGCGGTTCAGGTCAAGTATTTGTACACAGAAAAAAAAGCGCAAATACTTGTTCTGTGTCTGGGTGCTGTGGGACCATGGCCCTCGTAGTTCCTGGGTCCCTAGATACAGGGAATTCTAGTTAGGGTCCAGGATCTATGTATGTGATCGTTGGTAATTTATTTATTTTAATTTGAGGTTCCAAAAAATATATCAACACATAATTACACCAAGTAGACCCCCTATCAGTGCTTCTAATTTACATATGTAGTTAACCTAGAATACGGACAGCTACGAAAGAGATGTGTTATTTCTATAACGAAGGTGTCAGTTTTACCACAAAAACTTAAGCCTGGTTTTCACGGGCCCAGTTTCTGACCACCCAGTAACAACTGTACATTCTGTTGTCTATACAGTACACTCACTTTCCCGGCGTGTTGTCACTACAGCTGGGTTAGCATGGACAGTAGACAAAATTGTCTTTCCCCGTTTTACGTCACTTTCTTCATACTTGCTTGGAGTAAAACAGGGGAAAGACAGTTTGTCTACCGGCCGTGCTAAGCCTACTGGACTGGGTCTGCATAGGAGACAGCAGTACACAGCTACTATGTTACTAGTCCTGGCCAGGTGTTTGTGTTTTCACGAGGTGCAGTAAAAACCAAAACATTTTGAAGTAGCTGACCGACAGCAACCGGCTGGTCTGTACTGGCCCAACTTTGTTTTCACGGAGCCAGTACCTGCCAGAGAGTAACTGTCCTTCACTGTCCGCCAGCTACTGGGCCTGTGAAAACTAGGCTTTAAAGAATTACTGCTAAATGAACGTAAAACGATTAGGTAGAAAGCGGCCTCGTAGCGATACTATGTGAACGGCACGGCCATAGAGTAAATAGCTAACGGAGTGAACAGGATGGTGATCATTAATGATTTCCTACAGCTGGTGCGAATTTAGCTAATCAGATTTACTTAGTTTGGCCTACTTTAGACTGTGTTTTAGCTCAAACCATTAGTTATTTTTTAAAGATTTAACCTTTGTTTAGTATAATGGAGCTTTGGTTATGACAATGTGGCATCAGATTGTTTAGAGAAAGCCGTCCCAAATACTGTTTTGTTTAATAGTCGTAGTAGGCCCGATTTAGAAGGCTTTAGTTGACAGTCCTTAAAATACTAAAAAGATATCCGTCTCTTACATTGCCGTCTATTTGACAAGGACAGCAACAGTTTTAAAAGTTTTAGATCTGTCAACTAAAGCCTTTAAAATTGGCCCCATTGTCGCTAGTGCGCTACTTTCTTTTTTAAAGAAAACTGTTTTAAAGACGATATTTTTTTAGTCGTTAACTCTGTCTCAGTGATTATACTCTAAGACGCTGTAGAAACAAGCGTTAGCGTCATGTTAGCGTATATTATAGTAGGTAGTTTGTGGTAGAAACAAATGAACCACTATGCTCACAACTATGCTGCTCCCTACGCTTTCCACTGGATAAGATTTTTTAATTAATCCATTTCTACACGTTAACTCATTCAACAGGATAATTTTCTGCCCAAATTCTTATTATTACCTTCAAATATTTAAAAGGTGTGCCAAAAATCATTAAATTAAAATCTACTTAAAACTTAATTAGGTACCTACGCCATAGCTTAAAAATACTTTAAAAATGCCTAGCTTATTATGTAATAATATTTTAGTGTTCTGATTCATAGAAACTCAGTTGTTATCAGGCCCTGCGATGAATGCAATATGTAATTAGCATCATACAGCTTCATATGACCGAGCGGCTGCGTATTCTGTCTGCCTACCTTCAACAATGTTTACATTCTTATCAAACTACTTTTGGGAACTATTTTAGGAATGATAGGACTTGCTAATATTGTATTGCTTATACTTACTTTATGAATGTATTGCAATAATAACTTAGTTACTTAACATGTGCTTAACAGTCTTTCCTACGTATGTAAATTATCTAAGTACTTGCTAGCACTTCTGCAGCTTTAAGAAACTGTTTTATTTTATTTCGTACATAATTTATATCCACTGTAAGGCTTCGTCTGTTCCCGTATGGTATGCGACTACCCGCTTTATTTTACTTTCCGATGTACATACAATATCTAGTTTTAAGTACCCACCTACTCAATAAGAACAACTTAGTTTTACGCATAACCTGTATTTCTCATAAGTGAATTGTATTCTTTTGAGAAATAAATATCTTAAACCACAAAGAGATGATCTAATAACTTCTGAATTTTAGAGGGGTGGACGTCAGTTTAACTTGAGGCAGGTAAGTAAAGTTATATAGTATAGTGTGGTTACTAGGTATTCTATTATCTGTGGTGTGGTATAGTATTGAAAAACCATAGTGCTGATACCATCATTTATTAAGATAAATAGATAACTACAGCCGTGATCGATGTTTTAGATCATATTACATGGTTCTAATCTTTACAAACAGTAAACAAATACATATAAGCTGCAGTTGTACGAAATTAACCCTTACCCCAATAATATAAGGTTTACATTGCGCTAAATATATGAATACATGTTTTATTACAAGCAAATGAATCGAAACACTTTTAACTCTTAGATTTAGAAGTCTATGACACTTTTAAATACTACAAGTTGAATATATCGTCGCTCGTATGACTAATGGTCCTATCTCACTTTTTGGCTGTTTTGAGTTAGGACCGCTATGTTAGTCAACGCAAAATTCTCTATCATTAACATTAACATTTACTAACATTTTGGATCACAAGATCCTTCAGTCATACGTGCGACGATATTTGCTATGAATGTCTATAACCGAGGCACTATGCTTTGTATTTTAGTTGAATGGTTACTGAATAATTAACATTTCAATGATAGTAACACGCAAATATGATAACGCTTTCAAACGCATACTGATATTAATTATAAATGTTACTAGTGACCTTTATACTCTGATAGCGGGGCAGCTGGCATGACTTAAACGAGGCTAAAGTAGCTGTGGTAAAGAATTACTCTGTATAAACATTTATATATATAAATAGTAACTCTTACTACAACGCCATAAAGTTCAACTTGGCTCGCACAGCGCGGCAAACTTACTATTTTATTCACAAAAAGTCTCCTCTTACTCTTTTCTTTAGGATCATTGCTTTAGAAAACAGTCAATGTCCATATTAGAAAACAATGGATTTAAAAGATTCAGATTGATTTGTGAAATCCCAATGGTTGGTGAAAAATGAGTGACGATATACTACCGCACTTTTATAAAAAAAAATGAGACGTGAAAATGGAAAAATTGGAAAGGTTAAATGGAGTTAACCACGAGCAAAGCTGTAATAGTGGAAAATATTAGAAGTACAGTATGAGTCCCCAAGTTGTAAAAGTAGGAAATATTACAAGCATAAGGTTTCTCTCCAGTATGAATCACCAAGTTGTAAAAGTTGAAAATATTACATGCACATGGTTTCTCTCCAGTATGAATAACCAAGTTTTAAAAGTTGGAAATATTACAAGCATATGGTTTCTCTGCAGTATGAGTCCCCAAGTTGTAAAAGTTGGAAATATTACATGCACATGGTTTCTCTCCAGTATGAATCACCAAGTTGTAAAAGTTGGAAATATTACAAGCATAAGGTTTCTCTCCAGTATGAATCACCAAGTTGTAAAAGTTGGAAATATTACAAGCATATGGTTTCTCTCCAGTATGAGTCCCCAAGTTGTAAAAGTTGGAAATATTACATGCATATGGCTTCTCTCCAGTATGAGTCCCCGAGTTGTAAAAGTAGGAAATATTACATGCACATGGTTTGTCTCCAGTATGAATCACCAAGTTGTAAAAGTTGGAAATATTACAAGCATAAGGTTTCTCTCCAGTATGAGTCACCAAGTTGTAAAAGTTGGAAATATTACAAGCATAAGGTTTCTCTCCAGTATGAGTCACCAAGTTGTAAAAGTTAGAAATATTACAAGCATAAGGTTTCTCTCCAGTATGAATCCCCGAGATGTAAAAGTAGGAAATATTACATGCACATGGTTTCTCTCCAGTATGAGTCTTGAAAGGCTTGAGAGATATTCTTTCACTTTCACAGCAATGGGGCAATATACTTATAGGTTGGGGAGAAAGATCCCGAATCCGCAAGTTTTAAAAAAAGGTTATCTAGTCCCCAAGTTGTAAAAGGCCTACATAATACACTTATAGGCGTTCTCTTCAGGAGTCCCTAAGCTGTAAATTTTATATCGTCATGTACCAAAAATAGTAGGTTATAAAGTTGATAGGTACTTTATGAAATGCCAAATGCCCAAATGCTTTCAGAGTGAAAGTGTAAAGATACGTTTGAAATGTATCGCCTTTGTGTGCGGGAGATGATGTCAGATCGAAGTTTAGCGTCTCGTGACGGGTTGCCAGTCGTCGCCGTCCGGATCGCGAGCTGTAACAATACAATACATAGTTGGAAACAACTGCTTATTTTTACTATACGCCGATAAGTGCAATCTGGAGCTCTTCTGAAGAGCTCCAGATTGGGGATTTAATGTTTGTTTTCACGGCTGTTTATTTTTTGAGGAATATTATTAATTAATGCAATAAAAAAATATCAGAACACTAGCCTATTTGTAATGTTATGTCTTATTTATATTCTATTTTTAATGTTTGTACTTACGTTTGTCATCGCGACGAGGCGGTGGACGACGGTCGCGGTCATCACGACGAGGACCATCGCGATCGTCGCGTCTTGGACCGTCACGGTCGTCACGTCGCGGGCCGTCACGGTCGTCACGTCTCGGACCATCACGGTCGCGGTCATCGCGCCGTGGGCCATCGCGATCGTCGCGTCTGGGGCCATCACTGTAAGGTTGGTATAAGTTAGTACAAGTGCGGGTAGTTTTGAAAAATAAAATCGCAATTAGCGATAAGGTTTTGTAAGGTTTGGTATTGTTACGCGTCTTGTAAATCTTTGTATTCCTTGAAAATTGTATACAATAAAGAATTTGAGATGAGAGTTAAACTGACAACCGATGGGGAAGAAACGTTCTCGAGTGGCGACCACGAACCGGAAGACGCAGCGTAGGCCGGCCCCTCACTAAGTGGGCCGACGATCTGGTTAAAATCGCGGGGAGCCGATGTATGCAGGAGGCAAGCAGCCGCTCAAAGTGGCGCTCTTTGGGGGAGGCCTATGTTCAGCAGTGCACGTCTTCAGGCTGTTAATGATGATGATGATGAAAGAGTTTTCTTCTATCTATTCTCTTGGGTGCCATTCTCTGTGGTGTAACGGTTGAGCATGTTGGTTGATATACTTGAAGCTGCAGGTTCGATTCCGATAGAGATAAATAGATAAACTCTTTTTTAGAACAAATTTATTGAGCATTTGTACACAGAATAAAGTGCAAATACTTGTTCCGAGTCTGAGTGTTGTGGGACCATAGTCCTCTTAGTTCCTCGGTTCTAGATACAGGGATTCTTAGTTAGGGTCCAGGATCTATTATGTGACCACAGACACATCACCAGCCGGAAAATGTCCACTGCTGAACATAGGCCTCCCCCTATCATAGGGGGGCATTTGCCTTAAACACCCCGCTAGGCAGGCGGCTTGCCGATGGCAGAAAATTTTAATGTTTTTTTTTTACATCAGACTTATTTAACATTTGAGCACGCTCTCACCTGATGGAAAGTGACGATGCGATCAAAGGTGTAGCATATTAGCTAAGTAAGTACCTAATCACTCTTCTCTTGAACACGCCCGGGTCATATTTTGCCGGAAACACAGACGCTGGCAGGACATTCCATTCCTTCCAATGTAGGTATACCAAGGAGAATGCTGCTGCCCATTCCCTGGATATTTTCTTAGCCGGCTCTTACGGCAACCACGGGAAGAGATGGGGTGGTGCTAATCGCAAACCGGGACCACACGGCACGGCGGTGTATGTGATCGTTAGGCGTTATTTATTTATCTCACCGATCATCCCTCCTGGGCGGATCTCGTTCGTCTCTCCTTGGCGGGTAGCGATCGCGGTCGGTGCCGCGGTCGCGTTCACTGCCACGATCGCGGTCGCGGTCGCTGCGGTAATCGCGGTCGCGGTCGCGCGGCGGTGCGTCACGAAAGCGGTCGTCACGCGGCGGCGCGTCCTTACTGCGCCACGCTGATGAACGCTCCTGCGGAATCATGTTCGATTTGGATTCCTGTGGATTTGTGTCACAGAATACTTAATAGTAGATACAGATTCACTCCGCGAAGTCAAATAAATAGCGACTCTAACCCCTACGCAATAAGGTGTAGTTTAGCTCGAATAGCGCTACTTACTACGACACGCTAATGAATGCCCCTGCGGAATCATGTTCGAATTGGAGTCGTGCCGCAGAATACTTAATAGTGCTAGAAGATTCACTCCGCAAAAGGGAAATAAATAGTGACTCTAGCCACTGCGCAATAAGGTGTAGTTTAGCTGAAACTGCAATCGTTACTGCTTATCGGGCGGAGCCAAATTTCCTTCACATTCACCGCTTTAGTTATTTTTGATAAAACACTCATGTTTAATGCCCCTTAATGTGCAACAGCTTCATAAACTGCTATTTCCATTTGTGAAAACTGTCAAGGCTTGGTCGATAACATGGTTTTGGGCTACAAGCTGATGTTAAGTTGTTTATTTTCCAGGCAATACTTAATAAATAATGGAATAAATATAAATGGTATAGTTACAGTAGCAGCAGGCGCCGGGTCAGCGGGCGCGCGCCGCCAGCTGCCGCCGCCGTCGCCCGGCCCGCTCGTGCGGCCCGCGTACCGAGGCCTGCGGACATCAAACCGTGGACAACATTTCATTTTTTGGTAGGTACCGAAATTAGAAAACCACAAGATTTTACTCTAAAGAGGTCATTTAAAAAATATCGGAGAAGTAACAACAGGAGAATATTCATTAGAAATAATTAAAAAAAATCTTAGTAGAGTGTGGTTCAAATTTAATTACGGCTGTGAAGTGCGCTGCAATGCGCTCACCTCTGCTCGCGCACATCTAACTTTTGCTACTGCGCACCGTTTCGCGCCAACTTTGCAGCCGCCATTGAGTTCGAATCGCACTCTAACTATGCACATAAGCAAAGAATATAATACTACGATAAGCTACATAATTAATGAAACAGATGAATTTTAATGTACAGGAAAACTGGAATCGCGAACGGAATTTGAACCCGCACCTACCATTACTTAAACCCGCCCGGCTTATAATTTACAACACGCAAAACGTACACAAACTAGCAAAAACAGAAAACTATCAAATTGATGCAACTTTGTTCCCATCGGGTGCAATTAAATTATGTGAACCGGGGGTCTAGCAAAGATACCTTTCCGTTAGCGTTAACGCCAAACGATAACTCAAAATGTATGGGAATGACATTAGCTGTGACATTCTCATATATTATCGTTTGGCGTTAACGCTAATGGAAAGGAATCTTTGCTAGACCCCGCTGATCGCCTAGCAGATGACTGACCTCTCCGGTTCGCGGCGGTCCCGGTCCCGGTCCGGTTCGCGGCGGTCCCGGTCCGGGTCGCGGCGCTCCCGGTCGGGCTCCGGCGGCGCGCGGGCGGAGCGCCAGGCGCCCGCGCCCCCCTCCTCGCGCGGTCTCTCCTCTCGAACTGGACGATCGTCGCGCGGTCTCTCCTCACGTCTGTTAAACGTTGCACTTTGTTAAATAGGCTATACCAGATGGCCTAGCATGAGCACCGCGAGAAAAGTTGTCGTCGCTGTTAGAGTGAGACACACTTAGACGCTACTATAGTCTTGTCACGGTCTCTCACGAGGTAAAGTGTCGAGAAAATTTTGTCGCGGTGCGCATGCTAGCCGGGCATGCTAGCATGAGCTGTAATAATCGACATCTAATATAGATCTAGTCTCTATGAAAATCAAACCTCAAAAGTGTCCCCATTCCAATGCTTAGTTATACAGATATTTCTCTCTCCAGCTAATATAAATAGTGCCACAAAGTATCTAACGTGGATAGTATTCATAATGAAAAGTAATAGTTTGATATAATTCGCTTATATATCGTCACTCGCGTGCAGCTAAATCAACTAAAACGACTCACCTGTGCAAAATGTCACCAGATTCAGCCAAAAAAAACTCGAATCGATCTGTATTGTCGAATCAAACACGGCTGGCTAACTACGTAACTCGCAACAAGTTTGCAACAGGCGTAAATTTCGCAGTCATTGCTGTCAAACATCACTTTGGCAGAGCAGAAAGTGATCGAGCGCTAGATCACCGCCTATCGGATAATCGATGAACTAAAAAAAGTACATTATTTTGTTTCCGTCTATTACTGTTCTGTTGCTAGTGGCGCTAGTAACAAAGGCCAAACTGAATTCAGCGACAGGCGAGCAACAAGCGGGCGACTTACGATTTCCAGTGACATCTTGCGACCAATTGCTAAGTTTTGCTGTCGCTTTGCTGTTGTAACTTTACATAATACGGGCGCGATCGTGTTTTTCGACTGAATCTCGTGACATTTTTCAGGGGTGAGCCGATTTAACTGCACGCGAGATACTCGAGCAAATACCAACAATGTATTTGACATGGGTAATGCAAGGTCGCGTATCAACAACACGGCTTGCGACCATAATGCCAAATTTTGATGTTGGCCTCGTTTTGACTGATACAAAGCATTGGCTTTGTCCAGCTTCGAACAGGCCACTATGAAAATGACTTTATCAATTCTTAATCTTCCTTGTGTCGAACTAAAAACTATAAGACCCGGAAGAAGACAAGAACAAACATCTCGAAAAGCTGTCTACTTGACACAGCACGTATCGTCATGAGGTTCCTCACTCTGCAGCCGTAACCACCGATTGCTTGGGCCAATGTTTTTATAGTATTTTTACCCGACTGCCAAGGAAGGGTTATGTTGTTCGCGCTTTTTTAGTTTGGTAGCAGGCGGGGCCTAATTATAAACTGAAAGAAAATTTTTGGGTTCCGCTTACAATTTTTAAAGTAGTAAAACTTAGGCTTTCAGATCATAGTATAGTCTGTTAAACCGAAGTAGACTTTACTTTGTTTATAGTTTATTTTATTTAATATATGTTTTCTATTCTCAATCTTGTTTCGATCTTTTTAGCGCATTACTTTTGAATTGTCTTTTTCTGCTGTCGGGTTACTGAAATTTTTTAATCTTTTTTTTTTGTACTCGTATGTATGTATAAAAAGCTTAGACTTAAGATTTACGAATAAATGAGTGTATAATGTTGTATTAGAAATATAAAGTACTGGGTGGCGCAAAAGTAAAGACCCTATTTGGTTCAGCTATAACATTTTTTCTAAATTAGAAAACTAGATTTAGGTTTTTTTAAATGTATATTTGTGCCATTAAATTTCGTACCATTAGGATTTAAAGATGATGTCTTTTAAATGGTGACCTCCAGAGTTGATACACATTTGAGCCCTATTTATGACATTTTGCATAACTTGCCGTAACACTTCTCAGGGCATGTCAATAAGCAGAATACTCGGTTCTGGGGCACTGATAATCCGCGCATTATTCAAGAAACACCTCTACACCCACTAAAAGTTACTGTATGGTGTGGCATCTGTGTTGACAGAGTGATCGGACCCTATTTTTCGAAGACGCTGGAGGCAATGCGATAACTGTCACTGGAGAACGCTACAGAACCATGTTACGTGAGTTTTTGATACCCAGTTTGGACGAATTGGGGCTGGAGCACATCTGGTTTCAACAAGACGGCGCTACGGCACACACAGCGCGCGACACTATGGACTTAGTGAGGGACGCTTTTCCAAGCCGAGTTATCTCTCGTTTTGGCGATTTGCCTTGGCCTGCAAGATCACCCGATCTGACCAGTCCAGACTTCTTTCTTTGGGGTTTTTTGAAATCTCGGGTGTATGTGAACAAGCCACAGACTCTCGCAGCTCTAAAAGAAAACATTCGTCAAGAAATAACGAACATATCGCAGGAAGTGTTACGGCAAGTTATGCAAAATGTCATAAATAGGGCTCAAATGTGTATCAACTCTGGAGGTCACCATTTAAAAGACATCATCTTTAAATCCTAATGGTACGAAATTTAATGGCACAAATATACATTTAAAAAAACCTAAATCTAGTTTTCTAATTTAGAAAAAATGTTATAGCTGAACCAAATAGGGTCTTTACTTTTGCGCCACCCAGTATAACGTACTTTTCATCCCTGAGCGGTGGTCGTTCGTCTCTGACCGGTGGTCGGTCGTCACGGCGGCGCTCTGGTGATCGAGGACGTTCGTCGCGCACGCGCGCTAGAAACAAACATTACAGTTAAATGTAACCACATACACACCACTCCACGCGGACGAAGTCGCGGACAACAGCTAGTAAAAAATGATAAATCTTTGCAAAAAAGAGCGAAATCATTCGCGCTATAAAAAAAAGACACTGAACTGTTATGGGCAGCCGTGACGCTTAACATAAGGCGAACGACTAGCTCGTCACGTCATTCATTACCATAAAAAAGCCATCCCAATGCTGATGACAATTTTTCGTTTTGCCTATAGGAACTCTAGCCAGTTTACTATCAGGTTAGTTTAACGTAACGTAAAACTACTTGAACAAAGTAAATTAAATGTAAACGAGTCATCAGAGCTTCATCTACCGCATTAAAATTATTACCCTAATAAATAATCAGACCTTCAAGTCAACAAGCGATGAATAACATTCTCAGATAGAGAAAAACATAAAAAAATATCATCGGATAAAGTAGATGGTCAACTCTGAAGCGAGAAATTATTTTTTTTTGATGTTATTTTCTCTAAACTTGTGTGCTACTGCTACCGGAATACTATAAGTGGAAGCTCCATAAAACAGTGTGTCATAAAACAGTGTGTCACTAACCAGGTCTCCAAGGTTCTTTCTTCTCGGGCTCCACTTTAGGTTCGGGCGCCTTCCCGGATCGCCAGGCGCCCCCGCCGGCGTCTTCCTTCCCGGGCGGGGGGTCTCCGCGGCGCCAGCTGGAGCCTCCGCCACCGCCGCCGCCCGCTGCCTTCTGCTCTTCAATCTTACGTTGGACCTCCGCTTCTTTAGCACGAATCTTGGCTTCGGTGCGGGCTAACATCTCTTGGTGTTCTCTGTGGGTAACATGATTACATAATTATAACAGAAAAAAAAATCAGGCGCACTTAATTGTCAAAAAAGTAAACAAAACTTAGGGCGCATTACTGAACGACTGACAACATTTAGAATAGATATAGATTAGAATAAATTCTATTCTATAACTGACAACATTTCACTTTTAGTCTTTTACATATTAGAAAAGATCATAGTGTCCATTCTGTTCTACAAAATCCCCAATATATTGTGGTCCTTGTAATTTAACCTATATAAAAAACGGCAAGGTAAATCCGTCAAATTAGATTTAGTTTATTCTAACGCGTGTATTTGACATGGGTAATGCAAGGTCGCGTATCAACAACACGGCTTGCGACCATAATGCCAAACTTTGATGTTGGCCTCGTTTTGACTGACACAAAGCATTGAAGCTTTGTCCAGCTTCGAACAAGCCCCAAACCAAATAATAACTTTATAATTTTTTATTCTCAGTGTCCAACCAGAAACTAAGTACCATCCCAAAAGAGAGTATTCGGGGAATGGGCAACAGTATTCTCTTCAGTCTCCATTATAATCTACTGTGGTCACTAAGGGATCGTCAATTAATCACGTGAGGGGGTTTGGAAAAAATCACGAAACGTCACCAGGGAGGAAGGGGGGTGTAGTGAGATATCACGTGTATTTAATTTTTCTTTGAAAGCGCGATTGATAAACTAAAAGTGGCGCGTGATTTGACTCGCCGTAGCCAGGCAGCGATATCCCTGCCTTAATTTTCCAGAATTAAATTAGATTATATGTACCTGCATTTACAGATATTTCAAAAAAAGACTGTAAAAAAATACACGTGATTAAAGGGGGTGATATCGCCACTTGTTTGACTAAGGCCCGATTTCACCAACGTTTATTCCAAGTATACGGCTATTCCTTACTCTTGGATACAGCTAATTGACAAATGAAATCACATAAAAAAGACGTCATTTTGATTGTATCCAAGGAATAAGTCTTATTCCTTCACAAAATTGGTGATATAAGGGCTATATTCGCGTAACTCTGTTGTACTTGGAAAGTTATACCTGGAATAAAATTTATTCTAGTTTGGTGAAATCGGGCCTAAGTGACGTATCTGACATTTTTACGTATCTGAAATTTTAAATGCAGCTTTTATCTACTTTCAAAGACGCGTCGAACTGTCTAATCAACGTATTTGTAGAAGAAACCTCACCATATATCACCAATGGGGAGAAGCAGCCAAAAAACATCACGTGATTAATGGACGATGCCTAACACGACTGCCAAGTGTAGTGATTATAGCAATGGGGAGGCCTATGTTCAGCAGTGGATGCAAAAAGGTTGATAATGATTATGATGATTGATGTGTCGTACTCACTTTTCCTTCTTCTCACGTATGGCAGCCTGTTCCTCACGCTCCTTCCTCTCTCGCTCTTCTCTCTCGAGTCTCTCTTCTTCTTCCTTGGCTTTACGAGCTTCTTCGAGAGCTTGCTCTTCTGCGCGACGCTTCTCTGCCAGCATTTGTGCGTGCTACAGGAATGAAACGAGTGCTAAGAATTTTGATTTCTATTTCAATTCACTTAAGAAAAAACTATAGTATGCGTTATTAGCGAGCTATTGAGAGAGCTATGCTCGGTGTTTCCCTGCGAGATAAGATCCGAAACGAGGAGATCCGCAGAACTAAAGTGAACGATATAGCTCTTAGCATTAGCAAGTTGTAGAAATGGCAATGGGCAGGTCACATCGCTTGTAGAATTGACAACCGATGGAGAAGAAAGGTTCTCCAGTGGCAACTACGAACCGGAAGAAGTAACATAGGCCGGCCCCTCACTAGGTGGACCGACGATTTGGTGAAAACCGCGGGGAGCCGATGGGTGCAGGAGGCGAGCAGCTGCTTAAAGTAGCGCTCTCTGGGGAAGGCCTATGTTTAGTCATGAAGCGTTAGTCATAAGTGTATTTGACATGGGTAATGCAAAATCATGTATCAACAACACGTCTTGCGACCATAATTCCCAAAAAATGATTGGCTTCGTTTTTACTGATATGATACAAAACACTGGAGTTTTGTACCTTGGAAACTGTAACCATTAATTAACTCTAGTAAAAAGTCTTTGGGAACAAAGTTTCTCGAATGGCTACCACGAACCGGAAGACGCAACGTAGGCCGATAACCTGATCAGAAACGCGGGGAGCTGATGGATGCAGGATGCGAGCAGCCGCTCAAAGTGGCGCTCTGTGGGGGGCCCATGTTCAGCAGTGGACATCTTCAGGCTGTTGTTGATGACATGTCCTCACCTTTTGCTTTCTCTCTTCGATCCTGGCCGCCTTCCTCTCAGCGAGTCGTCTCTCCCTCTCAGCGGCGAGCTTGACCTTGAACGCTGCAAGCCGTTGTTCATGCGCTGCACCGCGTTCTGTGCGCAACCTGGCCATGAACGCGTCGCGGTACGTCTCCATGCGGACCATGCGCCCTGCGGTCTCTACGTCACGCACTCGGGCCTCTGCGGACACAAACATTAAACTTTATCATCCAGGTTATACAATTGAAAATTGAATCACGGAAAACGAACCAAAGAGCGAGGGCGGAAGATTATAACACTCTCTTTGTGAGACTCACTCTTGTTGTCCGTGTCCCAACAGTGGGAACATAATAAGCGTTAAATAGTTCTCCAAATTGTCTAGAATGCAATTCAGTTGATGATCTCTATCATATTCTTATGGAATGTGTCTGGAACAAAGACAAGAGAGAACGATTATTTGGTTCTCGTCCACTACACCTGGGAGATTGTAATATCATTCTTGCTGAGCCTCTCTCTGACTCAGCAAGTATGATATACAAGCTAATAGAGAGAGACTGATTCACATCATTAAATTACGATTATATTAGTTTAGGTATAAGCATTAGTTGAGATAACCAGGGCAGCATAATCGCAAATGGCGATAAAGCCCTTAATCTTTGATTTAAAAAAAATAATCTTTTTATGTGTCTTTTTGTATTGTGTGTTTTGTTGTTGTGTTTTTGTGTGTATTTGTTTTGTTGTATGTTTTTGTGTACCTTTATGATCAGACTGCCTAAAAAGCAAAATGCATATAAAGCAAAATGCCTAAAAACGATGTCTATCTTGCAAATTGCATATGGCGTAAAAATATGTATTAACAAAATAGCTATAATTCTTCATTCTTACATACCCATGAGTTGTGCAATGCGTTCCTTCTCCTGTTGCTCCCAGAATGCCTTATCGGCAACTTGCTTCTCTTCCAGACTCTTTTGTAGAAGAGGTATCTCCTCCAATCGCTTCGCTCTTTCGAAGTAATCGACCTATTATAAATATGGAGAGGTTTAATATCGAATATAAAAGGTTCAAATACTGAGTATTACAAAATGGGGGCGAAGCGTATTTCTTTTTTCATGCTCTGTGGGTTCGAATATGGTTTATAAGGAATTAAAATATTTAAAAATGTACAAGCTATTCTGGTCGCAGTAGCCTTTGTTTTAAGGTCAGCTTCGTTAACAAAAACCTAGACACACATCAAAACACCATAATGGGGGAATAACTACCACGCTTGGCAGGCGGCTTGGTGATAGCAGAAAATTTTAATGTACCGAGGAAAATGACCCATAAAAGTGTCACAGTTACAAGGTAAAGGTAAGGGTTTTTAAATAGTTTTTGTGATTTTGAAGTCTTTACTTTGTCAATAAGCAGGAAAGTTGTCAAAGGTTTTAAGTGAATCCATATTTAAACTTCATCAGACATATTATGATGATTGTACTCAAGAAACTTAAAAACCAAAAAAATATTGTGAGGGGTTCACTATTGCATTATAAATCCTTGCAGTACCTTCTTCTCCTGAGATTTGAGTCGCGCCTGCAGTTCTCGGCGTTCCTTCATCAACTCCTCAGCTTCACGCTGGGCGATGGCTTCCGCGTCCATTTTCTTGAGATCCTGCAGTATGATAATAACGTCAGTAGGGATCCACATAGCTAACTACTAATTATCTAAACGAGGAAAGCAACATTCTCTTTACACCTGTTTCCTTTCTTAAAACTACCTCTCCATCTCACCACACATTCCATAATTATGCCCTTGCATAACCATCGACATCATGCTGATCAAGATCTGCTGGTCTCCAGTGCCTCCCTGTTGGGAGTGGGTGCGGCAATGTATTGGCGATGTGTTAAAATATTGCTTGTCCGTGTAGTTCCGTTCTTCAATAAAATGTTAGCATAATAATAATATTCTGTCTATGCGCGAACGACCATCCATCCATCTCTCTTTTCATCCACTCTATCCCCCCCCTTAATCTCCACATCTCACCTCCTGGTCCATCTTCTGGAACATTTGGTCTCTTTTTTCCTCCTAAAACTATCTCCCCATCTCACCTAACATTCCATAATCTGTCTATGCGCGAACAACCATTCATCCACTCTTTTCCTCCACCCAAATTTCCCCATCTCACCTCCTGGCCCATCTTCTGCAGCATCTTGTCTCGTTTATCCTCCGAAAATTACCCAACCATGTCCAGTCCATAATCTGTCTATGCGCAAGCAATGATTCACCCACTTTTTCCCTACCCCTAAATCTCCCCATCTTACCTCTTGATCCATCTTCTGCAACATCTTCTGGCCATGAGCGGTTTGCGAGACGAGCGAGAGCCTCTCCTTGAGATGCCTCTCTCGCATGGCCTGGAGCTCCTGCTCATTTCGTCTTCTCTCTCTTTCTTCGCGCTCGTGTTCTTGACGTCTCGCCTCGGCCGCTGCGGCTGCTCGCGCTTGTTCTTCTTGACGCCTGGAAATATAATAATCAGTTAACCGCCATTGCGATTATGGAACAAATTTTTGTGATATTATCGATAATTGTTTTTACGGGATATAGCGCGGTTTTAATAGTGCCCATAAACGCATCTTTTTTCAATACATACGTCGTCATAAAGTGAAAACCTCAGAACAAGTACAGATTTAATAGATTAAACCTGACATAGGCCATTACAACCTCAGAATCTCGTACGTTTGTCAAATGTGTGTCAACTTAACACCAAATACTAAATGCTCATTGGTTGCCTGTTGATAATCAGCTGTATTAAACCAATGAGTGTACAGTATTTGGCGTGTTAAGTGGACATGAGTGTGACAAATGTAAGATAACCCAGGGAAACTTAATCAACCTATCATTAGAAAAAGCTACACACAACAGTAAATACAGTCCTGTCTGGTAATTTTAAGAAAGTCAGCGTTATTACCTGAGCTCCTCTTCTTCCCGAACAGTATTCAACCTCTCAATGTACTCCTTCCGCTCCTCAATAATCTTATGTCTCTGCAGCACCCTGCTATGCTCCGCATGCTTGTTCTCATGGTAATGCTGCACCATGTGGAGACGAGACCGTTCTCTCTCGGCGGCGCGACGTGTCGGGAACAGAGTTTGTACGGCACAGGTTAGGACTTCAGCTGCCCGGACTAATTGTTCGCGGACCTGATGGAAAATAAAGAAAATTTTATTCAAGACATTACACAACACCGCATGCCTATTTGCATAAAAAAAAGCAAACAAACAGAAAAACAAAAATATTTTGTTGCGTAATATCATAATATAGGTCCCGACCCGACTCAGTATGCAATTTAATGTCAGAGGACCTTATTAACTGTTTTTCACCCGGAACCCACATTCATGACATCATGAACTTCAGGAAGAATTTTTGAAAACATCTTGTTGAGAAAGTAGCGTTGTATTGGTCTTACTAATTGTCTTTGTTTTTGAAGCAATATTTGGCTTTATTGTACATCTATCATGTTGGCTGATTGAAGACATTTAAATAGCGGTTTCAAACTTGGGCTTTCAGTAAAAAAAAGGATTCGGGTCCGTCTTCATGATATTTGGTTTTTATTGCGCTATCGCACAGTTATGGATATCTAATAAATGTCACTAATATAAGATGAAATTGTTAAAACAAATGTTAGTTCTTGAAGCTACGTACCTGTTCAGCAGGTGTGGCCTGCAGGATGGCGCCACCGCAAGCTTCGTCGGCGGTGGAGCACCACTCGCCGCCACCAGCTTCCACTCCGAAATGGACGCATCTGTACAAAAGATACTCATGTCAGTTACAACGCATTTCAATAAAGATTAGACCAGAAAAGAGGATCTTTTCCTATGCTCAGTCCTTACCGGCTTTATATTATATTGATGTAACGAGCAAGTCATTCGTCGGATGTTAAGCTTTACGGCTGCCCGTTACAGATACAGTGTCACCCAAAATTTCAAAGTCCTAATCTCACCTGATGGGAAGTGACGATGACGATTGAAATCTCATATTATGCCCAGTAACTACAATGCCCTTGATAATGGAGCACAAAAGTGCTTGCACAGTACTGCTAAGCAGCAGATGCAGAAAAATCAAGTAGAAGATATCTCCTTCATCCTGAACGTAACTGATGGAGACAGAGTGTAGATGTTGAACTTCGATTACGAATTAAAGTGCTGCAGGGGTAACATGAGCTGTAAAACTCGACATATCTCTTCTCTCGGGAAAGCGTTTGACCAATGAAAACGAAACAGAGAAGGTTTATGACGTAATCCACGTGATCTTTCATTGCTCAAATGCTGTCAATATCTATAGCTCAACAATACTCACTTGTTAGCATGATCCACTCGTATCTGCATATCATTGTGCCTCACACAGTCGACCAGAAGTCTCTCTAGATGGAACAGATCATCAGTGCCGGCCAGCTCGAGCAAACGAGAGAATTGTACGCAAGCGTAGCACTGCGCCACTTGGCGGATAAGACGCACCAATGCAACATCAGTCAGCGCCACTGTGTATTGTGCGAGCGGCGAATCTGGAGAATAATTTATTTTTGACTAGCTGCATTCTATGTGGACCAGGATTATGAGACCCTTATGCGGACCACAGTAGTCCACTTTTAATTGTTATATGCAAATTGGTGGCATCCCCCGCTCTCTAGGATAAGCGTCTAAAGTGGCGATTTATGGGGAGGCCTATGTTCAGCAGTGGACGTCTTCAGGCTGTTGATGGTGATTGATGATGACAGACAGAGTAATTTCGAGATTTTTGTAATTGAATACAGATATAAAAAGCATGCAAATAAAATCAAACAGTACTAACAAACAAATGATTTAAAAAAAAAAGTAAAATAGCGGACATGTATGCTGTTGTCTCACTCCCTTAATCCTTTAACAGGTGTGACTTTAGTGATGCGAGTGAGAGGACAATATTTTTCGACTCGCCCTTTACGATTCGAAAACCTCTCCCCGTCTTCTTCATCCTGAATGTAGATGAAAGAGAAAGAGAGTGTAAATTTCGAAGTGGAACGTTTCCAATGGATTTTGAATGGATCGGCTGAAGAGTTGGAACTGGTTGGTCACAGTGTAGTACTAGAAAACAGCATAAACCACAAGCAGGAGAAAAAATTACACTCCCGCCCAGATAGAGGCGTCTTGCGCTTTACCTACGCAGATGATGAATGTATTGTCTCTATCTGTGTTCGAGCGTCATTTGTTATCCTGGTCTGCGGCACAATCTAAGCAAAGTTAATGTGCAGGCATAAATTAACACAAAACTGCAGTGTTAGAGGCAGCTTGTCGCGTCAAACCGACAATATCATGTGCCTCCGAGGCCTACCATACCATGCTATTGTTGAGCTAGATATGGGATTTATTTCGGAGGCATATAGCACTTAAATACTTTGTCGGAATAAAACCAGTAGGGATCATCTCTAATTCAAAAGTTAGAATGTCAATAGCGTTGCGAAAAAATATAATATAATCGATATCGACTGGAACAAAAACTATATATAGTCAAAATATCGACACTACTGCCACACTAGTACACACAATTTAAATAATTATGGTTGCTTTCAAAGTGTCTTTCTCCTATCGATTTTATTTTGACAAAGTATCAAAGGTTAAATATCATAGCTTAACTACATGCTAAAACAAAATCTTTTTCAAAAAATAGAAAGGATATTTATTCTACATTACACACATGCAAGAAATTGTAATAATATGCCAAACTACTTAGCCAAATTATTTTGACAAAATATCAATAAATATCATAGCTTAACTACATGCTTAAACAAAATCTTTAAAAAAATACTAAGGATATTCTACATTACACACACACAAACACACACACACTTGCATAACTATAGTCACACATGCAAGAAATTGTAATCATATGCAGAGCTACATAGCCAAATTATTTTAATCTAGGGCCGATCTTTTAATAGCATTGCAGGATGTTAGCTGTTAGTTTATTAAAATATCTTAACATAATTATCTGTCATAATTTTATTTCGACGACAGTGAAGTGGCATCAGAGTTTTTTTAATGTCAAAAATGCAGCTAATTTCCTACATTCTTTTATAGAGTTCTCGAACAAACGAAGAAACTGACGTAATAATAATTGTGATACTTACTAGGCTCCTCTTGTAATGCCTTCACGACGCCTTGTACATTGTGACAGATGCTGAGAGGATCAAACTCTACTTCGAGCCACGCGTACAGTTGCTGCAGTTGCGGCGACGCCAGCGCGACCACGTTTAGACGGACCACGTCTGAAACAAAAGTGGTAGCGTTAGACCTCTCGCTTGCACCGCGGCGATGATAAACACCAAGTCCAGATCAAAGGAGTGCAGATTTTGTATGTTAGTACTACTATCTATTCTCATCACTATTATCTTTTGCATTATTACACTTAACACTAAAGTTTGTGTGTGTGTGAGTGGGCGTTTGATTCCTCTTCACGCAGCAACGGCTGAACGGATTTGGAAGAAATATGGAATAGAAATAAAAATCAAGTCAAAAATTTTATTGTAAATAGGCTATTTTTAGCACTTTTACAAGTAAACATGATATTTTAGGCACTTAAAATACTAAAACTAAATGATTGTAGATACTAAACATAATTATAGGTAACATTACAAAGTGCAATGGATTTACACAAATGTAAGTATCATTTTATCGTCTGAACGCCATGATTGATTGCAGGCATTGATAGTTTGATAGTTTAAATGCACCATTATATTTAAAAAAATACATAAATTTTGGACATACCTACTAATAATGTAACAGAGAAATTTTTATAATATGTAAGCGCCGAAACAACTGAAAGGATTTTGATAAAAAGTACGCACGCAGCTACTTTCGTCTGGAATAACAACGAGAAATATCACGCGTGAAAACCAGACAAAACATGTTTCCACAAGTCTATCAAAAAAAAATTAAAAGAGTGGTTCAAATAGAGTAAAGATTTTAGCACTTACCCTTGAGCAAACTAGCTCGAGTAGGCGGTTGGGCCAGGCCAAGCAACACGGCCAGTCTCTGCGCCTTCTCAACGGGACTCTTGTCGGTCTCGACGAACCGGTCGAACTCAGGGTGTAGCGAAGGCAGCGGGACCGAAAGAACGGCGACCAACACACGACACGCCATCCTGACACAAATAACAATTTAACTTTTGGTTTTTTGGGGACCGATGGTGGCCGAGCGGTAGCATGTGCGCTTCGCAATCCCACGGCACCGAGTTCGATCCTCGGCCCTGCACCAATGACTTATTAGTAAGTTATATGCAGTTTGCGATGCCATCGCTCCGTGCCTTGAAGAGCACGTTAAACCGTCGCGTCGGTCCCGGTTGTCAGAAGAACATCTATGGCAATCGTTGCGGGTAATCAGACGCCTGATAGAATCTGACACCTGGTCTAACCATCCCTGTTACTGGTTCCTTATGGGTTGCGAGGTCACTATGGCAGTCGCTCGTGTAATTCTGGTAGCTCGCCGCTACAGGTCAGACTGGGACCGACTCCAATAACAAATGGGAAAAGGAAAAAAGGATGCAGCATTTTGTAACTGTCAGCCTCAAAGTTATGTGCCTGTACTGTAACGCTTCTAGCTGGTTAGCCTACCTACTTTCTATAGACTAGTGGTGAAAAAGGTAAGCAGAAAAGATACAACTAAAAGGTTAACGATAGTAAATATTGAGAACTCTCAGGGTATGGATTCTACTCGCAGTCTAACAGTGTTATGGCAGCCTTACTTGTTACTGAACGCTGAAGTAGCGTGGCCTAAACCTTCGTCTATAATGTCTCTACTTAGCATCAGGGGAGAAATATTGTCAATTTTACTGCCTGTTGGCATGTTAAATGCTAACTTATTGTTATTAAGCTGTAGATCTAATAGGACAACAGTCATCTCATTAAGCATTGGTTTTACACAGGTACCTGTATGAACTACAAAAACCCACATATATGTCGAAAATTCGATTGACCAATAAAAACCCAACAATAGGTTTATGGCGTGATCCGCAGGATCGTTCATTGGTCAAACGCTTTCTCAAGAGAAGAGATATGTACGTTTCATAGCACATGGTAGCCCTGCAACAGTCATAAGATTTGCAACAACCTTGTCTTCTTCTTCTTCTTCTCGTGTAGGCAAGTGGTCAGCCCTGGTGTCAGAATTAGGCTGCCCAAAGGCTTCTGACTTGGCTTAACGATTATTGTCTTACGACAACAGCCGGGACCGAAGGCTTAACGTGCCCTCCGAAGCACGGTAGCGCTCAGTTGTAAATACCACTTTTTGCTGTAGCGGTCACCCATCATAGTAGTGACCGCAGCGAACGTTGCTTAACTTTACCGATCGGTTAGAAACGGCTAGTCGCGCATCGCTATGAGCGCTACCTTGAAAAACAATTGAAGAACTAGCAACTTGACAAAACCATGCAAAAAGAAACCATAAAAACTACTCCAAAAATAATAGATGTTCATTTGTCACATGTTTGTCTCGCATTGGGCATTCAAGGTGGCCATTACATATCCGGCAACGGCATACAACTAAAATAAGCTACAACACATAGATTAACTAAAAAAAAGAAAATTAGATGTTATTGTGCAGGCACTAAATTAACACACACTGCATAGCGTTCGTGCAGTTTGTCGCGTCAAGCCAACAGCATGCTGTGCCTCCGAGGCCTACCACTCCGTAACTATGGGGCAGTCAGAAATGGGATTTAATTCGGAGGCCAAATATACAATTTAATCGCATTGTAATAGGCCCTTTCTGACAACTACAATAAACGTTAAAATGAAGATCAACAACAACCAAGTGATCAAGGGGAAAAGGTGGCGTAACTTGCATCTTGCCATGCTGGCACATTAAACTTCAGCGTTTCCATGCTTTTATTTGCTCTACGATAAATTGATAAGTGAGAAAAGTGTGCAAACGCAAAATGCTCTTTCGAGAGGAAAAAGTGAATGAAATCATGGTACATTTCTTTATGTCAGGGTTAGTTTTCAAAACGGGACTATTACATTGTGACAATATCATAGTCATACTACATATTAGACCACACTAAGCAGAACAGAGCGGGACGACAATACTTTTCATCTATAACTACACTACTTGCGCATAGAGAAGTCTATTTCGCGGACATCTCTATTGTTGTCTTGTTCTAACTGCACTTTGAACAGTATGGTTGGAGTGAGGTAACTAAATTCTTCAGATTTCGTCGGATCAGAACCGCTTCAGTGATAGCGGGTGTGTAAGTAAGGTATGCTAAAACATTTTCTGCACTTAGATTAGAACTAGGTAGATATTAAATAAAAGGAAAATGTTGATGCTTCAAAAAATAATTCTCTCACTACCGCGTCCGCTTTAGTTTCGTCTAGTGTGGTCATCATGCACAAAAGCTGCATTTTCAATATGCTCAAAGCATAATTACTACTTGTGTCATTAAAAAGCGGTTCTAACAAAAAATCGGAATATTGCTCCCACTCCCATCACCTGTGTCAAAATTGTAGTGGAAGTGAGACAGCAATATAAACACCCGCAGTCTTCAGAACTTTTCAATGGCCCGAGTATTCTACATTAAATTCACATACAGTTTTGCTTTATCTATGATTACTTTAAAAAGAAAACGCAACTTTTCAAATGCATCATGCAAAAACATTCAATTTTGTTGCAAATAAACATAATTCAAGCCTTGTTGAGATGATTGAATTATATTATCTGTGATTGAAACTAAATCATCATCATAGACAATGTTATAATTTCACATTCATAATACTGTATAAACTTATGTTCTTTACACTACGAACATTACTTTATATAAAGTTAAAAACCCACTGACTGACTGACTGACTGACTGATTGACATAATTGATCTCGGCCGTGAGTAGAGAATACAATCCCGGGATTCCGATACTCGGGATCTCGGGATCCCGACCGTTTTCTGGCCCCGAAAATCCCGGGATTGTATTCTCTAGCCGTGAGGCATGGTGGGTAAAAACCAAGTATAGGGGTGGATAGAGATGGGTCACGTGACCACCAGAAAAATCTGACATTACCAGGAAGTCGTCTCCAAGATGGAACTGCTCAACGGCTCTCGGAAACTATAAGTCGGATGGGTGACCTGCTTTAACTAAAGTTGTAGTAAACCCTGGGATGCTACGTGAGAAATGAAAAAAAATTAGGGTTGCCATACAAAAAAATAAAAATTCCATACAAAATAGAAACGCTTATAAATCGGAAACGGTAAGAGGTAGGTGGGGGGTGTTCGACCAAATGTCATAGGGGACGACGGGGGCTTTTGGATGGTGGTCATGAAAATCCAAGATGGCGGATTCAAGATGGCGGCCATTTTGAAAGTTGGTCCGATCCGGCTAATTTTTTGCATCGGGGGGTTTTCGGGACCGTTGTTTCCATATTTGAAAAAATATTTTTGATTCCGCCATTTTTAAAGATGGCCGCCATACAAATTTTTTTTTTCGTTTTCATCGCTTTGTTTCTCGATACGTATGAGAAATTTTGAATTTTTTATTTGACATTCGTATCTAAGTGTCCAAGGTGCCTTTAGAAAAATTCAAGGTCTGGTCTTCCGACCTTCCATCATCATGACCATCAACGGCCTGGCTAAACTATACGAGATAGGTCATGTGCGCTTTAAGGAATGTTATAGCAAACCCTGGGACGATTCTAGAGCGAATAAAAAAAAATTCAAAATGGCGGAAAAAAAAATCCGCCATACAAATTTAGACCGGAAATGACGCCGAAACCAAGAAACTTTAGTATAAAGAGTTCAAACTAATATTGTTTGGCAACCTAAGGGGAAGACTACAAATTTTTTATTTTTTCAAAATGGCGGAAATTTTGGTCATGGCGAAAAAAAAAGTTTCACCGATCCGGATGAAAATCGATATCTAGGGGTCCCCAGGGATGCTGATCAACATTCTTAAATCAAATTTTGACTTTAACCAATTTTCAATATGGCTGCCATACAAATGTACTTTGATCGAAATATAGACTTTCCTTTTTTGCGCCTTAAATACTAATATTTTAGAAAAGTTATTTCTAGGGATCGAGTAAAGATGCGATAAGGGTAAAAGTGCAAAAACAATAATACCGATTTTTTTCAAGATGGCGGATATAGACGTACTGACTTTAAAAAACGTTATCCGATCCGGATGAGAATCGATATCTGAGAATCCCTTTTGATACTTAGTAGGAATATGGAAAAAATTTTTTGATTCCGCCATTTTGAAAAATTGCCTACATACAATTTAACTTTTTAAGGATTTTCGAATCGATTTTACGTGGAAACTATTACACATTAGTATTAAGGGTGTGAACTAATTTTGTTCGGTAAGACAAGAGGCAAATGGTGGACAAAATTTTTTTTTAAATGGTTTAATTTTTGGGTCACTTTCGAAAATAAAGTTTCTCTGAACCGAACGAAAATCGATATCTGTAGGTCCCAAAGGATACTTATCAACATACTTTAGTCAAATTTTGACAACTGCCGTTTTTCAACATGGCCGCCACACATACTGTTGAAACCACCAACGCGACGACGAGCGAAGCGAGGAGGAGCTTCAAACTATCATGCGCGACGACGAGCGAAGCGAGGAGGAGCTTCAAACTATCATGCGCGACGACGAGCGAAGCGAGGAGGAGCTACAAACTACCTTACGCGACGACGAGCGAAGCGAGGAGGAGCTTAAAACCACCTATAGCGACGACGAGCGAAGCGAGGAGGAGCTTCGAAGCACCTATCGCGACGACGAGCGAAGCGAGGAGGAGCTTCAAACCATCATGCGCGACGACGAGCGAAGCGAGGAGGAGCTACAAACTACCAATGGTGACATGTACTATGTATTACAAATGTGATGTCATTTTAATAGATTTTTGCTAAATTCAAGTCCAACGGATTTCAATATATTATCTAAGCTCACCCAACAACTAAATATATATGGGAACTTTGATTGAAAATTGACACTTTTTTTGAACAAAAAAAAACAAAATGGCTGCCATGCCTTAACGTGCACGCTTTCTGAACTAATAGAGGTAGGCTTGGTGTGTTTGGACTCATGGCAAAGAGAACAACGACGGCTTTCTTAAGGTGTAAAAATATTTCCAATATGGCCGTTTCAAAATGGCGCCCGATTTGAAATTAGCTCAGATCCGGCTGACATTTTATATTTTGGAGTTTTTGAGGATCCTGATTTTTAATTTTGACATTTTACTTGACTGACAGAATTTCTCAAGATGGCCGCCAAGCAAAGTCAAACGAAATATCATTTTCTTTGAAAAATACCGCTGTTTTATACTAATTCTTGCAAAATTACAAGTTTAAATAAAGTATAACACTTTTTTATAAATAGAACAGCCACGATAACAGCCACGCGGGCCGCTCGCGGCCCGCGCACGGGGCAAAATACTAGTTTATATATATAAAATCGTAGTCCATAGCTCGCTTCAAACTGTTGGGCATTGAACAATTTAAGACTTTATGCACATTTTTTAAGACATAGATTTGAATTGAGGACTCGACTCATGCGGTCCGGGAATTGGCGGCTGCGTTTAGACTGCTCTTCAAACGAAATGACGTCTTATTCCAATGTAGATAAAGTCTTACCATTGTGCCATAAAACAAGTGTTACTTTTCTACCATTACTGAATGGACCGAACTAATGGCGCATCACACAATGAGTGGGCTTAAAAAGGCTGCTTCAGCTATCATCTAATGATGAGCTAAAACATAATTCAATGAATTCCACAAATTCCTAAGAAAATTCTCTAATTTTCTTTGATAAGGTGCATTCATAGACAATAAAATATGTCGCCACAAAAATACAACTTAGATTAAGAATAATAATTTTAAGTTGTTATTTTTGTATAAACCGAATTCTAAAGTAGCCTTTTTAAATCTCCAGGTCTTCAAAACTCGTACTCACTTCTGGAGCTCCTCCTGAGTGATGTTCTTCTTCATTTCCCTAGACAGCTGGAAAAGCTTCAGCAGAGCCGCAGCATGGAACAGGCAATGGCCAGCCTTCCAGAACACCAGGGCCAACTTTCCGTAGTAGTTAGCCATGGTTTTGGCCACAGGGGTCTTTTTAGACATGTTCATCAGGTTGTGTATGTCTTCTATAGCTTTGTACGCTTCCTGGAAAGATGATTTAATATTGTGAATTTGCTATAACATTTTAGACCTTAGACAACAATTTACTAAATAAATAAAATAAATAACGTCCAACGATCGCATACATAGATCCTGGACCCTAACTAGGAGTCCCTGTATCTAGGAACCCAGGAACTACGAGGACCACGGTCCCACAACACCCAGACACAGAACAAGTCCTTGCGTTTTTTTTCCTGTGCACAAATACTTGTCCCGTCGCGGAAATCGAACCCGCCGCCTTCGGGTTATGAGCCGACCTGCTCAACCACCACACCACAGAGGCTGTCAGTGCACTGTGTGCATATTTGCAGATCTAAACTTAATGTGATAGACTGCACCATTTATGTTGATCAGTAAAAATTCATCATTCTAGGCCAGCACAGATGGTCCAGTAATAAGATTACAGGGAGATCAGAACAAAGTCTCATTTGCCCAGTAATTTCACTAGCTACAATTCCCTTCAAACTGGAACACAGTAGTGCTTGCACACTACTGCTTGGCGGCAGAATAACTGGTACGGCGGTGGTACCTACTTCTGCGAAGAAACTCTGCAAGAGAGTACCATCCAGTAAAATAAAAATATTAATTGCCACCGGTACCTATTAATTTATTAACCTGTCCCGCCCGGCTTTGCCCGGGTTTAATTTTATTAGTTTTACGCCCTAACCCTGTTAATGGGAAGAGGGAAGCGAAAGGGAAAATCAATCAATCTCTCATCTCGCCAAATTAAACAAATGAAATACTACATACCTGCCATAACTCCATTTGTATGGCGCTGTCCAGCTGGAAGAGTCTCGTCTCAAGGTTCAGTTGTTGGGTCTCAGGCTTAGAGATGCTAACGTTTCCAGTCTGCACCTGCCAAAAACGGCTACCGGTAATATTTGTACCATCTTCCTAAACTCTACTCTCCAGATTATCGCAGTGTTACTTTTTTTTTTTTCATCCATGATCACTTTTAGGGTTGTTTTTTAAAATTCTCCAATGAGAAACTGTTTTTTTTTTTGTTACTGTATCAAGTGGCATGATTTGCTTGGGGAAGAATGGTTCTCGAGGGGCGACCGCGAACCAGAAGACGCAGCGGAAGCCGCCCACTTGATGGACCCACGACCTGGTCAAAACCGGGGGTTGGACGCAAAAAGCAAGTAGCCCATGTCAGTGACTCTCTATGGGAGCCCTATGATCAGCAGTGGACATCTTCCAGCTGATGATGATTTGTTTCCTTTTCAGTTGTAATGTAGAGCTTCAAAAATGAGTGTTACATCCATTACTGTTGCAGTCATTTTTTAAAACCAGTCAAAAGTCTACTACTACTTTCAATGCCCTGATTTTTACCTAGCTGCAATCTCCTTTATAGTGGAACAAAACAGTGCTTGCACACTACCTGCGCGACGGGAGAATATCTGCCAAACCATGGTACTTACCCAGACTGACTCTCACAGTCATTAATGCACCATTTAGTGAAAATAGGTGTCATAAAATGAATGAAAAACAATTTCATGTGTCAATGGCCATGACATGGTAAATGAATTTAATTATGAAGCTGCTAATTAATTCGAAGCTCTAAAGAGTAATTATAAAAAAAAAATAGTTGAATGGCCTCTAAGAACTTTAGCCGTAATGTTCAAAAATGGCATAGAGACACACTTAAAAAATTAAATATAAACACAAGTGTAACTACTCATGTGAAGCATAATCAAAACTCTCAAAACTTGAGACATCAATCTCTATGCCTGATTGTACTGTAACTCCATACACTATGGTCACTTTTTAATGCAAATTTTATGAATGAAATGAAGTAACATGCAGCCCACCTGACGAGTAGCAGTCATCAAAGTCTAAGGACATCTGTAAAACTAGACATCCTAATAATGTTTTGCTCACCCCTACCGTCTATAGACCAGGGTAGAAGCCTTGAAAAATAATAAAAAGTGAAAAAAAATAATAGTAGGATGAAACCCATTAGAAAAGGAGGGAAATATTATAAAAATGAAAGGAAAAATAATTTACGGGCGATCTGAGGTCGGGAAGGGGATGGGGGTGAGTTTTTAAGGGTAAAAAATGGTTTTTCTCGATTTCCGGCAAAACTAAAAGTCGTATCGAAAAAAGTCAATTGGCAAAGATGTAGGTAATAAAAAGATCTAAAACTTTTGTATTTACACTTTTTTCACATAACCTCAAAATTTATGTGAAAAATCCAAAAAACCAAGTTTTTGGTTTTTTATTTTTATCTTTTACAAAATTTTTTTTTTTAACGAAATTTGGTGAAAACTTACCTTTTTATGTCCCAAATACGCTGTAATTTATTTGATTAAAAATATTTATTTTTTCACCTTATTTTGAATTAATATCAAAAAAACACCCTAATTTTCAATCGAAAATTCACCCGTCAAAATATCAGCTTTTTTCAAAAAGTTGGTATGGTTTCTGTTCGTTGAAATCTCTACTTTCCAATGGTGAAAAAAAAAAAAAATGTTACTACAGTAAATCTTCTCAGAAAATGCAAAAAATCAAAACAAACTTGAATTCGAAATTTTTTTTTAATTATTATAAATAATTTTGAGCTATTTATTAAAATTTACAAGTAAGTTTTCACCAAATTTCGTTAAAAAAAAATAATTTTTGTAAAAGATAAAAATAAAAAACCCAAAACTTGTTTTTTTGGATTTTTCACATAAATTTTGAGGTTATGTGAAAAAAGTGTATATACAAAAGTTTTAGATCTTTTTATTACCTACAACTTTGCCATTTGGACTTTTAGTTTTGCCGGAAATCGAGAAAAACCATTTTTTACCCTTAAAAACTCACCCCCATCCCCTTCCCGACCTCAGATCGCCCGTAAATTATTTTTCCTTTCATTTTTATAATATTCCCCTCCTTTTCTAATGGGTTTCATCCTACTATTATTTTTTTTGGTTTTAAAAATTATCGACCCTGGTCTACTAAGCCAATTGTAATCGATGAATGGGCTTCGCTACGTCATTTCCGGTAAGTTGGCATTGTGTAACATCTCCATCCATTAGTATTTTCTCACTATTTCTCATTATTATAGTTAATTCATGTTTTAACTATTCATTTCTCCAGGGACCATAATAGCGATGGATGAGGATTTTACAAAACCGGAAATGACCAAATGAAGCCCATTCATCGATTACGATTGAGTTACACAATACGGGGGCTACTGTTAATTCCAACCAGGACCCTGATTTTGTATGACCACTTTACGATTCCTTACTTCGAAACCACGTGAACTCCTTATCTTACATAGGAAATCTACAAAAAACTATTATTTATGAAATGAAAATGAAACCGCGCGAAATGAATGTAAAGTGAAGGTATTTCTAGTGCTGTGACGCGATTGGAAGACGACACAATAACGACGTGGTTTCGTATCGTGTGGAATCTGTGTTTAAATAAAAAATTAGGGGCCAGCCAGAATAGGAGTAATGATAAACAAATACCGCAGGCTCTTACAAATATCTTTATAGATGCCATCAAATTGTTTTCAATTCATTTATGCAGACCAAAGATAATGCTGCTGCCCATTCCCTACATATTCCCTTAGCCAATACTTACGGAACCCATGGGAGTAGATGGGGTAGTCACCGGGACCACAATGAAGATGTTATCTTATTTACTCTGGTCTCCGCTCCATTCTCTTGTTCAATAATACCATAAAAACTAACAAAACAACGAATATCTCACCGAGTTCCGGTTCCCATGATATGCACTCTAGCAACAGACAAAAGGTGATTTACACAGTTCTATTAAGAAGAATATGAATCAGGAATAAGCTTTGAATAACAGCTTGATGTTCATTTGCAAATATGTTGTAAAAATGTTGAGTTAAAAATATGTAACTTGAATTCAAAATGTTAGTCTCCAATGTGAAAATATTATTCAAATTACTTTTAAAATAAACAGAAACATTAAATTTGATTAAATTTAAGATACCATACTTGCAAATAACTACACAAGCAAAAATTGTATATGAAACAGTGTATAATGATATGAAATTTAACATCAAACAAACTAAGCAATCATAGCAAAAGGAAATTTAATTTAAGTAAATGCTAATCTTACTTTCATCAGTTTACTACACAAATTGAGCTAGAAATAGCTAAACTAAGGCTAGAACTAAAAATAAAAAGAGAAAGGATAAAGGATATTTTTGCTTGTTAACCCATAAAAGAAAAAAGATTCTTAAAACCAAACAAGTTGTGATTTGAGTAATCCGACTCTATGATGATATATTTATATCAGATGGGTTTGGTGGCATCAATGCATATAAGTTTGCCTATGTTTTTGATTTACTATAAAATGCACCCAACACTTCCACAAATGTTTCAGAACTTTCTAGAATGTGTTATCCTAAACTACCTACAAGAACAACCATTATTAAGTTTAGAGGAATAACCAAGCATCCTTTATTCTCTCTCCCAAAAAAATAAAAATAAAAGGTAACTCACTCTTACCGTAGGCTTGCATATATCTTCCAAATGCTTACGCAGCTTGTCACATAGCTTCCTGAACTCCGTCTTGCGGGAGTACTTGAGACAGAACTGGAACGCCATGCGAGCTATATCGTGGTAGAGGGTCTCTACATGAGCATTGGTACGGAGGAGCTCGAGGCATTGGCAGTATGACTCCCAGAGGAATTTCACCTGGGGAAGAAATAGGACTTAATTAGATACAAGTATTGTAATGGGATATTGGTGCTAACAGGCCTGGCATTTTAGGTTAGGCTTCAAGTACATCGGACTGGCCACGGCCTGGACGTTGGGGTTGCTCCACTTCGAGTAACGCATTAGAAGAGCAAGATTTTTATCTTACTCTTCTACAACACCTCTGGGTGGTTGAGAAGGTCAGCTCATAACCCAGTTTCGATTCCCGCGAGGACAAGTGTTTGTGTAAAACAAAAAAAAGATACTTGTTCTGTGTCTGGGTGTTGTAGGACCATAATAGTCCTCTTAGTTCCTAGGTCCCTAGTCTGTACATACAGGGAATTCTAGTTAGGGTCTAAGTATGTGATTGTTAGGCATTATTTATTTATTTAGAAAACAGGTATCTTTGTGGTTTATGAATTCATGCATACTATGTATCCTAGACCACACCATCACTTAGCATCACATGAAACAATGGTCAAATGCTTTTCTTATTGTATTCAAATATAAAAGTATAATTTGACGTTCAACAACGTACCCATGGTGTAAGTATAGTCCTGTCGGATCTATCCTGCGCATCTTCACCGGACACAGCACTGAGAAGAATGCTCTCTGGAGTGGCGAGGTTGTCCAAGTCATCCGTGTCTATCACGGCTTGGGTGGACTGTTCCCGTGCTGCCTCGGTACGCTCCTCAGCCATGCGGAGGTAACCTCTGGAAAATGGGATTTTATGTAGAACTAGCTGATGTGCACCGCAGCTTTACCCTCATGTTTATTTATACAACCGTTAACCAGGGATGCAATGATGCACTGCATAATGATTTACAAATTAAAGCTGCACACATGGTGTACATTTTACACATCTTGAACACTATTTGACACCCATAGGGGTTTAATTTTCGAAAGCCTATGATATGACCCTTATGCCATAGAAGGAATGCATCTTCCAAATATCAGATTTTGGAGTCCTACATTTTATGCTCTGTAATAACTGTCATCTCACAGTCAGTCAACCAGGACTTTTCTCAAACATCTATCCTGAGGCATACATAACTATCTTGATAATTATATCATTATGTGTGGGTTCCAGTAGCTGCTAAAAACGCCAAGAACGCTACGAAATTATGCCACTTTTTACCCAGACAAGGCCACATCACATATGATTGTTCCAGTCAATGTGAACGAAAAAAAACGAAAATAACGATAATTTTGTTCGAGTGAACAAAACCCCGCACCCCCGCTATATGCCTCATTACTGCCAAGTATCACAAACTAATTATTAACAACTTGTATACCTAATTAATATACATATACAATTATACTTTCTTTTTTGTTTCAATATAAATGATACAGTAGGTAACGTTACAACCCGTCCCTCTGCTTTTGTATAAACTGTGTTGCAGGGGGCAGTGTCTTCTACAAAGAATTTTAATACAACAATGAAATAGTAGAACAAAGGTAAAAGAAAAAAGGTAAAAGTAGGTATCGAAAATACAATTACTTTTTTTTTATGCTATTGAATGACGTGACGAGCTAGTCATTCACCTGATGTTAAACGACATGGCCGCCCATAACAGTTGCAGTGTCAATCGGAACTTTAAAACAATAAAGTTTCGCGTGAACCTGCACTGCGCATGTCATCCTGAGACATCACACAGTCTAGTAATCTGATTACTAGACTGAGTAATCAGATCATAAAGTCTCATTTGCCCAGTAATTTCACTAGCTACAATGCCCTTCAAACCGGAACACAGTAGTGCTTGCACACTACTGCTTAGCATAATAACTGGCAAAGCGGTGGTACCTACCTAGACAAACTTTGCAGAAAAGTCCCTACCACCTAGTAAAAGAATAAAATATATATATAATTATGATTATTGAAAGATTGAGAAATATATGCATGGAAATAATTAAAGAAGGTATGTTGTACTTCTTTAGCTAATCTTTAACTTCAGCAACATTAAGAGCCAAAGTCTTGAAACTTGCAAGTCAGCATCATCTTTGCATCATTATAAGCTAGCGAAATGACTGAGCATGACCTGATTTTAAAGTCTAGTAGTCTGATTACTAGACTATGTGATGTCTCGGGATGACGTGTGCAGTGCACATCACATGTCACATTATTTTTAAAGTTCCGACTGACACTGCAACTGTTATGGGTGGCCGTGTCCCTTAACATCAGGTGAAGGACTAGCTCGTCACGTCATTAAAATCTCATAAAAAAAATTCACTCTCAAATCACTGTCAATATAAACAATAACAAAGCAACACATTCACACTAAAAAATACTGACAACTCAAAATTACCTTATAACTTGTTCCAATGAACCAACATTTACTGACTGGAACATGTTTCTATACTGAAACAGGCCTTCCTTGGCTATGTGCGATTTGCGAAGATCAACGCAAAGCTCTAGGTACTTGAACATGATGGGTTCCAAGACCGATTCGGACCAGTTGTAAGCCCATTTTTTGTTACGAAACACCTCTTGTAAGGTGTCCAAGGCCCGGGCTGGTTTTTCCAGGTCCATAAACTCTGAAAATGTTTATTTGGTATTAAATAATAACAAAATGTGTTACTTCAACTTTATCTCTGGTCTTTTATGATAGGGTAGAGCCACTTTGAGGTCCAATTTGTTAGGGAAAGAATATTTGTTTTTGTATTTCCTAAGCTAATACAACAGGGAAATGTTTCCAGTGTGCTGTTAATTGTTATTAAGCTGCAGGAAATGTACTTTTAAAGCAGCTAATCCATATATATTATTTTTCTCTATGCAGCTAATGCACAGTCAAAGTGTTTGGAGTGTACACATAGAATTTGGAAAGGAGCTGCTACATGTATCTAATTTGGGTAGCTAACAGGTACTGGTTTAATTGGAAGATTGTAGATTTGTTGTATAAACAACAAAGTAACTAGATGATGACACAAAACTAAAACTACCAACTATTAACTATTTTTACTAAATATTTCATTATTATATATATTATTAATCATGGTGTGTACACATGTTTTGGGATATAATCTGGCTCAAAATGTATGGGTTTTTTTTCTTGTTCTTGCATTTGGTTATATTCTGTTTTGTGTGCCAAATAAAATAAATACAAGGATAATAAACTACAAATTCCATGCAGAGACATGTAGCTGCCATAGCGCCAACCGCAACGACTTGGGTACATAGAAGAATATACAGATACACTACACTGGTGGGTTTCTAACAACTTTTTTTAAGACCAGTATAGCATGAACATGTGCCCCAATTGCATAATCACATAAATGCAGCCACATCGGCTTTATCTCTTCATGCCAGATTGCGGTAAATATTTTTGTTGGTTATGTTTTTGCTTTATAAATATAAGCTAAAAAAAACTCGAAATGGGATTCAAAATATGTTTTTTTGAGTTACGGAATTTGTAACTTGCTAGGAATATGGACAGGGGCACTCCCAGGTTACAAAAGGTCATCAAGGAGGAACGCGCAACGTGGATGATAAGAATAATTGTACTAACCATTAGCCCGTTTTAGGGCATTCTCCGGTCTTTGACCGTATCTCGCCATATTGTATGTAGCAATTTTCACTTCATTAACACAAATTTACGCACTATATAACGCGGAGAAGAACAATAATTAAATTCTTCTCACGCCCGGTCCGCAAAGCGCTAGGCTATCTCAACTCAAAATGGCGGAGTTTTTTTGTTTTGTTGACGTTTAATTTTATTTTTGTTGTGTTGGCAGCACTGCATTCTATATTGTTTATGATGTTTTAAATTGCCATTACAAAAATTTTTTTTAGTTTTATTATTTGTCAATAGATGTCACAATAATAAAATTAGACATTGTTAGTTTTCCTACTCGACACTAGATGCCGCGGCTAGCGTAAAGACTTTCAACGGCCAAAGTACAGCGGTTTTTTTAACAGGGCGGCTGGACCTTTCATTCTTCCAAGGGTAGCCTGCAGTCTGCAGTAGTATCCCGTTTATAAAAAGGTACTCTGTGAGTATCCCTTAGTAGTCAGTCTGTGGTAGCCTGAAGCCTCTTTGTAGCTTGGGCACGTTGTGCAACCATAGTCCAACCATACGTCGATAATTATCCCTATTTTGTTTGTGGTTGCAACTCGATCTTTCACTCGAAACGGAAACCCATCTTTATTGGTACAAGTCACAGATTAGAGAAAAACAAATGACTATAGTACAAGTTACAACCATAGATTTATATCACGAAGTAATGTTTGTACATGACAGCCACGTTGTTTTTTTACTGGCCTGTAGGTAGTGTAGGTATAATCTAACCTTAGCTTTCCTTTTCCCTCCCTTCCTATTCTTTTTAGATGGAAAACTAATCCCCCAAGCCAGAGAACCTATTAAAAAAAATAACCCACCACGATCACATACATAGATTCTGGACCCTAAAGTGGTCCCACAACACCTAGACTCAGAACAAGTATTTGCGTTTTATTCGGCACAAATACTTGGCCTGTCGCGGGAATCGAACCCGCCGCCTGCGGATTATGAGCAGAGCTGCTGAACCACCACACCACAGAGGCTGGACAAAATATCCAAGTAAATCTCTGTGGAGTAAATTTCCAATTGAATCCCCCAGGACATCCGAGTTACAGGAGCAACCAGACGGAGACAATAATAGCCTATCAAATATGAAAGATATCAGTGAAATTTGTTACACTATCACCCACCATGACAGGAAAACAACAATAAAACAGCTTTATGTATTACAATAATAAATAACAATTTATTTACAGCACCAAAATCATAACAAAATCTGTATATTGGTTCATGTGATGTGAGCGTAACTAATCAGCCTAGCGGCAACTGTCTCTGAAAAAATGAGCGAAGAAGAAGACCGCGTTTGATACCGTTTGAAGACAGCGTTTCATACAAAAATCTTATTTACGAAATTAGTGTTTGTAGTCCCGTCTCTTCAACAGAGTGGTTATATACTCTTTGGTAATGAATCATAACGTAGGTGACAGATAACTATGTGACGTGACAACGTGTGATAGTATACGTACGCTATACACAATCAAATTATCATGTTGCAAATATATTATACCATACATGTTATTTATACAACATATTGTATAGCTTTCATAAGGAAACTGTGATACTAACTGCAATTATATAGCAGCAAATTCAGTAACAAAATTAAAGTGAAATTATTGAAATAAGCCACAGAACACGAAAAAAATACGCTTCACCCCGAAGCATAGTGTCATATTTTTAATGCTCTGTGAAATTAGCTATAATTTAGAAAACATACACGTCATTGAAGATTTTTCTTTTATGGCGCCAGGTAAGGCCAGATAAGCAGGTTAAAATCCGTTCAAAGAAACATCGACCTTAATGTTGTGGACTTAAATATCAATTCAGTCTGAACTTCAGCGCGGCGCTTACGACAAAGACAACGCACGCAGTATCGTATGTTCATATAGTATTTTACAAAAGTATTAAGTCATCACAACATCTGAATGATTGTTGGGAATACACATTTTTTTTTGTAAAGGTATATTCGTTATAAACTCAGTAAAATTAGTACATTCAAATTTTTAGAGGGAGGTTTGCGATTTTTTTGTCTATTGAGCTAAATTTATTTATCTTGTATTTGCGAACATCACGGCATACATAAAGATATGAATTACATGATATAATTTAGTCCAATGCTCCACATGCTCTAATTTCGCCAGGGAACATGCCGAAAAACACCTTGTTTGCCCTACCCTCCGCCTAAAACTACTTGTAAATTAACATTATTTATTGCTCTTTTGCTGAAATACTCAAACTGCTTTGCCATTATGTGCAATGGTTTTCAAGAAAACTTTTTGTAAATGATTCTCACTCGTGCATGCCATAGTGCCTTGGATATTTTTTCTATCAAATACCAATTTAAATTACTGTTGTACAGTACATATCAAAATTGACATTATTATATTTGTACCTATATTATTGTACAGCCATCGTTTTGTTTTTGCCGTAATTATCAGTAACTATTTCCAATTGCCTCTACGATTTGCAGTGGATCAGATGAAACACTATTTAGCATTTTGCTAACTTGTAGACCAGATTTGGTGGGTCAATAGGAACACAGAATCTTTGTGTGTCAATTAATATAAAGTGACAATAATCAAATGTTGGGTATACGGCCATACCATATACTTTGATCTCGATTATTAATTAATTGCAGTAGGTAAACATATCTTTTTGTAAGAGCTCTCATTTAGGCTTAGCTCAGAGTATTGACATTAAATACCAGCAGGGTTAGCAGGAGCTTTATAAATCAACATAACAATATCGAGGGCGTAGTGGTGAAATTAGATAACTAACACTTTTTGCGGAATCGACTTTTTGTCATCACGATAAAGCCCAAATCACGACGCATCTTTTGGTTTTACCCTAGCTCGGATATATTATTCCGTGCCAAAATTATTCCAAAAAAAGGTATTTTTGTAACAGAAATGAACCTTCAATAATAGCTGTAAAACTTGAGAGGAAGAAGTGAATAACTGACCAAATAATGTATAATTTCACAGAATCATCATTTTGTTGTCACATAAAATGCATAAAGCTCCTTATTCAGTTTTACCTCAACGCAAAATTTGGATGTGTATAAAGAAATCTGTGACAGAATAAAATTAAAAAGAAAAACCTCTGTGAAGAGCTGCGGCATCAATGATGAACTCAAAAGTTGAATATTGAACCATTACATAACATATAAAAAAGCTCACAGTAATTTTGCTCCTACAAAAATTTTTATTGGTAATTTTGTCGAAAAAAATCACTAAATCGTTGTTTTCTCGCGATAATGGTTTTGTTAGTTATCTAATTTCCCTTCTACGCCCTCGATATGTATTCGCTCGAGGAATTCTGTCATTGGTTAACACTTTCTCGAGTAAGGAGATATATCGTTTTTATAGCTCATGCTGCACATGCAGTGGTGAGTGGAGTATTCTTTTGATATCTATCTATTGTTAGTTTTAGGGTGAATTCAACCAAACGAGAGTAAGCGTTATACTTAGAATAAATCGCCAGTTATCCGAGAGTAAACCAATTTTACATTTTACCATCTACACTCAAGCCTATTCGAGAATAATAACTTATACTACCTTTTTTGGTGGAATAATAAATTATTCTTTCCTAGACTATAATACGACAAAATTGAGTTGCTATGACATAACCTTGAATACCTTGGCATTGTAGAACAATAATTGTTAGCTGGGTAATATATTATTCTAGTTTAAGACCATGGAATAGATCTATTCTAGTATAGTTACTTGCACATAAATCCATGTTTGGTCAATTCCACCCTAATTCTGACAACTTTGCCAAATGTGACCTTACAATATCTTTGACTACACTATAATTATAACTATTTAACTATCACACTTTCATTATTGCCATCTCCTTGATCTTTACCCTGTTTATTTTTATGTTTGAGTGATTTCATATATTTAAGCTTAGCCCAGACACCTTGACACATTCTGTTTAACCTTATATCATGAGTTAAGATGGAGAACTCATTGATTACTCTAACTATGTTGCGGGCGGTGTGAAGCCGGCCCTTTTGTGCGAATGCTAGAGCCGAGTATAACTTGCTTCTTGCTGCTAATGCTTCGTCGCCAAGCAGTTTTGATAGCTTGTATTGCCTCAAAGATATTCGGCCCGCTTCTTCAGCCTGGAATCAAAGGATGTGTAGGATAAACACCACTGTTTAAAGTATATTATTTAAAAATTTATTCATAAATACTTGCACACTTACAGCGACGCCAAGACATGTGACGAGCCAGAAATACATCTGTGACATATGTATAATATGTCCAGTTTACTAAAAAATATATTGCCTACTATTTCATCATCATCAACAGCCTGAAGACGTCCACTGCTGAACATAGGCCTCACCCACAGATCGCCACTTTGAGGGGCTGCTTGTCTCCTACATCCATCGGCTCCCCGCAGCCCCTACTACTTACAAGTGCCTTAATTATGTACTCAAAGGCCGTTTTTTTAAACAGCTACCCGGAATGTAAAACGGTGGATTATACAATCCTACTGTGACATATCTATTATGTTTAATCAATTATCTATTGCTATTTTTTTTAATTTTGTATTCTAATTCTGTGTAATAGTCCTGCACTGACTTCCCACTTGGGGTGTATAATTACACTTATTGTTTAGTTACATTTTCTAAATTTAAATACTCAAATCTATCTATCTTCTATACACTGTACATATAATAATACTGAAACTGGGCTAAATGTGGATATTGAATATTTTTGTTTTGATTGCTTTACATGCAAATAGAAGCGAGGTAGGTGAAGCCTGGCTTCCATCGCTGGCCCATCCATTCATCCTTTTCCTCTATCGCTTCTATCTTTCCATGAACCAGGTTAGGTTAGGTATGTACAACTAATTAACCCATGAGAAGCCACGGCGGGTGAACTGGTATTGTAATAAAAATACTTACACAGTGTTCAAAATAATCCCCTAATGCAGAATAAGCACCACCAAGTGTTGACAACCATGAGAATGCATTTTCTATTTCTACTCTGGTCCAAATTATCCTAAGCATTTTTTCATTCCTGAAAATGTATTTAATTACATATTTAATTTATTAATATTGATATTAAATATTGAAGATGAGTGAACAAAATCATTTTTACCTTCACAAGTTGACGGTAGAATCTATATATCACCCAAAGTTAAGATGCAATATTTACTAACATTGTACTATAACAGTAGAATCAGCTGATAGCAGGGCTTACAAACATATTTGGCTGTGGTGTACTTGCCCATGAAAAAGTTTTCATACCAGCTTCATACAGAACCTCTTGGTTGCTACAACGCCATGGATCATAGTCAAAAAGTAACCAATTGTTTCCTACCCAGGTTGTCAAAACTAAAATTAATTATGGTTGGCACTGATAAATCTCTTTTTTGATCACCTATTGAAGATTTCTAAGTCCAAGTAGTTAGATTTTTCATAGAATTGACATAACTATTGAAAACTGTGACAAATCTGATAGAATTTATTGGTAAAATCATCGTAATTCTGATATTGCTCAACCATTTAGTGGCGACAACCCTAAAAATCAGCTGATTCAACTGTCAGTGAAATGTTAGTAAATATGGCATCTTGAATTTGGGGCTAGTATAGTACATAATTAAATTAATAAGTAATACAGTGGATATACAATATATAATTTTCAAATCTATCAAAATAATCAGTGTGAAGACATCCACTGCTGAACATAGGCCTCCCCCATAGAGAGGCACTTTGACTGGCTGCTTGCCTCTTGCATTGAAGAACCGCACATTGGTCTCCAACCTAGTTTCAAACTTATACTACTTCAAAACTCAATTGAATTAAACAACCAAATGAATTAAATATGAGGTATTATACAAGCTATTCAATTCGTTCAGTCTCGCGGTTTGAGGAAGTAGGTATAGATTTAGACCAAAAACTGTACCCTGGGAATTTAGAGCTGCGGGGATCATGTAACTTTGATTGCAATGCAACAGGAAAAATTTTGTTCCAGATTTGACACAAATCACATGTTTACATGCTGATAGGTATAAATGCACAGCACAGAAAACACAAATGTGAATAGCTCTGCGCACTCTGCTATGTCTGAACTAGCACTTTAAATGGAAGATAAATCTAGAATGGATTATAAGTATAGATTTGTAATACACTCTTTTACTCACCAAGCATAATCTATTATTTCTAAATCAGGTGGTTCAAGAATAAATCTTAAAAGAACAGTTCTACTAGCTGGCCATCCACACAATCGGTTCAGATTTAGAATCACATTCTTCCTGTACACATCAGATCTCAAACACTTCACGAGAGGTTGTAGAAACAGAGCGTTCGTTTTGCATTTCAAAGCACCTCTTTTGCCTTCATTTTTAACTTTGTTCGGTGTCTCCCAGCAGGCTCCCGGTTGGACGCCAATAATTGACTGATAATGCTGCTTATAAGAAAGCGTCAACCGGTCTTCCGAAATACAGCAGATAGTGTAGGGAATCCCATGTAGATGAACCTTTATTACCACCTGCATTTCCACTGAGGTTATGTTAGACCAATAAAGCTCGATTTGGAAAGAAACATCTAGACAATCAAAAGAAATAGTTTAGGCTCTGCTGTTTATTTCAATAATACTATATAAAGAAAGTAAGTGCTTTTGATTTCTACTTTTTCTGTAGGCTGCTTTTTTAGCAATTCATTCCGAATTCCGATTTTGACGAAAAATTATTTGTTTTTTTCCACTGACGTTTTTTTTTATTGACATTGTCAATTTGATGACAGCAGACTGACGTAAACAATCCGTTTATATTGGATATATCGTCGTTACAAATTTAATACCTCCTATGTGTAAAAAATAACTTTCCGAGAAAAACAATAAAAACTTCCTACTGGTTTTATTTTCAAGAAAACAAATAGATTTATTTTCATAAATAATACAAGTAAGGTATTTGAAAATGTTTATTAAAAAAGATATTTGGCTATAAGATGAAATTGCACTGTTCTCTGTTTAATTTCTGTCACATCGCACGCTTTCTCAGGGAAAATTTGTTAATTAAAATCTAAGTGCGGCACATAAGAGCTTTTTAGTGTTCCCAAGTTGCAATATTTGAATTATATAATTCGTAACCGCAAGATCTCTTGTGTGTAAGTATACTGCGCACATAAGAGATTTTGATGACAATAAAATGTTAGCGGACACTTAAGAGAAATTAACATTGAAGCATAATTTCTTTAATTAATGAGATATTAACATAGGAGTCTTTGCAGGCGATAGCCCATTCAATTGGCAATCCAAATAGTATTTGTAAAAGTCATTTTTACAAAAAAAATGTCACATAAGAGGTTTTGATTTTGCAACGACGATATGTTACTCTGTATCTCTGGATCACTCACTTACTAAAGTAATGTATAAAAGATTTTGAACCGTACTCCAACAGGATAACGTTCTTTTTATAATTCAATTTAGTTGTTAGAAAAAATGGTATAGAGAGAAACTAACTTACGGTCACCTGTGTCACTATCTCATGCTGAGGCCACACTTTTGCGCAACTATTAGTGTCGCGCGAGTTGTTGCGATAAAAACATTGACGTAAATCCGCTGCAACTATATAGGGATTCTATTTTTTTTTAGTTTCATTCGTTTCATTACTAGTTCAAATGAATCGATACACACCACAGAGTAAGTATAGCCGATTGTTTTTTATGGAATCGATTCAAAAGTACGACCGATCAAACCGCTTCGGAGTCGGAGCATAATGTGCCTACCTACAAAACCACAGCATTTGTTTTTTTTCTCTAATCTGTGTACAAAACACAAAGTACCTCCAAGTGGTCTGTGCGCAAAATGATCGAGCACCACAGAGTACCTTTTTATAATCGAGCACGATACTCAACCATGGTTCTCGTAGTTCTGGGGTCCCCTGGATTCAAGGGTCCTAGTTAGGCTCCAGGATCTATGTACCTAATGTGATTGTTGGGCGTTTAGAGTATACATAAGCATAGGTATGTATGTATATTGTAAGGTTGGGCGTTATTATGATAAGTAGGTAGGTATACGTGGAAGACATACAGAATCTAGAACAAGGACAGGGCAGACGTGCTACAACTACGCAGGATGCTAATCTACACAATTAATTAAAATATAATACAATTATTATAGGATTATATCTAGTTAAAGTTTAAAAAAAAGACTAAAATTATAATAATTAATTAGATATATTTTATTATGTAGGATCGAATCAAAGCAGTACCTAAGTCCTTTTGACTCTAGACTGCAGAAGCATGGAAAATCTACGCAAAATATAGGTCTAAAACTACACATACATGATACACTTACCCATACTCACCGTCATCCATAAAAACACCATACCCTTCCGCTCACCCTTTCCCACTGCTGAACATAGCATTACAGAGCACCACTTTGAGCGGCTTGCCTCCTGCATCCATCGGCTCCCCGCGGTTTTGACCAGTAATCGTCGTCCGCCTAGCTGCGCCTGGGTCTTCCGGTTTGTGGTTGCCACTCGTGAACCTTCTTCCCCATCGATTGTCAGTTCTACTATATGCAGTGGTCTGCCCAATTGCCCATTGCCATTTCAACTTGCTAATTCTTTGTTCATTTTGGTTCTCCTGCAGATCCCCTCATTTCGGATCTTGTCTCGCAGGGAAATACCTTATACCTTATTATAAGAAGTACCTACTTATTATTTATATATAATAGATGAACCTCGAACTAACAGACTCAGGGTATTTTACCGTGGGAGCTAGTGACCTAAAAAAATGTACCTAACAATTTATTTGAACACATAAATAGGGGTACCTTTTTCTTTCTTTCATTTATAAGTATAGCGGTATGCTTTCTTGTATCATGCCGTGTGACTGCAACGAGAGAGGTATTTTATACATACGTTCATTAAAACTGCACAAAACAAAGTTTTACAACGTGTTTTTATTTTCTATCACCACATTGGCTGCCATAATTTGTTAATTGTAATTACAACTGGTCTGTTGTGTAATATCCAAGGTTGGAAAGGGTCCACTCAACGTGAAGGTCATATAAATTGTGAGAAGAACCTCTGCACCGGTATCTCCAGCAGAAGAGCGATCGGCACAGCGATAACGTAGCTGTAGAACACGGTCGCCAGGTAGTCCACGCTCTGAAATATGAGGGTGGTGAAATGGCTGTAATTTCTGGATGGATTCATAAAATTCAAAACAACTTGAACTGATGTAAGCAATACCTACCAATGTTTGGACACAATAAGCACGTATAGATGCTCCGGGTATGGACTGTATACGTACAGCTACAAGTTCAAGAAGTTACTACGGTCATGGAGTTAGGAAGACCACTAAGACTTACTATATCAAACACTGAAGTGTGGTACGCCGTGGGACGAGCACATATAACCACGCTGACGAGCCAGTGGACCAACATCACCGGCAGTGACAACCGCGCCATCACCCGCCATCCTCGACTTCCTAGGAACCTTCGTTGGGTTCCTAAAAGATATGTAGATCATTCATGCAGATACTTAGCGTGATATTAGCAACATTGTGCAGGTTCTAATAAGCTTTTTTCCGGAAATATCCTCTCATCACTTTGTTTTTTATTGTTCATATTTCTGTGACTAAATTCTCTAATGATATTGTAGCTTCCTTCTGGTCTGGTGCCTCTGTCCCGCCACCCGCCCAATAGGAAAAAGCTGTGCCTGCCATCGGGCCTTCAATGGCTATAACGCTAACCATAGGGCCGAATGGCACACAAAAAGTGTCATCGGGCCCGTTATATCGGGTCGATCAAATAACCTTGATTGACAGTGTCCCGGTGCTGATGAATTCACATGAGCCTCGATGTCAGGGCCTATGTGAATTCATCAGCGTCGGGCCAGTGCTGGTGCTATTAACGGGGACGAGATGACACAAATCAGAGGACCTGGACTGCAACTCTACAGGAACGCGGGTCACGCGGTTTATCTCTAACTTATACAGGGTGATTGGTTCGTAGACCGTATCCTTTCAGGGTGTTTAAACAGGCCTTAGGCTATCTTTAATGAAAGTGTATCCTACTGGAAAAGTTACGGATTTATTATAAGTAGGTACCTATAGATTTTAAGTTTTCAAGTACCTACCTATAGTTTAGTTTTCAGATCTAGATTAGTTTAGTATAAGTAGGAAAGTACTCATTATATTATGTTTTTTAGTTTTAAATTAGATAGGTATCATAAATAAATAAATACCTACTTGTGGACGGACATACATAAGTAAAACACAAATGCACCTTCGATATTGAGAACCCCAAAGAGCAAAAAGAACAAAATGACGCATAAAGCTGGGCGGTCCGCGGCGACGTAGGCCGCAGTGACCAGCGGCTGCTTGTACCATCGCATGCACTTGCCCACCACGATCACCCATGAACAGCTCACGGGAATAGTCCAATGGTATATATGACGTAGCCACTGTAACAATTAAGGCCTATTCAAACCAGCGAGTTATTCGCTACCCCTGTGGAATAACGGGAATAACGCGCTGGTTTGAATAGGCTTCTATAATGAGATCCGTAAAGGAGCGCCAGTCATCGAAACCACTGGTATTGTTTGAGTCCTGAATAAGTGAAAAATTATTAAGTATACCTATCTTTCTTTCTTTTTACCATCAACCTTAGTCCGTACTTCGTTATAGAGGTGGGTTTGGGATGGCTCAAATACGTGCAGGGGACTTTCCGCTCTGTGAAGACCGAAAGTGAATCTACAGTAGTACCTACAAATAGTATTATATGTAGGTATAATTACTGGACTAGCGCGCAAGACATTTGAGCGAGTAGGTATGATGAAGAAATTTTACATTTGAGTAGGTACCTACCTGATAATACCTATTAACCGTACCTTGTTCCCATTACAATCATGCTTCTTCTCTTGAAGCTCGTAATGTAGGTGCGCAGTGAAGAGACCGAGGAAGCAGGCAGTTAATGAACCCCAGGACGACGTATAGAACCCTCCGAAAGACTCCTCACTTCTGAATATACCACGTATTTTTCTGAAAGAAGGGTGGGTCTCATTGAGGTGAGCTCAATACTTCCAAGTTTTTCGGTGATTTTAATTTGAAAACTATCATAAATAAGAAGCAAGTAAGTACGATTCATATTGGTCAATATCAACCTTTACAGCTGAAATTACCGACCCAAGTTTCAGATATACATATTCAATGCCCTTTTTGTGTGCAGACTAACTAATTTACAGCTGAAACTGCCGACCCCTAGGTTTTAGACATATATTTTGATGCTCTTCTTCGGTGCAGACTAATTTACAGCTGAAATTACCAACCCCTAGGTTTCAGACATATTCGATGCCCTTCCTCTGTGCAGACTAAAGCTTCAGCCACACGGTACCTGTGCGTCTGAGAAGCGGCAGCGGCAACAACGCGAAACTATCCGTACCGTACTACCCATCGCTGCCCACGGGGATCACGGCGCTGCCGTCCACCAGCACGGGGAGCAATGGGTACTGAAAGGCCGACGCTGACCCAACTTGACGCGCCGGTGAGGCTGAAGTGGCGGCTTCAGCCTCACCTGCCGGCTTCGTGAGCGTCAGCACAGCACATGACTTTAGCTTCTCGGTGATGGTATGGTTTCATTTGATTAGATTTTTCCATCAAATGTGTATAAAACATTCAAATCGAAGTTATCATTTCTGTAAGATACCCTCTCTTTAAACTCAGGCTTGCATAATTTTATTGTAAAATACTTACTTTTTAAATGGATGAGAATAGTTAATTTAATTAATAAGTAAGTATTGTTATATTGACCTGTAAAAGTGCCTACCTACTTACTATAAATGCCTAATTTGCAATTACGATTTGACAGACTTACTCCGGCACCGAGAAATAAATGAGTGCCTTCCACTCGGTGATATAGTTCACAACTCCGCAGAACAATCCGCTGATGATGAAGAGGATCACGTACAGACGCAAGGCCTGGTTCCTCCGACGTGACATGATGATGGTAAACACGCATGCTACGATGTACAGGTGCATATCTACTGACAGGAACCTGGAAATAAACCCAAATAAGTAGGTACGTATAAACCACCGGTCAAAAAACCGTGTGGTCCTGGTGTGTGAATAGGACCCCCCCAATGTCTCACATGCATGAGCGCCGAAAGAGCCAGTTAAGGGAATAACCAGGAATGGGCAGCAGCATTCTCCTCGGTCTTTATTATATCTACTGCGATCACCAAGCCGCCTACCAGCGTTGTGATTGTGACCATCCCCCTTTAATAAACGTCCAAAATGGCGTTTTATGGAGGAGACCTATGTTCAGCAGTGGACGTTTTCCGGCTGTTGTTTGACTCTTGCTTGCTTATGAAGGAAATATTTCACAAACTATTGGATATGGGTGGGTTAAATTAAATCTGCTCGTCAGCCGAGATTGACTTGACGGGACCAGCTTATAAAAAATAGGGATGACCGAAACCAAGGCCCAGTCTGTCTTTATGGTATTTCAGATTGCTAAGACATTATTGACATCCTACCACAAATAGGTACTTACCTACTTTTGTGCCCTTACCAAGTCGGTCCGAAGCACGTATCATGTTTTTCTATCACGTTGTTGAGAAAGAAAGCATGTGTCCAAAATTTGCGTCGGCAGATGGCGATCTTCTCTCCTATTACCGCAGATAAAGCGCCAGAACGAGCGTATGGCCACCAGGTGGCGGCATAACCTACTAACAGAAGGTGGACTGGAGTGAACCTGTAAATAAAAAATTATATTTACTTACAGAACTGAACGTATATTTATTATTACCAATCGGAATAGTTAATATAGACCATCAGTTGTAGTTCCTAAAGATTAGTGAGGAAGATGGTAAAATAAAATCCCGCGTATCCCTCGTCCCGCGTCGCCTTGCAACTCACTGAGTTGACTAGACGCTTTTATTAACTAAGTTGGGGTCACTCCCAATGGCTGCAAAAATCTTTAAAACTGTATTTATACCGACCAACATGGAATAGTATTAGCCTATTCAGTATATGATCTGAAGAACTAAGCTCCAAGCCAGGTCGACATCTATACAAGCCGTGACACACAGGCATATATCAAAATTATCATCAACAGCTGAAGAGGACTGCTGAACATAGACCTCCCACATAGAGTGCCAATTTGAGCGGCTACTTGCCTCCTGCTCCTGCATCCATCGGCTCCCCGCGGTCTTGAACAGGTCGCAGTCCAACCGTGGGCAAACTTCATTAATTTTTCGATACTATGCGATTAACGAGATGGTGTAATTACTAGATGGTAACAAGCATTGGTCTGCCTTACTTGTCCTACGCAGGCAGTCTTCTGAACTTATGGAAGTATAACTTTTCTTGCCCAGAGATGTACTTTCATCTGGATCTGGTTCCCTCCTTAGAGTCTAAAACCATTGCGCTATGCACTGGCCAGTGTAATACCTGATCATCCTCTTCAACAGAAGAACAGGCAGCATCAGGAAGCTCAGCTTGCGTGTCTGAGAGTACAGGAGCAGGTTATAGGCGGTGAGGAAGGTGGATATCATCACAAACAGCTGGATGAGAGACGTGCCGTTCGCTAAGAGAACCCCGTCAGTTCGGAAGGATAGCTGGAACAAATAAAAGCTGCTTAGGTTGACTATGCATGCGTTCCAGATCTTAAAGTTGTTTTGTTAAACCAGATTATGACTTGCTGAATTGTTCAAACACTGAACTAAAAATACGAAGACCCAACCCAACCTTTACTTATTTGTTTAAAAAATAAGAAGAAAAGTAAATAATTACATGTTCCAGGAAATTAGGGTTCATCACGTAGAACTCGTAGTGTTGTGCGCAAGTATGTGCGTATATTGTAATGAGCATAGGAATAACCCTGAAAGAGAAGAATCTATCACAAACTCAAGTTCCGAGTGACACTGCAACTGTTATGGGCGGCCGTGTTGCTTAACATCAGGTGAACGACTAGCTCGTCACGTCATTCAATCGCATAAAAAAAAACTGCCTATATTCAAAGGCCGTTTTCTGCTAAAGGCGAGATTTTATCCACAAAACTGATTAATTTGTGAATGAAAGATCTACTTGAGCACCAATCGAGGACGGCATGCATACACGGGTATACGATGAGAAAGAGCAGCACAGGGTAGCATGCAATGAGCTGTAGAAATCTACCTATATATATTGTCTCGTGAGAGCGTTTGACTTATGGACTTGTGGAACTGAGACATGGTCTCTTACTGTTGGCCTTATTAGTAAGCTCAAAGTCGCGCAGCGAGCTATGGACCGAGCTATGCTCGGTGTTTCCCTGCGAGATAAGCTCCGGAACGAGGAGATCCGCAGGAGAACTAAAGTGACCGATATAGCTCTTAGAGTACTAACTCTAAGACTAACAACTTACTAAAGTTGAAGTGGCAATGGGCAGGCCACATCGCTCGTAGAACTGACAACCGATGGGGAAGAAAGGTTCTCGAGTGGCGACCACGAACCGGAAGACGCAGCGTAGGCCGGCCCCCTACTCGGTGGACCGACGATCTTGTGAAAGCCGCGGGGAGCCGATGGATGCAGGAGGTGAGCAGCCGCTCAAGGTGGCGTGCTCTGGAGGAGGCCTATGTTCAGCAGTGGACGTCTTCAGGCTGTTAATGATGAGAGCGTTTGACCAATTAAAACGCAACAAAAGCTTTATGACGTGATCCGCATGACCGTTCATTGGTCGAAAGCGTTCACGAGAGAAGAGATTATTAAGTCGATTTCTACAGCTCACGCTACCCGTGCATAGCTCGACTTGCGGTAGAGTAGTGCCTATGATTGTGTTGAGTGTTTACTCAACTAAACTTTACTCCATTCCAATCCAGTCAACTTTACCCACTCTACCCCACTCCGTTCCACTCTACCCCACTCCATTCCACTCTACCCCACTCCATTCCACTTCAATCCACTCAACTCCATGTCATCTGAGTATAATATATAGTTAAGATAGAAGCATCTGTTTTATGTAAACCAGTGAACTGAAAGCACTTTGATCGCAATAGCCACATAACGTAAATTTAACCTAACATGCAGTACAACCTCAATCCTTGGATAGGTTCTAGTTTCTTGAGTCGAGGATCTCCATTGTCATAAGAAGCTGTCAGCCTGCGCCAACTGGCACGCACTGACCATGCCATGAGAATTCCGTTCTCTGAAACATCAAAACTAGTTTTTTTTTAAAAATAAAATGAGTGTGGTAAGAAATCAGCTTGCCTGTCTGACGGCGAATGGTTACTACCGCCTATCAACATTGGATTCCTCGTGCTACCTCATTATCGAAGTTGGACCTACCTAATTGGGTAGTCTGTCCTAGGTAGACATATTGGTTGACAACTTCGAGAGTATCGTTCTATTGTTCCCAACAATACTCTCAAAACTCAAAGTCAATAGTAAGCTATGACCGATATAGCTCTTAGAACACAGGCCATAATATCGCTCGTAGAACTGACAACCGATGGGGAAGAAAAGTTCTCGAGTGGCAACCACGAACCGGAAGACACAGCGTAGGCTGGCCCCCCAATAAGGTGGACCGACGATCTGGTGAAAACTGCGGGGAGGCGATGGATGGAGGAGGCGAGCAGCCGCTCAAAGTGGAGCTTTCTGGGGGAGACCTATGTTCAGCAGTGGACGTCTTTAGGAGGTTGATGATGATCGACATTAAACATCTGCAACACCAAGGGCATCACCGGTGAGTGAGTACTCTTTGAAGCTCTCCATACTGATACCCAAGCAACAAAATTATCCTATAGTGCACGGGTTATAGGCCTGCAGCACTAATAACGGTCGTTTAGTGGTTCTAGAGTTTGCTGCCACGCTTATACTAGCATGTACGGAATCTGTTTAGGCTTGTAGTACATCTGTTCTTATATGTTAACTTATTATCGCCTATAGACCTAAATTAACAGCACAGTATAAGCTAAGATGTCCTATAAAAGTACTGCAAAGGTGTAAACACGCTTGGGAATACGTGCTCTGGTAAGCTATACTTATAATTGCTTACAAGAATCATTATAAACCCATTCTAAGTAAAGTATGCTCATAAGAGTATCAAATAGAACTAAACGTACTGGATACCATTTGCACTTGTTACTTGAATTTATAAGGATTTATAACGGCTTATTCCAAGAGTAAGTGTACCTGGTTTTATTGACGATTTGTCTGACACAGTTATAATCTTAGCACGTTTATAAGAGTTTCATGTAGTATAATTACGAACCAAAATTGTCTGACTAACCCTAATTCCTAACAATATGGCGATGCTGTAGTTCTAATGCAAACCATTTTGAAACCAAGTACGTGTATAACAGTTCTATAATGAACTTTGGAAAGATAGCTAGAAAAAATGGAGACTTTTCATTGTAAGCGTTATTAAAACCAATATTATTTTCAAATGCAAGTTGTTAAATATGCTAATTTCAAGAGGCGCGTAAAAATTTAGTTTTAAAACATAATATACTTCGCCGTAAATATACGTTTGCCACGCGAACACATCTTATTAAGTATGTCTAACACTGAAGATGATACATTTCACTCATTAGATAATACACTGTAAAGAAAACAGTTTATTTACCTTTTTATCAAATATTTTTATATTTTTATAAATAGGCAATATCACAACTGTTTTTGAAAGAGCTTGAAACAGAAACACAGAGTACGTTAGAGTCGTGTATGGTTCTTTTAGGCGTTTATAGTTGGCTTCGCGGGGAGCGGTTAGTTCTGCGTAGTCCAACTATAAGGATACTATTGGTCTAAGTAGTAGTCACCAAGTCTACTATGGGTGTATTAGAAGAAAGAGTATGCCTATAAATTGGGCCCTTTTCCGTTGTTATAAGAGCTTACTATCCCGTTATAGTCCTGAAAAATGGTGGTTTCAGAGTAGCTACAAAACCACTTTTTGTTGCTTGGGTAGTTATGCAGAAAACCCTCAGCAGGAAGATCATTCTAGGTCTTGCAGGTTCGTGAAAGAAACGAGCGCATGAATCGCGTTGTATTGTTCATATTACTCTACTTTTAGTAAGCCGTGATTCGGTCAGGCAGGTTGTTACAGATCGAAGAAAATATAGTTACCTACAAAGGTAGTTACCACCCGCTCCAGTTCATTTGTTTTATTGAGCTTTTGTCTTGATACTTGCTTGTAGTTATTTAGAGTATTATTTATTAGAGGCACTTTGCATTGGTTTAGGTATACAGTGTTCAGAACTACTTAATAGTAAATTAGTAGCCAAGGGCTGTAAGGCATCAATTGCAGCCCGAGATATTTAGGCGCACGAGCGCAGCGAGGGCGCCTATAGTTCGAGGGTGCAATTGATGCTTACACCCGAGCTAACTACTCTGCTTTACATCTCGATTGTGAGGTAAGTAGAAAAAAACCGGCATTACAAGAATAAAGTAAAAGTTTTCTATTCCCGCCTTTTTTCATCTTTTTTTTAATTTTTTTTTTTCAAGAACGAAATTGAGCTTCGCCGTTCGATATTTAAAATTGATGACTATTATCACAGAATTCCCACTAGTAGAATTCTACAGCGCGTGCCCGCCTAGTTGTTTCTTGCTCCCACACGAAGTGCTGCCTGAATAAGAACGTCTCCCAAAATTTTGGGTAAATGATGGGCGATTTCGTTAGCTCTATCTATAGAGTAATTTACCTTGATACCTAGAAATTATGTTTTACCAGTGTTCATTGTTTCAAATTTATTGTAAAAACTAAAATGTAAGGTCAGGTGGGGTAAGTGAAACGAAGGAGTACCTAAGTGAAACCCTATCGTAATCAATAAATCACGCAGTTTAGCTCTATACTATGTGGCGAAATGGTTTCAATGCTCTAGCACACGCGTCACACAATATTTCTGCTAGGTCATAAAATAAAAAGAAATCTTTAAGTTTACAAAACACAAGTCGGCTGATGCCATGAAGCAATTTAATAGTGTTTATGTACATTTTTACACGAAAATAATGCATGAAACGGCGCGTAATGTGGGGTTAGTATTTGCAGTCACAGACGACACAGGTAATAAAATCAATCAAATACCTACTACATTACAAATGTCATTGTAAATGTCCGATGGGCCGAAAATCACGTATTTCACATCAACAGCTGGAAGATGTCTAGTGCTGAACACAGGCGTGCCCATAAAACGCCATTTTAGACGCTGATTATAGAGAGGTTTGCCATAATTACACTTACCTGCAGAAATGCTGAGAACTGTGGTGGTCCCAATAGTGAAAAATAGGACCGGTGACATAAGTGATAAAAACAACTACAGACCAATATCACTGGTCACGATTCTGGCGAAAGTGCTTGACGGTTTGCTTAACACTCAGCTTGATACATACCTAAAAGTGCATGAAAATCAATTTGGCTTTAAAGCTGGACTTTCTACTGAGACAGCTATTTTGTGCTTGAAGCAGACCGTCAAGTATTACACCGATCGGCAGACACCCATATTTGCCTGCTTCCTCGACCTGTAGAAGGCATTTGACCTGGTTCATTATGATATCTTATGGCAAAAACTTAACAATATCTCTATGCCACAGGAACTTATACATATTTTCAAATATTGGTACCATAACCAGGTAAATGTCGTTCGATGGGCGAGTGAGTACTCGGTATCGTACGGGTTGGAGTGCGGGGTGAGGCAGGGAGGGTTGACTTCGCCAAAGCTCTTCAACCTGTATGTGAATGCACTTTTAGAAGAACTCAGTACCACTCATCTTGGTTGCCATATTGATGATGTGTGCGTGAACAATATCAGCTACGCGGACGATATGGTTCTTCTCAGTGCGTCGGTCTGTGGGTTGACTAAGCTGATAAACATTTGTGAACGGTATACTCTCAGCCACGGCTTACTGTATAATGATAAGAAAAGTGAATGCATGGTCTTTCAGGTCAAAGGGAAAAGTGAAAACAACTTCCCGTCGGTAAAACTAAATGGAACTCCTCTGAAAAGGGTTGAACAATTCAAATATCTTGGACATATAATAACCTCTGACCTGAAGGACAATGCAGATATAGAGAGGGAGCGTAGAGCGTTGTCTGTAAGAGCAAATGTGGTTGCACGCAGATTTTCTCGGTGTTCCAGGGACGTTAAAATCACACTGTTTAGATCATTTTGTACGTCCATGTACACGAGTAGTCTGTGGGCAAGCCATACGCTTAAACAGTACAGCGCTTTACGCATTCAATATAATAATGCCTTCAGGGTGCTGATGGGGCTGCCACGGTTTTGTAGCGCATCAGGGATGTTTGCGGAAGCCCGGGTGGATTGTTTTTATACAACCATGCGGAAACGGTGCTCTTCCCTGGTGCGCAGGGTGTGGGCCAGCCACAACTGCATCCTGAGGGCATTTGCCGGAAGATTTGACTGTCAGTACTTGAATCACTGTTGCAGGATTCAGGTGCTGACTAACAAAGCATCAAGTTCGTGTGAAGTTAATGTATACTAATATAGGTTAAGCGCTACTAACCCATTTATGATTTATGATTTAATGTATGATCCCAGCAGTTGATCGAAAATAAATAAATAATAATAATAATAATAATCACCTCGCTTGGCAAGTGGCTTGTCATCGCAGAAGATTATAATGTTCCAAGGAGAATGCTACTGCCCATTCTCTGGATAGCCCCTTAGTCTGCTCTTAACGGCACCCACAGAAAGATATGGAGATTCTGCGCTTATAAAGTGCTATAAAGATACTAGGCAGCTATTATTATATAAGTAGGTACCTATAATGATTGCGGATAACAGATAATAAAACAAAACTGTCAATATAGTCAACTACAAAATAGTCAAACGCCAATGTCAACCTACCGTCAGAATATTGAATCGGAACGTTTCTGTAATAATCGTGAACCATTTTTGAAGTGATGTTTCATTGATGCAAATTGAATTTTCAAAAATTATTTTCTTGAAAAGTATTTATTGCCGTCATTTGCCATTACAGATTTAGGCTTTCTATATGTAAAAAAAATTAGCGTCCTAGCAGAATTCACAAAGTGGACAGATGTGCAAGTATGTTTCATTTACCCCCTCTGACCCTATATATAAAATGATATATTTTACTAAGTGAAATCAAGCAAATAATTAGCTAATATACCTACAACAGGATTTTTTCCGACTTGTAAACTATTTGCAAATCAACATGGTACCTAGCTGGTTTTATGGGAAATTAAAAATCATAAACTGGCAGTACCTTGACAATGAAATTGTTTGGTTATGTTTGGTTTTTTTTCCATTAATTAATCATTTAGCTGTTTTTCTGTTTAGCTGAGGACTTGTTATTACATGAAATGTAACGTTGTATTTATATTTTTCACAATAAACACTTCTAAAAAGGGAAAATAGATAAAATAATGGCTACTTACTTGTGAAATGTTATTCCTTCATATTTACGCCTCAGTGCGACTTCTGTTGCTTATAATGCTGCAACCACCCACTGCACACACATTATTTCTCAAATGTTTATTGCCTAGATCACCATTTAAATAGGATTATTTCACATAAAACAACAATTTCAAAAAAATTGTTAACCTGTTTGGCTTAGATCAAACGAAGCCAAATAAAAAAACCCGGTAACGGTGACAAGGACCAAAGATATTACGTTCGTCTTTTTTTTGCTTAGTACCGAATGTATAGCGCTCTCCTTGTTGTCCATGAATGACGTCATATACTACGGTTCTACTCGTACATATTCAAAGACTATTATACTCATACGAAGACAAGGCTGAATAGCGAAGCGACCTATTTTGTCATTGGGCTGATGTCTATTGCCAGTATGATGGTTAGATGCACAGTTTGTTTTTTTCTCTAATCTGTGGTTAGATGTGCGCGAACTTTTTGAAAGAGTGAAGAGTTTTTTTTTAATTACTTACCGCCCTAGGGCTTTTCTAGCTACATTATTACCCTAGAGCGCTAATTGGTTACCTACAAGCCCCATTTAGGGGTAATAAGGACCTACTTACCGAATATGAGAGATGTAAAACAACATTGTCATACATACTACTTATCTATGTGTTACGTGTAGAACACTTTTTTAATTTTATTTTTATAATAACATAAAACAACAGGTACATATTATAACAAATGTGCACTTGAGCAGACGAACAAGAATATTGCTCGTAAAAAAACGTAAGTCACGATCAAACTATTTTCTGGCTTTTCATGTCAATAATACGCTTGTAAAAGATTCTTTAAATTTTCCCAACTTTGGTGAACTAATTACCTACACTAATCCTAAGTTCGTACTTATGCCTCTATGACGTAGGCACCTATATACTGCAATGCATTTATGTGCGTCTTACCCCCAGTTTCTCGTATGTTTGTTAAAGTTAAACTCATATCAACTAAAATACAGAACGCTCATTGGTTGCCTGTGATCATCGGCTGTCAACCAATGACCATTCAGTATTTTTAAGTTGGCACAAACGCACGAGAAACCGGGGGCTAGAAAAAATAACTACGAACTTACGAACTATCAAACTTTAGCGCATAGGTATTATAAGAACTCACTTTTCTCTCGATTCCCCAACGCAACATCGTACACAGTACCAACAAGGTTAAGCACTATTAAAGCAGAAACAACTTGGAGGAACAGTTGTTGCGCAGCATCAGGCGGTTGTTCTGCTGTCTGTTGGTGTTGTTTTTGCGTAGTGCAATACTGCAGAGTCCGTAAGCGAGCGCTGAGAGCGTGGCGCCGCATTCGCTCATCCACGCATCGCTCAAAGCGGAGCGAAGCGTTTCGCTCCGACGAGGGACATCGGATGCTCACGCAATAGCCGCGGTGCAACCGTGAGCGGTTAAAAGTATATGAATTGGAAGAATATTCCTGGAAGCAATAGTATATCAATTCAATATTATCAGTAATGTAATGTTCTGCTCAGAATCGGGTGGATGAGATGCATGAGTCCGTTTGCATTAAAGTTTGACAGTTCCTAGTTCGCATCTTATCCCTCTAGCTATAGGACGTACCCATAGAATCAGGTACGTTATAGAGGGATAAGTGTGAACTTAGGAGCTGTCAAACTTTAGTGCAGACGCCGACGGGCATACAGTTCTAACTTCAACATAGGGTTGCCGTAAGTATATACTTAGACATACATTTAGTTTTACGCTGATAAAGGCGTATCGCTGCCTCGACACATCTAATCCACGATCACATCGAAAAACTGCAAAACTGTTTATAATTATAATCTGCCCTGTAACTTTTTTCGCTGTTGGATTCAAATTAAATTCTTTATGTAAGCTTGATGTGAGCTGTGTTTGCTTGCGATTGTTTTGAGCTGCTTAAAAGTAAATTCGCCCTTATGTTATGAATAGGGTGTGGGTCCCGGGACGTCCCGTGTCTCGAAGTCCCGGGGCTTTTTGTAATTTTAGCTGTCTCGAGTCCCGGGACTTTCAGGTCGAGACTCGAGACGAGACAAGACTGTCGAAATTGCTATGTAATAATTTTTATTTTCAAATAACTGAAGGAGCCTAGCTTCATCTGTTAGTGCAATGAATAATTACTTGGTCTACTACGTTAGTATTGAGTACACAACACAATAAATGCGTTTGCCCGGAGTTTTGGCGGGACTAGAATTACTAGATAATAGTAGTTATTAAGAATTAGTATGATTTTTAACTAAGGTTTTTTATAACTATGAGATTTAACTGTTAGAAGTGAATCTGTGTGTGATTGAAAAAAATAATAATCAAAGCAATTCTTCAAATCTGCGGTATTTTGGACGAAAAGATAGGCAGAAGCTTCCCAAACGCTGCCCAGCCGAGTTGGATTCTTCGTGCCACCTCTTTGTCGAAGTTGGACCTACCTAATTGGACAGTCTGTCCTAGGTAGACATATTTGTCGACAACTTCGAGAGTATCACTCCCAACAATTACCGGTATAGGTGGAACATGAGCATTAGACATGATTTTCGTCTTGTCCATATTCATCTGAAGACCAACCTGCTGGGAGACTCTACCATGAGGTCGTTGAGCATGGTGCTAATATCCTCGAGCGACTCACGTTTAACGTTAAAGTTATTAAGATTTAATTTTCTGTTTAATAAATGTTGATATTGGCAAAAAAATTGCCTTTTTTAATACGTTTTATCAGAAATTAACTCAATTAAAATTCTTAAAAAAGGCTTACTCCTCTTAAATAAAAAAAAAACAAATAAAAAATGCTTTTCTTAAAAGTCTCGAAGGCCCGGAAATTCCCGGGACTTTGATTGTAGGCTGTCTCGTGTCCCGGGACTTTGAAATTGTCGGGTATTCCCAAACCCTAGTTATGAATCTTACCATAATATATTCGAACACAGTAGAGTTATGTTCTGTTGGAGACAGTTCGAAGTCTCCAAGGCAGTAGAGCCCATCTTTCTGCAGCAAACATCGATCGTGATCGTCCAAGTGAAAGAGGGTAGGTAGGCGAGCATTATCTTCGTCTAAAAACACATTATTTTTGGTAAAGAATATTAGTAACTAAGCTCGGGTAGCGGTGCTTTGGTGTGGCCATCGTTACTTGGGTGGCTGCTACCGCAAAGTGGAACTGTATTATACTAAGTGATTCTCCGACCTAATATTATACTGAAAGGATATTTTTTTTAATGTAAATGAATGACGTGACGAGCTAGCCGTTCGTCTGATGTTAAGCGTCACGGCTGCCCATAACAGATTGCAGTATCACTCGGAACTCTAAATTAATATAGTTTCGCGTGACACTGCACTGCGCACGTCATCCTGAGACTTCACACAGTATAGTATCTATAATTATAATTATTACGTTAATAGGAACCTTAACTAGGTCCCAATAAAAGGGGAAAGAAATAATATAACAATAATTTTACCCGTGAACAGTTCTACTGCCCCACAGCACGCAGCGACTAACAACACTCCTACCACACTCAACGACATGCTTCTAAATGTAAAAACAATGAATATGACTACTTATAAAATTATAAATTAAACGGACCTATTATGGAGTCGGACTCGCGCGCTGAAGGTTCCAATATACCCATACATCACACATTATAAATGCGGAAGCTTGATGTGTTTATGTTTGTTACTCTTTCACGCTCTAACAGCTGGACTGATTTGGACGAAATTTGGTATGGAGGTAGCTTGCACCCTGAATTAAAACAAGCTACTTTTTATCCCGAAAACGGGAACGGTTCCTGCAGGAACGTGGATGACACCTCGGGGCGCTGCTAGTTTTTCATAATTTTTGATCAGACCAAATAAAATAGCTCCCTAAATTGAATAGTGGTAAAAAATATCAAGTCCAACATAAACTGGGCCGTATGTAGCTAGCTACTAAAACATATCCATGTTTAGGGCTTGTATGTTTTACTGTTTTTAATATACGAAAAAATCATAAAAATGTATAACAAAAAGTAAATAAAAAAGAAAAACAACAATATAACAAAAAAAATAAGGGACTTTTTATATTATTTGTTAAGTAATCCGCCGTAATAACGCATATTCTGTGAAAATTTCAGCTGGCTACAGCTGCTATGGTTCAAGGGATAGGTACCTACAGCCGTTAGGTACGACAAAAGGACAGACGTAGACTTACCTACCTAGTACCTAATTCCCCGTCCCGTCTATATTCATTGGGTACGGAACCCTATAAATACTTTCTGAATGAGTAGTTGTTATGTGAATCGATTTTTAATTACAGATATCGCTGAGGAAATGCAATTGACAGCTACCACTGAAAACTCACCAAATTCAATTGCCAATCAATTCAATTTCTAACTTATATGGTGGTACTAATAGGTATTTAATTTAAGCGTGCAACAATTACGACCCGCCTAATAGAAAGCGCGGTCACCGAAGCATATGCTCTTCTCTTCTGTAACACTGGAGTCTGGTTGTGACTCTTCTAATAATTAGAGAAACATCAACAGCCTGAGACGTCTATACTGACTGCTGAATGAACACAGTAGGCCTCCAACATAAAACGCCACTTTGGACGCTTATCATAGGGGGGATTTGCCATAATCACCACGCTTAGCAGGCGGATTGGTGATCGCAGATTACCTACGAGGAAAATGCTGGTGCCCGTTCCCTAGATAATCCCTTAAGGTGGAACGTTACACTAGCGCGGCAAATTTAAATTTTCTTGCGTTCTTTTGCCAATAATAGCTTAATTACCTACTCAACGTGATTATATGAATACTTATTTTGCGCAAATAAATATACCTAATGTATCAATAAATTACAATTAAAAGTATCACCTACTTATCATTGGGTTAGCGACAAATGGTGATAGACTGAAAAACTAAGAAGAAAATTGTTTATTGCCATTTGTCGCTAAACCAATGGTATCTAGGAGATACTTTTGATTGATACATTCTATTTATTTCCGCAAAATTAGTTTTCATGTAATCACGTTGAGTATTTTTTTTTTAATGTGCCTTTATTACTCAAGCTAACTACTACAATAATAAAAACTAAACTAAACTAAGCTAAACTAAACTAGCTACACTACCTGCTACAAAGAACACTTATGGACTGTATAATAGCCGCGATGGCTTAAAGACAGTCCAAGTGGTCCAGCCCACTACGGATAGGTAGCGTACCCAACATGCTGGCCGCATTGCCACGTTGAATTGCAATGCTGATGCGTTGGGCCAAATAAGCCAGCAATTTGGTCACGCGTCGCATCGACCAGGCGCTCTGATAGACTTTGGAAATCGCTCCCGAAAGAGCTCCCGGTCCCCACGGACCCAGGATCTCAACACCAAACGGCTCAAATATGTAACCGCTAGCGAGATTACTATATTTGCGCAGTTTTAGCTGCTCAGCAGAATTAGCCGCGGCGCCGCACAGTGGCCGTTTTATCGAGCTTCCCTTTCATAGGATTTTTGAAAAAAAAAGTTGTTATTTTGAGTGTTTTTAATATGCAGTTTTGTTGAGCACATCAAAACATTAAATAAATACAATATTGTTCTACGGGTGATGTGCTTCCAGAAATCAGTTTTTTAACCATTATTGTTACCATACCGATGAAACTTAATCTCTTTTATCTATTGACCTTAAAAATGAGCGTATTTTATCAAAAAATACCTATGTTTTTGGATTTTTTCTTTCATTTTTTTTGAAAACGGCTCCTAAATTCACGTCCTCGTCTAATTATTCACTTTGAAGTATACAATTATGTTAAAATCTGCAAAATGTTGTTTAAGTATATGGTTGCCGAGTATTTTTTTCGAGTTTTCATAATAAAATATCAGTTAGAACATTTTATATGTATGAAACCGGAGTTATATTCCTCATAACTTTTTATTTTACCGTACGGTAAGGCTGGAATTGTTAGTCCCCCTTGCCGAGTCTAACACAAAGCCACGTGACCTTTGACCTAGACCTTGGACAGCCACGTTTAGAAACTATGAATGAATGAAAAATGCATGTTTTGACAATATTGTTCTACGGGTGATGTGCTTCCAGAAATCAGTTTATTGACCATTATTGTTACCATATCGATGAAACTTAATCTTTTTATCTATTCATGGCTGCTTTTGGTCAAGGTCGATGAATAATAGACAATATTATGTCTATTATTCATCGACCTTTAGTATTCGAATAAGATTCTTATCGATCTGGTAACACTACGGGCAAATGAATTTAATTCGGAGGTACATTACCCACAATGACAATATCATCTAATTATATGCGTTTTTAATTCATTCATATCTTCTAAAAGTCCGAGGTCAAGGTCAAAGATCATGAGTGTCATGTGTGTGTGATGATTTCATACATATAAAATATTCAAACTGATATTTTATGATGAATACTCGAAAAAAACTCTGTCCCCATATAATCATTCAACATTTAGCAGTTTTTAACATAATTGTATTAGTGAAGTGAATAATTACAAGAGGACGTGAATTTAGGAGCCGGAGCAGTTTCTTTCTTTCTTTCTTTCTTATTTTCAAGGTAAATAGATAAAAGAAATTAAGTTTCGTCGATTTGGTAACAATAATAGGACAAAAATTAATTTCATCACCCGTAGAACAATATCGTCAAACACGCATTTTTCATCCATACATATTTTCTAAACGGGGCAATCCGAGGTCAAGGTCAAAGGTCACGTGGCTTTGTCTTAGACTCGGCAAGGGGGACTAACAATTCCAGCCTTACCGTACGGTAAAATAAAAAGTTATGAGGAATATAACTCCGGTTTCATACATATAAAATGTTCTAACTGATATTTTATTATGAAAACTCGAAAAAAATACTCGGCAACCATATACTTAAACAACATTTTGCAGATTTTAACATAATTGTATACTTCAAAGTGAATAATTAGAAGAGGACGTGAATTTAGAAGCCGTTTACAAAAAAAAATAAAAGAAAAAATCCAAAAACATAGGTATTTTTTGATAAAATACGCCCTTAAAATTTTTAAGGTCAATAGATAAAAGAGATTAAGTTTCATCGGTATGGTAACAATAATGGTCAAAAAACTGATTTCTGGAAGCACATCACCCGTAGAACAATATTGTCAAAACATGCATTTTTCATTCATCCATATTTTCTAAACGTGGCCGTCCGAGGTCAAGGTCAAAGGTCATGTGGCTTCGTCTTGGACTCGGCAAGGGGGACTAACAATTCCAGCCTGACCGTACGGTAACAAAAAAAGTTATGAGGAATATAACTCTGGTTTCATACATATAAAATGTTCAAACTGATATTTTATAATGAAAACTCGAAAAAAATACTCGGCAACCATATACTTTTACAACATTTTGCAGTTTTTAACATAATTGTATACATAAAAGTGAAAAATTAGACGAGGACGTGAATTTAGGAGCCGTTTACAAAAAAAATGAAAGAAAAAATCCAAAAACATAGATATTTTTTGATAAAATACGCTCATTTTTAAGGTCAATAGATAAAAGAGATTAAGTTTCATCGGTATGGTAACAATAATGGTCAAAAAACTGATTTCTGGAAGCACATCACCCGTAGAACAATATTGTCAACACATGCATTTTTCATTCACCCATATTTTCTAAACGTGGCCGTCCGAGGTCAAGGGCAAAGGTTATGTGGCTTCGTCTTGGACTCGGCAAGGGGGACTAACAATTCCAGCCTGACCGTACGGTAAAAAAAAAAGTTATGAGGAAAACAAATTCCGGTTTCATACATTTGAAATATTCAAACTGATATTTTACAATGAATACTCAAAAAAAAAGCTTGCAGTCATAAAATTATTTAATGTTTTGATGTGCTCAACAAAACTGCATATTAAAAACACTCAAAATAACAACTTTTTTTTTCAAAAATCCTATGAAAGGGAAGCTCGATAAAACGGCCACTGTGCGCCGGCCCTAACGTGTGTCTCGGGAAGGTGTGACGGCGCCATAGTATCGACGCAAGTAGCGTCCCACACTAAAGGCCGCCCCACCTTCCAGGGAACCAGAGTCATTCCGTCAATGCCCATCGCACGAGTCTGTTGTTAGCTAGCTTAGGAAGATTTCGTTGAGCACCCAGTATATGGATCAGAGGTTTATGGTCAGTAATTAAAGTAAATTTTGTCCCGCGTAAATACTGATCAAATTTTTTGATTCCAAATAGTATGGCTAAGGCTTCTCGATCAATAAGATTATAGTAAGTGAATACGTGTATTCAGTCTGTAAGCAGGTGTGCAAGAAACAAATATTTTTCTTACTACATGTTACAAATTCAAATGAAAAAAAGTCAATTATAATGTATTTATTACGATTTTGTGTTGTGTGGATAATACACTTTTTGTGTTCCAAATATTCTACCGTTTCCGGTGTACAGATAAATAAATGACACGATGACGGTGACGGTGACGGTGTACAGATAATTAAGATATTGTGATAGTGGTTAAATTTAATTTTTAACATTTTATAATTGTTACATTACAGAACAATCTTATGTCAGATGGTTAAATAAGTAGATATCTAACAGAAATTCTTGGACTGAACAATAACTGAACTGCTACTGTTACTGTTTTGAATAACAGCTCTAGAAACATTTTGCTTCCAGTCACTTAGCTGTTTCTTAAACACCATTATATCTACTTCAACTGAGTTGCCCTACTTTATCAAACCATAACTGAGAATAGAGGAACCATTTGATTGTCCATGGCAAGCTGTGATGCTGCTTCAATTAACAGTTTGCCTGAGTTTCTTCAAAACAAAAACATGACATTTGAACCTTTTAGTAAAGATGGTTTCTCCAATTCAAATGACTGTTCCTGTTAATTCCAAGGAATTTGTAGGTGTCTGGCTCATCAAACTTTATCCTTAGTATAAACAATGTCAAGAAAGAGTTCCAGGATTCCATCTAATAAGCATTGCTTAAGCATGTCTTAGCTAGGCTATGGGACGGTAGTTATTTTGGTCAGACATATTTTCCCCCTTATTGTGTTAATTAACAAATAGCTGTTCTGGGAACCCTTCCGTAAATTATAAATTTATGATGTGTGCAAGTAGGACATTATGCAGATGGTGGAAAACTTACTGGCAATTTCACCAAAATCACCAATTTTACTATCATTAATTTCACTACAATACACCGATTAAAAAAAAATGTTTTTGGGATACTAGTGCCGTTTAACGTTAGTTATTATTATCATGTATTTATTTCAGTTAGAAAAACCATATTATAATACACAATTTAAAAAAAAATGGTTAATTACATAAAATTTAAAACAATGGAGTAATAGAATCAATAAAACAATCAAATGTATTAAAGATTTTAGTCAGATTATTAAAATAATTGTTAAATAAATTACACTATCATGTCAGTAGATAGATAGAAAATGCTTAGTGTTACAGATAACAAATGTAGGTACATAGGAAAACTGAATGCTAGACAGCATTATCTTCCAGCTCACCTAAGTGTAACGTGAAGATTTTTGTGTGGCAGTAGAACGCTGATTAAGTATAAATAATTATGTAGATGGGTTTTTTTTAACACAAGAATTTAGCTATTATTCTTTTTCCCGTATGTTATGAAAGTGTAATGTTTATTAAATAGCCAAGAGAGACTGTCCAGTTACAAGATCCAAGTATTTGAGTCAGTGATAATTAGAGTCAGGAGTTGCCGAGCACCATAAAAAAAAGTCTAAAATAAAGCGATATATTATAATATGGCAGACGATGATGGTTATTCTCAAAGCAATGTTATAGTCGAAAGGTAGCCAGGGCAAATCACGTTAATTTAGGTCGTTTTGCCGTGAAGTAGTCGAACACAAATTAAGGCAAATAAACAAAAATATGCTGTTGATTTAACGCATAAGTAAGCACGCGATTATGACATAAGTGATTTAGTGGTGACAAAGTACCAAACTAATGCCAGTATTTAAAGGACCATTCCAGATAGCAGAAGTGTTGCGACACGATCGGTACAAAGTCGTGGACTTGTCAGGTGCTGAGAGTACTTCAAAACGATATGAAGGTACCTACATCTGCACTGAAAATATGAAAACCATGGATAAGTCTAACAGATTTTGAGGAATGGAGGTGGTATGTATTAAATCAAAAGAAGAATGACACGGATGTTGTCAGGTATTTAATGTGCAGTATTGAATTTGAACATTTTTGGTTGAATAGGTACTTTTCTGTATGGTTTATATTGTGGAACTGTTATCTTTTCTCTATTTATTACTGTCAAGTGCAATTTGCTTCGATCAATTATTGGTACTTAGGCAATGCAAATGTGATGTAATGGCTGTCATGACAGTGGGCTTATGAAACCATTACATTACAATGTGAAAGTACGTGTGGTGAATGGTATCCAGGGTTGGTCTGAGGCATCGCCTAGAGAAAGCCACTTGTCGTTTATTTGAAAGTACATGTGGTGAATTGTATCTAGGGTTGGCCTAAGGCATCGCCTAGAGAAAGCTACTTGTCTTTCGTTTGAAGTTAGGTACATGTGGTGAATTGTATCTAGGGTTGACCTGAGGCATGGCCTAGAGAAAGCCACTTGTCTTTCTTGTGTACTGACCGCCGATGGAACAGTCAATGCCATAGAGTATACCAATAATAATTGATGACTTTGCACCTACGTTATCTGTTGACCGCTGATGGAACAACAGGTTTACGTACAAAATCCCCTGTTACACAAGTATTTGAAAGTAGGTACATGTGGTGAATTGTATCTAGGGTGGCTGACCGCCGATGGAACAGTCAACGTCATAGAGAATACCAATAATCTTTGATAACTTTGCACCTACGTTATCTGTTGACCGCTGATGGAACAACAGATTTACGTACAAAATTCCGCTGTTACACAAGTATAATGACATGTGGTGAATTGAAATACAGTAGAAAATGTTGAAAGCAGTTGTTATGGTTCTAATGTTAACATGTTTGTTCTCAGCAATTGCACCAGACATGAACGCTAGCCGAGGTAGCCTGCGTGCGCAGGAGGGCCGGATGTTGTCGCCTGGCAACTCCAGCTTCATTTTTTGATGTAGAAAACTGCATAGTCCTCAATACAGACGCGAGTTTTAAGTATACGTTAAGTTGGTTTGTTAATTCGTGTTTTTGAACGTACTTTTGAAGTTTTGGTTTCTGAACGAATTAATTCAACCAATAAGAGGCCTGCTGAGCTGCCATTGGTGACCGAATCGGTGTCCGGTAAAAATGGCGGCTCAGGAGGAACGTTTGTTGGTTTTTCATTTTTATTCAGGAGTTGAGTTTGATTCGGCATTCGTGCGACATCGCTTAGTGTTGTTAGGATATTTTACCGCACAAGTTTATAGCGTGTAGTATAGTTTGTACAGCAGCAGTATCTTATTTATATTTAAAACGTGTGGAATATAGACTGTGGATTTTACTTACTTACATCGTTACCTTGTTTTATTTAAGGGCCACTAACATGTGCGTCATATGTCATATACATAATTTTATTACTTACGGCCGGTTTCCGAAAGCGTGATCAAATCTCTCCTCAACTGACAGGCTTGTTAAGTTGACAGAACTGCTAAATCTAATTGGGTTGCTGAAACAGCGATTAAGCAAAAATTAACATGTGTTAGTTAATCATTGATCAAACTCAACTGATCAAGGAAATGACAATTTCGTATGGCAACTTTGCTTATTTCATTCAATTATTCACTCAATTTACTGTTATTTTTGACAAATGACGCACTACGCGCACCACAGATTAGAGAAAAAACTCTGTGACGCGCACTATACTTCTTTTTTTTTGAGAAAACATGTTTTGGCGCGGAACACGCAGCGTAGGTCGGCCCGCACTAGGTGGACCGATGACCTGTGAAAACCGCGGGACCCGATGGATGCAGGAGGCGAGCAGACACTCAAAGTGGTGCTCTCTGCGGGAGCCCTATGTTCAGCAGTGGACGTCTTCAAGCTGTTGATGGTGATGAACAAAAAATCGCAATTTTTTTTTCATCAGGGCGTCGATGGATGCAGGAGGCGAGCAGCCACTCAAAGATCTTCAGGCTGTTGATGATAATGATGAAAATTTTGTTCATCACCATCAACGCCATCAATAGCGTGAAGACGTCTACTGCTAAACATAGGCCTCACCCAGAGAGCGCCACTTTGAGCGGCTGCTCGCCTCCTGCATCCATCGAGTCCCTGATGAACAAAAGATTTTTCATCATCATCAACAGCCTGAAGACGTCCACTGCTGAACATAGGCCTCCCCCAGAGAGTGCCACTTTAAGCGGCTGCTCGCCTCCTGCATCCATCGGCTCCGTGATGAACAAAAAATGATGATTTTTTGTTCAACATCATCAACAGCCTGAAGACGTCTACTGCTGAAAATAGGCCTCCCCCAGAGAGCGCCACTTTGAGTGGCTGCTCGCCTCCTGCATCCATCGGCTCCCTGATGAACAAAAAATTATGATTTTTAGTTCATCATCATCATCATTAACAGCCTAAAGACGTCCACTGCTGAACATAGGTCTCTCTACCAGAGAGCGCCACTTTAAGCGGCTGCTCGCCTTCTGCATCCATCGGCTCCCTGATGAACAAAAAATGATGATGATTTTTTGTTCATCATCATCAACATCATCAACAGCTTGAAGATGTATACTGCTGAACATAGGCCTTTCCCAAAAAGCGCCACTTTGAGCGGCTGCTCGCCTTCTGCATCCATCGGCTCGCTGGTGAGCAAAAAAATTATGATTTTTAGTTTATCATCGTCATAATCAACAGCCTGAAGACGTCCACTGCTGAACATAGGTCTCCCCACCAATGGATCGCCACTTTGAGCGGCTGTTCGCCTCCTGCATCCATCAGCTCTCCACGGCTTAAAATTTGGTGCAAATTGGTAGAAATCAACACGGGAAACGCAAAAATAGAGCTATTGTCAACCACTAATCGGCCATTTGGAATGATTAATTAACCGGAGATTTTGACAAGAGGTTAACATAAAATTCAAGCTAATCATCCTTTCAGAAACCCAAATTAATTGTCTTGACGCCGATCAATTCGAGTGTCATGTCAACTAATCAGTGATTCAAATCTATTTACTTGAATAACGTTTGTGCAACTCATTTCGTATTTAACAAGAGTTTGACATACGATTAGTAAATTTTTCTGTTAATCATGCTTTCGGAAACCGGCCGTAAGCAAGTTAAAAATAAACTTAAGTGTTTTAATTATTTGTCCTGCCAGTGAACCTTTACGCAGCGTAGTTGAAAAAATGAGTGAAGTATTTGTATAAACAGAAATTAATTGAGGTCATAAGCAGAATGAAAAAACTAAAGTAAAAGTATATTAATTAGATCACTTTCCGTTAACTAACAACAACAGGGGGTCTAGCAAAGATGCCAGCAGAGATGATGTCGAATGATTTAATTTGCATAACAGAAGATGCACAATTCAAAAACTTACATAAGTTTATATTTCCTTGTGTTTAATTACCCGCAGATAGGTATAATAGGTAACTATTATATTGTAATTAGGTTAAAGGTCAATTCAAGCCGGTGTTATTCCGCGACTAAAGCGAAACATCATACAAAATACCGCACGGAATGCCACGCGGTATTTACCACTACCCACAGCGGTAGCGAATAAACGCGCCGTGCCGCGCCGGTTCGAATAGGCCTACTTATTGTTATATGAAAAAAATCAAATAATATCATCAAATTATAAAAGTATTAGGTACTTAATAGGTACTTATTACTTACTTACTTACTTGGTGGTAACATACAAAAAAAAATTGAGAACGGCTGTTTTTGTTGAAGTCGCGTTAGAAATAACCTAAGTTTTTTACCTCTTCATAACTTTGTACCTAACCAATATGTCAATAAATAATTTGTATTTGATCTTGATGACTTTACACTCATGAAAATTTTGCAGCTGTTTTGGGCTCCTTATTACAAACCTAAAATCCATTAAATAAATGGTCTACTGAGTGGACCAGAAGGTGACGTCAACCCGAAAAAATTACATCCCTCATAGGCCTCCCCCAGAGCGCGCCACCTTGAGCGACTGCTCGCCTCCTGCATCCATCGGCTCCCCGCGGCTTTCACCAGATCGTCGGTCCACCGAGTGGGGGGCCAGCCTACGCTGCGCCACTCGAGAGCATCTCTTCCCCATCGGTTGTCAGTTATTCGAGCGATGTGGCCTGCCCAGCCCAGTGCCCATTGCCATTTTAACTTGCTAATTCTAAGAGCTATATCGGTCACTTTAGTTCTCCTGCGGATCTCCTCGTTCCAGAGCCCATCTCGCAGGGAAACACCGAGCATAGCTCTCTCCATAGCTCGCTGCGCGACTTCGAGCTTACTAATGAGGCCAACAGTAAGAGACCATGTCTCAGTTCCATAAGTCATCACTGGCAACACACACCGATTGAAAACTTTTGTTTTCAGGCTCTGTGGTATTTTGGACGAAAAGATAGGATGAAGCTTCCCGAACGCTGCCCAGCCGAGTTAGATTCTTCGTGCCACCTCTTTTTCGAAGTTGGACCTACCTAATTGGACAGTCTGTCCTAGGTAGACATATTTGTCGACAACTTCGAGAGTATCGTTCCCAACAGTTACCATTTTATGTGGAACATGAGCATTTGACATGATCTTCATCTTGTAACAAAAAAGTCACCCGAAAAAATGTTATTTTTTTTAAGCAGCTCAGGCAGAAAGCCACTGGGAAAATAAAAAAATCTATAACTCCTAAAGTTTGACAAATCGTAGAACATTCACGGGGTGTTTTCCTGAAGCCCTTGATCCGAGGGATGCAAATTTTTCGGGTTGACGTCACCTCCAGCGCGCCAGTAAAGCACAAATAAAAAGTAGTGTGGGACGCTTTTTGGAATATTTTATATTTGGTCGCAGAACGACGCTGTACCCAACCGTATGGCCGTGTGGAAGTTCCACATTGGAAATGGGTTTCGCTAAAACAACTTTCGATATCGAGTAGTAAACCCAGTTGCCGGTCCGGCGAGCGAATGGCCTGCCCATTGCCATTTCAACTTGCTAAAAGAGCTAAGTTGGTACTTATTTATCGGTGACTTTGGTTGTCCGACAGATAGTTAATTTCATTATCATATACCTAATTATTTTATTAAGTTTGCATTTATAAGCATGTCGTTGAGTGCGATAAGCGTGTTGTTAGTCGCTGCGTTCTGTGGAGCAGTAGCACTGTTCACGGGTGAGATTATTTTATTTATTCTTGCCTCTTTTACCCATAGGTTATTATACAAAAACTGACGCTTACCAACTTCTGTTTTTAGAACCTGAACGCTCACGGTTACCTATGATAGCGTTATTTTAGTCCAAGAAGGTGGGGTGCACCTAGTAGGTTTTGATTTATTTTTAATGCCAAAGACAAGTGAATCGTCTATTTAGGCATGCATGAGGTTGATTATATTCAATGGTAGGACCACAAAACAGATAAGTTATGTGGTAGGACCGTACTTTGTATATTTTGTAGATGGTAGTAGGTGCCTAAGTATAAAGTTACTTTAGGTAGTGATACGACAAGGGCTAGATAGTAGATGGTGCTGTGTGAAATGTACACAAATATTTATTTGTTCACTTATTACTTTAGGTTCCTAATGCTAGTGTACCTAAGTAACCGATTTTGTGTTTACTTGCCTATTATATTTCTTGATTTAAAACGAAAGAAGAAAGTAAATACATTTACTTATCTATATTTTTCTAGGTACACACCAGGACTTCTTATCAATCGTGTTTTAACGTTATTATAGATTAAGATGCATTTAATAGATAAGCTGTATGGAGACCCGCATAAGTTAGTATAGGTACATGTACCTGCACCTATACATATAAAAAAAAATTATAATTTACAGGTACCTGTTTAATAGTTTTTAGTGATATAACGAAAGTTGGATTATTACATTCGCCGATGCGAATGCTAATGCGAATAAGGTATTTCTCTACAATATTCGCAAATGTGAAGAAAAGCTACCAAATTAAAAAAAAATGTTTTGATGTTTTAACACCGAACTTTTACTGAACTTTTGCTACATACTCGTCAAAGATTTCGTATTTTACTCGTCAAAATGGAGCACTTATTAACAAAAAAGGATATTGGAAGTCCTAATCCCAACAAAACAAATGAATAGGTACGGCACAAGCGAAGCGAGCGCTAAAAATCAGCAGATTTATCTGCTTGCACAACCGGGTGGAGACAGGCATTGTAGTGGAATTATCTGGCAGTTGTCATTACCGGCGAAACACTTGCTTCAAATCGGGTAAAGAGCAACCGTACCGGCTACGCTGCTGATCGACTGGGCTGCTTCTCAGAGTTACTAATTATTTGCACTGAAGTCAAAAAAATGTTTAGATAATAGCATAGAATAATATTAATTGATGGTGATAAAAATATTTTTTTCATGTTTTTAGATGAAGATAATGCTCGCCTACCTACCCTCTTTCACTTGGACGATCACGATCGATGTTTGCTGCAAAATGATGGGCTCTACTGCCTTGGAGACTTTGAACTGTCTCCAACAGAACATAGCCCCGTGTTCGAATATATTATGGTAATGAAGTGTGTTAGATTAGATATTTTAGGTACGCCTTATCTCTGTATAAAGGAAGGAGAAGGAAGAGGGAAAAAGATGAGTGGATGAAACGGCAAATGGAGGCAGGTGCGGAGGCCTGCCTTCATTTGCCGTTTTATCCTGCCACCTTTCACCTTCATCCATTCATTCTTTTCCCTTATCTTCCCCCCCCCCCGTCTCTCTTTCCCATTGTACACGATAGAAGTGGCTTTGGACCTAATACTGAAGGTTAAATGTCTATAATTTCTGAACCACAAAACCGGCGACCTTGAAATATTTACGGGGCAATAATTTAAGTACCCCTAACTAACAAAAAAAAAGAATGAATGAAATCAGACCACGCATCAATGAATTAACTATGATTACTAGGAATTACTACTAATAGGCACATATTTTTACTTTCATCCCATCTCCCGAGGGAACCGTGCTGAATTTCGGGATTAAAAGTATCATATTATAGCCTACCTCGTAATAGGTTTATACTTACACCAATAGGTATATCATACGTCTCATGCACACGACTCTGAGCAGAACATAGTGATAATAATGTACCTGTTCTTATTTATTTACTATTTGCTTCCAGGAATATTCGTCCAATCCATTTACTTTCAACCGCTCACGATTGCACCGCGGCTATTGCGTGAGCGTTCGATGTCCCTCATCGGAGCGAAACGCTTCACTCCGCTTTGAGCGTTGCGTGGATGAGCGAATGCGGCGCCACGCTCTCACTGCTCGCTTACGGACCCTGCAGTATTGCACTACGCAAAAACAACATCAGCAGACAGCAGAACAACCGCCTGATGCTGCGCAGCAACTGTTCCTCCAAGTTGTTTCTGCTTTAATAGTGCTTAACCTTGTTGGCACTGTGTATGATTTTGCGGCGGGGAATGGAGAAAAAAGTAAGTTCCTATTCCTATTGTACTTATCAATCCTTATTGCAACAAGGTTAGAAAATTTTAAGAACCTTTCACAAGGTATGTATTTTTATGTAAACTTCAGTATTATATACCTAAAGTATTATATACAGAAAATATTACGTGTAAGTATAGGTAGTGATCAGACGCGGATCCAGCCTCAAGAAAGGTTGTGGTCATGGCCACCCGAACCTACCAAGGACGTTTACAAAATATATGATGCCTCGGTCAAGACCTTAGTAGGTGAAGTGCGTATTATATGCCCACCATTCCCTGGATATTCCCTTAGTCGGCTTTTATGGCATCTATGGGAAGAGACGGGGTGATAGTCCTATTCGCAAACCTGTACCATCCGGACTCTACGGGCAAATAACAGCAAAACTTTAATTTCAGGCATATCAGCCTATTGACCTCAGTAGTTAGGGTTTTGATTCGAGTTGTGAGTATGCCCGCCGTGCTTACAATAAAATGTATCCGCATTTCATCGTGATGGAAGCCTACGTTTTTTTTACGAGCAATGTGTTGTCTGGTGAACATTTTTTAAAGGGTAAATGGGGCACGTATAAAATGTTTCGCAACGATGCAGCGATATGCGCAACGAGCTGTGAAGGGAGCTTTGCTCGGCGTATCCCATGCGAGATCAGATCGGTAAAGAGATCCGTAAGAGAAATAAAGTGACCAATATAGCTCTTAGAATAAGCAAGTTGAAGTAGCAGTGGGCAGGCCACATCGCTCGTAGAAATGTGGAAGAAAGGTTCTCGAGTGGCGACCACGAACTGGAAGACGCAGCGGAGGCCATTCCCCCACTAGGTGGATCGACGATCTGGTCAAAACCGTGGGGAGCCGATGGATGCAGGAGGCAAGCAGCCGCACAGTGGTGCTCTGTGGGGAGGCCTATGTTCAGCAGTAGACGTCTTCAGGCTGTTGATGATGGTGATGATGATGACGATGATGAAATTTTTTATTCTTACTACTACATTGGACCTAAACCATACCAACGCCGAAGGGCATAAAATATAATAGTATACTTATACAAATAAACACGGTTCACTATGATCATCTTTGACCTAAATGCTGTGTATAAGTCTGACTATGCTGATGTTTCAGAGAATGGAATTCTCATGGCATGGTCAGTGCGTGCCAGTTGGCGCAGGCTGACAGCTACTTATGACGATGGAGATCCTCGACTCAAGAAACTAGAATCTATCCAAGGATTGAGGTGTGATATCGTGCAGTGTGCAGTGCGCATGTTAGGTTAAAATGTATGTTATGTGGATTGCAATTTGAGTGCTTTCTAGCTTATAATACATACTAAATATTTACTCTGGAGTGAAGTGAGGAGTGGAGTTGAGTGGATTAGAGTGGGGTTGAGTGATACAATAATTCTTTTATCTGAAATACAAAATGAAACAAGAGTGTTTAGTGTAACTCCGTTATAAACAACAAAGATTTTACCTATACCTATATTGGGGCAATTTCAACCGATTGCTGTAGGTAGGTATATATGAACTTCTGCGAGGTCACGCCTGATAAATGTGTCAACTAATCCTCTTTTATCTTGCCAATCGTACTCTACCGTCGGGTTATCAAGCATCACCACCACCTCATTCTCATCTTATACCCATATATATAATACTAGCTGACCCGCCACGGCTTGGCACGGGTTTATTTGTTTTACGTGTAGGTATCTCAGTCTTACTAAAGGATGAGAGAAGGGAGAAGGAAGAAAATAAGGGAAAAGGATGAATGGATGGAACGGTGAATTGAGGCTGGTGCACCCGCCTCCTTTCACCTTCATTCATTTATCCTTTTGCCTTGTCTTTTCCCCCTCCCTTCTCACTTTGCCTTAGTACAGGACAGGAATGGCTTTGGACCTAATATTGAAGGTTGGATGTCTGTAATTTCCGAATGAACCATGCTGAATTTCGGAATAAAAAGTGTCGTATAATCTACCTCGTAATATGAACTCAAATCATGTCATGTTGATTTGAACCCATTCAGTAGTTTCTGTATGATGCTCAGCTAACATGCAGACGTAAAAAAATTTTCAAGCCAACCTTCAATGTACAGAATTGGACCCGTTATAGTTCAGATGGTGAGCAGATTCACGACTGAGCGTAGCCTTAGAACTGCCATAGAATATTAGTTTGTCATAGATTTTTTTTCTTTCAGGGTTATGGCCATGCTATTTACAATATACGCACATACTTGCGTACAACACTACGAGTTCTACGTAATGAATCCCAATTTCCTGGAACATGTAATTTTTTTTACTTTTCTTCAAATTTTTTATACACATAAGATAGGGACTGTGATTTCGTATATTTTTTGTCCAGTGCTTGTGTACTCTGCAACAAGTCGTACTCTGGTATGCATAAATTGCATAATATGTTTGTCAACATAAGCACCGTTTATTTTATTGCAGCTATCTTTCCGAACTGACGGGGTACTCCTAGCCAATGGGACGTCTCTCACCCAGCTGTTCGTGATGATATCCACCTTCCTCACTGGCTATAACCTGCTCCTGTACTCGCAGAAACGTGAGCTGAGCTTCCTGATGCTGCCTGTTCTTCTGTTGAAGAGGATCATCAGGTATAACACTGCTGGGTATGATCCATTGCCAGTCACGGTGCGATGTACCTAAACATTTGGTTTTAAGGATGACACCAATGCAAGATAGCCTCAGCCACACCGGCGCGTCAAGTGGCGTCAGCCAAGCGTCAAAATTGGCCATTTGGTACCCATCGCTGCCTGTGTTAGTTCGTAGACGGCCGCGCCGCGATCCCCGCAGGCAGCGATGGGTATCGAATAGATTCGCGTCGCTGACATTACCAATGCCCCTTCGAAGACGCGCCGGTGGGGCCGAAGCTTAAGTGGCCACTACACTGCTGGGAAAGTTGGACGAAGTTAAGAAATACGACAGTGTGGAAGGGTACTTCGTGCTACCTCGCCTCGCTTTGGCCTACTTCCGAAAGTTCCGACACCCTCCACGATATTCGTGAAGTAGCACGAAGTCACGAAGTCAAGCGAATGTAGTGTGGAGGGGTACTTCGCGTAACCTCACCTCGCCTCGGCCGACTTCCAACTTTTTTTTTGTCGGTGTTTGCCCGAGTCAAAGGACTTGAAGTGCCCTGAAGTTGTACGCGTAGCCTCCGGAGCGTCTCACTACAATACTCGACTCACCTCACTTCAGTTCACGTCAAGACCAATGTACGCACGTATTTATTTATTTGTAATAATATGAACGCATTTGCAATTAAAACATATTATCAAATACTCATCACCTTATAATACGCGAGAGTGTACATTGCAACGGTGGTACCGGGCGACGAGCATTTCGCAATCTTGCACGAGGGGCGTGGTCACGTATAACGCGATTCAGTAAAGAAGAAAACTGAAAAGAGCAGACATTCCTATTGCCGTCTCACTCCCTCTGCAGTTAAACACAATAGTAAAAGGGGGAAACAATGGGTTATTGATTTTGTGAGAATCGATTCTTCAATGATACGAGTTATAACTTCGACCTCGGTCAACTTCATGAAGTTGACTTTCCCATAGTGTAGTGGCCGCTTTATGTATTGTGTACGCTTCTTATAGTGAATGGCTATACGCAACGCTGATAAACGTAGAGGCTAGCAAAGATGCCAGCGTGAGGCGTTAACGCCTCACACGCCTCACGCTGACATCTTTGCTAGACCCTCAGATCCGATACATAGGTTCCTAGCATAATATTGTTGTGCCCAACAGGGTCCATAATGATCTTAACCTTATATATACCGTCATCTTTTGTAACATTGTGGAATGCAATTGTACAACCAGGGTACAAATAAAAAAACGTGGTCCATACAAAGCCGATTTATTGCAAAAGGCGGATCAACGCTAGCCCTGTGCCAATTTTTTCGATTACCTTATGGAACTAGCGTAACGAAACGCTTGCGTAATTCAGGAATTCGTTGTCGGCGGCGTAGCGCCATCTAGTTTCATTCTTACTAACTAAAGCGCCACTCGGTACGACGCGAACAGACCGTTATACAGCAATAAACATTTGAATTTGAATTATTTAATATACCTATCATTGCGCGTCCACTGTTGGTCAGAACAGAAGCTTCTCTCGACTCATTACAGAATAATTTATTTGGATGTGCGTTTTAATCACCCATCACAAACACTGATTCCACTTCTTCTTTCCGTTTTTTTCTTTTTTTCTTTTTTTTCTGATTCTTCTTTCTATAATAGCACTTATTTCGCTGTAACAGTCTTCCATTATGTCCTTTAAGTAAACTACTTATTCTTTATTACAGGCTAACTCCAGTTCACCTTCTGTTAGTAGGTTATGCCGCCACCTGGTGGCCATACGCTCGTTCTGGGGCTTTGTCTGCGGTAATAGGAGAGAAGATTGCCATCTGCCGACGCAAATTTTGGTCACATGCTTTCTTTCTCAACAACGTGATGGAAAAACATGATACGTGCTTCGGACCGACTTGGTAAGAGCATGGTAAGGACACAAAAGTAGGTAAGTACCTATTGTGGTAGGATGTCAATAATATCTTTGTAATCTGAAATCCTATAAAGATAGATAGGGCCTTGGTTTCTGTCATCCCTATTTTTTATAAGCTGGTCCCGTCAAGTCAATCTTGGCTGACGAGCAGATTTAATTTAACCCATCCATATCCAATAGTTTGTGAAATATTTCCATCATAAGCAAGCAAGAGTACATATCAACAGCCGGATAACGTCCACTGCTGAACATAGGCCTCCCCCATAAAACGCAATTTTGGACGCTTATCATATAGGGGGGCTTATTTGCCACAATCACCGCGCTGGTAGGCGGCTTGGTGATCGCAGTAGATATAACAAAAACCGATGAGAATGCTGCTACCCATTCTCTGGATATTCCCTTAACTGACTCTTGCGGCACCCATGCACGGTGAGACATGGGGGGGGGGGGGGGGGGGTCCAATTCACACGTCAGGACCACACGGTTTTTATGTATGAGTAGGTATACCTACGTACCTACAGATTCTCGTACTCATAGCAGTATTCTCCTCGGTACATTAAAATCTTCTGCGATCACCAAGCCGCCTGCCAAGCGTGGTGAATTATGGCAAACCCCCCTATGATAAGCACCCAAAGTGACGTTTTATGAGGGAGGCCTGTGTTTAGCAGTAGACGTCTGTCTTCCGGCTGTTGATGCTGATGATGATGATAAGTACCTACTTATTTAGGTTTATTTCCAGGTTCCTGGCAGTAGATATGCACCTGTACATCGTAGCTTGCGTGTTTACCATCATCATGTCACGTCGGAGGAACCAAGCCTTGCGTCTGTATGTGATCCTCTTCATCATCAGTGGATTGTTCTGCGGAGTTGTAAACTATATCACCGAGTGGAAGGCAATGATTTATTTCTCTGTGCCGGAGTAAGTCAAAGGCAAAATCATAATAGCAAATTAGGTACCTAGGTTATTTAATAGCACTTTTACAGGTCTAAATTAAAATACTTGTCTGTCTATTCCAACCAATTAAAATATTCTCAGCAATTACATAAAAAGTATTAGTTTGACAATAGAATAATGCAAGCCTAAAATTAAGAGTTTGAAAAGAGAAAATTAAGTAAGTATGATAAGATACTTATTTATATTATATACTAGCTGACCCACCCCAGCTTCGCACGGGTTAATTAGTTGTACGTCCTAACACTGTTCATGGGAAGAGGGAAGTGAAAGGGAAAAAGATAGGGGAAAAGGATGAATGGATGGGACGGCAATAGAAGGGAGGCAGACGAAGCCTGCCTTCCTTTGCAATGTAGGTAAGCACTAATTGAATAGAAAACACCTTATGAGTAAAATATAGCCAAGCCGCACGTAGTTTGGAAGTCCTCATCCTGTAGGAAAGAAGAGAGAAGCGAAAGGGAAAAAGATAGGGGAAAAGGATAATGAATGGGATTGGGACGGCAATAGAAAAGAGGCAGGCGAAAACTCCATGCGACTTGACTATCTTTTACTGAAAAGTTTTTTAAGTATTTATTTTACCTACTGCTTGCAAAACCAATCGCGGAACAACACGGGAATAAAAACTTCTATTAAGTACTCCCAGAAGTCAACGTTGAATGTACAAACCAAATCATTTAAAAGAAGAATCAACGGGAAACTTGGAAGAAAGTATTGAGCCCACGACAACCTCTTCTTTCAGAAAAATACGTGGTATATTCAGAAACGAGGACTCATTCGGAGGGTTCTATACGTCGTCCTGGGGTTCACTGCCAGCCTGCTTCCTTGGTCTCTTCACTGCACACCTACATTACGAGCTTCAGGAAAAAAAGTACGACTGTAACGAGAATAAGGTATGTTTGATAGGTATCATCAGGTACACAAATATAACAAAATTTCTTCGTTATACTCGATCAAATGTCTTTTCTTGCACAGCTCGGCTATCCAAACATCATATCCATGTTCGGAAGTGGTTTTATGGAGCCTAGGGCTGGAGACTACTTTTCATACTGATAGTAACTGCTTATGATATGCATTTTGCATTATAACATTTAACTCTGGCCTAGACTGTTAGTTGCTTTAATGAAATTCTATCTGGGGGCGGTATACCTACCTACTGCACTGATGATGTGCTGGGGTGTATGGTGACATCACATCTTAAAGCGATTCAAATGAAGACCTAATGCGCACCGCAGAAGGTACACATTGTTTTGTATCGATGCCCTGTAGGTCTTCAATTGAATCATGCTAAGAGGTGACGGAAGGCCCCTGCACTTATCTGAGACATCGCAACCACAACTCAACTCTACATGGACGATGGCGACAACGTACGGACTTAGTTTCCTGGTACCTAAAAAGAAAGAAAATATTTTTTTACTTATCCTGGACATCGAACAACACCAATGGTTTCGATGATTCCTGCTCCTGCTTTACGGATCCCATAATTGTTACAGTGGCTACAACACATATACAATTGGATTATTCCCGTGGGCTTTTCGTGGGTGATCGTGGTGGGCAAGTGCATGCGATGGTACAAGCAGCCGCTGGTCACTGCGGCCTACGTCGCCGCGGACCGCCCAGCTTTCTGCGTCATTTTGTTCTTTGGCTTATTTGGACTTTTCAATATCGAAGGTACCTACTTTTGTATTTATGTAGACAGGCCTCATTTAAGTTAGGGATCACCCGAGTTTTAATGTGATCTCCCAAGTCATTACTTTTTATGCCCGAGCCATAGGATATTTTTTTAATCGATATAAGTACTTACTTTGTAATGATATGCTTTAATTGTAATACATGTTCATGGGAAGAGGGAAGCAAAAGGGAAAAAGATAGGGGAAAAGGATGAATGGATGGGATGGCTTTCTCTTCTCTCTTCCTTTCGACAGCATAAGTACCTATAGTGCCCTCATCTTCTTTGAAAAAGTAGATTTCGTATGGTAATGTTTCATAAACGTGCAAAAATTTAGTGAATTGAAAAGGCGTATAAAACTAGATTTGTGTCATCTCGTCCTCGCCGGGGCCGATGGGAATGGGGAATGTCCAAAATCGTCATTGTCCAAATCATTTGCATTTTTGTTTTTGAAAACATAGAGCAATCTAAGTTACTAATTTCATTTCTTTTTGCAATATTCATTGTAGTTACTTTATAATTAAGAAATTTCCCGTCTCTGCTGACGTCATATGATGGCGTTCATAATTTCCGGCCGTTGCAGCTCTTCATAATAAAAAGGTGATTCCATGTGTCATCAATGATAATGATGTCACATTTTTTCCTTTTTTCTAACTAAGATTCAATTCAATTGCTCATAGACAGCCTCTGCGGTGTGGTGGTTGAGCAGGATTCCTGCGACAGGGTGAGTATTAAAGGAAAAAAACCCAAATACTTGTTCTGTGTCTGGGTGTTGTGGGATCATGGTCCTCGTAGTTCCTGGGTCCCTAGATACAGGGAATCTATAGTTAGGGTCCAGGTTCTATGTATCTGATCGTTGGGCGTTATTATTATTATAGGCTCAGCAATTCTTCCATTCAGCGATGAGTGACGTCATCATAGGGTCAGATGAAGGTTGTGTAATTAAAGCCAGAAATACTAATAATCTGTAACTATTATTAAATTTTTAAGTTATAAGTAGTGATCAGTAAGCCTATCTCATCGGCCCCGGTGAGCGACTAAGCAGAATCTACCAGACCGGATGTCACTTTTTTCCCATTGACCCCGGGTGGTGAGACAGAGACACCGGGCCTCTGAAGGAAAACTATAACGATAATTCTAATGGAAAGGTTTTTAACATCACAAATAAAAATCACGCTCTGCAAGTATCTCAAAATTTTTCAGGAACCCAACGAAGGTTCCTGGGATGGCGAGGATGGCGGGTGATGGCGCGGTTGTCACTGCCGGTGATGTTGGTCCACTGGCTCGTCAGCGTGGTTATATGTGCTCGTCCCACGGCATACCACACTTCTGTGTTTGATATAGTAAGTCTTAGTGGTCTTCCTAACGCCATGACCGTAACTTCTTTCTTGAACTTGTAGCTGTATATACCCGGAGCATCTATACTTGGTCATTGTGTCCAAACATTGGTAGGTATTGCTTCCATCAGTTCAAGTTGTTTTGAATTTTATTAATCCACCCAAAAATGACAACCTATTCATTTCACCTCACCACCCTCATATTACAGAGCGTGGACTACCTGGCGACCGTGTTCTACACCTACGTTATCGCTGTACCGATCGCTCTTCTGCTGGAGATACCGGTGCAGAGATTCTTCTCACAATTTATATAACCTTCATGTTGAGTGGACAATTTTCAACCTTGGATTTTACACAACAGACCAGTTGTAATTACAATACTTATGGCAGCCAATGTAGTAATACAAAATAAAAACACCTTGTGAAACTTTTTGCAGTTTTAATGGACGTATTTATAAAATACCTCTCTCGCTGCAGTCACACGGCGTGCGTGGTACAAGAAAGCATACCGCTATACCTACGTACAAATGAAAGAAAGAAAATGGTAATACCTATTTATTTGTTCAAACAAATTGTTACATCTTTTAGGTCACCAGCTCCCACGGTAAAATACCCTGAGTCTGTTAGTTATCTTCGAGGTTCATCTATTATAATAAACTAGTAGGTAGGTAGGTACTTCTTATAATAAGGTATAAGGTATTTCCCTGCGAGATAATATCCAAAGTGAGGGGAATCCGCAGGAGAACCAAAGTGAACGAAGAATTAGCAAGTTGAAATGGCAGTGGGCGGGCCACATTTATTATCGCTTGTACTGGGTGGCGCAAAAGTAAAGACCCTATTTGGTTCAGCTATAACATTTTTTCTAAATTAGAAAACTAGATTTAGGTTTTTTTAAATGTATATTTGTGCCATTAAATTTCGTACCATTAGGATTTAAAGATGATGTCTTTTAAATGGTGACCTCCAGAGTTGATACACATTTGAGCCCTATTTATGACATTTTGCATAACTTGCCGTAACACTTCCTGCGATATGTTCGTTATTTCTTGACGAATGTTTTCTTTTAGAGCTGCGAGAGTCTGTGGCTTGTTCACATACACCCGAGATTTCAAAAAACCCCAAAGAAAGAAGTCTGGACTGGTCAGATCGGGTGATCTTGCAGGCCAAGGCAAATCGCCAAAACGAGAGATAACTCGGCTTGGAAAAGCGTCCCTCACTAAGTCCATAGTGTCGCGCGCTGTGTGTGCCGTAGCGCCGTCTTGTTGAAACCAGATGTGCTCCAGCCCCAATTCGTCCAAACTGGGTATCAAAAACTCACGTAACATGGTTCTGTAGCGTTCTCCAGTGACAGTTATCGCATTGCCTCCAGCGTCTTCGAAAAAATAGGGTCCGATCACTCTGTCAACACAGATGCCACACCATACAGTAACTTTTAGTGGGTGTAGAGGTGTTTCTTGAATAATGCGCGGATTATCAGTGCCCCAGAACCGAGTATTCTGCTTATTGACATGCCCTGAGAGATGGAAATGCGCTTCGTCACTCATAACCAATTTTGAAGGAAAATCATCTTGCAAAATGTCATAAATAGGTCTCAAATGTGTATCAACTCTGGAGGTCACCATTTAAAAGACATCATCTTTAAATCCTAATGGTACGAAATTTAATGGCACAAATATACATTTAAAAAAACCTAAATCTAGTTTTCTAATTTAGAAAAAATGTTATAGCTGAACCAAATAGGGTCTTTACTTTTGCGCCACCCAGTAGAACTGACAAGTGACAACCGTTTGGGAAGAAAGGTTCCCGAGTGTGTGTGTTTTTATGGGTAAGGGTGAGTATTGGTAAGTGTATGTGTAGTTTTAGACCTGTATTTTGCGTAGATTTTTATTTTCTCTAATCGTTCTCGGTAATCGGCTCGTTAGGACTTTCGCGCCACAACACTAACTGATACCGACGGTCATCAGGGTGTATCACGGTCTGCCGAAACATCATCCGGATGTCAGCGACAAACACAGCCTGATGTTCCGAAAATTAGTAAGGATATCTGTTAATTGCCAATAGGCATGATAACTGATTTTGAAAAACTGTCCTATATTAATCTAAATTAATTAATATATCCAAAAAATAGGTATATTATTTCTGCAGGAAACAAAGATTAATAGATACATAGCCCCAAGATATCTGTATGTGTGAAGCCTTGTTTATTTTGCCGGGCAGATTCTGGCTTATAGAGTCAGACTGCTCCAACTCCACCCGTGGATATCCTTAGAGACGACAATGGGAAAAATTATGAACTAAACTAAATACCCAGTAATAATCAGGTGGCGATTATTGCATCAACCATAACTACGAAAAGGGTTGACATCATACAAGCAGGCAGCCGGTTGTAAATCTACCAAATAAAAGCCAAATGTTTCATCAGCATGCATGATCAGGAAGACTTGCTGCATCGGCTTTACCTAGTGGGACAAAGGTAGGCAGACGATGATGACCGTGATACCTTCTAATGATCCTACATTCAATTAGGAATATTCAGCGGCCTTACCACCACCTCTTAGCACAATTCAAATGAAGACGTATGGTGTACTACGGTACTACAGATGGTATAGGGCCTCAGAATCGGCATAATATTTAAATGTTAACACCGAAGGCTTTGCCGTGTGATTACTCCCAATTTCTAAGGCTCCTGAAAGGGCTAGACTTGAAGTTTCTCTGAAGGATCTAATTACGAATATAGTGGATCTGACAGAGAACACTATAAAAGTCTTATAAATTTACTGACATAGCCTACAGAAGTAGTAAACTGGAATATGTCAGTAGACTAGTCACATAGCCGCTGAACCGACTACCATTATAGTATATATTATTATATGTTCTTGAGTGGAAGCCACGACTTGGCAAACGTAGTTAGATCGCCCATTGACTCTTAAATTATGTAGAGTGTAGATGTAGAGCAGCTGGTAATAACTGAATGACAATAACAGAAGATCAGTACCTATAGGATAAGATAGAATTGGTAGGAGAGGCCTATATCCAGCAGTGGACTTCCTTCCTTTTCATGTATAGGGCATGTAGGCAACAACCACAACTAACAACCGTGACTTAAGAGCGATTTTTTATTTACACGTTTAGATATTTGTAGTTTTTGTTTTAGATAAGTACTTAGTAATTTAGTTTAGTTTTAGTAATGACCAAATAAGTGACCAAAATGCTGGCACTTATTTGGCCCAACGCATCAGCACTGCAATTCGACGTGGCAATGCAGCCAGCATGTTGGGTACGCTACCTACCGGTAGTGGGCTGGAGCACTTGGACTGTCTATAGATATTGCGGCCTTTATACAGTCCATAAGTATTCCTTGTAGTAGGTAGTGTAGCTAGTTTAGCTTAGTTTAGTTTAGTTTTTAGTATTGTTGTGTATTGTTTTTGTGTTTGTGTGTGTAGTGTGTTGTGGGTAGTTAGTTTGAGTAATAAAGGCACAATGCCCGTTAAAAAAAGTTTTAGTAATTATATTTTGTTTTTTATTGAATCAATATGTAGGCAACTGGTCCATGGTAAGAATTTTTAGACCACCCGAAGTCTTCTGATTAGCTTTGTCTAGTGGACTAATACAGGGTGATCATGATGATGATACAAAAGGTTAGATGTTTATTATAAGAACCAGTTTGAAAATATCTTATTATTAACTTATACGGCAGGTTATCATATGGATATAAAATTTGGGAAAACTTGTAAGTGAATCGGGGCAAGAGGGTCATATTTTTTTAATGTTCAATTCGTATTGTCTTGTGGCCATAGTTTTAGACTAATTCGTATATTAAAACTACCAAACATTAGCAAATTTATTTCACTTTTATGTGAAGCTGTTTATAATACAACAAAACATGAAACATTGTCTGAATTCACCCAAAAAAAAAGAAAAATTACCCAGGCATACTTCTTGTATTTCATTATATTAACATAGGTAAATAGCGATCGTCTAAGACAACAGCTTGGCTAAACTCGTAACTCAACAATAATAATTAATAAGGTATGAGAAATAATAAACTAATTTAGAATAGAATATAGGTAATAGAAAAGTAGTTTAGGTAGTTAGTTATCTCATATTTTTATTTTTTCTGCTCATATTTTGTCTTAATCCAAAATATGTTGTTTTGTATTATCAATATTTAATTAGATTAGTTATTTCACAATAATTGTTACTCTTTTGGTCTTTATCTAAATTATGTTACTTTCTGGGATCAATAATCAGATTTAGACTAACTAAAGTACCTACCTATGGCACCGTCATGTATCTCAGAGTCTCAAGACACCGCCTAGTTTGAGCCTCGCAGCACATTCATGTTTAGTCGTAAAGTTTTTTGAATAAGTACTTTGTGTACCTATGCTATAGCTTATGTTACTTTTTTGGAAATAAACACATTTATTATTATTATTATTATTTATTATTAATTATTAATCTTTAATAATCGGTATGATTGGCACTCTTGCCTCTTTACCGGTGGAAGAGTGTCATATATACCTAACTTCAATCTGTACAGCTTTATTAGTTTTACATACATATTAAATTGTCCTTTGGAACCTGGCAATGGAAATAGCACCTTAGGCAGTTGCAAAGTAGGCTTAGGATTCCTTGATGCACGCGTCTTAGTTAAGGTGGAACGTTTCATTAGCGCGCCAAATTTAAATTTTCTTGCGTTCCTTTGCCAATAATAGCTTAATTACTCAACGTGATTACATGAAAACTAATTTTGCGCAAATAAATAAAATGTATCAATAAATTACAATTAAAAGTATCACCTACATATCATTGGTTTAGCGACAAATGGCAATAGACTGAAAAACTAAGACGAAATTGGTTTATTGCCATTTGTCGCTAAACCAATGATATCTAGGAGATACTTATAATCGTAATTTGTTAATACATTCTATTTCTTTACGTTAAATCAGTTTTAATGTAATCCCGTTTAGTAATTAAGCTATTATTGGCAAAAGAACGCAAGAAAATTTGAATTTGCTGCGCTAATGAAACGTTCCACCTTAAACCGGGATAAGAGTGCCATACCCACCATTTGTTTTTTTCTCTAATCTGTGGTCATACCTCATAGTAGATCTATACAGGTGTTCAAACTTTTTATTTGCTTGAAATAAATGAATAAAATGTGCTCGAAATTATTTATTTACTTTCATGTCACATTAGGTACTTAGCATTATTAAAATATGACAATTTGAATAAATATTATGTTTAATTAAATTTGAATAAAATTAAAGAAGTACATAGAGTACCGTATACCTACATGTTCAACTCTTTGTGGCTTTTGATGGATAAAATGTTGCATTTTCTAAAACCCATTAATCAGTCATCACCTGGAACGTCAATTACATAATAATTTAAGAAAACAAAAGAACCGTTAAATATACATTGCTCCATGTGAGTTTTTTAAAAATAAAAAGTAAAACTCCTACAAACCTGTATCATACGAAATAAAATCATATAAAAAAAAGGTTTGACTCCTCTGAGTTGGGGTAAGTGGAACACAATGACCCTCTTCTCCCGGGCAGGCATGGCACTCTTCCCCCACTTTAATAAGCTGAGGTTATGATTTTTATTCATCGATAAAATTTTACTACTTGATAGGAATTACATATACTAACGACATAGCTTGAAGAATAAATGAATATCCATAATACTCACCATAAGAGTAATCTGAAGTAGGTAGGTACTTTTCACTTCACAATAGACTTTTATTGTCCGCTTTGCCAGTTATTCTGCCGCCAAGCAGTAGTGTGCAAGCACTACTGTGTTCCAGTTTGAAGGGCATCGTAGCTAGTGAAATTACTGGGCAAAGGAGACTTAAGAACTGATCTCACAGTCTAGAAATCTTTTTACACTGTGTGATGTCTCAGGATGACGTGCGCAGGGCGAGTGTCACGCGAAACTTTAATTTAGAGTTCCGAGTGACACTGCAATCTGATATGGGCGGCCGTGACGCTTAACACCAGGCGAAACGACTAGCTCGTCGCATCATTGTTTTACATAAAAAAAAATGTAGCCACGTGCAGCTCCACTTTCTTCGACTTATGAACTGTCAAAATTAATTTTGTTTTTTTTTTTCAATTTGGGCGGCCAGCACGACATCTGTGCTGCATTTATGAAACTAATATGGGCCTGATGTCTATTTTACCGACTGAACAAGAGTGCTCCAAATTCAATTGGGGTAGCAGGAACAGCTTTCGTTCCTCTTTGCCCCGACGTTACTCTTGCACATGCAGCTCCACTTTCTTCGTCTTATGAACTGTCAAAATCAATTTCGTTTTTTTTTTCAAATTGGGCAGCCAGCTCGACATCTGTGCTGCATTTAAGAAACTAATATAGGCCTGATGTCTATTTTACCGACTGAACAAGAGGGCTCCAAATTCAATTGGGGTAGCAGGAACAGCTTTCGTTCCTCTTTGCCCCGATGTTACTCTTGCCCCGACTCACATAAAAGTTAATAATAAAGTTTACAATAAAAAAATCATCCAAATCAGTCCAGCTGTTAGAGCGTGAAAGAGTAACAAACATACACACATCAAACTTTCGAATTTATAATATTAGTGCGATGTATGTGTATGGAACCCTCAGCGCACGAGTCCGACTCATGACAGGCCGGTTTTAGTTATAAATAGTAATTTTCATTGTTTTTACATTTAGAAGCATGTCGTTGAGTGTGGTAGGAGTATTGTTAGTCGCTGCGAGCTGTGTGGCAGTTGAACTGTTCACGGGTGAAATTATTGTTACCTATATATTTTCTTTCCCCTTTTATTGCCACCTAGTTAAGGTTTCTATTATCCATTCAGTATAATATTAGTTCGGGGAATCTCTTATAATATAAGTTCCATTTTGCGGTAGCAGCCACCCGCCCAAGTAGCGATGGCCACAGCAAAGCACCGCTACCCGAGCTTCGAGCAGAGTAATTTCTATGTTCTTTACAAAAAATAATGTGTTTTTAGACAAAGATAATGCTCGCCTACCTACCCTCTTTCACTTGGACGATCACGATCGATGTTTGCTGCAGAAAGATGGGCTCTACTGCCTTGGAGACTTCGAACTGTCTCCAACAGAACATAACTCTACTGTGTTCGAATATATTATGGTAAGATTCATAACATAAGGGTGAATTTCCTTTTAAGCAGCTCAAAACAATCGCAAGCAAACACAGCTCACATCAAGCTCACATAAAGAATTTAATTTTAATCCAATAGCGAAAAAAGTTACAGGGCAGATTGTAACTAACAGTTTTGCAGTTTTTCGAAGTGATTAGATGTGTCGAGGGAGCGATACGCCTTTGTGAGCGTAAATACTGAATGTATGCCTAGGTATATACTTACGGCAACCCTATGTTGCAGTTAGAACTCTATTCCCGTCGGCGTCTGCACTAAAGTTTGACAGCTCCTAAGTTCACACTTATCCCTCTATGACGTACCTAATTCTATGGGTAGGTACGTCCTATAGCTAGAGGGATAAGATGCGAACTAGGACCTGTCAAACTTTAATGCAAACGGACTCATGCATCTCATCTGCTACCCGATTCTGAGCAAAACATGACTGATAATAATGAATTGATATACTATTGCTTCCAGGAATATTCTTCCAATCCATATACTTTTAACCGCTTACGGTTGTACCGCGGCTATTGCGTGAGCGCCCGATGTCCCTCGTCGGAGCGAAACGCTTCACTCCGCTTTGAGCGATGCGTGGACGAGCGAATGCGGCGCCACGCTCTCAGCGCTCGCTTACGGACCCTGCAGTATTGCACTACGCAAAAACAACTCCAACAGACAGCAGAACAACCACCTGATGCTGCGCAACAACTGTTCCTCCAAGTTGTTTATGCTTTATTAGTGCTTAACCTTGTTGGCACTGTGTACGATGTTGCATTGGGGGATCGAGAGAAAAGTGAGTTCTTATACTACCTATGCACTAAAATTTGACAGCTCGTAAGTTCGCACTTATCTCTCTAGTCCCCGGTTTCTCGTACGTCTGTTAAACTCGTGCGAACTTAAAAGTACTGAACGCTCATTGGTTGAAGACAGCCGATGATCACAGGCAACCAATGAGCGTTTCGTATTATATTTTTTCATCACAGTTGCTTTTATCCCACCGCTTTTATGATCATAATCCAAGAAATTTCCAACGCGTGCTTTATACTTTCCACTGCCGCACGTTGTATCTCACTGCAAGCTATACCTACATTTTCGTCGTTTCGTTTCGTTCCAGTTCCAGTTCCAGTTCAAGTTCCAGTTCACGTTCCAGTTTACGTTCCAGTTCACGTTCCAGTTCACGTTCCAGTTCTCCTTCCAGTTCACGTTCCAGTTCCCGTTCCAGTTCACGTTCCAGTTCAGGTTCTGGTTCACGTTCCAGTTCACGTTCCAGTTCACGTTCCTGTTCACGTTCCAGTTCACGTTCCAGTTCCCGTTCCAGTTCCAGTTTTCGTTTCGTTTCGTTTTGATCGATGCCGATTTTGTTCGCGCCATCAACACGGTACTCTGACGCCGCGTGAAAATAAGAAGTCAGCACGACATTTAACAGTACAACTCAATTTTTTTCCTCGCAACTGTGATGATAAACGTCGTATGACATGCGTGTACATTGATCATTACACTCTCGGCTCCCATAACGCGCTCACCTGTGGCTCGCGCGCATATTACCGCCTCGAGTGTAATGATCAACTTTGCACACTTATGCCATAATGTACTATTTTATGCGTCTTGATCGTGACTTACGTTTTTTTACGAGCAATATTTGGTCGTCTGCTCAAGTGCACATTTGTTATAATACCTACCTATAAATATAATTGTGTTCTACACGTTATACATAGATATGTATGTATGTATGTTTTAAGTTTTATGTATGAGTTAAGTAGTGTAATACAGAACAAACCAATGTAATGTGCCTATGAATAATACTACAAGTACCTATTATAGGCAAAAACTCAATAAAACAAATGAACTGGAGTGGGTAGAGTGCCTAACTATATTTTCTTAGATCTGTAACAACAACAACCTGCTTGACCGAATCACGGTTCACTAAAAGTAGGGTAATGTCACTTTCGAACTGGGGGGTGCCAGGTGGGCCGTGCCCACCCCAGGAATCCCAGGATGTACCTACAACCCAAAATACTATTATACCTATTCACAATATATAATTACAAATAAAAACAATTCCAAAGAATCAACATAGGTAGGTGTACTTACTCAAATGTAATTTTAAGGCTGAAATCAAAGCTACATTAGTTTAAATTTTACTAAAACTAAGGATGAAACTGAAACGTGGTCTCTTACTGTTGGTCTGATTAGTAAGCTCAAAGTTGCGCAACGAGCTATGGAGAGAGCTATGCTCGGTGTTTCCCTGCGAGATAAGATCCGGAATGAGGAGAATTATCTCGCAGAGAAACACCGAGCGTAGTTACGATACTCTCGAAGTTATCAAGGGACAGACTGTCTAATTAGGTAGGTCCAACAACAAAGAGGTAGCACGAAGAATCCAATGTCGATAGGCGGTGGTAACCACTCGCCGTCAGATAGGCAACCTGATTTTTTGCCACTCATTTCATTAAACTTTTGATGTTTCAGAGAACGGAATTCTCATGGCATGGTCAGTGCGTGCCAGTTGGCGCAGGCTGATAGCTACTTATGACGATGGAGATCCTCGACTCAAAAAACTAGAACCTATCCAAGGATTGAGGTTGTACTGCATGTTAGGTTCAATTTACGTTAAGTGGGTATTGCGATCAAAGTGCTTTCAGTTCACTGGATTACATAAAACAGATGCTTCTATCTTAACTATATATTATACTCTGATGACAGATGGAGTTGAGTGAATTGAAGTGGAATGGATTTGGGTAGAGTGGAACGGAGTGGGGTAGAGTGGAACGGATTGGGGTAGTGTGGGTAAAGTTGTCTGGATCGGAGTGGAGTAAAGTTACTCCACTCCGATCCAGGGGATCCAGGGGTGGGTACTATTGTGTTGAGTTATTACTCAACACAATAGTATGTACCTACTACTCTACCATCGAGCATCCCATGCATGGGTAGCATGGAGCTGTTCTATAGAAAAGACAGACTTAATAATCTCTTCTCTTGTGAACGCTTTCGACCAATGAACGATCCCGCGGATCACGTCATAAAGCATTTGTTGCGTTTTCATTGGTCATACGCTTTCTCGAGACAAGAAACAAGAAATATAGGTATGTCAACTAGCTGACCCACGGCTTCGCACGGTTTAGTTAGTTTTACATCCTCAATTCATGGGAAGACTTGGCTATCTTTTACTCAGAAGTTTTTTCCTATTCAATTAGTGCTTATATTTCCCTTTACATTTAACATGAGTGCGATATGCAAATAATATGTATAAAAGAAAATATCTCTATAATAAAACTCTGAGAGTGCAATTTCTGACCGAGGCCATCTAGCGTTCAGTAGCGAAACTCGCGCCACAAACTCAAAACTCAGCCATCTATTGGGGAGAGGCTGAACTAATACAAGTCATACCTTTTTCCACGGATGTAGTAAAACTTATGACAATGGTACGCTTCCGCTATGCGTCGCTAGATGGCGGTGGTGGGCTCTACATGGAAAATTTAATTTGGAATCGTGTATGTTCCCAACCACGTAGTATGAATGAACACAAATCATGCCAAGTTTTATTGGAATTCATTCAGTAGTTTCGGCGTGATGCTCAGCCCAGATACAGATATACCATCACGTAGACGCTAGATGGCGGTAGTGGGCTTTTACTTGGAAAATTTAATTAGGAATTTGGTTTTCTTAATTTTTATGTATGGACTTAAGCACAAATTGAACGTTAAAATTATCAATCAAAAATTCAAAATTAAATATAAAACGCAAAATGTCCAACATGTTAGGTAATTTTCAATTTATTAATGTTTATTCTGCATCGCGCAAATGATTCTTTTTCCGCTTTTCGTAATTATAAGAAGCATCACTTAACCATGAAAGTGTCTCCTACTTGTAAAGCTTCGGAATTATTATGACTAGGTATATATTATAGATTTAGAATACTAGAAGAGCTGACGTTACCCTGTGCTGCTCTTTCTCATCTTTATACCCGTAAGTAGGTAGTTATTGGGCATTCTATTCCACTTTTCGCTCGTTCCTCGCTCCAAGTTGGAATAAAATACCCAATAACTAAAAAGGAAAAGGTTTAGATGACTTAATAAACTAGACCACTAACCTTACATTGTTATGTTCGAACGTAGTTTCTCTTTCAGCATCCTCGTAGTACAAATAACTAGTCACTCACTCACTTGGTCTAAAACAGTCTATACCATATCGGAATTATCAGAACTTGACAGATTACTATACTACCAGTGTAATGTGAAATGATTTGTCGCTTTTGTCAACAACTGAGTACTAGACCCAGTGTCAACACCCAAATAACCGAAACTGTATCAATTTGAAATTTTATTTGGTGCTGGGTACTCAATATAACTATCCCCAGAAACCTAACTTGGTTCAATGGAACTTGTCAATTAATGGGTACTACATTTCCTTTTCCCAAAATCGACATCAGAAAAACTTCCTGCACAAGGAATTTTAATCGTGTCTTACACTGGGTACTCAATAACTATCCCCAGAGACCTGATTTGGCTCTAAAACACTTTAAAATTTCTTTCACATCAATTTCTGGGTACTACATTTCCTTTCCCCAAAATCAACATCAGACAAACTTCCTGCACAAGGAATTTTAATCGTGTCTTACACTGGGTACTCAATAACTATCCCCAGAGACCTGATTCGGCTCTAAGACACTTTAAAATTTGTCTCACATCAACTACTGGGTACTACATTTCCTTTCCCCAAAATCGAGATCAGAAAAACTTCCTGCACAAGGTATTTTAGTCGTGTCTTACACTGGGTACTCAATAACTATCCCCAGAGACCTGATTCGGCTCTAAGACACTTTTAAAATTTCGCTTATCATATCAAACACTGGGTACTTTTTTCTCATTTTTCTTTCCCCAGAGCTGACGCTGGAAAAGCATATAAAACGCACCAAGAAAGTTTTCTCATTCATTTTCATCAACACATTTTCCAGTATATTAAGGTTTACCAATCGACTTGTCATTTCACAAACGGGTACTGCACTAAATCCCCGCACACGTAAGATAGTTTGTTAATGCCAAAAATATCATAAAATTCCGTATATGATATTAAACATACTTGCACTTTTGATGTTTTAAACAATTACACTGTTTCACTTACAAAAGGTAACTGGTCTGGCTCCGTGTCAGAGTTTGCATCGTTAGCAAAAAGTACGAACATAGCGACGACAGACGAGCGCCCGCGCACTTCGACCTTCTCCCCTCGCTCGCCTGACGCTGGGAAAATAACATTCCAGGCAAGTAGCGAGTGTGGGTTAGTAGTAACCTGTGCGGCTTTCATAAACAGATGCAGGCAGGTTTGACTCCCACCAACTTTTGCAATTGCTCATATAACGATGTATGAAATCATCGTGAGAGACCCAGCATGGTTTTAGGGTTTCGTACCCAAAGGGTGAAACGGACTCTATTACTAAGACTCCGCTGTCTGTCTATCTGTCCGTCTGTCACCAGGCTGTATCTCATAAACTGTGATAGTGAGACCGTTGAAATTTTCACAAATGATACCTATTTATTAATTTAGTAAAAATACCTATTATTTTGTATTTCTGTTGCCGCTATAACAGCAAATACTAAAACAACAGAATAAAATAAATATTTAAGGGGGCTCCCACACAACAAACGTGATGTTTTTGCTCGTTTTTATAGATAATGGTACGAAACCCTTCGTGCGCGAGTCCTACTCGCACTTGACTGGTTCTTCTATCCATCAACCTGCGGACGTATTAACTAACTCGCAACAGGTTTGCAACAGGCGTAAATTGCGCGATGATTGCTGTCATGCATCATTAGTGGTGTCGAGCATGTATGCTTCGCTACTGCTGTTGCTATGCTACTGCTGTTGCAAATTTTACGTAATTACCTCGCCGTACCTTTATAGCATGGTAGATTATGGTCTATACTCCCTCGATGTGAGATAAGGCCAGCAGTGAGAATGTATTCAGTTGTTGTATGTATACCTTTTAGGGATTTGGGTACAGAGGGAAAGAAATAGGTACCTACTACTTCACTCTAATATTTCTCACGGGACACACGAGAATGAGTTGTTATGTCAGCAGTAAAGTAGATCCGTGTCTTTATATTTATGGAAATGTCAACAATAGCAAAATATTATAATGTGAAATACGAGTTTACGTATCTATGTGTGCAGGTACCTATGTCAGCACTTTCCTTTGTAAAGGTGAAATACTACTGTTCATTATTTGAATTTCCCTGTAAAATTGACGTATGAGTTTTATGATGGTAGTATTTAAGTACTTTAGCAACAATAGAAATTGCATTGAATTTCGATGATCTAATTTACGACTTAAGCTTTTTTGATATTGTCGCATATTTCCCGTATAAAATCGGTTTACACCAACTTTTTTCATTATTTCGAGTTCTGTAGTGATTCAGTGCGATATAGTGAGTCATCGAAGAAAACCAAGCTGTCACGCTGCTGCTACATCTGTAAAATCACCGATAAATCATTAACATGTAAGTGAGTATAGCCAGCCTGTTATAATGTATAACTCTTAAATTCGTCTTAGATGATTTGTGTAGTAATTAAATCTTGCTTATATATTACAGGTCTGACTCGGAATCAGAGAGAGGAATTGTAAGCGTGAGTGCTGACAAGAAAAAGGAAAAAAGGCACCTCAGGCTAGCGGCAGCGCGAGCAGCACCGCAGCCAAAAAAAGAAAATCTGCCAGCACGCAAAGGTAATCATAATAATATTAACATTTCCATTATTGATAAAATTATCAGTTATTTTGTTTAGCATTACCTAATTCTTATGTGAACGGTTGAAATTCGACTTCGTTTTTTGTGATGACCTGATTAGTGATTTTTCTAGTATATTGTGATTCTTTGGATATCTATACAGGTACAAATAATACTTTAAGGTTTCTAGCTAAAATTCAATATGTAAGTAGATATGCAATAACTTTATTATTATTTTGCAGTGGTCGCAAAAGGGCGCAGCCAGCCCGTGTGGACATATTTGGACTAGGCGATACGGATGTAGAGGAGGTCGTGGAGCCAGTAGCAGTGAAGAATGCATTAAAGTCAACATTCGTGAACCGTGTGGCCAGCGGATCTCAGCGTCGCGTCGCAGATACTGGAGGTGAATTCTACGTGGACCTCAAGGTATACAACACTGTGGATGTGGAATCCACCGTGCCGGAGGATAGGTGGAAAAAAGCTTTAGTTCGGACCACGTTCAGGGTTGCCGAAGACTCACCTCAGTGGGCGAAGCTTCAAGCTTTAGTGCGAGAAGCTCACAAGCTTTTTGAAAGCTGTGAGCCAACATTCTATTCGAACAACGTTTTTATTAAGGGTTGATTTTGAATATTGTTCATGAGATACAATGTATCAGGACAGCACCTAAAATCTTTTTTATAGTTATCAAATGAGTTTTATTAGCTTTGGCGTATTTTGATAGTCTTAATTTTAATATTTCGTTCTGTACGTTTTAATTGTTATTATTAGAAGACTTATATAACCAAAATTTTACTGATCACTTGATGTAAAATAACTAAACACAAAAATGCCTTTTTGTACATTTTGTAATATACAAGTTGATAATAAGCGATGGGTAGGTCATATGCGAAGCAATGCACATAAAATTAAAAGCATTGTACCGTTATCTGACGGCGTCGATATAATTCAGTCAGCGTTTCGCAGCCGTATAGCTAGCTATAGAATTAAAGCAGCTGACAATGAGGAAGGTAGTTGCATACCTACATTTTTAAACGCTATTCGCACAAAGATTGAGTCGCTCCTTGATCAAACGATCCAATCTCATACAAGTGTTAAAGTGAACTTTGAATTGTTTTCATCTTTTCTTTTGTTCAAAAACGATTCGCACGAAATTAAGTCTTTTGCAACAAACAATTTTACGCTTCATTTAAATTATGATATCAATAATCTGTTAGCAAAAGTATTAGACTATGTCATGAAAAAAGTAGAAGCATTTCAAGAGCGAGACAGTGGGTGGACTTTTTTAAAAAACTGTCACCTCGAAATAAATATATGCAAGTACGATCCACTGCAAGGCTCGAACTTTATAGATTTACCAAAGTTTATCAAAAACAAAAAAGCATGCTTAAATATTCAAAACAAGGATGACTACTGTTTTTTGTGGTCCGTTATTGCAGCGCTTTATCCCACTACCAAACATCCGGATCGAGTTACTTCTTATCCAAGGTTTCAAGATAAATTGAACATTAAAGGTTTATCTTTTCCAGTCACATTCTCAGACATTTCAACATTTGAAAAAAATAATCCTGACTTAAGTATATGTGTGTATGGACTTAAAGACAAAAAAATTATTACTGGGCCGTTGTACAAGTCAGACCCCAAAACGTACAAAAAACGAATTAATTTGTTTGATTAAAAACTTGTCTCGCCTTGTAAGAAATCAATTGACCAAACATCACGGAAAGTTATACTTTTGTGAAAACTGTTTATTATTTTTTTCTTCAAATCAGAAACATAATGAACACATCTGTGGTGGTGTTGTGACTATTCTACCTGAAAAGGGATCAGTAATTCAATTTAAAAACTATAATCGCAAGCAAGATGTACCGTTCGTTATTTATGCGGACTTTGAAACTATGTTACTTCCTGTGCAAGGCTGTGAACCTGACCCTGACAGTGCCAGTACTTTCGATGTGCATCAACACATACCTGTCGCATTTGCCTATAATATTGTTTGCGAATTAGATGAGACTCATAATCGGTTCGTAAGTTATCGAGGAGAGGATTGTGTTACACGCTTTATCGCCTCGCTAAGTGATGACGTAACGAATATACATAAAATATTAAATACAGCTGCACCGATGATTTTCAATGAGCTTGATTCTGAAGACTATAATTCAACTAATCGGTGTCATATTTGCAAACATTTTACGTGGGGTAGTAAAGTACGCGATCATTGTCATTTAACAGGAAAATATCGAGGTGCAGCTCATCAACAGTGCAATTTGAATCACAAAATTCCTAAATTTATTCCAATATTTTTTCATAACCTCTCAGGTTATGACTGCCACTTATTTATAAAGGAATTAGGAGAATTACCGGGTTCAATTAAAGTTATACCAAAAACTAAAGAAAGTTACATTTCTTTTACTAAATTTGTACCCGTTTCGGAGGAGGAGTATATACCGTTGCGTTTCGTTGATTCATACAAGTTTTTAAGTGCAAGTTTGGATAAACTAGCTAAAACATTATCACCAAACGATTTTGTGCATATGCAAAACCATTTTCCGGATACAGGTCAATTAGAATTATTATCTCGTAAAGGAGTTTATCCCTACGAGTACATGTCGAATTGGAAATGTTATGAAGAACAAAGTTTACCGTCACAAGAAAAGTTTTACAGCTCTTTGAACGACACAAACATATCTGAAGATGATTATAAACATGCGCTGTTGGTGTGGTCACATTTTGATATAGAAAATTTAGGACAATATACTGACTTGTATGTTAAAACGGATGTTCTGCTTTTGACAGATATTTTTGAAAAGTTTCGTAAAACATGTAAAAATCATTATGAGTTAGATCCAGCATTTTATCTGACTGCCCCCAGTTTGTCATTTGACGCGATGCTATTAAAGACAGGGGTGCAACTTGAACTCATTAGCGATCTATCGATATTACGCATGATACAAAAAGGCATTAGGGGTGGCGTTTGTGTGTGTACGCATCGTATGGGACGATCAAATAACGCACATATGATTGATTATGATCCAATACAAAAAGATACTTTTATAGTATATTTGGATTGTAATAATCTGTATGGATTTAGCATGTGTCAGTCCCTTCCTTTATCGAATTTCAGATTTTTAGGTCAACCTGAAATCAACAGATTAAACGTAATGTCAATATCTGATGATGCGGATGAAGGTTATATTCTTGAAGTTGATTTAGTGTATCCGGAAAACTTACATGCAATGCATAATGACTTACCATTTTGCCCTGAAAAATGTACACCACCAGGTGGGAAGAGCAATAAACTCGTTCCCAATCTGTACAATAAATATGAGTACGTAATCCACTACATACATCTAAAAACATGTCTAAAACACGGCCTAGAGTTACGGAAAATACATCGAGTGATTGCATTCAAACAAAGTTCTTATCTGAAACAATACATTGATTTTAACACTGAGCTCCGTCAAAAAGCTAGATCGACATTTGAACAAGACTTTTTTAAACTCTTAAATAACAGTGTATTTGGCAAAACTCTCGAAAACAACGAAATGAGAGTAAACGTTCATCTTGTCAATCAGTGGGCTGACGATGATAATATAACCAAAAAACGAATAAGCGCTAACAAGCTGATAGCTAGCCCATATTTTCATAGCGCATCAGTTTTCACCGATAACTTAGTAGCGATTCAAATGAAACCCGATCGAGTAATCCTTGATAAACCTATTTACATAGGTTTTTCTGTTTTAGAATTATCTAAAGTGCACATGTACAATTTCCACTACGATGTTATAAAACCATTTTACAATGATCGAGTTCAATTATGTTACACCGACACCGACAGCTTTATTTATTTGTTGGACACGCCAGACTTTTATCAAGATTTAAAAGATAATTTTCTTGATCACTTTGACACTAGTAATTATGATCAAAAAAACCAGTATGATCTGCCAATAATAAACAAAAAAATACCTGGTTTATTTAAGGATGAAATGGGCGGAAAAATAATTACTGATTTTGTTGGTTTGAGATCAAAGTTATATTGCGTTAAAACTGAAACTCATACAATAAAAAAAGCTAAAGGAGTCAAAACAAGTGTTGTACGTAAATTTGACATATCTGAATACAAGAATGTGAATTTTAATGAAAGCATTGTACGCAAAAAAAATGTTTTGTTTAAATCTATTAAACATCAAATATTTACAAAAGGTATTCATAAAATTGCTCTCTCTGGAAACGATGATAAGCGCTGTGTTTCTAAAGATAGGATTACTACCAAATCTTGGGGCAGTACATTTATTTTAAAATCGTAATTTGGGTTAATTAAGTAAATATTACTTATCCTTAAATACAATGTACCTACTGTTTTTTATTATAAGAATAAACTGAACTTTCTCAAGATGGTATTAGCTATAATGCTTATGTAACTATTAGGTAATTTAGGTGAGATTCAATGTTTCAATGAATATTATTATTATAAGATGTATTAAACGTAAACAGTTTTAGTTATATAAATGTAAAACCCTTACTTATAATTTTAAAGTTAAATAAATGAATACTTACCTTACGCTGATGTATGTTTTTTATTTATTATGATCAACACCTACCCATTATAATTAGGTAATTAGGCAGGTAATCATTATTTTCACCTTTAGAACTCGATTAATGATAGAAACAATCAAGAGCTATTAAAGCGACACGACAAGTTTGTGTCAATTCATATCAATATATTATGTACTTATGTATATCATTAAGTATTTTTATGAATGCAAGTAGGTACCTGCTATTATCTAAATAGAGTCACATCAGCGCGTACTTAATTAAGTGCCTAGCTACCTACTCAAAATCCAAACGTTTATTATGATTGTTTGATTATTGATTAGGTACCTATGGGTTGTCTCACTAAACTTCGATTTTAAGCTCATTGCTTAAAATTAAAGATGTCACTGCAGCATAATATTGCCTATAATGCGAATTGAGTAAGAAGCAGATTGAGATATAAGTAATAGCGTTTATTATTTGGATAGATCATAGTACCTACATTATAATGTCCTGTAGGTAGTTGTTATAGTATATCATTCATAATAATTATAATAAATGTTGTATAGGTAGAGGTCGTTAGTAGGCGCCAACATAAATCTAACCAAAAATTCAGAATTTTTCAAGTTTTAACCTGATAATGAGTTCACCGTAGGTATTATATTTCAATCGCATCGAGGTGGATTGTGTAAGTATTGCTATCTTTCTAAGAAGTGGTTTTTATTTCAGTCAGCGTTTTAAATTATGTGTATAGCATTATAGAGTTATGATAAGCGGAACTAGAAATCAAGTTTGAACTTGAACAAAGGACATGTAATGTAATCTAACACGTCTTATTAGAAATAATTATACCTACTTATTCAATTTGATTTGTAGATGCCTTTTTAATATTTACAAGTATAAATAAACTTTATAATGTACTTACTAAGAAAGATTTTGCTTTACTTGGAAGCGCTATTAATTTTACTCTAAAATACTTATTGAGCAAGCGGTTAGGCGGTATCAAATAGATCCATTCTATGTAAGCAAGATGACACCATAGCCAGCACAGGACAACAATAAAAATAATGTATGATTTAAATAACCATTAAATCTATATCAAGACCAGTGATCGGTCGTGCGCTACTCTACAAGTTAAATTTTATCTACACTTTTACGTAAGTACCTACTTGACTTGTTTATTTTCATAAAAATTGATATTTTTGCTTTCTTTGTTCACGTAAGAATCTGTTTGTGATGTGTTTATGTACTAAAAGTTTTAATACATTATTACAGGTCATGATGTCGGATACTGATCAGACATATTACAATAGTCTACCATGTGCGCAGGATCCAGCAGCTTGGGACGATGAATTTGCAGCAGAAATGCAGAGAAAGCGAAACATTGAGCTAGCAGAACAGAAACTCGCTGAAGCCACATCCGCTTTTGAAAAAAGGACGAAGAAGAAGTCTAAAAAAGATGCGATGTCCTATGTCATTACCAATATTGGCAGAAGAGGGCGTCGCATGCTGAAAATTCAGATCTATGACCATGATGACGTGAGAAATTTGTTCAACGAAAGTGTTCGCGTTCAATATGTGATGACGGACTGTATCGACGACATAATGGACAATGCTCAACATTTAATTAATAAAATTTCAAAAAAATTAAGTGATGATGCCGTGTTATAATAAGTAGCTCCTAAATAAGTATATAATCTTATAATTAATACTGTTTTCAATTTTAAATATGAAATAAACATGAATTCTTATTAAATTATGGCTTATTATTATGTTCCTAAGTAGGTAGGTAGGCAGATAATTAATAAAACAAATGTTAGTAATTGATAAAATTTATTTAAAAAAACAATAGGTAGTTATTTAGCTAAGTATAGTATTATATTATCTATGACTAAGTATTAGGTACATACCTTATCTTAAATTAATATTACTTAACACAGTACACAGCAAAAAATACTTAATACAATTAAATTAGACAAGATTTTATTATTAGCAACAACAATTTTCGACCCAATCGTAACCTTCCTTGCTTGAATCATAACTACTAGATCTAGTTTTATTTTCTTGATTTATTAATATTTTATCCTCCTTTTTACCGCCAATATCATTAAATTTAAAAATCTGCATATTATTTTCAGTAAACCACGTCTTTATTAAAACTACATTTTTTAATGCACAGTGCTTTTTATGATAAACACAATTAAATGAACAGTTAGCATCATTATTATAAAGCTGATTCAATCGCAAAAAACTAGGACAACCCTCATCTCCAATATCTATAATTTGACAGTTACCTAAACATAAAGCAAATAACCATTTCGCTTTTTCCGTTCCTTTAACAAAAACTTTCTTTTTAGCTAAAAAAGGTATTACAACACGTTTAAGTTCATGTAAATTCATGTAACCTTCACTCCAAAATATACCGCGTTGCCTCTGTATCCATGAAACTTGTTTTTTTTCTTTTTCTGGTAAATTACAATATGGATGGGGTGGTTTAACTAAAAACACTTGGGTATAATCTTTCGTAGCAAGTGCAAATTCTTTAACAATAAAAGAGTTGTAGGAATCTTTGAATCCCTGTAAATCAACTATAACATAATCCGGATTCATGATATCTTCTTAACGATATTAGTCAAAGGTTTATATTCAATGATACAGTCGTTTAAAATCAAACAAAAAGCCGTCGTGTTTTCAGGAAAATCTACAACAGCTTCAAGGTCAATGCGAACATCTATAGGCCCTGTTTTCAAAGTTTCATTTTGTCGCGAGCAATCAATCACAAATAAAGAAGCTTTGGTTTTAAAGTCTTCGTAACTTAATAAAGGTTCCGGACGACGGCCGTAATAAGACTGTTGAAAATTAGCGTAGCGCTCGTATATTAATGTGTACTTATCATCATCGAAATTGATATTTAGATTTTCATATGGAAAGTAGCATGAGTTTAAAAATACTTTAAGGTTTTGTAGCTGACAATGATCAAACTGAGACATATCTTTGTCAAGTTGTCGCATACGATTTGTTTGTAACCCTACAATCACGTATCGAGGCTTTTCTATTTGAGAAGATGTTTTAATTGCCCATGTATGTTTTGTAGTTTTTGGAAGTGATGGGTACTCGTACAGATCCCAGTTTCTAAATATGATGCTAATTGTGCGATCCTTTTCTAAATATTTAAGCAAATTGAGTCGCTCGCGATCGGATACTTTTATATGTGGAACGCGCCAATTAATTTGTTTAATGTCAATATAATTTATAACTTCACCAGCTTCCAACTTTACAGAATTAAGGTTTGTGCTATTACGAAGTAATATTAATTCATGCTTGCAGTTCATAATAATCTTATTATAGTCTTCAGCAAACCCAAGTATTTTATTTAAAGGAATGGAAACTGAAAATTTTCCAGACAATTTATTTGTGGTTCCATCGATATCCCAGGCCCAAGACTTAGCCATCTTTGATTCATTATCATTCATTGAAACAAGAGATTTCATAGTTGTAGTAATGCCTGCATTTTTTATTTTATCTATTTCTACACCATTTAGCTCATATCGAATGTCTTGAAAAAAGAATAATGCAGGGTTATTTGTAAAATGCACCTTGCTTACTATTGCTTTTGTATCACGTTTAGTAACAAGAATGCTCCCTTCTATGAACAAAGTACTGGCTGAAGGTAAAACATACAGATCCTGTTGGTTAATAGGTATCCGTATCTCATCATTTTCACGAAAACTATTCACATAGGGTTTGTATGAATGGTATTCTACACTCTCGATGGTGTTATCAAGACGTGGAGAATCTGCTATGTTAAGAATGCTCATTTTAATAACCCAATTAATTTAAGAAATTTCTTGTTATCCTTCGTCAACTTCACTTTAGGTCTTCTTTTGATGATGTTGCGGCTTGAAATGGACCGATTCACTGTTGCTGATGAGTTTTTATTAAAGTCAATCATTTTAGTCTAACATGAAAATATAACTGGATATCTTCGCCACGTAAATTTACTAAATTATTGTTTGAATCTAATACTTTGACAGTGATCGAGCTAATACTGTTTTGATTAATTGGAAAATAAATTATATTTTTCGGTATTTCAATTATTCGATAACCAGGTGGCACGTTTGGAGGGAATTCGTGGATTATGTGACTAGGTTTTCCGTCAGTGTATGATCCGCTTATGATATCACATTCGATCCTCAGCACGGTAGTCGAAAGAATGTTGACAGGATGAGAAGATTCATTTAATATATTAGCTTTCAGCACAATTTTGTTAAAACCAAACACTTTTGCAAGCAACGGACTTTTTTCAAAATGTATGTCTTTAGAACAAATGATAGAAGTCTTTAGAGTATTGTTATTACAAATTAACTTGAAAGAACATTCTTTCATGTTCTGTTCCAAATAATCACTTATATCACTTAGCTCATACGATCCCTCTGGTATCTCAATGACTTCATCTTCACCGAAATATAATTTGTTGTTAGAATTGTCAATATTAGGTATAGAATTAAATGTTGAAAAATACAACAGCCCACATTCATATTCGCCATTTAGTTCTAAGGCAGGCGAATAATGTGTGGTTGTCATCGGAGTAGAGCTAGATATAGATAGCGTAAAAGACATTGTGCTACTGATGGTAATTTAGTGTTCTATCACTTTAAATGTGTTTTCCAAAAATTTTTTAGATATTGAATGCATAAATGTCCACAATTCACTGTATCGTAACTTTGATACTTCATGTAATTATAAAAAACTTCTCTATGACTTAAGTACTTTAATAATTCTGTCGGTGGTTTTAAATCACCGAAACTGTCAAAATACTCACAATAATTGTTATTTTTTACATAGGCTACCCAGTGTGTTCCAGGATTTTGATGATCATCTAAATTAATAATACCGCATTCTATACGCTTAGGTTTATTCGGTAGTCTATCTCTCATGTAAACACCTCTAAAATATGGTATAACACTAGAATGTTCTAAAATATCTACATCGGTTAGAGCGCGGTTGGGCAGCCTTTTATTTAGTTTTTTGAAGCTTTTAGAAACAAACCACTGCCTTTTTTATATGGTTTTAAGTAACACCCTTTTCCTAGTGCTATTGCTTCCATAGTTTTATTGTGGCGTTCAGATTCTTGAAGATTTTGTTTTGCTGATTTATAATCGTTTACTGCTTTTGCAATACCTGCAGCACCACCTGCTAAAGCACCGAAGGCTGATAGTCCGGCAAATATTGGAATCAATGGTAATATCCCTCCAGTCTTGGGTATGGGTATAACACGCGGCAGCCGAATTTTATTTTTAACAAAATATTTTTTTGCAACTGCATAAGCAATTTTGATTGCTTTCTCATCACTGTTAGGTTTCAGTTTCTTTAGTTCAGTGCGTATTTTAGTTACAACAGATTTAAAGTTTTTTACACCAGCACCCAACTTTACCTTTGTTTTCATAACTTTATTTACCATCCAGGAAGCCATTTTTTCTCCTGTACTGGCGTTTTTAGATTTAATTCGCTTTTTAGCCATTTCAGCAAGTATTAAATCAGCTTTATGACGATCTTTTAAGTCAGAGCTATTGTTGTAGGCTATGTCGTGTTGCTTACAAGCTTCGTCCAATTCGTTAACCCCTCGGTCGCCACGAAATAATCGTTCTCGTAATCTTGTACCAGGTCCACAATAATTATAACCTGGTAAATGCAGCTCAAAAGGTAAATTATTTATTACTTTGTTGATGAGACCACCTCCTTCCATTGGTTCTATGTGAATGAAAATGTTCTTATGACACAATCTTTTTATAGGTTATAAGACAGCATTCTTATGAATCCATGAGTTTTCATTCTCATTCAGACCTAACCATTTAACAAACAACTGGTTACCCTTTCGTTTTAGTATCTTTTCTATCAAATAAATACCAGGATACTTTGTTTTTTGCAACTCTTGTTCATAAAACGTTCCTAAAATATTTTGTTTGTGTTGGTCTTCTATATGGTATGTAACTGGTTTCGTGTTGTTTATTTTTACAATCGTGAAAAGTTCAGTGGACCAATTTGCTGTGTACCCTTTTCGAAAACTGCCCTTGTACTTACTGATGCGAACTTGCTCGCCTATCTGAAACTTTGGTTTTTTATATCGAGTATTTTTCTCGATTTTATGATATTGCTCAATACAATCGTTTTATTTGAGGCATTAACAGCTATTGGTTTAAACCTTGTTGTACGATGTATGGTTTCATTATAATTATTTATGATTTTTTGCAAAGGTTTTCCGTTCCACACATAATTTCCGACTAAATTAAAATATTTATATAATATATTTTTTATAGTTCTGATGAATCTTTCCACGATAGACGCTTTTTTAATGGAAAAAGTAGAGTAATGATTAATTTTGTATGTTTTCAAAAGTGTTTGAAAGACGTCGTTATAAAATTCTTTCCCTAAGTCAGTTTGTAAATTAGTAGGTATTCTTCCCTTCTTAAAAATACTTTCCATAGCGTTTGATATTTCACATTTCGACTTAGTTTTCACAGGAACTGCCCATCCAAATTTGGAGAAAGAGTCGATCACCACAAGAATATATTTATAACCTAAATTAAACCTACTTAAATTTTTTATGTCTATTAAGTCGGCTTGCCATAAATCATCAATATCTTTAATCATAACACAGCGACGATTAAAATTTCTGCGTGCTTGTTTATGAATTTCATTGACAATTTCTTGTTTAGTCATTTTTAATCGTCGGTTTAGCAATGCTGTTTATTGTATGTTCGGTATGAACTTGATGTAATGTCTTAATTTGACCGTTGATTAGCTCCAACATAGAATCTATCTCTTGCTTTGTGTAGAAATTTTTTTTGATGACTCTTTCATCAATTTCTATTGTATGCTTATTGAATAAATCTTCTGATAAACGTAAACGTTTATGAACATGATGTCCGAACTTATCTATATTCATAGCACTAGAGAGTTATTGATCGGTCAACAGTCATAACAAAACTGAGTGAGTTTTTACAGTGTATTCTTTTTATTAATTGATGACACCACTTTCTCGCAATTCCTCGATGATTGATATTATTTCATTATCTAAACCAGTGTTTCCAGCGTCACGAGAAGCGAGTAACAATTTTAATCTTTCAACTAATTCATTAGGATCATCCCAATACACATAGTCCACTTTTGGTTTCACTTTTTTCATGATTGGCAACCCCGACCCTTTAACAAGACTTTCGGTACTAGTTGTGTAGTATTCTTTAGCTAATTTAAAAAGCGGTTTTACAACGTTTAGATATTTTATACCTTTGTTACTTTTAATTGGTTTTTTTGGATCATAATCACGACGGTGTGCATTTGTGTCTATTAACATTTGTTTATAATTTTGTCTATCATCTTCAGTTACTTTTTCTAGTTCAGGTATTTTTTTTAATAACAATTCATAAATTCCAGGTGTTTTATTATAATGTCGTCCACCCACATTGATTTCATTATCCGTGATATGAAAAACTGATGTGCCCATTTTAAGTTTTCCACGTTCTAATCTAACTCCAAAAGGAATACTTCTAAATGTTTCACCTGTTAATGACCATGACAAATCATCTGACTCTTCAATAGATTTGAAAGATGTACCACTTATATTCGGAGTACTGTTTTCATCCTCTGTACTTTTAGAACTGTCTGATGAGCTTGATTCTTCTTCGGGTTTGTGGATGACAGTTTGATCAGATAATCTATTACTGATATCAAATCTGCGAGTATTGTTTAATTCAAGTTCATCATCATCTGACGCACCACGTTCATTGTACTTAATTTTTTTGCAATATGGTTTCGCAATTACTTTATTAGTAGTTGAGCCACTTATTGCAACCATTTTGTTAAGAGGTTCTGTTATTGGTTTTAAAACAGATTCGATAGCTAAATCGCTATCTGATTTAAAGTTTTTAATCATTTTAACCTTTCTTTTTACAACATCTGCTGATTTTACAATTTGTTGTTTTAGTTTCTTTTCAATATTATTCATGTTATTATTGTTACTTGCACAAGCCTATTCTTCGTGATGTTTAATGTGTGAATGAGTTTTTATTCTTGTTTTACATATTATATATGAACAGCTAATCCAAAATAACAAATGTGTCAAAGTTTTTCCTGTAGCCACCATTATTCCTTTCACAATCTTTATTTATTACCAAGTAATTGTATGGACAGCTCCAAATTTCTTTACACATTTCACGAAACTGATTCCACGACATATCTGTATTCACATGTTCGTCATAAACATGTTTAAGGTTTATTTCGTCTTGCTTAAAAAGAACAATAACGTTAGCGTTATCTCTGATCAGTTGTTTCGGGATTTTACTGTAGGTTTGGTTTAAGTAAAAACAATCAATTCTTTTATGCCTTCCTGTAGCAAAGTAGTCGCGTATATTATTTTGTTTCTCACAAGCGACATCATCAAAGACTATTACCGAATCTGGTTTAGCATTCTCCAGACTTAACACATCGTCATTATCTTTGAATTTATAAAAGCTTATTTCTGGTACTAATTTTAAGACACTTTCCAAGAAAACGTATTTAGGTTGATATAACGTTTTGGAAAAAATTAAAACATTCAAAAAGTTGACACCATGTTCATGTAAAAGGAGACCAACCAATAGATTGGTTTTGCCACAGTTTGATGGTCCACAAATGATGCACCGAATAGTGCTCGGCAGTAGCTTGCCATGTTTTTGTATCTTCGGCGAAGTTGATACACAAATTTGGTCTAAACTCAAAGAATGGGGCTGTTTAACAAATAACATGTGTGACCAATGTGGTTGCTATGACAAAAATGAATAAATGAAGCCCCAACGCACTGTTTTATATAAAAAATATTCAGCTTCCTCTGAATGGAATATTTCAGACTAATGGGTTGGTAACTCATCTAAACCTTTTTTTTTTTAGTTATTGGGTATTTTATTCCAACTTGGAGCGAGGAACGAGCGAAAAGTGGAATAGAATGCCCAATAACTACCTACTGACATTGTCAATTTGATGACAGAAGACTGACGTAAACAATCCATTTATATTGGGTATATTTACTCTGTATCTCTAGATCACTCACTCCCTAATGTAATGTATAAATGATTTTGAACCGTACTCCAACAGGATAACGTTCTTTTTATAATTCAATTTAGTTGTTAGAAAAAATGGTATAGAGAGAAACTAACTTATGGTCGCCTGTGTCCCTATCTCATGCTGAGGCCACACTATTGCGCAACTATTAGTGTCGCGCGAGTTGTTGCGATAAAAACATTGACGTAAATCCGCTGCAACTATATAGGGATAAATTTCTAATTTTTTTTAGTTTCTTTCTTTTCATTACTATTTCAAATGAATCGACACACACCACAGAGTAAGTATAGCCGATTGTTTTTTTATGGAATCGATTCAAAAGTACGACCGATCAAACCGCTTCGGAGTCGGAGCATAATTTACCTACAAAACGCAAAGTATCTCCAAGTGGTCTGTGCGCAAAATGATCGAGCACGATACTCAACCATGGTTCTCGTAGTTCTGGGGTCCCCTGGATTCAAGGGTCCTAGTTAGGCTCCAGGATCTATGTGCCTAATGTGATTGTTGGGCGTTTAGAGTATACATATTGTAAGGTTGGGCGTTATTATGATAAGTAGGTAGGTATACGTAGAAGACATACAGAATCTAGAACAAGGACAGGACAGACGTGCTACAACTACGTAGGATGCTAATCTACAGAATAAAATAAAATATAATACAATTATTATAGGATTATATCTAGTTAAAGTTAAAAAAAAAAACAAAAGACTAAAATTATAATAATTATTTAGATATGTTTTATTATGTAGGATCGAAACAAAGCAGTACCTATGTCCTTTTGACTCTAGACTACAGAAGCATGGAAAATCTACGCAAATTATAGGTCTAAAACTAAACATACAAGATACACTTACCCATACTCACCGTCATCCATAAAAACACACACACCCTTCCGCTCACCCTTTCCCACGGCTGAACATAGCACTACAGAGCACCACTTTGAGCGGCTTGCCTCCTGCATCCATCGGCTCCCCGCGGTTTTGACCAGTAATCGTCGTCCGCCTAGCTGCGCTTGGGTCTTCCGGTTTGTGGTTGCCACTCGTGAACCTATCTTCCCCATCGGTTGTCAGTTCTACAAGCGATAATAATTATGTGGTCTGCCCAATTGCCCATTGCCATTTCAACTTGCTAATTCTTTGTTCACTTTGGTGCTCTTGCAGATCTCCTCATTACGGGTTTTGACTCGCAGGGAAATACCTTATTATAAGAAGTACCTACTTATTATTTATATATAATAGATGAACCTCGAACTAACAGACTCAGGGTATTGCAGGCGAGTGACCTAAAAGATGTACAGGTAACAATTTGTTTGAACAAATAAATAGGGGTACCTTTTTCTTTCTTTCATTTATAAGTATAGCGGTATGCGTTGTTGTACCGCGCCGTGTGACTGCAGCGAGAGAGGTATTTTATACATACGTTCATTAAAACTGCGCAAAAAAAAAGTTCCGCAACGTGTTTTTATTTTGTATCACCACATTGGCTGCCATAAGTATTGTAATTACAACTGGTCTGTTGTGTAATATCCAAGGTTGGAAACGGTCCACTCAACGTGAAAGTCATATAAATTGTGAGAAGAACCTCTGCACCGGTATCTCCAGCAGAAGAGCGATCGGCACAGCGATAACGTAGCTGTAGAACACGGTCGCCAGGTAGTCCACGCTCTGAAATATAAGGGTGGTGAAATGGCTGTCATTTCTGGGTGGATTAATAAAATTCAAAACAACTTGAACTGATGGAAGCAATATCTACCAATGTTTGGACACAATGACCGCATATCCGGATATGGACTAGGTATATACAGCTACAAGTTCAAGAAGTTACCACGGTCATGGAGTTAGGAAGACCACTAAGACTTACTATATCAAACACTGAAGTGTGGTACGCCGTGGGGCGAGCACATATAACCACGCCGACGAGCCAGTGGACCAACATCACCGGCAGTGACAACCGCGCCATCACCCGCCATCCTCGACCTCCTAGGAACCATCGTGGGATTCCTGAAAATATGCAGATCATTGATGCGGATACTTAGCGTGATAATATCAACATTGTGCAGGTTCTGAAAAGCTTTTTTCCAGAAATATCCTTTCATCGCTTTGTCATCGTGTGTTCAATTTAGTCACAGAAATATTAACAATAGAAAACTATTGTTAATATTTCTGTGACTAAATTCTCTAATGTTATCGTAGCTTCCTTCTAGGCTGGTGCCTCTGTCTCGCCACCCTCCCAATGGGGAAAAGCTGTGCCTGCCATCGGGCTTTCAAAAACTATGGCGCTATTCGGGGCCGAAAGGCACACAAAAAGTGTTATCGCCCCGGTATACATGGGCCCCGGTATCAGGGCCCATGTGAATTCATCAGCGCCGGGCCAGTGCTGGTGCTTTTAACGGGGATGAGATGACACAAATCGGAGCACCTGTCTGCAACCCTACAGGTACGCGGGTCACGCGGTTCATCTCTAACTTATATACAGGGTTATTGGTTCGTAGACCGTATCCTTTCAGGGTGTGTTTAAACAGGCCTTAGGCTATTTTTAATGAAAGTATATCCTACTGGGTAGTTTACGGATTTATTATAATTTGGTATAGATTTTAAGGATTTAGGTAGGTACCTACAGTTTAGAGTTTAGTATAAGTACCTATACTTATTATATCGTGTTTTAGCTTTAAATTAGATATCATAGATAAATAAATACTTGTGGACATAAGTACATAAGTAAAACACCAATGTACCTTCGATATTGAAAACTCCAAAGAGCAAAAAGAACATAAAGACGCAGAAAGCTGGGCGGTCCGCGGCGACGTAGGCCGCAGTGACCAGCGGCTGCTTGTACCATCGCATGCACTTGCCCACCACGATCACCCACAAAGATGCCACGGGAACTGTCCAATGGTATATGTGACGTAGCCACTGTAACAATTAAGGCCTATTCAAACCAGTGCGTTATTCGCTACCTCTGCGGAATAACAGGAATAACGCGCTGGTTTAAATGAGCTTTTATAATGAGATCCGTGAAGAAGGAGCATGCAGTCATCGAAACCACTGGTATTGTTTGAGTCCTTAATACTTAAGTGAAAGTATGTCTATCTTTTTTTCTTTTTACCAGCAACCTTAGTCAGTACTTCTTTATACAGGTGGGTTTTGGATGGCTCAAATACGTGCAGGGGACTTTCCACTCTGTCTGTGAAGATCTAAAGTGAATCTACAGTAGTAATGTAGGTATAAGTGCTGGACTAGCGTGCAACAAGACATTTCAACGAGTAGGTATGATGAAGAAATTTTACATTTGAATAGGTAAGTACCTAACCTGATAATATTAAACGTACCTTGTTCTCATTACAGTCATGCTTTTTCTCCTGAAGCTCGTAATGTAGGTGCGCAGTGAAGAGACCGAGGAAGCAGGCAGGCAATGAACCCCAGGACGACGTATAGAACCCACCAAATGACTCCTCACTTCTGAATATACCACGTATTTTTCTGAAAGAAGAGGTGGATCTCGTTTACTGTCGTGGTCTCATTGACGTCAGCTCAATACTTCCAAGTTTCTCGGTGATTTAAATTTATAAACTATCGCAAATAAGAAGCAAGTAAGTATGACTCATATTGGTCAATGTCAACCTTTACAGCCGAAATTACCGACCCAAGTTTCAGACATGTAAATGCCCTTCTTGTGTGCAGACTACCTAATTTACAGCTAAAACTGCCGACCCCTAGGTTTCAGACATATGCGATGCCCTTCTTCTGTGCAGATTAAAGCTTCAGCCACACCTGTGCGTCTGCGAAGCGGCAGCGTCAACAACGCGAAACTATCCGTACCATACTACCCATCGCTGCCCGCGGGGATCACGGCGCTGCCGTCCACGAACACGGGGAGCAATGGGTAGGTACAGAAAGGCCGACGCTGACGCAACTTGTCGCGCAGGTGAGGCTGAAGCGGCGGGCTTCGTGAGCGTCAGCACAGCACGTCACTCTCGTTTCTCGGTGATGATTAGATTATGGTTTCATTTGATTAGAATTTTCCATCAAATGGGTATAAAACATTCAAAGCGAAATTATAAGTGCTGTGATGTTCCGCGGATTGTTATGCACCAGTACTGAAAAAGATGCCCTTTCTTTAAACTCAGGCTTGCATAATTTTGTTGTCAAATACTTACTGACTTTTTAAATGGATGAAAATACTTAATTTAATTAGTAAGTATTTTAATATTGACCTGTAGAAGTGCCTACCTACTTACTATAAATGCCTAATTTGCAATTACGATTTGACTGACTTACTCCGGCACAGTGAAATAAATCAACGCCTTCCACTCGGTGATATAGTTCACAACTCCGCAGAACAATCCGCTGATGATGAAGAGGATCACGTACAGACGCAAGGCCTGGTTCCTCCGACGTGACATGATGATGGTAAACACGCAAGCTACGATGTACAGGTGCATATCTACTGACAGGAACCTGGAAATAAACCCAAATAAGTAGGTACGTATAAACCACCGGTCATAAAACCGTGTGGTCCTGATGTGTGAATAGGACCCCCCCATCTCTCACGTGCATGGGTGCCGCAAGAGTCAGTTAAGGGAATATCCAGAGAATGGGCAGCAGCATTCTCCCCGGTCTTTATTATATCTACTGCGATCAAAAAACATTTTATAGTGGAATAAATACAGACACAGCGTCCAAACTGTCCATTAACGAACGTCGATTGGTATTGTGCTGTCCATTAGTGAATGAATTTTCGCTTTTAGTGTTATTGCCATTTTTCGTTTTTTTTTCTGTAATAGATTAGAATGAGATACCGAATGGTTTCTTTTTACTTAACAACTCAACTTTTTGTGATGAAATATGAAATTACAACGAACAGAAATACTGTTAATTGCATAGTATAATAAAAATGTTCTTATATTACCTGTCGCTTTTTATTTTCCAGGGATAAGTAGTTGTACGTAATATGTTAATTATGATATTAGGGCGGTAAGTTGGTTTTTACAAACGAGTAGACAAATGTAAGCCCGAGACGAAGTCGAGGGCTTACCATAGTCACGAGTTTGTAGAAACCAATTTCCGCACGTGTATCATACAACGTTTTTCAACACATTTGCGAGAAAACAGTACATTAGGTAATGAAACAAACTTGTTTATTAGTGGGAAAGTCGCAACCAACAATCTTTGATGTTTCTAATCTAATATGAAAATGGGCTAAAATGGCACGCATTTACAATGCAAATGGCGCCACGTGCGTGTGGTGAAAATTAGAACTACATCTTTAGTTTCATTTTCTCATTAGTATTAAAGTGAGACAAACGTATTGAGCAAAAACTCTTCTCGTTATGCGGAACTCTTTGGTGGAATTCTTATATATTTTATATGGAAATTAAAAAAGAACCGTAAAGGTTATGCATGGCGCTATACAACGGAGCGTAATATTTAACTTTCGAACAATGTATACAGGCTTTGTAAATGCATTTTTTGAGCAAATGTCTTGAAAAAACTGTTAATTATGGGTTGTTGTGGGCACTCTCTTGTAAGCGTAGAGAACGCCCTATGTTATTATGTTGTTAATGGTTATATGTTCTGAAGCTACGTAATTAATGGTATGTTAAAGAAAAGTGAAACGATGTTGTCGGAGCGACTGTCTATTATCAACTAACTTATAAAATAATAAATGTTACTGGGATGCGGTCGGGTGCCCGATACCGCCAATTCAGCTAACACGATTACTTATGTACGTAGCCGTACATGGGTAACACACGTGTTTTAACAGTTTTACTGATTACTTACATTATCATTAATTTTTTCGAACGTGCTAATGCTATTGATCTGCACCGACATTTACAGTACCTTCTTCATCCCGCATAAGACGCCCAGAAGCAACGAGCTCAAGGTTACCCCTGCACGAGTAGCATAGTAGAAATTGACAAAGTATCTATTCTCTGGAGAAAGCAATTTTTTTTTGTTATTGACCAATCAAAACGCAAAAAAGACGTTTATGACGTCACCCGCGTGATCGTTCATTGGTCAACACGTTTTTTCGAGAGAAGTGATGTGGCGATTTTTCTAGCTTATGCTAGACCTGCTGGGGTGTAAGCCTCGGCTTAGGCCGTTGCCAGGACATAGTCATATGTAGATTTTCCCAGCTGGGTTAGTGCGGACGGTAGACAAAATTGTCTTTCCCCGTTTTATGTCACTTTCTTCATACTTGCTTACTTGTCAAGTGGAGTAAAACAGGGGAATGACTATTTTGTATAACGACCCAGCAGGAGAAGGCTGCGTTTCCACCAGAGATATGCGAGGATGGGTAGCGAGGGATGTGTTTGTGAAGAACCAATAGAATAGATAGATAGAATCCTCGCACTGCTCAGTGGCCTAGCACATCTCACCCGCCTACTAGCGCGGTGATGGTGGCCATTCCCCCCTTTAATGAGCGTCCAAAATGGGGTTTTATGGGGGAGGCCTATGTTCAGCAGCGGACCTTTTCCCGCTGTTGTTTGACTCTTGCTTGCTTATGAAGGAAAAATTTCACTAACTATTACATATGGGTGGGTTAAATTAAATCTGCTCGTCAGCCGAGATTGACTTGACGGGAACAGCTTATAAAAATAGTGAGGACCGAAACCAAGGCACTGTCTATCTTCATAGTATTTCAGATTACAAAGATATTATTGATAGCCTTACCACAAATAGGTACTTACCTACTTTTGTGCCCTTACCAAGTCGGTCCGAAGCACGTATCATGTTTTTCCACCACGTTGTTGAGAAAGAAAGCATGTGTCCAAAATTTGCGTCGGCAGATGGCGATCTTCTCTTCTATTACCGCAGATAAAGCGCCAGAACGAGCGTATGGCCACCAGGTGGCGGCATAACCTACTAACAGAAGGTGAACTGGAGTTAACCTGTAAATAAAGAATTATATTTACTTACAGAACGGAACGTGTATTTATTATTACCAATCGGAATAGTTAATATAGACCATCAGCTGCAGTTCCTTAAGATAAAACTTAAACTAAACCTAAAACTTAAACTAAACTAAACCTAGTGGTCACTCCCAATGGCTGCAACAATCTTTAAAACTGTATTTATACCGACCAACATGGAGTAGTATTAGCCTATTCAGTATATGACCTGAAGAACTGACTAAGCTCCAAGCCAGGTCGACATCTATACAAGCCGTGACACACAGGCAAACATCAATAATTATCATCAACAGCCTGAAGAGGACTGCTGAACATAGACCTCCCACATAGAGTGCCAATATGAGCGGCTGCTTGCCTCCTGCTCCTGCATCCATCGGCTCCCGCGGTCTTGAACATCGGCATCGGCAGTCCAACCGTGGGCAAACTTCATTAATTTTTCGATACTATGCGATTAACGAGATGGTGTGATTACTTGATGGTAACAAGCATTGGTCTGCCTTACTTGTCCTGCGCAGGCAGTCTCCTAAACTTTGGAAGTGTAACTTTTCTTGCCCAGAAGTGTACTTTCATCTGGATCTGGTTCCCTCCTTAGAGTCTAAAACCATTGCGCTATGCACTGGCCAGTGTAATACCTGATCATCCTCTTCAACAGAAGAACAGGCAGCATCAGGAAGCTCAGCTTGCGTGTCTGAGAGTACAGGAGCAGGTTATAGGCGGTGAGGAAGGTGGATATCATCACAAACAGCTGGATGAGAGACGAGCCGTTCGCTAAGAGAACCCCGTCAGTTCGGAAGGATAGCTGGAATAAATAAAAGCTGCTTAGGTTGACTATGTATGCGTTCCAGATCTTAAAGTTGCTTTGTTAAACCAGATTATGACTTGCTGAATTGTACAAACACTGAACTAAAAATACGAAGACCCAACCTTTACTTATTTGTTTAAAAAATAAGAAAAGTAAATAATTACATGTTCCAGGAAATTAGGGTTCATCACGTAGAACTCGTAGTGTTGTGCGCAAGTATGTGCGTATATTGTAATGAGCATAGGAATAACCCTGAAAGAGAAGAATCTATCACAAACTGCCTATATTCAAAGGCCGTTTTCTGCTAAAGGCGAGATTTTATCCACAAAACTGATTAATTTGTGAATGAAATATCTACTTGAGCACCAATCGAGGACGGCATACACGGGTATTCGATGAGAAAGAGCAGCACAGGGTAGCATGCAATGAGCTGTAGAAATCTACCTATATATATTATCTCGTGAGAGCGTTTGGCTTATGGACTTATGGAACTGAGACATCGTCTCTTGTTGTTTGCCTTATTAGTAAGCTCAAAGTCGCACAGCGAGCTATGGAGCGAGCTAAGCTCGGTGTTTCCCTGCGGGATAAGCTCCGGAACGAGGAGATCCGCAGGAGAACTAAAGTGACCGATATAGCTCTTAGAGTTAGTAAGTTGAAGTGGCAATGGGCAGGCCACATCGCTCGTAGAACTGACAACCGATGGGGAAGAAAGGTTCTCGAGTGGCGACCACGAACCGGAAGACGCAGCGTAGGCCGGCCCCCCACTCGGTGGACCAACGACCTGGTGAAAGCCGCGCGGAGCCGATGGATGTAAGAGGCGAGCAGCCTCTCAAGCTGGCGTGCTCTGGGGGAAGCCTATGTTCAGCAGTGGACGTCTTCAGGCTGTTAATGATGAGAGCGTTTGACCAATTAAAACGCAACAAAAGCTTTATGACGTGATCCGCGTGATGGTTCATTGGTCGAAAGCGTTCACGAGAGAAGAGATTATTAAGTCGATTTCTATAGTACAGCTCCATGCTACCCTTTAAGAATAAGAATAAGAATAAGAATCATAAGAAAATTTATTTACCATAAACATTAAAATTCATCATAAGGTACATTTTGAATAAAAGGTTAAATAATGCTATATTGTAGGCATGACAACGGGCCCCAAACTAGGCTAAGCCTGTATCTTGGGTACCCAATAACACTAGTTAACAATAAAACAAATTTCGCTGAGTAACGACATGTACACATTCAACCGTACGCAAGAAAACATGCAATAATAATAAAAAATAATAATAATAGTAATAATAATAATCTGGGTTTTTATAGCATTTCTTTAACTTACCTACCTAATTTTATATCATAAAAACGTAAAAAAAAAAAAAGAACAGAACATAAACTTGAGAAGACTGGGTAAATACGTGCATAACAATATTAGTAGGAGTTTTGGCGGGAACGCAGAAAAGTTCACGTCGTTGCATTGTATTATTTTTCAAAACTCGTGCTTTTTCCAGTGTTAATGATTAAAATCGGTGGCGTTTTACGCATTAAGTGCTTAATTACGAGCATGAGTGTGGGCAAGTGATATAATGTGGTGAAACGTGTTTTTCGTGTTGCTTCCAAAATTCCATAGAAGCTTCTAGTAAAGTTGCCACCACTTTACTAGGGCATGACTTAGACTGGACTGAGACTACCTGAAGACTGGACTATGACTACGCAGACTGTGACTAAGACTTGACTTTACGTGAAATATTCTATCATTATGAAAAATTACAATACTTGACACTGGCTAAATACACTATGTGTGGAGCCAAAATATAAGAGAAAAAAAAAAAAAACAATATTAGTAAGACAATGATGATTAATAATATGTTTACACTATGCTTTTTGGTTTTATCGCTCAATGCCGCGCGAAACATGACACAGAATTAATTTTATTATATTATTGAGGGTACCTCACTGTGATTTCACCGGAGACTTTGAACTGCAGTACAATACAGGTAAGCCGCAGTATACAATCTCAAGATCAATGCTACTGATTATATGTATAGAAGTGAGTCTCGTCAGCGGAACGGCACAAAGCCATTAAATAATATAGTACCTGTTGTATTTGCAACGCTTGAATCACACGAAGAAAATCAAAGCTGCAGTATATTAAATAGTTTAGGATGCAAACCAACTACAACGACCATTATTCGGCACATCATTACACTAAAATTCTATTACAACCATGCAAATAAAACGCTAGCGTAATTCCTCTAAGATTACAACGAATATCGCAAATCGTTAAGCCAAAAACAAAATGTGAGCATTAAACACATATTTTGCAGTATATAACTTATCATTACTACTAGGTATTATATTATCTGTATCATTACTATGATGCTTGTAATCGACCATAGCGTCGCTGCGAAGGCACTTTATGGTTCCATTCCATGGCTCAGGGATCGTATAACTTTGATTGCAATACAACAGGAGACAAAATATCCATAGTAATTATGCACTAAAGCTGTGTATGTGTGTGTGTGTGTGTGTGTGTGTGTGTGTGTGTGTGTGTGTGTGTGTGAGTGTGCGTGTGTGTGTGTGTGTGAGAGTGTGCGTATGTGTGTGTGTCGTACGATGCGCTTGTAAGTGTAGCGTGTAAAATGTATAGTGTAGTTGTAAGTGAAATATTACTGTGTTCCTACCACCGTTAGGTCCCACTACCTATTTATTTTAGTGATTTTTAAGGATATAAATCTTTATAAATATTAGATCAGAAACTGTGTAATAGTAGTGAACTAGGAATCACTGGACTTAACGAGTCTTTCTGTTTGTGCGTAAGAGAGGGAAAATAACCATTTTGTTATTTTTGTTTTCGATTTCGAAAATGTGAGATCTTTTATATCAATTAGCCTGCAAACTGCGTTATAAGTGAATATATGTACATATTTTGGAAGGCGACAGGCAAACGCAGTGTTTACCCTAGGCAACGGCTGTCTTAAAGGACGCTTTCGCTTTAAGGTATTGCTATGCGTTGAATGGGAATGTCTTTTGGCCATAGACCGCAGAATAAACAGCTGTCTAACTCTCAACACTTGAGTTTCTTCATATAGCTTGTCTGTTGGGTATCGACGAGGTTTGCCTAACATAACTTTTAGGACCGCTCTTTGTGCACGCTCGAGTTGCAACATATGGGTTTTAGCGGCCCCTCCCCAGACTCCTACACAGTATTGGAGGAGAGACTGACATAGTGAGATATATACGAGCTTTCTTACTTCTATTTTGGCAGCTGGGCGTAGAATTTTCATAAGATAAATCAATTTTCGTACTTTTTTTGAGAGGAAAGCTATGTGGTTCTTGAAAGATAAATTTTGATCTATAACAACTCCCAGATATTTTGCATGATAGGTTCTTTCAATTTTGTTGCACGAGCAGGATCCAGAGCTGTCTGAATTTTTCTGAGAGAGTTGGCAACCTGTGCTGTGGATTTTGAGGTAATTCAGATCAGGCCCGGTGGCTCGTGTGATATGAAATGGGACGAAACTAGTTTTCTTATGGTTCAAAGTAAGCAAATTGATATCGAACCACCGGGTTAGCTCCACCATACCTTCTTCCGCTGCCTTAGCTGTAGATTGCCAGTCCCTCTCGTGAAATATTGCTACTGTATCATCCGCATAACAGATGACATCGGCATTTCGCAAGCTTACCCTTAGAATGTCGTCCATGTAGATGGTGAACAGAGTAGGAGCAAGAATGCTGCCTTGTGGGACACCAAATGGAATACCCAATACACTGCTCATGTGTTCTCCCACTCGAACACACTGCTTCCGGTTTGATAGGTAGCTTGTAAACCAGTTGAGAGTGCATCCTCTTATACCAAAGCGTTCGAGCTTCTGCAGTAAGATTGGCTTTGAAACGGTGTCAAACGCCTTAGTAAGATCGAGGAAGACTCCCATGCACCTCTGTCCCCCATCCAGATGTGACGAAACTATTTCCGTTAACAGTTGAACCGCATCTTCAGTGGATTTACCCCGTCTGAACCCAAACTGTCGATCATTTAAAAGATTATATTTATCCAGAAATCCAACCAACCTCTTGTTAACTAGCTTCTCCAGAATCTTTGATAAAATACTTAACAGTGAGATTGGTCTATAGTTATCCGGGCTTGATTTTGATCCCGATTTGTACACTGGGGTAATTACTGCTGTCTTCCAGCAGTCTGGGAAAACTCCTGTTACCCCAAGTTGCAGATATAAGTTAAGGGGTGAAGTATAGCGGCCCGAGCGTATTTTAGTAAGAGCGGAGTTATGCCGTCAATTCCTGGTGCACTATCCGATTTAAGGTCTTGTATGAGTGCATTGATTTCTCGAGTATCTGTTGGTGCGAAAAACAGTGAGTTCCCACTGCGGCTTACCAAAGCAATTTGTTCGTTCTCAGAATCCTGTGATGTATTGAGCTTATTTAGGATATTTGCCGCCAGGTCCGCCCCTGCAGTCACGAAATGGTTGTTACAAATGTCAAGTGAGGATTGAGGGCTCCTATCTTTGCTCAGAAGTTGATGAGAGTCTTTATTGGGATGAGGAATATTACAGACGTCTTTAATAACCTTCCATAAGTTTTTAGGGCTTTTTTGGTTTTTCGTTAGTTGATCATTATCGTAGTCAGATTTAAGTTTATGTAAAAGGTTGTTACAAAAATTTTTGTAGCGAGTATACGTATTTTTAATGATTTAATGATTTCGTTTTTAGGGTCATTCCTGAGTTGCAGATGCAGACTATCCCGATGTCGCATACATCTTATTAAACCTGGAGTTATCCAAGGCTTGAGATTAAAAGTCGAGCGAGAGATTTTCTTAGTTTGAGTATTTCTACGTATACTATCAGAGATTATATTAGTGAATTCAAACACAGCATCATTAACATTATCTTTATTGAGTACCTGATCCCAATCAGCCTTCATTAAATCTTTAGACACTTCGTGAAAATTTGTTCTAGTTGAGGTTCTAGACTTATTCCTATTTTTTGGCAGGTCAGATGATAAGCCTATGATCACTATATCTATATGATCTGTTATAGAGCTTTTACAGATCACACCTAGAGCTTTGTCCTTTGACTTCAAAAACGCATGGTCGAGACATGCGTTGCCTCTGGTTGGTTTAATAATAGCTGAGAGTAGTCCGTGTTCTGACATTAGACACTGATACGTTGCATTATCACAACTGGGTGGATCCTCTAGTAAATCGATGTTCATATCCCCGGTGACCAAAACAGACTGATGGTTTTTTGAGACATCTAATACTACTTCCAGAGAGGAATTAAATTTCTCTAAGTTCCTAACAGCAGGGGATCTGTATATACCTATTATTCTAGCAAGGTTAGGAATATCCACCGCAAGGCAATTAGCGTCGTCAAAGTCGGGCTCTTGAGCACTTGCAGACCAGCAGTTTCTTATATAAACTGTGACTCCACCACACTTGTTTATAATATTTTTCGTATGAAATGCATCATATCCGGGTAACTGTGGTATCTGCGAAGTCTCCTGTAACCAGCACTCAGTAAGAACCAGAGCATCGAATGTCGTTTCAAAACGCTTTAGCGTTGTAAGTAGTGGTAGGAAGTTATGTTGCAAGCTCCTAATATTAAGAGATAGGACTTTGAAATTGAATGGCTTAATGAGGTCTATACAATTTTCTGGTTTATCGAGAGTGCGGCACTTTATTTGAAGAGTTTCATCTATTTCAGTGTACAAATCCAGATTACCCATTGTTAAATTGAGACCCATTATAAAATAAACGTACATAGTTGGAGAAAAGTGTCGCACATTTGTAAGTAGTTTCATGACTATATATAAACCAGAACAACGCGGAGTTTATCAATTTCCAGCCTGTAAGGATGACGTCTATGTGTCTACGGAGTTCGAATGAGAATGTTGTTGTGTTAGTGGAGAATGTGGGAGTGAAGAATATGGCGTTCATTGTATCGTAAGTATGAGATTGTATGTACTGGATTTGTGTGTGTGTGTGGAAACTATGACAGATATTGGGACAGCAGGAGCGACAGTTGTTAAAATAATATAATTTAGGTAGTTGACCGTAAAATAAACTCAAATAGCAATCAGAAAACCAATTAGTTACAATACTATCATGATAAGTGCTTCTACAGGAGTTGCTCGCTGGAACTAGGCCCTCTGGTGGGCCCAGCCACCGGAACAATCTGGTCCAAATCAGCATAAGTTTTAACTGCAATAGCCGGTTTCCCTTCGTCCTTTCGCAAATGTACTCTGCCGTTGTTGACCCAGCAGAACCGGAAACCGAGCTCTTTAGCACGAACTCTTGCGTCACGAAACAACATCCTGTTTGTCCTGGTTAGGTGTTCATTAATATAAATTTTGCGGGGTGGGCCCAGCAAATCCAGGTCAGCCGACGTGATAACAGTATGGCGGCGGACTTTGTAAGCTCTAAGCACTTCGTCCCTTTTCGCCTTCCTGGTGAGTCTTACAATGATCGGTCGAGGTAAGTTTTTGTCACTGTCGTTGTTCCTAGCGGTTTTAGGACCTGCACGTGCCACCCAATCTATATCACTCTCCGGAAGATTAACTCCTACTTTTGTTGCAGCGATCATGACGATATGCTCGAGGTTTTCGTTGGATGTCTCATTAATGCCCATAATCTCCAGTTCGTTTTTAAGTGCCGCTTGGGTTTGTTGGTTCAGTTGTTCCTGCAACTGCTGAGCCGTCTCACGTAGCGATAAAATAGTTTTATCCCTGTCTTCAAGCGCCCTAATTCTAGTTTCAAAGCTGTCTAATCTGGCATTACATTTGCCCACACCTTCAGTTATTAATCTGAGACTAGATTTAATTTCCGCCATATCCAGTCTTAACAAACGAAGTTCAGAGGCAACGGGGTCGAGCTCATTAGCGTCATCATCCTCTGTTACCTGTAAAGGTGAGCTGAGAGCCATTCGCTTTTGGGCGCGTGACATGGCGTTTGCGTTAGAGGCTTCGGGGCGGTTAGAGGTGCGCACTGGTGTGTTGACATTGCCGTGTTTTGGTGCTTTGGCTCTGCATGTAGGGCACTGCCAGTCGCCTAGTTTTGCTAGGTCAGTCGTTACAGCATTGACGCATATTGGGTGGTAAGGCATTCTGCAGCTCGAGCATACAAGCAAACGTGGTGTAGTTATCGCTTGCGAGCATGCCGCGCAATTTGATTCCATTTTGAAAAACAACTTATAAACAGAGATGCGAGCTGCAAAATATAACCAGCGCAGTAAATACTCAATGCAGTGGCAGGGTGCGTGTGCGAGCCGCGCGAGGTGATATACTGTATGCCAGTATACGCGTGCGAGCAAGATGAATACCGCCGATTACCGATTGATAACGAAGATTTTAATTCTGCTATAACTGCTACGGTCTTATTATTAGAGTTGCTTTATGATGCGTACCTTATACCTTGAGCATCACTCTTATCGCTGGTATAACTTTTGTTTATGGACTTGCACTTTTAACTACAATTTAGCATTATTATGCAGGAGCACTACGTAAATGTGTACACCCGCTCGCGCAGCGCCCGATACTTTATAACCCGTGCATAGCGATGCTCGACGCGCGGTAGAGTAGTGCCTACGATTGTGTTGAGTGTGTAGTGTGGTGAATTCAGACTTGCACCGCTACATCATATTAACACCCGCAACATGCGTCCGAACTACTTGTAAGGACGCCCAACAGTACAAGCTCACGCCTTCCATCATGTAGACGCCGCCGTAAAATGTTAATAGGAACGTTATAATCTATGTATTAAGAGATAAGCTCAAATGTAACTTAATACGAAAAAAAAAACTGTTTTATTTTTTAAATTTAATACGAATATAAAACTAATGAAGTTTTTTTAGATGATAATGTGTTTTGATTTTTTTTACTATAACCAAGGTAAAATAAAATATGTAGAATTAAAATAAAGAAATTAAATAAAAACGGAATAGAATTAGAATAACTTTAAAATATCATGTAACATTAGCCTTTAAAAATAAGTAGTAGGTAGTCATATGAATCGGTATTCGGTAATAGTGTTCTGTTGAATATGCAATTTGTTTATTAATTAGTCATTTGAATTATGACGGTATACCAATGTTATTTTATAAAATTTGAAGTAAGACGGATAATGTTGATATTGTTATTTTGAAATATGAAGTATGACGTAGAATGAATTGTAATAGAAAAAAATGTCCCTACAAGTAGTAAGTCCATTTTTTTTTCAATAAGGGGGGTGATGTAGTGTGTGAATTCAGACTTGCACCGCTACATCATATATAACACCCGCAACATGCGTCCGAACTACTTGTAAGGACGCCCAACAGTACAAGCTCACGCCTTCCATCATGTAGACGCCTCAATAGACTCCAATACCACCAAACACCTGTTTCATTTATCACCACCACCAGAACCTGGACCACCTTCGGAGCTGGCTCCTCCAGCCCAGCTCACCAGACATAGATAGCGATTCCACCAGCGCTATCATGTCATTACAAGTGTTTACTCAACTAAACTTCACTCCACTCCAATCCAGTCAACTTTACCCACTCTACCCCACTCCGCTCCACTCTACCCCACTCCGCTCCACTCTACCCCACTCCATTCCACTTCAATCCACTCAACTCCATCTGTCATCAGAGTATATTTAATGTAGTTAATATGGAAGCACCAATTTAATGTAAGCCAGTGAACTGAAGGCGCTCTGATCGCAATAGCCCCTTTACGTAAATTTCAAATACAAAATACAAATACAAAATAGTTTATTGACATAAATATTATTACATTATTTTAATGAATCCATAGATTCCCGAACTAGTTTTTAAACTGTATTTCAGGAATCAGTGGCTTCTCCCAGTAGTTTAACACTTATTATTATTTCACAAAAAGCAGTAGGATAACAGTAAAATTTGGAAAGAAAAAAAACTTATCATAGAATAGACAAATAGAAAAAAAAAATTCATGCTAAATACAACTCTCATCGATAATATATGTAAAGTGTAAGTGTAAAGGGTGTGTTGGTATATATATTTAACCTGATATGCAGTACAACCTCAATCCTTGGATTGGTTCTAGTTTCTTGAGTCGAGGATCTCCATCGTCATAAGAAGCGGTCAGCCTGCGCCAACTGGCACGCACTGACCATGCCATGAGAACTCCGTTCTCTGAAACATCAAAAGTTTAATGAAATGAGTGGCAAAAAATCAGGTTGCCTATCTGACGGCGAGTGATTACCACCGCACATCGACAGCGGATTCTTCGTGCTACCTCTTTATCGAAGTTGGATCTACCTACCAAATTAGGCAGTCTGCTAGGTAGACATATTGGTTGACAACTTCGAGAGTATCGTGCCCAACAATACTCTCAAAACGCAAAGTCAATAGTAAGCTCAAAGTCGCGCAACGAGCTATGGAGAGAGCTACGCTCGCTGTTTCCTTGCGAGATAACTAACATCCGTAATGAGGAGATCCGCAGGAGAACTAAAGTGACCGATTAGCTCTTAGAATTAGCAAATTGACATGGCAATGGGCAGGCCATATCGCTCGTAGAACTGACAACCGATGGCGAAGAAAGGTTCTCGAGTGGCGACCACGAACCGGAAGACACAGCGTAGGCTGGCCCCCCAATAAGGTGAACCGACGATCTGTTGAAAATTGCGGGGAGGCGATGGATGCAGGAGGCGAGCAGCCGCTCAAAGTGGAGCTCTCTGGGGGAGGCCTATGTTCAGCAGTGGACGTCTTCAGGAGGTTGATGATGATCGACATTAAACATCTGCAACACCAAGGGCATCACCGGTGCGTGAGGACTCTTTGAAGCTCACCATGCTGATAGTTATGCAGAAAACCCCCAGCAGGAAGATCATTCTAGGTCTTGCAGGTTCGTTAAAGAAACGAGCGCATGAATCGCGTTGTATTGTTCATATTACTCTACTTTTAGTAAGCCGTGATTCGGTCAGGCAGGTTGTTACAGATCGAAGAAAATATGGTTACCACAGAGCATTGAAAAATATGACGCTTGTGTATTTTTTTTTCATGCTCTGTGGTAGTTGCTCCAGTTCATTTGTTTTATTGAGTTTTTGTCTAGGTACTTGCTTGTAGTATTATTTTGGAGTATTATTTATTAGAGGCACATTGCATTGGTTTGGGTATACAGTGTCCAGTACTACTTAAACACCATTGTCATACATACCTACTTATCTATGTGTTACGTGTAAAACACGTTTTTAATTTTATTTTTATAAATAGGTAGGTACTTATTATAACAAATGTGCACTTGAGCAGACGACCAAGAATGTTGCTCGTAAAAAAAACGTAAGTCACGATCACGACGCATTAAAACTATCGTCTGGCTTTTCATGTCAATAATACGCTTGTGGAAGATTCTTTAAATGTTTCCAACTTTGGTGAACTAATTACCTACACTAATCCTAAGTTCGTACTTTTGCCGCTATACTGCAATGCATTTATGTGCGTCTTACCCCCAGTTTCTCGTATGTTTGTTAAAGTTAAACTCATATCAACTAAAATCCGGAACGCTCATTGGTTGTCTGTGATCATCGGCTGTCAACCAATGAGCGTTCAGTATTTTTAAGTTGGCATGAGTTTTACTTTAACAAATGCACGAGAAACCGGGGACTAGAGAGATAAGTACGAAATTACGAGCTGTCAAACTTTAGTGCATAGGTATTATAAGAACTCACTTTTCTCTCGATCCCCCAACGCAACATCGTACACAGTGCCAACAAGGTTAAGCACTAATAAAGCATAAACAACTTGGAGGAACAGTTGTTGCGCAGCATCAGGCGGTTGTGCTGCTGTCTGTTGGAGTATTTTATGCGTAATGCAATACTGCAGGGTCCGTAAGCGAGCGCTGAGAGCGCGGCGCCGCATTCGCTCGTCCACGCATCGCTCAAAGCGGAGTGAAGCGTTTCGCTCCGACGAGGGACATCGGACGCTCACGCAATAGCCGCGGTACAACCGTGAGCGGTTAAAAGTATATGGATTGGAAGAATATTCCTGGAAGCAATAGTATATCAATTCATTATTATCTTTCATGTTCTGCTCAGAATCGGGTGGATGAGATGCATGAGTCCGTTTGCATTAAAGTTTGACAGCTCCTAGTTCGCATCTTATCAGTCTAGCTATAGGACGTACCCATAGAAGTAGGTACGTCATAGAGGGATAAGTGTGAACTTAGGAGCTGTCAAACTTAAGTGCAGATGCCGACGGGCATACAGTTCTAACTTCAACATAGGGTTGCCGTAAGCACAGATAATCTATACATATAATAAAACTGTAGAGATAAAAAAGTCTGTAATTGCAAGATATCAAAAAAATAATCACACAGGTTGGCTTAAAATAAGCCGCTGATCACGTTAAGCCACTTATTATACATTTTGTCTGTTTGTTTGTTTGTTTGTTTGTTTGTTCTGACTGAACTCCTAAAATACTGAATGGATGTTCATGTGGTTATCACTAATATGCTTAGAAATAACTGGCGCTTAAAATAGGATATATTAAAATTGAAATACCGTTATTTATTTTTGATGACAATTATTAGGATTTCATTACGAAACGAATCGGAGTTTTAAAAAACATGGCTGATTGGTGCTTTTTTTGGCTACTTACGGTAACTTACGACATGTCACAGATTAGAGAAAAAAAACCATCGACTACACGCTGTGGTGCCACATGTTTATCCGGAGGCACAGATTAAAGAAAAAAGTATCTGTGAATGGAACAGTTTAAAGCAAAAATGATGCAATGAGGATTACTTAAACCCATGGATGGGAGTTTTGGCGGTAACGCGAAAAAGTTCACGTCGTTTCATTGTATTATTTTTCTAAACTTGTGCTTTTTCCAGTGTTAATGTTTAAAATTGGTGGCGTTTAACGCATTAAGTGCTGTATTACGAGCATGAGTGTGGGCAAGTGATATAATGTAGTGAAACATGGTTTTTCATGTTGCTTCCTCCATCCAAAATTCTATACCTAGAAGCTTTTAGTAAAGTTGCCACCACTTTACTAGGGCATGACTTAGACTGGACTATGATTACCTGACTTAGACTAGACTATGACTAAGACTTGAGTTTATTGAAATATTCCATAACTCGATGAAAAATTAGTACAATACTTGACACTGGCTAAATACACTATTTATTTATTTATTTATTTATCTTTAGTTGTTTTGTGCACTATGTGTGGAGCCAAAATATATATATTAAAAAACCCACGGATGTACATATAGCCTTCATATCCGTGCTTAAATCTTCTTATAATTGCTTGGCTCAGCGGACAAGTTGTAAAGTTTATTAGAATTTGGCAAGAAGATGAAAGGTCTTTGAAAGCGGACGTCTTCAGAATGTTGTTGATGATGATTATGATGATGATGATGATAGCCGTATTTGAATTAATTGATCATAGATATAAATTTCAGCTTAATTCTTTCCGTTATTCCTAAAATAAGTAATGGTCTCGACAGATAGAAAGACAAACTGACGGACAACAAAGTGACCTCACCTATAAGGGTGCCTTTATTTCAAAACTGTTACGGAACCCTAAAAATGAAACATTCTTTGCAAAAGCGATTCTGATTTGAGCTTTGTACACATGTTATTTCTTCACTATGTTAAAAATGCAGTGAAATGAGACATCGTGGAAAATAGTTAACATATAAATGTCGACTCCTTTTGCAGTGGCGTACTTAAGTAGGTATTTGTAATTTCTAATTAGTATTAACAAAATTAATTATGTACGCATCGTATAGGTAAATGCATTTTACACGTGTGCTAATACGTGCTCAGCTCCGAAAAGATTTAGTGGATTTGTTGTTTAGTATATAGAAAATGCATGATGTATTATTTGACTACTAGACTATCTAAACGTAGAAATGACACAATACCAGCGTGCGAAGCCGCGGGCAAAAGCTAGTATAATACTATACTAGTACCGTAAGTATATACTTAGACATACATTCACTTTTACGCTGCCAAAGGCGTATCGCTGCCAAAGAGGTATATGTACTACGTACTAGAGAAGCTATTCAAAGCACAAATAGTTGTCATTTTTTGTATAATTAAACTAAAATCCGCTACAGCGCTTTACGAGATTAAATCGTCTAACCAACGATCCCAACACGCAGCGCTAGTGCCATGGCACATTCGGATCATAATTTTTACTGCTATTCACTGCTGCACGTGCAGTCGCTTTGAGAGCTGAGCATCGTATGAGCGAGAAGATGCTCATTGGCATATTTGCAGTGGTTGATAATGCAAGTTAGAGATGTCCTGTCTGGTGTATACATAGAAGTCTTTGATCGCTGCCTCGACAGTAGCCACATCTAATCCACAATCACATCGAAAAACTGCAAAACTGTTAATAATTATAATCTTCCCTGTAATTTTTTCGTTATTGGATTCAAATTAAACTCTTTATGTGAGCTTGATGTGAGCTGTGTTTGCTTGCGATTGTTTTGAGCTGCTTAAAAGTAAATTCGCCGTTATGTTATGAATCTTACCATAATATATTCGAACACAGTAGAGTTATGTTCTGTTGGAGACAGTTCGAAGTCTCCAAGGCAGTAGAGCCCATCTTTCTGCAGCAAACATCGATCGTGATCGTCTAAGTGAAAGAGGGTAGGTAGGCGAGCATTATCTTCGTCTAAAAACATGGATAAGTTATTACTTACTTAAACATTCTTTTTTGTAAAGGATATAGAAATTACTCTGCTCGAAGCTCGGGTAGGTGCTTTGCTGTGGCCATCGTTACTTGGGCGGGTGGCTGCTACCGCAAAGTGGAACTATATTATACAAAGAGATTCCCCAACCTAATATTGTACTAAATGTATAATTATAATTATTACGATAATAGGAACCTTAACTAGGTCCCAATAAAAGGGGAAAGAAAATATACAACATTAATTTCACCTGTGAACAGTTCTACTGCCCCACAGCACGCAGCGACTAACAACACTCCTACCACACTCAACGACATGCTTTTAAATGAACGATGAAAATAACTATTTATAAATAAAACCGGCGTACTATGAGTCGGACTCGCGCGCTGAGGGTTCCATCACATACATCACACTTATATTATAAATACGAAAGTTTGATGTGTTTGTTTGTTACTCTTTCACGCTCTAACAGCAGCTGGACTGATTTGGAAGAAATTTGGTATGAAGGTAGCCCTAAATTCAAACAAAGGCTACTTTTTATCCCGAAAACGGGAACGATGAAATTGAATAGCGGGTGAAAATCTCAAGTCCAACATAACCTTGGCCGGTGTTATATAAACTACAGAGTATGTAGATACTAAAAACATACCCATGTTTAGGGCTTACTATGTTTTACTGTTTTTAATATACGAAAAAATCATAAAAATTTATGACAAAAAGCAAATAAAAACGAAAAACAACATAATAAAAAAAAAAGGGATAATTCATATTATTTGTTAAGTAATCCGCAAAATAATGCATATTCTTAGAAAATTTCAGCTGGCTACAGCTGTTACGGTTCAAGGGATAGGTACCTACAGCCGTTAGGTCCGACAGAAGAGCAGACGGAGACTTACCTACTATAGTATCTAATTCCCCGTCCCGTCTATATTCATTGGACGGAACCCTATAAATACTTTCTGAATAAGTAATTGTTACGTCAATCGATTTTTAATTACAGATACCTATCGCTGAGGGAACGCAATTGACAGCTACCACTGAAAACTCACCAAATTCAATTGCAAATCAATTCAAATTCTAACTTACATGTTCGTACTAATAGGTACCAATTTAATTTAAGCGAGCTTCTCTTCTGTAACACTGGAGTCTGGTTGTGATTTTTCTAATAATTAGAGAATCATCAACAGCCTGAGAGGTCCTGACTGGTGAATGAACACAGTAGGCCTCCAACATAAAACGCCACTTTGGACGCTTATTATAGGGGGATTTGCCATAATCACCACGCTTGGCAGGCGGCTTGGTCATCGCAGATTACCTACGAGGAAAACGCTGCTGCCCGTTCCCTAGATAATCCCTTAAGGTGGAACGTTGCACTAGCGCGGCAAATTCAAATTTTCTTGCGTTCTTTTGCCAATAATAGCTTAATTACCTACTCAACGTGATTACCTATTTGAAAACTAATTTTGCGCAAATAAATATAATGTATCAATAAATTACAATTAAAAGTATCACCTACTTATCATTGGGTTAGCGACAAATGGTAATAGACTGAAAAACTAAGAAGAAAATTGTTTATTGCCATTTGTCGCTAAACCAATGATATCTAGGAGATAATTTTGATTGATACATTCTATTTATTTCCGCAAAATTAGTTTTCATGTAATCACGTTGAGTAATTAAGCTATTATTGGCAAAAGAACGCAAGAAAATTTGAATTTGCCGCGCTAGTGTAACGTTCCACCTTAACCGGCTCTTACGGCACCCACGGGAAGAGATGGGATGGTCCTATTCATAAACCGGGACCACACAGCCTAATAGAGACGAAACCTTCCTGCCGGACTGACTCTCAGGTGAGGTATATAAACGGTAACCCACCTAATAAACACCGAGTTCTGTAATCCCGTAAATAGCAATTTAGTGGTCTAAACTGAACTAGGCCTTGACCTACTACTGGAGCCTAGACCTAGGGGGGCAGCTAGCTTCCGGTTCGTGGTCGCCGCTCGAGAACCATTTTTCTCCATCGGTAGTCAGCGTTGTTGTTAGCCCTAATAGGTAGTAGTATAAAATAGCAAGGAGAACCGAGGTTTTTTTTTTTTTGAACGGGCTAATGCTGTTGGTCTCTACCGACCTTTACAGCGTCACCGGGCGGGAGGGCAGGCGCTTAAGGCGCCCAACCGTCAAAAGTGGGAGGCAACTAGCACAAGGGCACCCCTGGGGTGCGAGCCTCGGCTTGGGCCGTTGCCGGGATAAGAGGATCGAGAAGGCTACGTCCACTGGAAGAGTGGACCCTATGGAAAGTGCAGAACCGAGGTTGCAGCGGCAGCTAGCTATAGGTAAACTACTTTCCAATTCTCCTAAATGTGCGTCATATGTCATATTTTTTTTTATGCGATTGAATGACGTGACGAGCTAGTCGTTCACCTGATGCTAAGCAACACGGCCGCCCATAACAGTTGCACTCGGATCTATAAAACAATAAAGTTTCGCGTGACACTGCACTGCGCACGTCATCCTGAGACATCACACAGTCTAGTAATCAGATTACTAGACTGAGTGATCAGATCATAAAGTCTCATTTGCCCAGTAATTTCACTAGCTACAATGCCCTTCAAACCAGAACACAGTAGTGCTTGCACACTACTGCTTGGCGGCAGAATAACTGGCAAAGCGGTGGTACCTATATAGACGAACTTTGCAGAAAAGTCCTACCACCTAGTAAACATATACATAATTCATACATATACATAATATTATTACTTAGCAAGTTAAAAATAAACTTAAGTGTTTTAATTATTTGTCCTGCCAGTGAACCGCAACGCCCGCGTAGTTCTTGGAAAAGGAGAGTGTAGAAGTATTTGTGTAAACAGAAATCAATTGAGGACATAAGCAGAATGACGAAGACCAAAGTACCTATATTAATTAGATGGGTCACTTTCCGCCAACTTACAACAACAGGGGGTCTAGCAAAGATGCCAGCAGGGATGTTGGAGTTAACGTGAGCGTGATTAAGCCACTAGGTTTTGAAAATAGGTGTTTCATCCTTAGTTTTAGCAAAAAAAGCAATGCAGCTTAGATTTCAGCTCCAAAATTACATTGGGTATGTTGATTCTTCGGCTGTAGGAGGGTTTTTAATAATTTGAAAATGTTTTTGTGTTAAATGATATATCGTGTATAATTAATAATAGAATTTTGGGCTTGTACATGTACATCGTGAGAGCTTTCATTCATTGTTACGTGTTCGTAACAATGAATGAAAGCTCTGACGTCGTTCGTCACCATTGACTATAAAACAATATTTGGTCGTCACTTTATCATTATGCATGGGTTTATGTTCATTTCTCAATCTATTAGGTTATACATAACTCATACTTATTGCTATCACAAACAATCACTTGGCAAGAAATGTTCTTAGTTTATTTTACTAAACTTTAGATATATTTTCGTAAGTGGACTTTTGTCGTTATAATACCTAAGATAAGATTATTTGGGCCACAGACCATGGATATTTTTTTATGGACTCTATTTTTCTAAACTTCAGTTACATTTTGTAAAGTTAAACACAAATAACTTTGCATTCTACAACTCTGCTTCTCGTACTTGGTACTCTCACTCACCTAAGTACCTATTTTACCGCTTCGTTCCTTGTATAGTGCCGTGCGTAACCTTTACGGTTTTTTTTTTATTTCAATAAAACATATAAGAATTTCACCAAGGAGTTTCACAGTACGAGGATAAATAAGCTGAAAGATTGAAACTCCTTAGAAGTGTTTTTGCTCAATACTTTTGTCTCACTTTAATACTAAAGAGAAAATGAAACTAAAGATGTAGTTCTAATTTTCACCACACGCACGTGGCGCCATTTGCATTGTAAAAAATGCGCACCATTTAAGCCTATTTTCATATTAGAACATCAAAGATTTTTTGTTGCGACTTTCCCACCAATAAACAAAAGTTTGCTTCATTACTTATTGTACTGTTTTCTCGCAAATATGTTGAAAAACGTTGTATGATACACGCGCGGAAATTGATTTCTACAAACTCGTGACTATGGTAATGCTATACAAATGTAAGCCCTCAACTGCGTCTCGGGCTTACATTTGTCTACTCGTTTGTAAAAACCAACTTACCGCCCTAATATCATAAATAACTATTGTAATCTGAAATGCCATTAAGATAGACAGGGCCAGGGCAGGGGCGGGGGCGGGGGGGGGGGGGGGGGGGGGGGGGGGGGGGGGCGGGGGGGGGGGGGGGGGGGGGTTACGATTATCCCTATTTTTTATGAGCTGGTCCCGTCAAGTCAATCTCGGCTGACGAGCAGATTTAATTTAACCCCCCCATATCCAAAAGTTTGTGAAATCTTTCCTTCATAAGCAAGCAAGAGTCAAACAACAGCCGGAAAACGTCCACTGCTGAACATAGGTCTCCCCCATAAAACGCCATTTTAGACGCTTATTAAAGGGGGATGGCCACAATCACCACGCTGGTAGGCGGCTTGGTGATCGCAATAGATATAATAGATATACTTTATTGTTTTAAAATTCCGAGTGACACTGCAACTGTTATGGGCAGCCGTGTCGCTTAACACCAGGTGAACGACTAGCTCGTCACGTCAATCAATCGCATAAAAAAAAAAAAAAAAAAAAAAAAAATAAAGACCGAGGAGAATGCTGCTGCCCATTCCCAGGTTATTCCCTTAACTGGCTCCTCCGGCGCTCATGCATGTGAGACATTGGGGGGTCCTATTCACACACCAGGACCACACGGTTTTTATGACCGGTGGTTTATACGTACCTACTTATTTGGGTTTATTTCCAGGTTCCTGTCAGTAGATATGCACCTGTACATCGTAGCTTGCGTGTTTACCATCATCATGTCACGTCGGAGGAACCAGGCCTTGCGTCTGTACGTGATCCTCTTCATCATCAGCGGATTGTTCTGCGGAGTTGTGAACTATATCACCGAGTGGAAGGCAATTATTTACATCTCTGTGCCGGAGTAAGTCAAATTGTAATGGCAAAGGTTATTTAATAGCACTTTTACAGGTCTGAATTAAAATACTTATGTACCTATCTATTCTAAGTAATTAAAATAGTCTCAACAAATAAATAAAACGTATTAATTTGACAATACAATAATGCAAACCCTAAAACTAAGAGTTTAAAAATTGAGTAAGTATTTGTACTTATCTTACTTATATTATAATTATCTAGCTGACCCGCCCCGGCTTCACACGGGTTAATTAGTTGTACCTACATCCTAACCCTGTTCACGGAAAGAGGGAAGCGAAAGGGAAAAAGTTAGGGTAAGTAACTAGATAGGCACTTTCACAGGTCAATATTAAAATACTTAGATAGATAGATAGAAAATGCTTTATTGCACAAACAACAAATGTAGGTACATAGGCGAACTTAATGCTAGAGAGCATTATCATCCAGTTAACCTTATACTTATTAATTAAATTAAGTATTCTCATCCATTTAAAAAGCAAGTAAGTATTTGACAGTAAAATTATGCAAGCCTGAGTTTTAAGAATGGGTATCTTTTTCATTACAATCCGCGGAACATCACAGAAATTATAACTTCGGTTTGAATGTTTTATACCCATTGATAGAAAAATCTAATCAAATGAAACCATAATCCAAACATCACCGAGAAACGAAAGTCACGTGCTCTGCTGGCGCTCACGAAGCCCGCCGCTTCAGCCTCACTTGCGCGTCAAGTTGCGTCAGCGTCGGTCTTTCAGTTCAGTACAGTACCCATTGCTCCCCGTGTTCGTGGACGGCAGCGCCGTGATCCCTGGCAGCGGGGAACTATGGGTAGTATGGTACGGATAGTTCCGCGTTGTTGACGCTGCCGCTTCGCAGACGCACACATGTGGCTGGGCTGAAGCTTTAGTCTGCACACAAGAAGTGCATCAAATATGTCTGAAACTTGGGTCGGTAATTTGGGCTGCAAAGGTTCGTCTTCAAAACTATCGTACTTGCGATAGTTTTCAAATTAAAATCACCAAGAAACTTGGAAGTATAGAGCCCACCTCACCCTTCTTTCAGAAAAGTACGAGGTATATTCATAAACGAGGAGTCATTCGGAGGGTTCTACACGTCGTCCTGTAGGGTTAGCACGGCCGGTAGACAAAATTGTCTTTCCCCTGTTTTACTCCAAGCAAGTATGAAGAAAGTGACGTAAAACGGGGAAAGACAATTTTGTCTACTGTCCATGCTAACCCAGCTGGGGTTCATTACCTGCCTGCTTCCTCGGTCTCTTCACTGCACACCTACATTACGAGCTTCAAGAGAAGAAGTATGACTGCAATGAGAACAAGGTACGTTTAATAGGTATTATCAGGTAGGTGCCTACTCAAATGTAAAATTTCTTCATCATACTCACTCAAATATCTGTTGTTTTGAATTTTATTAATCAATCCAAAAATGACAACCTATTCATTTCACCACCCTCATATTTCAGAGCGTGGACTACCTGGCGACCGTGTTCTACAGCTACGTTATCGCTGTGCCGATCGCTCTTCTGCTGGAGATACCGGTGCAGAGGTTCTTCTCACAATTTATATAATGCATGTCCCGGCTTTAGGGACGGATGGATGCGGGTTCAAGTCCCGTTCGTGATTCGAATTATTCCTTTACAAATTAATCTGTAGATTACGCTGAGCAGGCGATACTGCTATAAAAATCATAAATTTATATAATGTTATTAAAAATGAATACATAACACGTTGATTTGTGCTGTTTTAATGGACGTAAAGGATAGGTACTCTCGTTCTATATGTAAAAGGGCCAGGGCCGTAGCCAGGAATTCACTTCAGGGGGGGGGGGGGGGGGGGTTCAGCTTGATTAGATACTATAATTATATCACACTAATGTTATAAAGGCGAAAGTTTGTATGTGTGTATGTGTGTTTGTGTGTATGTGTGTATGTTTCTTACTTCTTCACGCTCAAACGGCTGAACGGATTTGGATGAAATTTGGAATATAGATAGCTTATGTACTGGATTAACACATAGGATACTTTTTATCCCGGAAAATTATTCCGTTCCCGAAGGAAAGCTTTGTACACACAACATCTTCGACATTACGCAACTAAAATGGCCAAAATTTAGGAAAATCGGAGGCCGCGGTATGTAGGTACCTACTAATAATGAAATACTTTCCATTCCGGATAAATAAATGATTCCTGTAGGATAGCATTATCACTCAACATCCAATTCGATGATATGCAGGGCAATATACGCTCTGGCATGTACTAAAAACAAAATACTTTCTATCCCGAAAAAAATATCCTGTGGGATACCACTAATAGGTAGGTATTAAGCGTCCCGCGAGAGCAGGTATGTAGCAAAGGTGACCTGTGGTAGAAACAGGAGTTTTTATGAGTAGTTTGTATTTGTAGCGAAGAACCTGTGGTACAAGTTGCCGTTTTTTTTTCGAGGTTGCTCTGTTCCCTGGGCCGCAAGCGGCCCGCGAGAGTGGGTTTGTAGCGAAGGTGACCTGTGGTAAAAGTTGACGTATTTTTTCTTTCGAAGTTGCTCTGTTTGCTGGGCCGCAAGCGGCCCGCGAGAGTGGGTTTGTAGCGAAGGTGACCTGTGGTAAAAGTTGACGTTTTTTTCTTTCGAAGTTGCTCTGTTTGCTAGGCCGCAAGCGGCCCGCGAGAGTGGGTTTGTAGCGATAATGACTTGTGGTAAAAGAAGGCGTTTTTTTTCGACATTGCTCTGTTCGCTGGGCCGCAAGCGGCTCACGAGGGTGGGTCTGTAGCGATAATGACCTGTGGTAAAAGGAGTTTTTTTTCGAGGTTGCTCTGTTCGCTGGGCCGCAAGCGGCCCGCGAAGTTGGAGTTGTAGCGATAATGACCCTTGGTAACGTTGCTGTTTTTTTCGAGGTTGCTCTGTTTATTAGGCCGCAAGCGGCCCGCTAGAGTGAGTTTGTAGCGATAATGACCTGTGGTAAAAGAAGGAGTTTTTTTTGAGGTTGCTCTGTTCGCTGGGCCGCAAACGGTCCGCGAGAGTGAGTTTGTAGCAAAGGTGAATTACAGTAGAAGTAGGCGTTTTTTTCGTGGCTGCTCTGTTCTATCAGCGACTATTATTTCCTAAGATCAAAGCATGTGAAGCCGCGGATAATCCTAATAATATATAAATTCGAAAGTTGTCGCGTAAGTTTGTTCCCGTTTGATTGACGGTGCAAACAGATTCAAATGAAAATTCAAATAGAAATAGTATAAACGATGAGTTAACACATAGACTTCTTTCTATCCGCGGGTGAAACCGCGGGGCGCAGCTAGTACTCTATAAAATCTTTCTCAGGCCTTATGTGCAGTTATCTTACTGCACATAAGGCCTGAGAAAGATTTTATACCTACTAATTTTATCAGCTCTCTATACATGTAAGTTAATAGTGAATTCGTTAATATATATAAGCGCGAGCGAAGCGAGCGCGAAATTTGTTACATTTGACGTATTGTATTTCAGAAAACGCGTATGGCAATTCAAACTTGAATTTCATGTCAGTCAGTACAAACGCGTTTGCTATAAAACAAAATACAGTAAAAACAGTAAATGCGCGGGCGAAGAGAACTTTAAAAAATTTATATTTGGCGTATTATATTTTAAAAAACGCGTATGGGAATTCAAACATGAATTACATGTCAGTAAGTACAAACGCGCTTGTTATAAACCAAAAAATAGTAGAAATATTGTGTAGATGTAATAGTGTAGATGTAGAGCAGCTGGTAACAACTGAATGACAATAACAGAAGATCAGTACCTATAGGATAAGATAGGATAGGCAGGAGAGGCCTTTATCCAGCAGTGGACTTCCTTCCTTCTCATGTAGGGTAAGTATGTAGGCAACTGATCTGTGGTAATAATTCTTAGACCACCGAAGACTTCTGATTAGCTTTGTCTAGTGGACTGATACAGGTTGATTATTATGATGATACAAATAGTTTGATGTTTATTATAAGAACCAGTTTGAAAATATCTTATTATTGACTTACACTGCAGCTTATCATCTATCTATCTATACTACATCTATACATATAATAAAACTGTAGAGATAAAAAAATCTGTAATTGTAAGATATCAAGAAAAAAATGACACAGGTTGGCTTAAAATTAGGCGCTGATCACGTAAAGCCACTTTTTAAATACTTTGTCTGTTTGTTTGTTTGTTTGTTTGTTATGACTGAACTCCTAAAATACTGAATGGATTTTCATGCGGTTTTCACTAATATGCTTAGAAATAACCGGCGCTTAAAATAGGATATATTAAAATTGATATATCGTTGAAAAAATTTGATGACAATTATTGAGATTTCATTACGAAACGAACCGTTTTAAACAACATGGCCGATTCATGTTTTTTTTGGCTACTAACAGTAAGTTGTATGTTACCATATATTGTCACAGATTAGAAAAAAAACAATCGACTACACTCTGTGCAACAATGACCAAAGAGTAATATTAGTACCAACCGCTACTCTAAGAGAATCAAAACAATTTACAGGTTTCCTATTTATATTTTTACAGGTTGTTTAGCATTTTAGAAGTTAAATAGATACATATACCAACAAATATTAAATAGTGTGAAAGATGTTTTTTTATTTTGGCTTTAGACGACATTTGTATTTGCCAATGATACGAAATATTTTATGGAAAATGTTTTAAGAGGGTACTTAGATGTAGGTAAGTATAATTATACATTAGGTAAGATCCTCGAATTAGCAACATGGCCGTGTAACGTTCGGTTGGAGGTCTTTGAAGAAAATCTGACGATGGCGGTTGTGAATTTTGATTTTTTTACCAAAACCTGTGTATTTTTGAATTTTAATGTTTAATAAGGGTGGATTATTATTCCTTAAGTGTTCGTAAACGTGCACGAGTGTTGGCAAACGGTTCCAAGTTTATATAACCATCCATTTTCGTTTTCCCTTCAACGGCTTTTTAGATTAAAATAAAAGTAAGAGCTTCGGTAAAATATCCACCATTTTACTGATGGCATTTTGATTGACAAAATAGGACTTAAAAAAAAAAAGAAATGGTGTTTTATGTATGACCCAATAGATGGCGCCAGTTGTGGTTTTACCAAAATCTGTCACTGTCACTGTTTCAAGCATAGACTACAGGTTATAGAAAATGTGTCATGATACTGACTGACAACTCTAAATTGTTTCGTTTACTCTATTTTCGTTGCGCGATAGATCGGTTTAATTTTGGATCATAATATTAACGTTTATCTGTCTCGCAGTTTTGCTGTATTTCAATTGACTTAAGAAGAATGCACCACAGACTACTTAGGAGATACTATAGACAATGTACCCGTGGTCCACTCAACTGAATTTGACATTTCTTTGTAGGTAGTCTAAGCATTTTCTTATGTTTAAACTACTCTGTGGTTTGAAAGGTTTAAACTATGTACTTACAGCGCCATCTAGAAAAAAAAGTGGAACTGGCGTTTTTTTTAAATAAAAAGCCTCATTATTGCTGAAAAGCGATAGAAAGCATTAACAAAGAAGTGGTAGGTCTGTGACGCATGGTTAGTGGCAAAATTGTGCCGCATTTGGCGGAAACAGTAGCCAATATAAAAAAAACCGTTCGGTTTCGATTTCTTCTTCTTCTTTCACGTAGGTATATGAGTTTTAATAGTTAAAATATTTTAGGTCTGTGGGCTTTTCAATGAACAAAACAAACAGAGCGGTTATATTCTTTTTAGGACAAACCACAGGTTAGAGCAATAAATTATGAAAGACAAACAAGACGGACAAGAAAGTGTACTAACTTATAAGGGTTCCTTTATTTTAAAACTGTTACGGAACCCTAAAAATGAAACATTCTTTGCAAAAGCGAATCTGATTAGAGCTTTGTACACATGTTATTTTCTCACTCCCACCACTATGTTGAAAGTGCAGTGGGAATGAGACAACCTGAAAAATAGCGGACTTAATATAAATGTCGACTCTTTTTACAGTGGCGTACGTAATTACTTGTGATTTCTAATTAGTATTAACAAAATTAATTATGTACGCATCGTATAGGTAAATGCAATACTCCAGCTGTAAAGTATGTATTTTATAAACTTATTATTAACACTGGCTAAATACTCAATTCGTATGGACCCAAACTTCAGAAAGTAAAAAAAAAAGTGGTGAATGCACAGAGTAAATTGTTTTTTTCTCTAATCTGTGGGTGAATGCTTTGGAAACGAAAAGCGCGCGGATATGAAAAGCTGACGAAAACAGTGATTGTTTTGTATTTTTCTTAACTGCCTAAATAATAGGTTACCTTTATTATTTAGGTCGGTATACTTACTACCTAAACAAAATTTACTGGAACCTCTTATGAAGACTTGAACGGTTTTTATGGTGAAAACACAAGAACATCTGTTGAAGTGAAAATGACAAGGAAAAGAACGACTGTATCACTGGTATGTAGGTATACCATATTATAGAACTTTTATTAGTTAGAGGCCTAGACCTATCGTATATTTAAAAAAACTAACGTCCAAGTATAAGGTAGGTCTAAGTAGGTACATATTTAATTAAATATTGTACCTATGATTTGCAGCTTCTAACCCACTATTTTATCAATGTGTAAGTGATCTGATGACACGTGAAAAGCCATACTTACCTACTACCCAAACAACATTTTTACACGTGTGCTACCTAATCTGCTAATTACGTGCTGAGCTCCGAAAAGATTTAGTGGATTTTGTTGTTTGGTGTATAGGAAATGCATGAACTAAGCTATTATTAGACTACCTAAACGTAGAAATAACACAATACAAGCGTGCGAAGCCGCGGGCAAAAGCTAGTTTAATAATACCACTTATATTACACCTTGTTACTCTAAATTCTAATGTACAGCTGTTTGTCATTCCTAATCACACTATCACACTATCACATCACACCACACTAATATTATAAAGGCGAAAATTTGTATGTGTGTATATGTGTTTGTGTGTATGCGTGTATGTTTGTTACTCCTTCACGCTCAAACGGCTCAACGGATTTGGATGAAATTTGGAATAGAAATAGCTTATGTACTGGATAGCGTATAGTAGTCTGTGATTAACACATAGGCTACTTTATATCTGCGGGTGAAACCGCGGGGCGTAGCTAGTAAATAATAAATAACATTCTTAACATATGTAACATTGCCTGAATTATTAATATTTAATAATCGGTATCATGGCCGTAGGCAGGGGGGGGGGGAGTTTTGGGGGTTCAAAGCCCCCCCCCCCCCCCCCCCCCCCCCCAATCTGCGCCGGTCCAAGGGCAGAGCAAGAATGTTTGAATTGCCATACATATTTTCTGAAATACAATAAGGCAAATATAAAAATTTTCACGCTCGCTTTTTATGTTCCTACTGTATTTTGTTATAATTATAGCAAACGCGTTTGTACTGACTGACATGTAATTCATGTTTGAATTGCCATATGTGTTTTGTCTGAAATACAATACGGCAAATATAGAAATTTTTGCGCTCGCTTCGCTCGCGCTTTTAATATTTGTCCTGTGTTTTGTCGTATAGCAACAGCGTTTGTACTGACTAACATGTAATTCATGTTTGAATTGCCATACGTGTTTTCTGAAATACGATACGGCAAATATGAAATTTTTCACTCTCGCTTCGCTCGCGCTTTTAATATTTCTACCATAAATGTTTACTATTAGTGATTTAACATAAACAGTAATGCAAATTATGTAATGTGAAAGCCGAAAGACTCTCGCTCTATATCTTGACCCAGGACCGGCGCTGTTAAGGACGTTCGATCGATACCAGTTTTGTGGTAATAGGTAGGTACCAACATTTTGTTTAATCATCTAATGACAGATTCTTACTGCCAAAATTACTAATCGATTTTTGACACCGTTTAAAAAACATATTTATGAATTTGCTTCTTATACACATAGGTAGGTACTCAGATGTATGGAGAGCTGATAAAATTATTATAAAATCTATTTTACCGCTCGAGTGCTGCGAAAGATTTCATACTAACTTTATTAGCTCTCCATTACGAGTAGGTATAAGAAGCAACCAGCCCGGGTGGACCGACGACCTAGTCAGAACCGCGGGGAGTCGAATGCCGATGGATGCAGGAGGCGAGAAGCCGCTCAAAGTGGCGCTCTTTGGGGGAGGGTTATGTTGAGTAGTGGACGTCTTCAGGCTGGTGACGATGATGATGATGATGATGATGATGATAAGAAGCAAATTTTTTTAACTGTGCGTGTAGGTATATAATTATGGTAATCAAGCTGAACCCCCCCCGAAGTGAAGTCCTGGCTACGGCCCTGATCCGTATATACCTACCTAACTTCAATCTGTACAGCTTTATTATTTTACATACATATTAAGTTTACCCTTAGAACCGAGCAATGGAAAAAGCACCTTTAGGCAGTTGCAAAGTAGGCTCAGGATTGCTTGACACACGCGTCTGTTAAACCAGGACAAGAGTGTCTAGATCTATACAGGTGTTCAAACTTTTTATTTGCTTGAGATAAATTAATAAAATGTGGTCGATATTATTCATTTTCTTTCATGTCACATTACTTAGCATAATTAAAATATAACAAGTTGAAAATATATATATAATTTAATTTACTTTAAATAAATTTAATGAAGTACATAGAGTACCGTATACATGTTCAGCACCTTGTGGCTTTTTCGTGGATAAATTGTTGCGTTTCCTAAAACCCATTAACCAGTCATCACATCACACTTTGGATGGGTTTGGACTGCTATTGTGTTTTATGTAATCACCAACCAACTCCAGCACTTCCACACGAGTTAACCCGAACCCATGCGTCTCCATCATATGTAAATTGTTGGCTAAAGATTCTTCTATTTGTCTGTTGTTTGTGTATTAGTGTCTCAATTTCGGCCATACCACCGAGATTTTTTACAGATTTTTATTATTTCCTCATTTCTGAAGTACCTGGAGAGATAGAAATGTACGTCGTATGGAAGGACTTTCAAAGCTTCATTGAATGCTGATTTTATTTTCCGGGCACACTCCCACTTTTCATATTAAAGTGTCTCAATTTCGGCCATACCACCGAGATTTTTTACAGATTTTTGTTATTTCCTCATTTCTGAAGTACCTGAGAGATAGAAATGTACATCGTATGGAAGGCCTTTCAAAGCTTTATTGAATGCTGATTTTATTTTCCAGGCACACGCCCACTTTTCATATCAAAGTGTCTCAATTTCGGTCATAGCACCGAGAAATTACACAGATTTTTATTATTTCTTCATTTCGCGGTTACTTAGAGTTCATGATTTTCTTCTGACAGGTTCAACAGAGCCATACCGAAGGATGTCGGAAGCCGTGACTTTTTAATTTGGTAGGGTTATCTTAGGCCGCTAACTTTAGTCCGCTAACTTCACACCGGTGCGGCAGCACGACATCTGTGCTGTATTTAGGCGCGATTTCACCAAAGTAGAATAAGGTTTATTCCAAGTATAAGGCTATTCGTTACTCTCGGATACAGCTGATTGACAAATGAAATTACACAAAAAAGACGCCATTTTGATTGTATCCAAGGAATAAGCCTTATTCCTTCACAAAATTGGTGGTATAAGGCTATATTCGTGTAAATCGGTTGTTCTCGGAAAGTTACACCTGGAATGAAATTTATTCTACTTTGGTGAAATTGGGCCGAAACTAATATGGACCTGATGTCTATTTTACCGACTAAACAAGAGGGCTCCTAACTTTCAGTCCTCTTACTCCGATGTTACTCTTGCCCCGACCCACCTAATAATGTTAATAATATAGTTTACGATAAAAAAATCATCCAAATCAGTCCAGCGTGAAAGAATAATGAACATCTGTGACACAAATTTTTGCATTTATAATATAAGTGTGATGTATGTGATGGAACCCTCAGCGCGCGAGTCCGACTCATAGTAGGCCGGTTTTATTTATAAGTAGTAATTTTCATCGTTTTAACATTTAAAAGCATGTCGTTGAGTGTGGTAGGAGTGTTGTTAGTAGCTGCGTGCTGTGGGGCAGTAGAACTGTTCACGGGTGAAATTATTGTTACCTATATATTTTCTTTCCCCTTTTATTGGGACCTATAGTTAAGGTTCCTATTATCATATATTATCCACTCGATATATTAGGTTGGGGAATCTCTTGGTATAATATAGTTCCACTTTGCGGTAGCAGCTACCCGCCCAAGTAACGATGGCCACAACAAAGCACCTACCCGAGCTTCGAGCAGAGTAATTTCTATATTCTTTACAAAAAATAATGTTAAAGTAAGTAATAACTTTTCCATGTTTTTAGACGAAGATAATGCTCGCCTACCTACCCTTTTTCACTTGGACGATCACGATCGATGTTTGCTGCAGAAAGATGGGCTCTACTGCCTTGGAGACTTCGAACTGTCTCCAACAGAACATAACTCTACTGTGTTCGAATATATTATGGTAAGATTCACATAACATAAGGGCGAATTTACTTTTAAGCAGCTCAAAACCATCCCAACCAAGAATTCGATTTAAATCCAATAAAAAAAATGTTACAGGGCAGATTTACAATTAACAGTTTTGCAGTTTTTCGGTGTGATTGTGGATTAGATGTGTTAAGGCAGCGATACGCCTTTGTCAGCGTAAAACTGAATGTATGTCTAAGTATAGGGTAAAACCGGGATACATGCCTCAATGGGATAGGTGCCCCGTTATCAAAAAATCTAACTTCCCAAAATCGCAACAGAAAATTTATAGGTTAAATAAGGCCATAAAGCTCGGGTCCCCGCAGACCATCTCGCAAAATAGACGCATCTCGATCGTATGAGCGATCATCTCCGCAGCGAATGCGAAAATCACGTCAAAGTTTCAAACGGGAGTATTTACTGTTACATAACTTTCTAATCAGTAACTATAGCCTATTCAAGTTTTACTTTATCAACACTTAGTTTATTGAGTACCCACCTAGATGTCAATAATCATTCTAATGTATTTAGTTTAATTTAAAAATAAAAGGGCATCTATCCATATCAAAAACGATAGTCGCCCCAATTTTTGGCAATATACGTGCCCTTAGGGGCTTCTATCCACCACCGATAATGTCAACGTGTTTTAGAAATATTTTTATGTATTTACGTTTTAAAATTTTTTTAGATACATATTACAACTCCAGCGCACTCTCCAAAATGCACTCGATAAAAGACCGATAAACTGGCAACTTTGCGTCTATCTATGGTCAAGGCTCTGTAGCCGAGTCTCACACAGTTCATTGCCTATGAGCTCCTTGGCGCGTTTTTCAATAGAATCTAAGGCTTCCAGCTGGTATTTAGGTAGGCAGGTAAAAGGGAGAAAGAAAAAAATAGGGGAAATTATGAAGGCCGCATCATCTCCGTCCCATCTATTCATCCTTTTTCCCTATCTTTTTTCTCACCGTTCCCTCTTCTCTTTGACAGGGTTAGGGGTGTAAAACTCATAAATCCGTGCGAAGTCAGGGCGGGTCAGTTAGTGTAGATTAATTGGAAAATAAATAAATTAAATGTATCTTAAGTAGGTATAATTACCAGTTTTTAGTTATGATTGTTCATTTTAAAAATAAATAGTCTGTTGATCTTTTCTTAAACAAAATATGTTAAAATTTATTATTTAAGGACGTTCGTCAAGGTCAGCTAAGCACACAACGTCAAAATATGACGTTGATTTAGCGTATTTTATTTTTTAATTAATGAAAATGCATATATTATTGGTAATTTTATGTTTACCGGTAATAGCATAATATTTTGTAATGTATCCATCAATATTTCAGGTGATTTAGGTTTCTAAAATACTTTTATTTGTGATGTATCATTATTCTAAAAGGCCGGTCTGGCGGCAGAACTATTCACTCACACATACAAGGTTCTTAAATCAAAATCAAATATTTATTCGCTAGAACACAATTTACAGAAAAGATGTTAAAATAACATAATAAGGCATTTTGCGTTCAACCTGCATGCAAGCGTGCAAATATTAAATTATTCTACCAAAGTACAAGATGTATGTATTTACAAACGAATGCCTAATTTGGTGTCACTACAAATGTATAGATTGGACCAATGGTGTACGCCTTTGACTGCAAATGGGATGGTCCTGGGTTCGAGCCTCACCGCTCGTGTTGATTTTGCATACTATATATTTTCTAATATTTATTTATTGCTAATTATTTTAGTCTCAAGAAAATGATCTAGACTGGACCAGTGGTGAAAGCCTTCGACTGCAAGGGTAGCAGTCCTTGACTCATACCCCACTTCAGTGTGTTTTGTTTTTTAATTCAATAACTACCCATCTATCTATCATCATCATCATCAACAGCCTGAAGACGTCTACTGCTGAACATAGGCCTCCACCAGAGAGCACCACTTTTAGCCGCTGCTCGCCTCTAGCATCCATCGGCTCCCCGCGACTTTCACCAGATTGTCGGTATACTGAGTAGGAGGCCGGCCTACGCTGTGTCATCCGGTTTGTGTTCGCCACTCGAGAACCTTTCTTCCCTATCGGTTGTCAGTTCTACGAGCGATGTGGCCTGCCCATTGCCATTTCAACTTGCTAATTCTAAGAGCTATATCGGTCACTTTAGTTCTCATTCCGGAGCTTATCTCGCACCTACCTATAATATCTATATTATTTACTAGCGGCTCGCCCCGGCTTCCCACGTGTATTGGTGTAACCTATATTACTCAGGGTGAATGTAGCTTTCCAATGGTGAAAGAATTTTTGAAATCGGCACAGTAGTTTTTGAGTTTATTCATTACAAACATACACACAAAAATACAAATCTTTCCTCTTATAATAGTGGTGTAGATAAATAATTTATTACTTTTTGTTACAAGGTTAATAATACTCTTAATACTACTAATATTATGACTTTGAAGTGAAAGTATGTTGGTTTGTCTTATTTTACCCAAAAATAAAAAACATTTTGGGTCAAGTGGGGTAAGTGAAACAGACATTACCTACGTACTTTTAATTTTACGTAAATAGCTCTAGTGAATAGTACCACCCCTTTCTTTTCCCACGGGTGCCGTAAGAGTTGGCTAAGGGAATATCTAGGGAATGGTCACGAGCACTCTCCTCGGTACCTACATTAAAATCTTTTATGATCACCAAGACGCAAGTCAAGCGCGGTGATTATGGCAACTGGATTGTCTATTTACTTATATATTTTGTATTTAAAAAATTAGGCTGAGTTTTATCCTTATCACACACACATTAAAAACTTTTTGGAGTTTGCATGATCGAATTGCTGTCAGACAAAATTAAAAAAGTAACAAAAATATAATATTGCGATATAATAATATTATGTATCTGATGCACGAGCTGGTGACGCGTATATCCATTCTTCAGGAAAGACATGATTACATGATTGAGCGCATAAATTCGGATTTACAGGCAGTTTCCGATTAGGGTAACGCTGGTTAATAAAGGGGTTGTAACATTTTAGTATGAAGCCTGGCCCATAGGTCGCCGCAAAAACGTTATAAATTCCGAGAAATGTCAAGATCTAGTAAAGTATATTATGTAAAGGCATACACCGCTGGGCATAAGGCATGGCTTTATGTGTATTTATAGGTATATCAAAGTTAAAAAAAAAGCAAAATGAAATGTTTCCACTAATATTTAATTACTCATAAATCATCCTCATTGTCAAGTAAAGATATATTCTATAAAAGCAGCAGGAGAAAGAGGTTGGATCTCTTGGTTCCTCGCCCATCCCACAAACCACACTACACTCATGAGATAGGCAGTGGGCACATCTTGTAACCAATAACAAAACGATAACAACAACTTTACAAAACGATGGCAAAAATAACAGAAATAATGCCTCTATATTGTGGTGGTTGAGCAGGTCGGCTCATAACCCGAAGATGGCGGGTTCGATTCCCGTGACAGGACAAGTATTTGTGCACATGAAAAAACCGCAAATACTTGTTCTGTGTCTGGGTATTGTGGGACCATGGTCTTCATAGTTCCTGGGTCCCTAGATACAGGGAATCCTAGTTAGGATCCAGGATCTGTGTATGTGATCGTTGGCCGTTATTTACTATTTAACTTCTGGAATACCAGCATTTTTCATAACAATAGAGTAACAATGTATGCCAGCTCGATATCGAGCCACTGGGAGTCCAAGGGTTTAATAATTGAGATGAATGACGCGTGCGCACAGTGAGAAACAAGTGGCAAACTAACAAAATATTACGCTGTTTGTTAATTTTTCTGTATTCTCTCTGTTTTAAAGACATTTTTGCCAATTTTATTGTCCACAGTTAGTACTCGCCTGCATTTTATCGGGAATCGACAATCGGTTCACTGCACGTGTCCTTCCTAGCTAGCGCACCGATAATTTTTTGCGACCCCGCGGGCAGCATACATAAAAACATCTCTAAATGCTAAATAAATTGTTTTATTATGCAAAATGGGATCAACCACAACACAATATTATAATAGCTACCTGTATTCACTCACTCTGATTTATTATGAGAAAACAATAGTGCATGATTTCTCATAATTAAAAAAAAAGCAGAAACTGCGCATGGAACACGTACTTGAACCGCTAACCGATGTGGACGAAAGGTTCTTGAGTGTAGACTATGAACTAACTAGAAGACTAGGTAGGCAGGCCTCCGACTAGATGACTAACGACATTATGAAAGTGACGGGCATCCAGTGAATGTAGATGGCAGAATCTCGTTCAGTCTGGCGGTTGATGGGAGTAAAAAGCGTATGTTCATTCAGAAGTAGACTTCTTCTGACTGATGATGATGATGATGATGATGGATTATTATTGAACATTACATCAATTGTGCTCTGCAGTAAACATAATGATCTATTTTGCATGAATTAGATGGTAATGATTTTGTCATTTTTTAAATAATCAATTTTTGTTTTTGTCATATAACAGGATAATGCAACACTTTACAAGATTACTTCCTTGACATTTATTGCTTGTATGAATGTCCTCTACACATTGGCATAGGTTTTCAAAGTGGCCGCGCATATGAAAAAAAAACAAGATGGGTGCCGATCTATAGGCCAAAATGTTACAACCCCTTTAATGCCACTACAACACAGTTGTTTATATTCACCGCAAAATAGAGTTCATTTCCACTCACTGCTATTTTTTCCATGATGATATCTCGATTCATTTAAGTTTGTATCTCACTGGAAGTTATACGTATAATCCTGGTAAATTCTAATTTACCCGGATTATACGGATAATTTAGATTCAGTATGCATGATACCACAGATTAATGAATAATGTTATTATACTAACAAAGAGTTTTTATGCGGCTAAAACAGGTACACATTTTCTTAAATAAATAAATGTATTGTATATAATTGTGTATAAATGTATTGGGTACCTCCTTAGTAAACATCTAATTTTATCAAAGTTATGTTTAAATACGAATATTTTTATTCACCCAACAAAATGATTTCTACACCTGCCACGGAATAGATTATGGTTTACGATAGGGTGTTTCACTTACCCCACCTGACCCCAGGCGCGAATCCAGGATTTCGTTGACTAACTTGCAAATTACCCGGAAGTGTGAGAGAATGATAGTATTGTGTTGGAATACAACTTATTTACTTGTATTGACCGGGCTTTATGCAAAAGCATATTTGCGTAGGTAATTATGCATTTTCGCATTTCGCTTTGATCTAATAATAAACACCTCACCCATTGTAGAAAAACACTTTTTCAACAAGTACCTAAAACGACAATGCGAGCGTAGCGAGCACGAAAATTCACCTGGGTAATCAGCACTGTAGGAGCAGGTATAATATTATGTAGAAATGAACACCACTGTAAAACAAGTAGGGCTTGTAATTATTCGAACATTTTAGATATTCGAATATTCGGTTTTTTTTCAGGAAGTATTCGAATAATTCGAATATTATTCGAATATTTTGAATTATTACAGAATCATACTGCTTCACCCAAGCCTCAAATTCTGAGGGAGGTCGAGAACTTCCATGGACAGCTCGTACATAGACCTCGATACGTAATTCCACTACAAACATAACTCAGAACACCAGAGCCAAGTTAGTCTTACACAATATCGAAGATATCCTGAGCATCAAGCCTGTACGAGATTAGAATGGCCGCAAATAAATTAATAAAACAACAAAGCGACAGATGTAGAATTGTGGATAAAACTACAACATCTCGCTCTTGAGCCATAATATTATTATTATTATAGAGCCACAGATTTCATGGTAAAAGTGGTTTTCTAGAGTCTTTACGAATCGCCTCTTGGTCTGATGAACTGCAGCCTCCCAAAATGTCCCGTCACACTGGTGAAGTCTATGCACCGTCCAAATCCAAAACCCTGAAGGCTTTCAGCTGGAACTCCAAAGTACCTTCCAGTGCCTAGCCAAATACAACACAGTGGACGAGTTGAACAACAGGTTGGTGGAAACTGTCCAAGCTGTTCAAGCCCAGCCAAGCTGTTGAGTCACACTCTTCAAGACCCAACGCCGAAAAAAGACGCAGAAACTATCAGAACAAACTCTTGAATGGCAGACTGGAGCGAAATGAAACTGCAGTTTTCAGTTGTAATGGTAGCCTACGGTGAACTCAATAGACAAATCTGAAGTTCCATGCGACACGACTTGCATTTTCTTGCTTTAGTACTTCACGTATTGAGGCCGTAATTGAGCGGAACCACGGCTCTAAAATGTTCGCAAAGGATACGTCTATTGGGAAAAGCCAAATAACAAAACTAAGGACCGAGAAAGGTAGTGTCATTTCATCCAAGCCTGAGATTCTAAGAGAGATCGAGAACTTCCATGGACAGTTATACACCACAACACGTAATCACACTACTAACACAGCTCAGGACATCAGAGTCAACTTAGTCCGACACTATACCGAAGATATCATCAGCCTATACGAGATTAGAATGGCCCTCAAATAGCTTAAAACAACAAGGCGCCGGCGCCAGTTGGGGATGGAGGTTTGCTTATGTATACTCTAAGGGATGGAGTTACGACCGAACTTCTGAGAGCAAGTGATAGATCGGTACTTATATATAGTCCTCCAAAAGTTATTTAATTCTGCCATCCTTGAAGGTACAACGCCAGAGGCGTGGCACAAGAGTGTGGTGTCGCCCTTCATCAAAAAAAAGGTGATATCACCGTATTGAAGAAATAAAGGCCCATCTCGCTCTTGAGTCATGTGTATAAGCTGTTTTCGAGAGTCATTACGAATCGTCTCGCACGCACGTTTGATGAATACTAGCCTCCCGAACTAGCCAGTTTCCGGAAAGGCTTTAGCACCATAGACCACATCCATACGCTACGCCAGGTAATACAGAAGACCAAAGAGTTTAATCGGCCGTTATGCCTAGCATCTGTGGATTATGAAAAAGCCTTCGATTCAATCGAGACTTGGCCAGTGGTAGGTACTTTCCTTTTCCACCTCTATCACATAATGCTATTCGCATTCTGATTCTCGTTGTCGCGTCGCTTATTGACTGTAGAGTCATTTTTTACTCCATTTAGCTTACTTTCAAGGTTAATTGAAAATTATTCGAATATTCGAACTTTACCTCCCTGATTATTCGAATAGTGAAAATGACCGAATATTCGCACTATTCGAATATTCGAATATTCGAATTACAAGCCCTAAAAACAAGGCACACAAGCACCAACTAATTTGTAATGCGCGAGCGGAGGGAGCGCGAAAAATTTTTCATTCATACCCTGACAGATTTTGGCAAAATAATTTTAGGAAGAACTCAGATGCTTTTGGCTTGGGCTTGATCTTCTTTATTGCCAATAGGTAAGTAGGTACATTTTTGTTGAGAAATACTTCGGGGCTGACTTTACGCGATTTCAATCATTTGAAGGATCAGTCGTAGCTCAGGGGGGGCAATTGCCCCCCTTGGATCTGCGCCTGCCTGACTATCATCATCATCATCATCATCATCATCATCAACAACCTGAATACGTCTACTGCTGAACATAATATAGGCCTCCCAGAGAGCGCCACTATCAGCGGCTGCTCGCCTGCTGCATCCAGCTTGCACCTGACCATAATTACAACTAAAACAGAATTCTTTATTTATTATAGCTTTTATTTATTTACTTATTTATTAGTAATATAATTAGAATTGTATAATGTAACTAGTATTTTGCCCCGTGCGCGGGCCGCGAGCGGCCCGCGTGTGTGTTTTCGTGGCGTTCCATTTGTTCAAAACGCTATACTTGTGTTTAAACTTGTAATTTTGCAAGTACTTGTACAAAACTGCGGTATTTATCAAAGAAAATAATAATGCGCGTGACTTTGCATGGCGGCCATCTTGTTTGACTTGACAGCGTCATTGGCACCATTAGCAAGTCGCAACCGGCACACTTGCACCGTGCGCGGGCCGCACGCGGCCCGCACACGGTGCAATTGTGCAGGTGCAAGTGTTGATCGTGACCGTCCACTTATACCAAACTACAGTAAACTAACTCGCTTCGCTCGTCGTCGCATTGGGTAGGTTGGAAAAAATTTGACGTTTGGCATCTGTCAAAAATTGACATTTGACATCTGTCCAAAATTGAAATTTGACATCTGTCAAAAATTTTACGTTTGACATCTGTCAAAATTTTGACATTTGACATCTGTTTAACTGTCATCTGTCTACACTTGACAGCGGTATTAGAACAGTGCGCAGGTCGCAAACGGCACACTTGCAAGTGCTGATCGTGACCGTCCACTTATACCAAACTACAGTAAACTAACTCGCTTCGCTCGTCGTCGCATTGGGTATGTCGGAAAAAATTTGACGTATGACATCTGTCAAAAAATTTGACATTTGACATCTGTCAAAGTTTGACATTTGACATCAATCAAACTGACATCTGTCTACACTTGACAGCGGTATTAGAACAGTGCGCAGGTCGCAAGCGGCACACTTGCACCGTGCGCGGGCCGCACGCGGCCCGCACACGGTGCAAGTGTGCAGGTGCAAGTGTTAGTCGTGGCTGTCCAATTATACTAATGAGAGACAATAAACTAACTCACTCATCGCCGCATTTGGTAGGTTGGAAAAAAAATTGACATTTAACATCTGTCCAAAAAATTGACATTTGACATTTGTCAATAAATTTGACATCTGTCAAAAAATTTGACAATTGACATCTGTCAAAAGTTTGACATTTGACATCAATCAAACTGACATCTGTCTACACTTGACAGCGGTATTAGAACAGTGCGCAGGTCGCAAGCGGCACACTTGCACCGTGCGCGGGCCGCACGCGGCCCGCACACGGTGCAACTGTGCAGGTGCAAGTGTTAGTTGTGACTGTCCAATTATACCAATGAGAGACAATAAACTAACTCACTCATCGCCGCATTTGGTAGGTTGAAAAAAAAATTGACGTTTGACATCTGTCACACTGACATCTGTCAAAATTACAACTATCTCCTTCCGAAACTGTAGTACCATAGGCGATAAAACGGAAAACAGCAATTTCGATAATAGTATATACGGCGGCCATATTAAAAAATGACAGATGTCAAAATTTGACCAAACCATGCTGATCAGCATCCTTTGGGACCCCCAGATATCGATTTATATCCCGATCAGAGCATCTTTACTTTCAGACGCGGACCAATAGACCGCCATTTTGAAAAAAGTACTTTTTCACTGTGTGCTCCTCTCAAAACTGTACATTATTAGAATAAATCCTCCCTACAAAAGTCTCACAGTTTCGGTGTTATTTGCGAATTAAAAATCCTTAAAAAGTGAAATTGCATGTTCGCAATATTTCAAAATGGCGGAATCAAAAAAGTTTTTACACATTCCTACCAAGTGTACCGTGGGATTTTCAGATATCGATTTTCATTCGGATCGGACAACTTTTACTATGAGTCGGTACGTCTACAGCCGCCATCTTGAAAAAAATTGATTTCACTGATATTGCATTTTTACCCTTATAACATCTTTACTTGATCCCCAGGAACGAATTTTCTAAAGCACTCGCAACGGAGGCGCAAAAAAGCAAAGTTGATATTTCAATAAAAGCACCTTTGTATGGCAGCCCCATTGAAAGTTGACACATGTCAAAATTTGATTACAGAATGTTGATCACCATCCTTGGGGACCCCCAGATATCGATTTTCATCAGGATCGGTGAAACTTTTTTTCCCGCCACGGCCAAAATTTCCGCCATTTTGAAAAAAAAAATATTTGCCATTCTTCCTCTCTGGCTTTCAAACAATATTAGTTCCAGCTCTTTATACTAAAGTGTCATAGTTTCGCCGTCATTTACGGTTAAAATTTGTATGGCGGATTTTTTTTTCCGCCATTTTGAATTTTTTTTGACATCTCCAAAATCGTCCCAGGGTTTGCTATGACATTCCTTAAAACGCACATGACCTATCTCATATGGTTTGGCCAGGCCGTTGACTGTCCGAGTGACCGAAGGTCGGAAGACCAGGTCGCGAATTTTTTTGAAGACACCTCGTTCACCTAGACACAAAACACAACAAAGACATTCAAAATTTTCCATAGGTGTCGAGAAACAATGCGTCAAAAATGGAAAAAAAAATTGTATGGCAGCCATCTTTAAAAATGGCGGAATCCAAAATATTTTTTCAAATATCGAATGTGTGGCCCCGAAAACCCCCCCATGCGAAAAATCACCCCGATCGGACCAACTTTCAAAATGGCCGCCATTTTGAATCCGCCATCTTGGGTTTTCATGACAACCATCTGACAGCCCCCGTCACCCTCTATGACATTTGGTCGAGCACCACCCCCCTACCTCTTACCGTTTCTGATTTATGAGCGTTTCAATTTTGTATGGAATTTTTATTTTTTGTATGGCAACACTTTTTTTTTAAATTTCTCTGGAAACATCCCAGGGTCTACTCCAACTTTAGTTAAAACGGGACCCCCTTATCTCTTATCGTTTTCGAGATCCGTTGACCTGTTCCATCTCAGAGACGATTTTCTGGTAATGTCAGATTTTTCCCGGGGTGACATGACCCATCACTATACAGCCTCATACTCAGTTTTGACAGACCACTTCTGAGAGCTGAGATCAATTATGTCAATCAGTCATCAGTCAGTCAGTCAGTCAATGGGTTTTTAAGTTTATAGAAGTAAAAAAAAACTAGTATTTTGCCCCGTGCGCGGGCCGCGAGCGGCCCGCGAGTACGTTTTTGGGGCTGTTTTATTTATAAAAGAGTTATACTTTAGTTTAAACTTGTAATTTTGCAAGAATTAGTACAAAACAGCGGTATTTTTCAAAGAAAATGTGTTTTCGTTTGACTTTGCATGGCGGCCATCTTGAAAAATGCTGTCAGTGAAGTAAAATGTCAAAATTTGTAATCGCCGTCATTTAAAACCCCCAAATATCCCAAATACGAAATATCAGAAGGATCTAAGCAAATTCCAAATCTTACGCCATTTTGAATCCGCCATTTTGGAAATATTTTAACACCGTGAGAAAGTCACCAATTTTCTCTTTACTATGAGTCCAAACACGCCATGTCTACCTTTGTTAATTTCCAAAATTTACACGTTTGAATTTTGCATGGCGGCCATCTTGAAAAATGCTTTCAGTGAAGTAAAATGTGAAAATTTGTAATCGCCATCCTGTAAAACTCCCAAATATAAAGTATCAGACGGATCTAAGCTAATTCCGACTCGAGCGCCATTTTGAATCCGCCATCTTGGAAATATTTTAGCACTAACAAAAAGTCATCGACGTTCTCTTTGCTATGAGTCCAAACACGCCATGTCTACCTTTGTTAGTTTCGAAAGAGGGCACGTTTAAATTTTGCATGGCGGCCATTTTAATTTGTTTGCCAAATAGAAAATAATTTTAGATCATCTTCATTTATAAATACAGTCAGTAGTAAGGAAAGGTTAGGCATTAAGTAAAAACACTTGGTAAAATATAGTAAATGTCGCGCTTAGTAGTTTGGAGCTCCTCCTCGCTTCGCTCGTCGTCGCGTTGGGTAGTTCGAAGCTCCTCCTCGCTTCGCTCGTCGTCGCATTGGGTCCCCCCTCACTAAGTCCACCCCCGGCACTTGCCCCCCTCCCCCCGCACTTAATCCGCACCTCCTAGCATCCCCCCGCACTTGCCCCCTCCCACCTCCCTAGGCCCCTCTCCCCCCGCACTAAGTCCGCACCTCCCAGCACCCCCTCATCCTTCCCTTAGTCCGACCACCCGCACTGGCCCCGTTCCCCCCCGCACTTAGTCCGCACCTCCTAGCATCCTCCCGCACTTGCCCTCCTCCCCCCGCACTGAGTCCGCATCTCTCAGCATCCCCGCGCACTTGGCCCCCTTATCCTTCCCTTAGTTGGACCCCCCTGCACTTGCCCCCCTCCCCCTGCACTTAGTCCGCACCTCCCAGCATCCCCCCTTCCCCTGCTTTTAGTCCGCACCTCCCAGCATCCCCCTGCACTTGGCACCCTTTTCCCTCCCTTAGTTCATCCCCCCGCACTTGCCTAAAGTTATAACTTGATACTGGCTAAATGCGCTAATAGTGTTGAGTCAACTTTAAAAGTGACATATTATATACGGACGAATCCGCCGCCCCCTAATTACCTAATTTGCGACAGGCGTAAATCTCGCGGTGATTGCTGTCATACATCATTAGTGGTGTCGAGCACGTATGCTAGGCTACGCTACTCCACTAATGATGTGTGACAGCAATCACCGCGAGATTTACGCCTGTCGCAAATTAGGTAATTAGGGGGTCGATTTTTTTCTTTCTAATCTGTCGGACGGAACCACAGATTAAAGAAAAAAACAATTGATGACTCTGTGGACGGAACATCATTATAGGCTGTCAATCAATCATGTCATTTATTATCTGGGTTGTCATTGTCAGCTGTCACTTTCACAGACGCAGCCGCAGCCTGTGGCCGCAGCTTCGAGCGGTAAACATAAACAAACATTGTGAAATGTCACTTTGATATGGAATTATTACGGGAAGCAAAACAGGTAGTTAGTTTAATAAACGAAACAAATTACATATTTACTAACTAACACTGTTAATTTGTAAAAGATACCATTAAAATCTGCGATCACCAAGCCGCCTGCCAAGCGTAGTGATTGTGGCAAAGCTCCCTATCTGTGGTAAGCGTCCAAAGTGGTGTTTTATGAGGGAGGCCTGTGTTCAGCAGTGGACATTCTCGATTTGCGGCTGTTGATGTGAAGCTTCCTCTCCATTCCTTTTACTCTAGGTATCTAGTCTAGTTATTTAAACTACAGTAAAGGGTAAAAGGGTGAACCTAAATATTATTTTTATGAATTTGTACTTAAAGATTTGTTTGTTGTTTTTAAAGTAAGTTAATGTGTATGTGTAAAATCAAATCTATTACCATAAGAAACTGACATTTTTAATGATAATAATACCTAGCTATTTTTTACAGATGACACCCAGAACCAACACAATTTTAAGTGAGGATAGTTCAGCATGACACACAATGCTCTATTACAAGATTATAAATTAGTACTTAATAATACAATTTTATAAGTTTGATTGTTGAAATGTAATAAATGGTTTAAATGTGTTTTCTTGTCCGAATCCAAGAAGCCATAGCCATAGTAGGTTAGACAGCAGCTGGAGGTAAATACTAATATATGCTTGTCTGGGGTCCACATCTTGCACTTAAATATGACTTAAGTTCAATATGCCCCAGTTTGTTTCTAAACAAAACTTCAGCAAACTTGGATAAAGGATTTCATATTGAAATAATTAATTGGCTAAAACATAAGAGGTATTCATTCAATATGTATATTATAATGAAAGGAGGAGAAACACATAATCAAATTGATTTCGAATCTGTTCAATACCGAACAACTGGTTGCAATCTGTAGTTTTTTTTATCTTTGGCAATAAATATTATATTTTATTTTTCTTATCATTAGCCATCCACTGCTGAAAATAGGACTTCCAAATAGATTCATTATAATACAGACCAAGGAGAATTTCAATGTATAAATAATTTGGTATTCCTAGTTGACAATCAGGAATAAAATTCCTAGTTGCAACTGGGTGGAAATTTGGCAAAGATAAAGGTACTTACAAGTGCCGAACCCTGTAAGCATTTATGCCTCAAACACCATCATAGGCCCATGTGCGGAAAAATTTATTACAAGAAGGCTGTTATTAACCCATTTATAAGTCAAAAATATACCAGGAGAATAAAAGAAGCAAGAGTAGACACAAATGGATAATTTATTGAAGCCTGTATGTATCAGTTTGTTTCTCTGTCCCAATGAAATAATTTATTACCAAGGTGAGAATGTGTTGGGCCCCTATAAAAATATCTACCTAATTTATAATATACATTAAATTACTCTTGATAACCTGCTGTATTAAGCCGTACTTATTAGGTCAATTTCTTTGAATCATTATAATGTAGGCTAAGAGGTTAAATAATATAAAATGTTCAGTTTTAGATTTATGGGTAGGTATTATAAGTAAATACAAAATATGGTCTACTATTGTAAAACATATAGTTCTAGAAGATAAATTATGAGAAGACCCTGCCTTTTACAACACAGTTTAATAACTAAAGCAAAAGGCAGAGCTCACCTGATGTAACCTAATTACTGATTTGCATTAAACTATTTGTATTTATACACACCCTTTAACATTTTCAATGTTTTCTTTTGAACTCACATTTTGGTATGTTATGGTACTTTTTAATTATCTCTTATTTACAGATAAACATGGGTAGGTTGTTTACTTTTACTGATTATTTATACATTTCTTTTACTTAAATAAGATACAGTAAACTCATTACTTTCTTTAACACCTAGATAGGTACCTACATAAAGGCCTATTTAGACCTGGGGCCGTACTGTGAACTCTTAGTGTGATTCAAAACAGACCCTATACTGGATCGAGTGTCAAAAAAATCGAAAAAAAAGCGATCCAGTTATAGGCTGTTTTGAATAGCGCTAAGAGCTCACAGTACGCCCCCAGAGCGTTATTCCCTATCGCGGGTAGATTTGCTATATTTTCTTCCTTTTTACTTCCTGGCGCCGCAGCCGGTGTTGATCGGTCACAAATCGACTGTCCTAGAAAGAAATAAAAATGTATATTTGTAAGTATTTGAGGATTCAATAAATATGAAACGTTCCACAAGCATTGCGCAATGAATTAAAAAATTATTGAAGCCGATCTTTATCAAACCACCATGGAATATTCGTCATACTTTGACGTTGGTTATCCCTATATTTGTTGCACCACTGGCCCCCCACTCGGTGGACCGACGACCTGGTGAAAGCCGCGGGGAGCCGATGGATGCAGGAGGCGAGCAGCCGCTCAAGGTGGCGTGCTCTGGGGGAGGCCTATGTTCAGCAGTGGACGTTTTCAGGCTGTTAATGATGACTGGCAAATAATAGAAACTTGACATGATGAATAGTTACCACTATATATAAAATATATGAATTATTAAAGTTACCTTGTAAATACGCCTTGACCTTTTAGACGCAGTGGTTTTCCCTGTGGCCATTTGAGTGCTTGCATCAGTGACTACGTTACTGAAAACACAGACATCATTTATATGTATGTAAAAAAACATTCATGTAGATTATAATGCATGATTTTGATTGTTTATATTAAAATATATAAATAGCCGTCATCCACTCAATATGTTCCAACAGCTAGGACATGGGCACGGGCCTTCTCACACATAGAGTGTAGGTCAAAATCTACCAAACTGGCCAAGTGTAGGTTGGCGGGTGACACGTTCTCGAACTTTATGATTGTTTAAACGTGTCGGTTTCTTCACGATATTTTTCCACCGTTATAAGAACTAATAAATACCACACATAACTTGTTAAGTCATTGGTATAGGACTGAGTGAGATTTGAACCTATATGCATCGATTTATCGCCGGTAACCGCCGAGCCATATACTCACTCTACAACTAACAATTACAATATATAGTTTTTACTAAGATCCATCAACAGAAAAATGATCAGTTTCTGCTTGCAGTTACTTGTCATCTGAACAAAACGGGACTTAACTTCAGTAAATAGCGGGGGCTGAAAACGGGCGTTGACGAAGCTCGCCGTTCAGGTTTCAGGTTGAGTCCGAGCAGCACTTGCGACCATCAGAAAACCCTGGAATGCAACGAAATTTCCGGCCTTGAATATTTTAAATAAAATGTGTATAAATGTAAAAATAATATAATGAAATCTTCTTATATTATTATATTATATATAGGTATAGGTGCCTTTGTATTTTGAGACTGTAATAGAAATTAACGCTGCATAAAAGTACCTAAATATATACAATAAAAATAGATATGGGTCTTGGGAATTTTTTAATTTCATCCCTTAAGGTGGTAAAAAAACAGTGTAAGGTCCCATCATAAGACGTTCGCACAGCCAAAACCACTAAATCTTGAAATTTCTAAGATACATTGATTCTATGACGTAGGGTTGTAGATAAAGATTTGCTATGCACAATGTCACTGTCATTGAATTACCTCTTTTCTCGTTTCTTTCTGGGGTGAAGTTGTTTTTAAAATCTCTTCACACCCTTTTCCTCTTCCATGGGAGCTATATTCTGAGCATTGCTCTTTGCACGAGGTATATTGACGTTTTCTGCGCTGACCAACCATCTCTGAAATTGCCACAATCTGAATTACCATATACTTACTTACTACTACTACTAATATTATAAAGGCAAAAGTTTGTATGGGTGTTTGTGTGTGTTTGTTACTCCTTCACACAAACAGCAGCAGGGTTAGCATGGCCGGTAGACAAAACGGTCTTTCTCCTGTTTTACTTCAAGCAAGTATGAAGAAAGTGACGTAAAACGGGGAAAGACAATTTTGTCTACCATCCATGCTAACTCAGCTGGACGGATATAAGTATGGCAAGTTTAGTAAAGATATTAGCAGTTTGATTTATAGAGTGGGTAAGTTTTTGCATAAGTATGGCCAGTTCAGCAGAGTATCTCAATCATCATCCTCCTGCTCCCAACCTAACCTGTAGCGGTGAGCTACCAGAATTACACGAGCGACTGCCATCTGAACTCGCAACCCGTTAGGAACCAGTAACAAGGATGGTTAGATCAAGCATCAGATTCTATACATCTTTTCTACTTAACAAACAAATCACATACAACAGTCCATAAATCTCGGAGAAATTGGTGAGCTTTGCTCAGGGTTATCATTCGCACCCTCTCTACAAGAAAAACTTCAATATATAGTTTTTACTAAGATTCATCAACAGAGAAGATGAAGAGTATAAGTGTGGTTTTGTGGATGATAAATGTTCTTGAATTTTATGAGTAAAATCGTTTTTACATCTAAAATTTGTGTAATGACTTGCATGAAAATAATTACCTGTGCAATAAATAGCATCAAATCTTCCACTTGGAACTGTAGAATTGTATCTGCATTTGTAAGCATTCAGCCCAATCCTATCCAGGGATAAGTAGGACTTAGTCTGCACCTCCCAGCATCCCCCCGCACTTGCCCCCTCCCTTAGTCCACCACCCGCACGCACTTGCCCCCCTCCCCCCGCACTTAGTCTGCAGCTCCCAGCATCCCTCCGCACTTGCCCTCCCCATCCCTCCCTTAGTCCGAACCTCCCTGACTTGCCCCCCTCTCCCTCCCTTAGTTCACCCATCCCCCCGCACCTCCCTGACTCCCCCCCGCACTTGCCCCCTGCCACTCAACCCCCCAACTCATCCCCGCTTTGGCCTAGTAGTATATATATCTATTCTGTGGCTTTGGCTTGGATTCGCGCTGGCCTACCACAAGCCCTTAACAAAAAATCACATACAACAGTCCATAAATGCCAGAGAAAAATCACATACAACGGTCCATAAATGCCGGAGAAATCAGTACCCACATAGAACCTCATTCTTTTTTAAAATCGGTAAAAATGTTTTTTTGTGTTTATTATCTGGCCCTTTTAACATGATTCACTGAGCAGGATTCAATAAAACTTGGTATGTTTAAAGCATTTTTTTAGGATAGATACTTTATGTTTTCAAAAACAGCCAAGTGCGGGTTGCACAAAGAATTAAGGAATAACTATAAAGCGAGAATTATCTATCTTCTTCTGTATGTATAAGAACTACTATATACTACTATATATGCTGTATTATATAAAGATATATTTACCTTCCTTAATTCCAAGGAGAAACTGGTTGAGTTTGGTGAAATCTCAATTGTATCCCAGCTCCTTGATGTACAAATTTTTTTTAAGGGTGACTCCAATTCACTCTGAAAAAACAACTTTTTATATATATATATTCTCACTATATATATAAAAATGGAAACAGACCAAAATCTAAATGTACATACCTACACCTTTATCACACTAATATTATAAAAGCGAGAAAAGTTTGTCTGTGTGTATTGTTTGTTACTCCTTCACACTCAAACAGCTGGAGGATTTTAATGAAACTTAGAACATAGATAGCTTATTATTATGTACTGGATTAACACATAGGCTACTTTTATCCACAGGTGAAACCGCGGGACACAGCTAGTAAATACTAAATCCAAGAATGTTAAACACATAAACAACCATACCATAATGTACAATACACCCCAAGCGGGATGTCAGTGCAGGCCTTATCACCCCCATTTAGAATAAGAACCTACCATACAGATTTTAATTGATAATTGATAACGATTTGCTATGCAAAATGTCACAGTAATTGAATTACCTCTTTTCTCGTTTGATTCTGAGGTGAAGCTGTCTTTAAAATCTCTTCACATCCTTTTGCTTTTTCATGGGAGTCATATTCAGAGCATTGCTCTTTACGTTTCCTCTGCTGACCAACCATCTCTGAAGTTCAAATCAAATTATTAATTAGTAAGTAAAAAATAAAATCTAACCATCCATAATGTGGGCTCTTACTGTTGGCCTCATTAGTAAGCTCAAAGCTAAAGAAAGCTATGGAAAGAGCTATATTCGGTGTTTCCCTGCAAGATAAGATCCGGAATGTGGAGATCCGCAGGAGGACTGAAGTGACCAATATAGTTCTTAGAATTAGCAAGTTGATATAGCAATGGGCAGGCCGCATCACTCGCTGAACTGACAACCAATGGGAAAGAAAGGTTTTCGAGTGGCAACCACAAACCTGAAGATGCAGCATAGGCCCGCCCCCCACTCAGCGGCCCGAATGCAGGTGGCGAGATGCTGCTCAAGGTGGCACTCTCTGGGGGAGGCGTATGTTCAGCAGTGGACGTCTTCAAGCTGTTGATGATGATGCACCATCCATCCCATCCCATCCCGTTCCCTACATATTATGTTCTAGTTTGGAAAGCATATTTTATGAACATAAATGCTACTTGACTTGAAGCCCTCAAGCAGCACATTCAAGCGTGTCTAGAGGTTGAAGGATTGTTTTGGAATCAAACAAATAAATGTGATCAGTAGGTAAGCTACATATTGTTTAAAAAATTATTATGTTATATGGCATGTTTAGGAAAGATATTAGTGCGGTTTGATTTAAATAGTTAAAATGGTGTTTATTTTAATGCATAAGTTTAGGCTGTTGGGCAGAGTATCTTAGTAAATTATTTTATTATTCGTACCCATCGTAAAAAATACCAAAAACCTACGGAACATAGTTTCAGTAAAAAAATTAGGTTAGATTTTTTTCATCTAAGTAGTTTTCTTGTAAAACATGTATTACCTTGAAATAGGAAAGGTTTAGCTCCACCAACATAAATCCAACTTAGAATAATGCCTATGCTAGGCATTTCATTTTCAATTTATATGAGGGGCGAGCGAGCCACGTGCAATTTGATAAGAGTTGCAAACATGAGCACAGAAAAAGAAGGTGTAGCAAATACATACCACAAAATCACAGGTACACCATAAAATAGCAATATAATAACAAAGAAAGAACCCATCCCATATAGCCATTTTTAATCGCACCAACACAGAAAAAGTAAGTAAAAGTAGGGATGTTTCGATACCAGTAAATACAGGTACTCGATACTTTTCTTTCGATACCGAGTACTTTATAGCATAAAATCATACTTGGTACTTGGTATCGGAAACAAAGTACTTTTATCGAATCAAATCAATGCCGCTAAGTCAAAACAGGATAGAAACGCCAAAAATTCAATGCCTAGCAGCTTTAGCTTTATTTCGCCATAACATATTTCGCTTTAAATAGCATAGTGTGGCCTAACTTTAAGTCAAGAGCCTAAAAAGGTGATTTTTTTAATGTGTACTCAGGGCTAAAACAACCCCATTTTTAATTTAAGCAGGATTAAATCGAATGTAAATATAATTCAAAGCAACGAACACATTTAATACACACACACACACACACGCACACAGACACACACACAGTACATTAAAGGTACTTGGTATACATAATTAAAAACGAATCTTTCTCGCGATACTAATTCGGAATCGGAAAGAAAGTACGGACACTTTGGTGGTACCGGATCATCCCTAAGTTAAAGCAGGGTATGGATTAATATTAAAGAGTATATTGGTATGGGTTGTGTTCGTTCATTTCATTTCAAAAGAGTTAACTACATTTTTTTGCAACTGGGGTTAAAGATACCTTTTACCATCCTTTTCTTACAATCATATTTTTCTAATCTACAGGTACAGATCTGTTATTTATTCACTGCGTTTCGTACTCTTTGTGTTCTTCTTAGAATAGGTTTTCTAGCAACCAAATTTAAAAAAAATTAGTTGCAAAAAATCCGGTAGATGGCGTTGATGAGACATGGCCGAGAATATCTGTGTTCGATAATTTATGCCACGGATTAGAGAAAAAAACAATACTGTGATTTATGCATAAACTATAAACAGCTACTCTCTGCATATCTATGTCCACGCTGTGAAGCAAAAGCAAGGAAGGTGAATACACACACACACAGTACACTACAGTAGAGGTAGTTGTTATACTTAATTAAAATAAATATCGGTATCGGTATGTCGGTATCATGAGTAGTATCGAATCATGATTTGAGTACTACTCATATGAGAAGGTATCGATACTTTGGTGGTATCGGAACATCCCTACAAACAAACAAACACAGACCCCAACTGTGTCACCATCTGTAAACTATAGATTCTGCCCTAACCTTAAATAGGCTAGAAATCTGCCATAATCGGCCAACGGCTTTAAAAAAAAAACCAATGAATTATTAATTTAAGAATCCAAAATCCGGATAGATACGATAATATAACTGGCCAAGTGCGAATCGGACTCGCACGCGAAGGGTTCCGTATCATTATCTATAAAATGAGCAAAAATATCCCGTTTGATGATAGTATAGAATAGTATTTGTTGTTATAGCGGCAACAGAAATTCAACTGTCCAACTATCACGGTTCATGAGATACAGCCTGGTGACAGACGGACAGAAAGACAGACGGATGGACAGCGGAGCCTTAGTAATAGGGTTCGTTTTATCCTTTGGGTACGGAACACTAAAAACGAGAAAAATGTTAATCAAAGCATGGATTCATGGATTTATGGATTTTACATACATAATATTAATAAAAAATGCTTCTAATTTATTTTCTTTAAATTTGGCGTGAGCGCAAAACAGGATTGCGATTTGCTAATAAACATAAGATAAAAAACAAAGAGTTTGGGTAAGGTAACTATTATATTTGATATGTAAAAATTAAAAAGTACCAAAGTCAAATCCACCAAATGGCAGAAATCTACCACAAGCGGTCACATTTGCTGCACATTCCCGAGCACCGAACTGAAGTTTGCCGTATGCGGCCATCCTATTCCATACAATTATCGACATTATGGTGATAGTAATAAAGTGTCTTACTGGATGACAGGACTGGAACATACGACTGTCTATGTACGGTTTTGATGTAGTCAATTTATATTATACCAAATATTTTATCCGTTTCGACGCAATAGACAATAGCAATATACGTTCTTTATTGTTTTTCTATTTATTTCTGCGGGTTTGTATTAAAATATCACTATATAATAATGTCTATGGAATATATTCCTTGCAACTAAGTAGGTACAAGCGCGTGACGTACTTCCGGTTTTCGGTTTTTGTATGAAAAATATGTTTTTTTGTATGGGAGGTACCTTTTTTTATTGTTTATCTGGTATATAACCAGGGTTTCCTACATTTTCTATAGAAACACTTTTTTGGTCGGCCTTACCGTTTCCGAGATCCGACCTGGTGTTCCACCATGGAGACGATTTTCTGATGCTGACACATTTTATTCTTTGCCTCCTGACCTATCCGTACACATCTCTAGTACATTGCCAAGTCGTCCCATGGCTCCTTCCTACCAGAACATTCATGTCAGTGAATCAGTGAATCATCTGTCACCGTTCTTTAGCTTTATAGTAGTAAGACTAGTATTTTGCCCCGTGCGCGGGCCGCGAGCGGCCCGCGTGGCTGTTATCGTGGCTGTTGTATTTATAAAAAAGTTATACTTTAGTTTAAACTTGTAATTTTGCAAGAATTAGTACAAAACAGCGGTATTTTTCAAAGAAAATGATAATTGGTCTGACTTTTGCATGGCGGCCATCTTGAGAAATTCTGTCAGTCAAGTAAAATGTCAAAATTAAAAATCAGGATCCTCAAAAACTCCAAAATATAAAATGTCAGCCGGATCTAAGCTAATTTCAAATCGAGCGCCATTTTGAAACGGCCATATTGGAAATATTTTTACACCTTGAGAAAGCCGTCGTTGTTCTCTTTGCCATGAGTCCAAACACGCCAAGCCTACCTCTATTAGTTCAGAAAGCGTGCACGTTAAGGCATGGCAGCCATTTCGTTTTTTTTTGTTCAAAAAAAGTGTCAATTTTCAATCAAAGTTCCCATATATATTTAGTTGTTGGGTGAGCTTAGATAATATATTGAAATCCGTTGGACTTGAATTTAGCAAAAATCTATTAAAATGACATCACATTTGTAATACATAGTACATGTCACCATTGGTAGTTTGTAGCTCCTCCTCGCTTCGCTCGTCGTCGCGCATGATGGTTTGAAGCTCCTCCTCGCTTCGCTCGTCGTCGCGATAGGTGCTTTGAAGCTCCTCCTCGCTTCGCTCGTCGTCGCTATAGGTGGTTTTAAGCTCCTCCTCGCTTCGCTCGTCGTCGCGTAAGGTAGTTTGTAGCTCCTCCTCGCTTCGCTCGTCGTCGCGCATGATAGTTTGAAGCTCCTCCTCGCTTCGCTCGTCGTCACGTTAGGTAGTTTGAAGCTCCTCCTCGCTTCGCTCGTCGTCGCGTTGGTGGTTTCAACAGTATGTGTGGCGGCCATGTTGAAAAACGGCAGTTGTCAAAATTTGACTAAAGTATGTTGATAAGTATCCTTTGGGACCTACAGATATCGATTTTCGTTCGGTTCAGAGAAACTTTATTTTCGAAAGTGACCCAAAAATAAAACCATTTAAAAAAAATTTTTGTCCACCATTTGCCTCTTGTCTTACCAAACAAAATTAGTTCACACCCTTAATACTAATGTGTAATAGTTTCCATGTAAAATCGATTCGAAAATCCTTAAAAAGTTAGATTGTATGTAGGCAATTTTTCAAAATGGCGGAATCAAAAATTTTTATCCATATTCCTACTAAGTATAGAGGGGCATTCTCAGATATCGATTTTCATCCGGATCGGATAACGTTTTGTTAAAGTCAGTACGTCTATATCCGCCATCTTGAAAAAAATCGGTTTTATTGTTTTTGCATTTTTACCCTTATCGCATCTATACTCGATCCCCAGGAATGACTTTTCTAAAATATTGGTATTTGAGGCGCAAAAAAGGAAAGTGTATATTTCGATAAAAGTACCTTTGTATGGCAGCCATATTGAAAATTGGTTAAAGTCAAAATTTAATTTTAGAATGTTGATCAGCATCCCTGGGGACCCCTAGATATCGAATTTCATCCGGATTGGTGAAACTTTTTTTTCCGCCATGACCGAAATTTCCGCCATTTTGAAAAAAATCTTTTTTCGAAATCTTCTTCTCGGGCCTCTAAACCATATTAGTTTGAACTCTTTATACTAAACTATCATGGTTTCGGCGTCATTTCCGGTCTAAATTTGTATGGCGGATTTTTTTTTCCGCCATTTTGAATTTTTTTTATTCGCTCTAGAATCGTCCCAGGGTTTGCTATAACATTCCTCAAAACGCACATGACCTATCTCGTATAGTTTAGCCAGGCCGTTGATGGTCATGATGATGGAAGGTCGGAAGACCAGGTCATGAATTTTTCTAAAGGCACCTTGGACACTTGGACACGAATGTCAAATAAGGTATTCAAAATTTCCCATAGGTATCGAGAAACAATGCGATGAAAACGAAAAAAAAAATTTGTATGGCGGCCATCTTTAAAAATGGCGGAATCCAAAATATTTTTTCAAATATGGAAACAACGGTCCCGAAAACCCCCCGATGCAAAAAATCAGCCGGATCGGACCAACTTTCAAAATGGCCGCCATCTTGAATCCGCCATCTTGGATTTTCATGACCACCATCCGAAAGCCCCCATCGTCCTCTATGACATTTGGTCGAACACCCCCCACCTACCTCTTACCGTTTCCGATTTATAAGCGTTTCCATTTTGTATGGAATTTTTATTTTTTTGTATGGCAACCCTAATTTTTTTTCATTTCTCACGTAGCATCCCAGGGTTTACTACAACTTTAGTTAAAGCACGACACCCATCCGACTTGTAGTTTCCGAGAGCCGTTGAGCAGTTCTATCTTGGAGACGACTTTCTGGTAATGTCAGATTTTTCTGGTGGTCACGTGACCCATCTCTATCCAACCCTATACTTGGTTTTTCCCCACCATACCCCACGGCTGAGATCAATTCTGTCAGTCAGTCACTATATGGGTGGGTCTTTAACTTTATATAAGTACTAGTATTTTGCCCCGTGCGCGGGCCGCGAGCGGCCCGCGTGGGTGTTTTCGTGGCGTTCCATTTGTTCAAAACGCTATACTTGGAGCTAAACTTTAAATTTTGCAAGTACTTGTACAAAACTGCGGTATTTATCAAAGAAAATGATAATGCGCGTGACTTTGCATGGCGGCCATCTTGTTTGACTTGACAGCGTCATTTGCACCATTAGTAGGTCGCAACTGGCACACTTGCACCGTGTGCGGGCCGCGTGCGGGTGCAAGTGTTGGTCGTGACCGTCCACTTGTACCAAACTACAGTAAACTAACTCGCTTTGCTCGTCGTCACATTAGGTAGGTTGGAAAAAATTTGACATTTGACATCTGTCCAAAAAATTGACATTTGACACCTGTAAAAAAAATTGACATTTGACATCAATCAAACTGACAAACTGACATCTGTCTACACTTGACAGCGGTATTAGAGCAGTGCGCAGGTCGCAAGCGGCACACTTGCACCGTGCGCGGGCCGCACGCGGCCCGCACACGGTGCAAGTGTGCAGGTGCAAGTGTTAGTCGTGACTGTCCAATTATACCAATAAGAGACAATAAACTAACTCACTCATCGCCGCATTTGGTAGGTTGGAAAAAAAATTGACATTTGACATCTGTCCTAAAAATTGACATTTGACATTTGTCAATAAATTTGACACCTGTAAAAAAAATTGACATTTGACATCTGTCAAAAGTTTGACATTTGACATCAATCAAACTGACATCTGTCTACACTTGACAGCGGTATTAGAGCAGTGCGCAGGTCGCAAGCGGCACACTTGCACCGTGCGCGGGCCGCACGCGGCCCGCACACGGTGCAAGTGTGCAGGTGCAAGTGTTAGTCGTGACTGTCCAATTATACCAATAAGAGACAATAAACTAACTCACTCATCGCCGCATTTGGTAGGTTGGAAAAAAAATTGACATTTGACATCTGTCCAAAAAATTGACATTTGACATTTGTCAATAAATTTGACACCTGTAAAAAAAATTGACATTTGACATCTGTCAAAAGTTTGACATTTGACATCAATCAAACTGACATCTGTCTACACTTGACAGCGGTATTAGAGCAGCGCGCAGGTCGCAAGTGGCACACTTGCACCGTGCGCGGGCCGCACGCGGCCCGCGCACGGTGCAAGTGTGCAGGTGCAAGTGTTAGTCGTGACTGTCCAATTATACCAATAAGAGACAATAAACTAACTCACTCATCGCCGCATTTGGTAGGTTGGAAAAAAATTGACATTTGACATCTGTCCAAAAAATTGACATTTGACATCTGTCAAAAAATTTGACACCTGTCAAAATTTTGACATTTGACATCTGTCACACTGACATCTGTCGAAATGACCACTATCTCGAACCGAAACTGTAGTACCATAGGCGATAAAACGGAAAACAGCCATTTTGATAACAGTACATAAGCCGGCCGTATAAAAAATGACAGATGTCAAAATTTGACCAAACCATGTTGATCAGCATCCTTTGGGACCCCCAGATATCGATTTATATCCCGATCAGAGCACCTTTAATTTCAGACGCGGACCAATAGACCGCCATTTTGAAAAAAGTACTTTTTCACTGTATGCCCCTCTCAAAACTGTACAATATTAGAACAAACCCTCCCACAAAAGTCTCACAGTTTCGGTGCTATTTGCGAATTAAAAATCCTTAAAAAGTGAAATTGCATGTTTGCAATTTTTCAAAATGGCGGAATCAAAAAATGTTTTACACGTTCCTACCAAGTGTACTGTGGGATGCTCAGATATCGATTTTCATTCGGATCGAACAACTTTTACTATGAGTCGGTACGTCTACAGCCGCCATCTTGAAAAAAATCGATTTTGCTGATATTGCATTTTAACCCTTACAGCATCTATACTCCATCCCCAAAAACGATTTTTCTTAAACGCTCGTATTGGAGGCGTAAAAAAGGAATACTGATTTTTCCATAAAAGTACCTTTGTATGGCAGACCCATTGAAAGTTGACACATGTCAAAATTTGATTTCAGAAAATTGATCAGCATCCTTGGGGATCCCCAGATATCGATTTTCATCCGGATCGGTGAAACTTTTTTTCCCGCCGCGACCGAAATTTCCGCCATTTTGAAAAAAAACTTTTTTGCCATTCTTCCTCTCTGGCTTTCAAACATTATTAGTTCCAGCTCTTTATACTAAAGTGTCATAGTTTCGCCGTCATTTACGGTTAAAATTTGTATGGCGGATTTTTTTTTCCGCCATTTTGAATTTTTTTTGACGTCTCCAAAATCGTCCCAGGGTTTGCTATGACATTCCTTAAAACGCACATGACCTATCTTTTATGGTTTGGCCAGGCCGTTGACCGTCCGAGTGACCGGAGGTCGGAAGACCAGGTCGCGAATTTTTTTGAAGACACCTCAACCACCTGGACACAAAAGTCAACAAAGACATTCAAAATTTTCCATAGGTATCGAGAAACAATGCGTCAAAAATGAAAAAAAAAAATTGTATGGCAGCCATCTTTAAAAATGGCGGAATCCAAAATTTTTTTTGAAATATCGAATCTGCGGCCCCGAAAACCCCCCCATGCGAAAAATCACCCCGATCGGACCAACTTTCAAAATGGCCGCCATTTTGAATCCGCCATCTTGGATTTTCATGACCACCATCTGACAGCCCCCGTTATCCTCTATGACATTTGGTCGAGCACTACCCACATACCTCTTACCGTTTCCGAATTATGAGCGTTTCAATTTTGTATGGGGGCCACCGTTTTTTGTTCGGGGGCCCCCATTTTTTTCATTTCTCTGGAAACATCCCAGGGTCTACTCCAACTTTAGTTAAAACTGGACCCCCTTATCTCTGATCATTTTCGAGATCCGTTGACCTGTTCCATCTCAGAGACAATTTTCTGGTAATGTCAGATTTTTCCTGGGGTGACATGACCTATCACTATACAGCCTCATACTCAGTTTTGACTGACCACTTCTGAGAGCTGAGATCAATTATGTCAATCATCAGTCAGTGAGTCAGTACATGGGTTTTTAACTTTATATAAGTAACTAGTATTTTGCCCCGTGCGCGGGCCGCGAGCGGCCCGCGTGTGTGTTTTCGTGGCGTTCCATTTGTTCAAAACGCTATACTTGGAGCTAAACTTTAAATTTTGCAAGTACTTGTACAAAACTGCCGTATTTATCAAAGAAAATGATAATGCGCGTGACTTTGCATGGCGGCCATTTTGTTTGACTTGACAGCGTCATTTGCACCATGAGTAGGATGCAACCGGCACACATGCACCGTGCGCGGTGCAAGTGCTGATCGTGACCGTCCACTTATACCAAACTACAGTAAACTAACTCGCTTCGCTCGTCGTCGCATTGGGTATGTCGGAAAAAATTTGACGTTTGACACCTGTCAAAAATTGACATTTGACAACTGTCCTAAAAATTGACATTTGACATCTGTCAAAAAAATTGACATTTGATATTTGTCAATAAATTTGACATCTGTCAAAAAATTTGACAATTGACATCTGTCAAAAGTTTGACATTTAACATCAATCAAACTGACATCTGTCTACACTTGACAGCGGTATTAGAACAGTGCGCAGGTTGCAAGCGGCACACTTGCACCGTGCGCGGGCCGCACGCGGCCCGCACACGGTGCAAGTGTGCAGGTGCAAGTGTTAGTTGTGACTGTCCAATTATACCAATGAGAGACAATAAACTAACTCACTCATCGCCGCATTTGGTAGGTTGGAAAAAAAAATTGACGTTTGACATCTGTCCAAAAAATTGACATTTGACATTGGCAATAAATTTGACATCTGTCATCAAATTTGACATTTGACATCTGTCAAAAGTTTGACATTTGACATCAATCAAACTGACATCTGTTTACACTTGACAGCGGTATTAGAACAGTGCGCAGGTTGCAAGCGGCACACTTTCACCGTGCGCGGGCCGCACGCGGCCCGCACACGGTGCAAGTGTGCAGGTGCAAGTGTTAGTTGTGACTGTCCAATTATACCAATGAGAGACAATAAACTAACTCACTCATCGCCGCATTTGGTAGGTTGGAAAAAAAATTGACATTTGACATCTGTCCAAAAAATTGACATTTGATATTTGTCAATAAATTTGACATCTGTCAAAAAATTTGACAATTGACATCTGTCAAAAGTTTGACATTTAAAATCAATCAAACTGACATCTGTCTACACTTGACAGCGGTATTAGAACAGTGCGCAGGTCGCAAGCGGCACACTTGCACCGTGCGCGGGCCGCACGCGGCCCGCACACGGTGCAAGTGTGCAGGTGCAAGTGTTGGTCGTGACCGTCCACTTATACCAAACTACAGTATATTTGGTGCTTGCTTCGCTCGTCGTTGCATTTGGTAGGTTGGAAAAAAATTGACATTTGACATCTATCAAAAAATTTGACATCTGTCAAAATTTTGACGTTTGACATCTGTCACACTGACATCTGTCAAAATTACAACTATCTCCTTCCGAAACTGTAGTACCATAGGCAATAAA